>CM056201.1:70625594-71283366 GCA_029692085.1 Gymnothorax javanicus
GGTGACAAAGAGGTCACAAAGGTTTTTAAGGTAATTTAGCACTCATAATTGCCTTAATTTATAACAACAGAAACTTAAGGACTAAAAATCATCAGTTTTATCTTTCTTGTGTTTAGTTGTTATTAAAAAGAGTGAGTTAGTGAGTTTTTGGTGTTTAACGCCGTACTCAGCCATTTTTCAACTGTATAACGCCAGTAGCCGCTTATAACAGGATGTGTTACCAACCTCTCTTTATTATACAATATCCTCCTACTCAGTCACATTATACTCTCACTGGGCTGACCAGTCCCCCTCTACCAGCTAATGCTGCATGCCAAGCAAGGGAGCAGGATATAAAATTTTTGAAAAATCTTTGGTTTGACCCGACAGGGGATCGAAGACTGGATCTACTTATATTCGCTTTTAATGTTCAAACTGAGAAACTTTATTTTTTTTTTGCAAATAATTATTAACTTAAATTTAAAGGCACAACACATTGCAAAAAAGACACGCTTAACCACTTGGTATTAAATAACACATTCAAGAAGGAAATATAACATTTCAAATGAAATTTACACCTGAATTTGGTATGAGCTATGAGTTAGGCCTATTTGCAGAAAGGAAACCTCAAAGTACTGAATGCTGAATCACATCACAGTTGAAATAATTTTGCGATTGCTAATGTTAATTCTCCACTTGTACAAATTTATTGTGAACTGCATGCTCATTTCATATTGTAAAACAATATACTGACTTAACCTGACACATATTTCAGAGAAACACAGACATACAGGTATTGTTAATATGGCACTGTAAGTATTTGTCTCATAACATTTTAAATGAAGTGTGAATCTGAATTTGGCTATATCAATCAAGTAATTGCAAAAAACTGTACATGTATTGTTGCTAACATGTTCATTTCCTTCCCTTGTCCCAGTCATAAAACTGCTCCCAGATCTAAACATTTTCAACGACACAGTTTACTAAAACACTTGTTTCCCTGTAATGACTATTTATGACGCCAGTATGTATATGAAGACCACAAAGGAAAAATGAATCAAAATTTTGCATTTTTATATATTTTATATATTATATAATATATATTATTATAATATGTACAATAATATATAATAATATTATATAATATTTTATGTTTTATATTTTTTGCATATTATTTCAGTACTTTTTTTCTAAGATTGTTTTGAATTTTTAATTCATCATTTCTCCACAACGTGAAAATATGACTGATCATTTTTCCATTGTGGTCTTCATATCAATGGACCTTTTCCTTAGCCTCCCAATATGTCATCATTACACTATCATTAGGCAGGGGGAAGTCTGAGAAAAGAGTTAATAAATGGGGTTGTGAGCCTACTTATGTTGCTATTACAGAAATGAAATATCTCCCTCAGCAGTTTCTAGTCCGTCGATCTGTATGAGCTGCAGTTGCCATGAAAACAAGGAATACATGTACTTACAGTACTAACTTTAGCTTAATATACATGAACTCCTAAAACAGGCCTAACAGAAGTGGTAAAGTACCAGGGGCGGATCCAGGGTAGTTTACATAGTTTCCAGAACTCACTCAAACACCTCATTGATTGGCTGGAAACACTTTAATTGTGTTGGAACTCACTCAAACCTCATTCTGATTGGCTATTCATGTTGCAAACTACTCATGGAAACTACTCACTTCAAAACCTGGATCCACCCCTGAGTACCATTCCAGGCAAAAAAAAAAATCAGATTCTCATCTTAGGGTTGCCACCATGTGACTGAAAGATTGACAAGTGTGGAATAAAACCTGGTTCAATCAATCAGTAAATCCTCTTTGAAGGGATATATCGGACAAATGATCCATAAATAATAAAATTTTATATTTAAATTAGAGCGACCTGCACTAGATCCATTTAAATTGTTGGTACACTTTTGAAATAATAATATTGTATTTTTTTTTTCAGATTTGCACTTGATGAACGTTGTGACCTCTCTATGACCTTGAAACGCACTTTCAGGCTTGGCAGCCGCCCAGACCATAATCGCCACACCCAAAACCGTATGTTCAGCATAGCTCCCAGATTTTAACAGAAAATGCCATCAGTAATTTTGTGACATCTTTTCACGCCTTGGCTGGCAGACTGTATCACAAAAAGAATAAGAATTGGCAGTTCAGCTCAAAAATGCTCACCACATATCATAACCCAAACGATGCCTTGTGTTCAGTTTCCCTACTTACTAAATGGTTGCACCTTATAATGCTCCCAGAGTTTCTACCTGGAGTACAACCTTGATTATTTATTAACTACGAGGTTGGGGTCAATTCCATTGCAGAATAACGTGATAATGAATTGATAGTTTCTGAATTGAAAGATTCCTGAATTTTTTAATAAATTTTTGGAATTTAAACATGCATTTGGCTGGGTTATGTGGCTGTTTGTTGTTTGTTGGCCATACAACAGTCAACCACTTTAACTCTTACATTAATTTTTGTTTGGAGACCTTCAACTGGTTTTTTTTTTAGCTTTGGAACATGAGTTAGCCCTATCATTATGAGAACTTATCTATCGGTGCACACATTTGGTGTTTGTTTTGCCTGTAGAGGCTAAAGTACAGAGCTTATTCATACAGTGAGGCTGCTCCAATGCAAATCTGTGGTACCGCAAACACATCCAGGATGCTTACAGGAAGTAAAACATAAGTGATTGTTGGACTAAGAAAATGTGGGCAACAACAGAGCATGTGTCCTGCAGTCCAGAAAGGCATTATGTATGCAGTGACATGCAGCATGAATGCTTACCCAGTGTGTTGCTTAGCAACAATAGTGATATTGACCTTTCAGAGATATCAGTGATCCTGTTTTTTCTTCAACATTGCATGGTACCTCTGTGACTTTCACAAAGACGTGTGTTTTCAATCATCGTTTCATAGCCGCAAGTGGTGTCTCTGTCACCTCTCTGGAATTGAAATTCGGAAGCGTGTGACCAGAATTCCTTAAAATACTGCATTTAACTACCTTTAGGTTGTTTGTAGGAACTTTGGTTTTAAATCAGAAACCAAGTACTATTCAAGTATTCACTTCATGTAATATTGAATCATATGGATGAAAATAAGTAAACAGATAGCAATATATACAGTAGTAAAAACAATAATAATAATGTGTTTTTGAGATAAAAAGTCAATATCTAGTGTGGCCACCCTTTGCTTTGATTACAGCATTAAGGCCCTGTCTGCACGTACCCGGATATTTTTTAAAACTGATATTTTTCTATGCGTTTTGGCCTATCGTCCACACGCAAACAGCATTTTTGGTCACTTAAACAACGATTTTTTTCTAACGCATTCTAAAGTGAAGATTTTTTTAAAATTCCAGTTTGTGTGTATCAGTGTGGACATGAAAGTCGGAGCTTTTGCAAAACTGTGATGTCATGGCTGATTTCGCGTTGCGTTGTGTGATGTTCTGTGGTATGACACGGCTAAATGTAGACCTTATCGCCACCTACTGGCCAGGAATACTTTATTTGGGCGTTTGTAGCCGTTTTTGCGTTCTCATGTAGACGGAGATGTTTTCTAAAATGGGGTTATGTGGACAGAATTTATTTTTTTTTTTCTACAGCGGGGAGAAAAACATCTGTTTAAAAAAAATATCTGGGTACGTGTGGACGGGCCCTAAATCTTTCAGGTATAGTGTTCACATATTTTTTTATTTCCTCACTTGCAAAACCATTCCATATGGTTTGAAGTTTATTCCAAAGAGTTTCTTTTGATTTTACAACAGATTTGTTTATCTTGGTATCAAGCTAATCCCAGATTTACTTGGTCGGATTGAGGTCTGGATTTTGAGCAGTCATGAGTTTTATGTCACCAGATGAATCCTTCTGACTGAGATAATTCTCGTACAACTTAGAAGTGTGTTTAGAGTCATTATCTTGTTGAAAATAAAATCCCTGACCAATCAGTCTGTGATGGCTGGTATTTCGAGACGCCAAATGCAGTGGCCGGAACGAGAGGAAGTACAGCAAAATGACGAACACAGATAAAGTAAGAGAGAGGGCTCGCGCTTCTAAAGGACATAAATCTAGTCCGAGTAAAAATAAGGAAGCAACGCGAGTTAGACAGAATGAAATAAAGGAAAAATCTCAGAAACCGAGATAAAAAGATTAAGCCCCAGACGGTGCACAGACAGAGGAAAAGAGAAAGATTCCCTTACTAACTACCACTTTCCTCTTTTGCAACTAATTCCTCACCAACTTTCTAGCTAGAGAACTTACGGGCTATAGTGCAAACGAAATACTGACACTCTAGCAAAGGTGGCGAGGCGGAACTTGGGCTTAAATAGAGTCCGGGCGCCGCCCACAATTGATGCCAGCTGGCCAAAGAATCCGATTGTGGGCAAAACGATATCGTACCGGACGAGAGCAACAGAGAAAGCTCCCAAGCAAACGCCAGCCTCCAGAACCGTGACACAGTCTCTTTCCAGATGGCAATGCGTGCCTCACAAGGATGCTTTTATTCTGCTTTTAATCCATGATTCAGTTGATTCTTAGAAGATGACCGGTTTCTTTCGGTCAGACTGAACCCCAAACCATAATATTACCACCTCTATATTTTACTGAAGGGGTTAAACGGTCATTTTTGAAATGATCTTTAACTCTGTGGTGCACATAAGTCCTTTGTTTGGATGAGAACATTTCTAATTTTGATTCAACGGTCCAAAGGGCTTGTTCCCAGTTCGGTGGTGTCCAATCCTTAAATTTATTGGCACACTCAAGTCCTTTTCTGATGTTGCCAACTCTAAGAAGTGGTTTTGTTCCAATCAGACCATTTTCACTCCGGCTTCTGGAAATAGCTGCAGTTGACCGTACGACAACTCTATGATGATATTAATCGCACCAGAAATGAACAAACGAAAGTATCAAGATCATTTTATGTACATTACATGTCCATTGGACTATACCGTTTACCCCCAGAACAGCCAACTTTGACCTGGAGAAAGGAAGGGAAGGAGGAGAGAAACAAGGCTGAAAACTTGCAATATTGTAGCTTATAAACAAATGAAACAGGGGTAAAAAGTTGGTTAGGCTGGGTACTGTCCCACAAAAGGGGTTTCGGCCCTAGTTAAAGGGGCCATTTTTGGCAATTTTCAATAGCGGACCCTTTTTAGACCCCCGCCAATTCATGAACACACTGTCTGGGGTGGTTCATAAGCCTTTTGCTCATAGATCTGTACCTGTATTTCATATCCCTGTAAAGAAATTGATGTTATTTCACACTATGAGGTCTCGGGGTCCCTCCAAACCCCCAGGGCCCTAAGGTCCATCTTGCGAAAGTTCCCTGCCTGGGGAGCCACAACTGCTCAATGGTGCAAGGTAATGTAAATCTAAGCACACATTCTGAAAGACTGGGCCAGAATTGGCTTCCAGTTGACTACCAATTTTCAGCCTTCTGGGACTCTCAATTGTGGAGATATTGACCTCCAAAAACCACTTTGGGAATTCACGCTCTAAAAAGTGGGCGCGGCATCCAAAATTTGAAGAGGCATAAAATCCAAACCGGTGGGAGTTGGACCCTGAAATTTTTCAGATGTTAATTATACACCCTAAGGTTCATTTTAACAGACTTTAAGCAAAATCTGAGATGGTCACCTGGGAAGTTTTCAGAAAATGTGATCACTTGGCATGGAATGACCCTTGATGGTGTTTCTTGTGCCATGGCAGTATTTAACATCCTCAGAAATTTTTCTAAGGGATCGACCAGCATCTTGTTTGGTCAAAATGCGGCTAAAAACCATCTCAGAGAGCTCCTTCCTTTGTGCCATCAAATTTAACACTGTGACACTGCTCAAAGTTTATGTCACCTTATATCCACCTAATTCCTGTTCTAACAATGCACGCTGCCGTGAGAACCCAGCCGGTCTCCTACTTCCGGTCATTGCTCGCTGTACTTAAGGGAGATCGGCAGACAGAATGCGTTGAGGCTCCACTTGTTCCGTTGTTAGTTGTACCAATAACTCTAAAAACATAAGTTTTTTATGGAAACAGAGTGCTTTATTTCCAAGGTGATTAAGAAAGATTGCCCTTGCCCAGCACCTTACGGAATGCCAGTGAGTAGGCGCTTGGAGTGGCTAGCCGCACTAAGACTGAAGTATCCACCCAAGAGGACATGGCTACGTATGCTCACACCATTTCGTGAATGAAGTGTATATTTTGCCGTGAACAGTTTTTACATTTCAACGGCTATTTCGCCGTGCCCTCCGGTACACCTGCGCCGTTGAATGATCTTTGGACTTGCTCATAGAAGTCAATTGATAATAGTGAATATTTATAACTTCACCATTTAGGCACCTAGCTCGCATATACATACATTAAATATAGCTAGCTAAGTCGGCATAAAGGCTCTCTTGCTAGCCATCTAACGTTATATTTCATGCATTTAAATTTAGTCAATTTAAAATGCGTATAGCCATTATTATGCAAACTAATTTGGCTGGAGTTGCACTGCGGGCATCTAGCTCGCTAGCTGGCATTAAAATGCGCCGAATAAAAAGGTTGCCAACTAAAGCCGCTTTCACATTCAAACTTAATGCAAAGACGTTTGCGTCTTTGCACTGACTTTGAATGTAATCTGTCGTGCAAAATGTTCGTTTTGTGTCCGGCGTGAAAGCATCTTAACATTGACCAAGAAACCAACAAACTAGCTTGCACGCTAGGCTAGCAAGCTAGTTCGCCTGCTCAGCTATCTATTTGCGGTGCATATAAATCAATAAAAAACAGTGAATCGCAATTATTTCGCATTAGCTGTGTAGCTAGGTCAGTTATGCCTATGCCTGAGGCTAATTAGTTGTTCGCTAGCTACCGAATTTTTAAGCTAACGTTGGCCAAAGATACTCCATTGATTTCTGTTTTTAAGTCCAAAAATAATGCAACTGCGCAGGTGTACCGGAGGTCTTAGCCAAATAGCGGTAGAAATGTAAAAACGGTTCAAGGCAAAATATACACTGCCTTTCGTAAAAAAGCCACAGACGGATGTTCATCCCGGTCCCAATGTATTATACATTATACAGTCCCCTGACACGTTAATTCAAAGATTCGTACAACAAGTATCCTTTTTTCTAAATCCGACAAAAAGCAGTATTGTCAGCCAGTGGTCAGTTTAGTTTTCTTGCGAAGCAACCAGCGTTTGCCATGTAATTAGTGGCCATCTACGGTCACACGTGGGATGCATATTGAAACCCACACATTTAGCAGTTATACAGGCTACATTGAGCAGTGGAGGGGCTTTATTACTAGTTTACCAGTAGCGTTAGTGAATGGAGGCGTTGCACTGGATGCAGAAACCGTAGTGTAAGTCACGTGATCCCCGAAGTAACTCAGGAAGATGGCTTTGATTGAATGGGAATGCATCGATTAATTATTATTTATTTATACAAAAAAAATGTATTTCCTTGCTCTGAAATGTCGCATGTATAACCGGATGTTGAACCTCAGGTCCAAATGCTCCGCCTTATCCATGACACTAGCTCAACAGACAATATATTCACTGGTCAATTTAGCACTTGTATAGCTGTGCTGTGTTTGAACTTGACCATATTGGCGCAAGGTTTCTCAGTCATAAACCGGCTTTGAAAACAGCAGTTGAATATTTAGCGGTTAATTACAGCGTAAATACAAAAAAAATAAATAAAAAAAACAATTTAAGTGATTATACTGCTGAGGTTGTAGTGGGAAAAATATCTCAAAAGGTTCTAAATTCAGAGTATTACTATAATCACAGTTCAACAGAGAAAACTCAGCCAGGTTCTTATGGCCCCTGAGAACTGCTGCAAGCCTGTGGAGCTTGAAGAAACAAAAACTCATAAATCTGTCAAAAAAGCAAGATAAGAAGGCCTCTAGCAGGCAAACCAAGGCTAGCTGGATGAGCTAATCTTCCGGAATGACCATATAGGTCAGCCCAGTCCCAGTACCTGAGCATTGTAAACCATCCATGACCCAGATAAGTTACTGAACTTTTGGTGAACCCAGGTTTGGGAGGCTCATATGTGGTCTTCGAGCAGGCCCCTGGAGGCTTAAAATTAATTTACACTATGATGTAATGCCAAACTTGTTAAAGGGTAAACAATGAACCAATCAAAAGTAATAATGTTGGATAAGGTGGGATGAGTCATGTTTAATCCCACCTAGAGGGGTCTAAAACGATAATAAATCTGAGGGTTCGGACAGTCAGTGGTCAGTCTGTGTCGGGTGATTGAAGAAGAATGAATGCTATGTGGTTTGCGAGACCAGCCTGGGTTTTGTACTTCACTTTGAGCGACTTGTTCGCATCAGACTCTGGAGAATGTGTCCGTTCCTTGAAGGTAGATTTACAAAAAAAGTGTTTTTTCACCCAAAGGTCTTCCAGTGCATAACATAATAGCGAGAGGACTCTCAGATAGACTGGCTAAAACAATAGCAAGCGCAGATTTTTTTATGACAAAATATCAAAGGTAAGAAAAAATTTTGCTCATCTCTGTAGCATTTAAAGTGTATGCCTGCTGTTCTTTGAGTGTGGTGTCAATTTAAAATGACAAGGCTTATATCGTTGGAATCTGTGGACTGTCCTTTTTCATTTGAGGTATCGTTTGTATGCATATCACAAATTCACTAGAAACGCTTGCAATAGAGCACTGATTATTTAATCTTATTTTATTTAATGTTTTGCTCCATGCATATTTACTTGATTGGTATTTGAATTGTGTTCGGTTTAGGTAAAAACGGTCATCCACGAACTTTTCGCCGAGTTTCTTCGCTTTAAGAGGATATGCCGCATGAGGAGGTTGCTATTACGAAACATGCTGTATTTATTTTGCAAATTCATTGCCCCCGTTACAGAGGCGTTCAGGCTTAAGGTTAATATTTGTATAAAAAAATATGTTTTCCACTAATTTCTTTATATTTTCACTTTAAAACCAGTTTTCATTGCAACAAAACCGTTGACTTACTTGTGAACTTCTGGTAGGTGAAGCAGCTTTTCTCGAAGTGCTCTGAGCAAAGAACTGAATGTTTTGCTGGTTTGTAAGGCTTTCCACTGTCAATTCTTCTTAATTTAACAAGCCAATCTTTCAAAAGGGCTTCATTATTTTGTGGAAAATTATGGAAACTTATTTTGCCGTATTTTCCAGACGACTGGATGGCATTATTATTGGTGCAAGCAACAGCAGCACAAGATTTCCCCATTTTCTCTATGCTGCGATCAACCTCTGTGTACATTTTGCTTCGGGGATCATGTGACCACCTACGTAACTTGCAATGACCTCATTGAAAGGTGCAATCGTAATCCTGGCTTCTGTAAAAACCTTACCTTTAGCCGACTATATTCTTGTGGCAATTATTTAGCTTGTCAGCTACAGCAGTTGTGAAGGATTGGACTGAGATCTTTATTTCGTTCCTTGAATTGCTGATTTCTAGCATGCAAAGTGAAGCTTGGGGACTGTACTTTTGTGCTCTGAATGATGATTGTTGCCCATAGCTAATGTGATATCATTCCGTAGTGGAGCGGGTGACGGCTGGGTTTTTACCCTTTTGTAAAACAAAGAAACTGCTCGCCAGACTATTTGCTGAATCAAAAGCATTTTGATACGCTGCTTGCTGGCTAATCACTTCCTGCATATGAATTTCAATTCGCCGTCTTTCACACTTTTTTTACTTTGGCTGTAGGAACGTGTGTAGCCACCCAAATAGATATCACGTCTTCATCAAGCTAAAGAACATTTTTCCCGAATAAAAAAAATAGGTTAGCTAGCCTTTACAGTTGAATATACACTGTATGCATGTGTATGTACACATCCCACTGTCCCACAGACGCTAGCCACAAGTGACTACTCGGTTCAGTGAAAACGGATGTAAGCAAGAGCTCGACAGGAAGTAGGAGACCGGCGAGTCCGTTGAACCACTGTGAATCATGGGAGATCGAACGCTCAGGGAATAAGGTGGATACTGAAACAACTGACCATCAGAGGTAATTTTGTAGAATAATGTTGCCTCAAGCTGGTTTAAACAAATTTTTTTTTAGCATCAATAATCATAGAATGAGCCTTCTACCATGTTTTCGTGCTATGGAAGAGTCAAAAAAGCAAAATTTCCAACACCTTTTCAATTTTTATGAAAAATTGATGCTCTCTGTGTTTCTGTTTAACACCCTTATGTTTATCTCTGTATACTTGTGGGAATTATTTTTTTTGTTCTCATGGCCTATAGTAGTATTTTTCAATGCATTTTCACTAAAAAGTTATGGAGAAGTAATGTATTTGGACCTCTTTTAGACAAAAGTGGTGGTCTAAAATCATCACTGCACACTACTGTACTTCTGTAAAATGTATTATCAAACTACCATCAGTTGCATGAATCACTTTGATCTTTGTTCGTAGATTTGTTTGACTATCCTTTTTTGATCACCACCATGGGGTTAAATCTAAACCAAAGTAAAGGAGAGTTTGATATTCCGTGTGGTTTCTCAACTTTTGTTTCTCAACATTCTTGGCTGATTGACAAGGTTTGAGCTTCATCGAGGCTGTAGGTACGGAGAGCGCCATGATTCACTGGACAGTGGCGCATTTATACCTCTGCCACGGAGGCTGTATTTTTGGTTCGGTTTGAGGAGTGTTAATGGTTAATCAATGATTGATTTATTACCGTTAAGAATTTGTTCTCCCAAACATATATAGTAAAAAGCATATACACTGCCCGGCCAAAAAAAAGTCACGCTCTCTAGTAGTATATCTTTTTGGACCGTCTTTAGTTCTGATAAATAACACAGTAAACAGCAGCCTAATTGTTTGCATGTTGTTTTCAGTGTGCGACTTTTGTAGACTAGGCTACATAGAAAAAAATAACACAAAACACTTATTCAAATATTCTGTCACATTATGGGACGAGTATTCGGTTTGAGAAAATGTGGAATTTCTGCACCCCAAGTGATCATCGATCACGTTCATTGATAAAATTTTTTCTGACACATTTCTTCCACAAAGTTGACAGTTCACAATTATCCTTCTAGGTTTTAATAATGCATTGGACAGTTTTAACCCAGTTCCAGTGATTTCAGCAATTTCAATCTCAGCAATCTCATTCCAATCTTCCAAGTTTGAGCAATCTCAAACTTTTCCGACATGGTTGTTTTAGAAATGAGAAGCTACATCCGGCATCAATCAGGATTAAAAGAATTGTTGCCAGCTGTAACATATTAATCACTGCAATAATGATTCAATCGTAGGCTCTGGAGTATTTGCTTCTTTAAATCCGAATGACCGCTCTTTTTTTTTTTCTTTCTTTCCCTTTGGCCTAGCAGTATATGTACAACAGGTGCTGACATTTCTACATTCAATATGGCAGTCTGTACTTCTACTTCATTGTCATTGTATTTTTTTAATCTCAAAATACTAGAGTACAGACACAAAATAAACACATGTATCACCGTCCAATAAATTGAGGTGCTCACAGTATGTAGAGAATCTTAATGATATGGCATATTGTTTCTTTTAATTCTTCAGGCTTTACTTGGGCAAATATGCTCTGGTAAGCCTTTTATTTGTTGTAGATTATTTCTGTAAAATACAGCTGGAAAGGTTTGTATTGTGTTACTATTTCATTTCAGTTCTCAAAACGGAAAGAAAAATGCAGGAAAAAACAGAACAGCTTGACACTGCGCCGTGTGCTGCAAAAACTTAGCCGACCTGTCTAACAATGGGACAAAAATCAAAGATTCAAAAGGAAGTGAATGCTTGCTGGGGGTGCAGGGGAAGAAGAGTGGATGGATGGGTTGGGGGAATGAAATGTTTGTTCAGCTCCTGTCGCGGGAATGCATACAGATGGCAAACCGGTGTTTTTGTTCCTTTTAAGAAACCTTTTTACAAGATGGTGACGTGCTGCCTCCATGGCGGCAGCGTCTATATCCCTATCCATAATTGATGGGCTGAGCCCAGGTAGACGGCGCAATACACATGTACTATGGATTCCACTGTAGTTTCAGATTCGGTGTTTCTGCCTGGTCCTCGAGCCTCCTAGCCTTGCTGTTTACACGGCCTCATACTGTGACCTTGGTTTTGAAGGTTCTACCTTTCTTTTTACCAGGCTTGTATGGTCCAGGGACAGGAAGGAAAAAGTATGGCCGCATATTTCCATTTTCTACAAAGTGACTTGCAGTTGATTAAACCTCATTTCCATCAAGCAGTCCGGCTCATTTCAGTTTAGTTTGTTACAATAGAACTGTTATTTTTGTATTTCTGTTGCCATAAGTTGTGAATGGTGGTAAATTAATCATTCTAATCCTTCTTGGTTTCGTTATCCCTCTGTTGAGGTGCCTGGCACACTGATTTGATACTAGCAGGTGGAGATAAAAACACTGCAGTCCATTGATTGGTCAAGAGAATTGCCACTTTTGCTCGACAAGCATTAAGCACAAACCTGCCTCTTAAGTGGCCATTATCAGCCGGTAGCAACCCCGTCTACATTTAAAAGTACCATTTGCCTTGGAAAATCCAGATCTAGGTTTTAGGTACCTGTCTGTACAGGTTCTAAGAGTGGTGTAACAAAAAGGGTTTGGTGGAACTGCAGCTTTAGACTAGGCCGGGGCCAATCTCCTAGAGGCCAGTGGAGGTCCAACGGCTGCACTAATCTTATTGTAACTACACACAGCCTTGAATCACAGATCTTCTGAGTCCCAGTCAAAATGCCCATCTCAACTAGAATATAGGTGTATGAAATCAGCTGGCTGATTTGAATTGGTTTTACCCTCGAGATGATGAGTTGAGACAGCTGTCCTGTTCAGATCATTTGAACTAAATTCTGAAGAGGACTGTTATTATTTGAACCTATATTTCACTCCTCTAATTTTTGCTGTGAAACTGCATATGGCCTGCCTTTCTATTTTGTGTGGGAATTTGGGGTCTGAGATTTGGCCTCAGCTGAGCAGATTCCACTGTGAGAGTTTGACGTTATTGGCCTGCTCTTCTAATTACGGTCCTTAGGAGTCCAGAACAGCTGGTACGGTCACCCTCATCTACCTGGAAGGTTTGAAGCCTGTTGGTGCTAATCTTTCTCACTGCTTATTCAGTTCATTTCCTGGGAGTATGGAGAACCTGGGCTGGATTTGGATTAGACAGCCGAATTTGAGGACCCTTGCTTTAGTGCAGGGGTGTCAAACTGACCCATAAGAGGGCCAAGACGCTGCAGGTTTTCAATCCTACGAAGCAGAAGCACACCTGAAACCACTGATTTAATCAACTGATCTAGGCCTGCACAACTGATTAGTTGTATCAGGTGTGCTTCTGCATTTTTGGGAGTGAAAACCTGCAGCCTCTTGGCCCTTTTACGGTTCAGTTTGACATCCCTGCTTTAGTGCATTGCGATCTGCTTACTGGTCAATTGGAGCCACCCGATATCCAATAAGGCGCATCGCAAGGTGGATATGATCACGGATAATGACGGGTCAAAGTTCAAAATGTAGAAGAGTGAACTTCCTCCCATACTCGCGCGCGGTCGAACGCTAGCTAATATACTTGCGATTTACAGCGTTTAGTTCCAAGACATGGACTCCGGCTTTGACTTGAATGTAGCTTTTTTTTTTTTTTTTTAAATTATGCGGTGTTCTTCATGTTCATATCTGTATATCCAGGATGGTTTTTCTATTGCGAAGCTGCACAACGGTCATCGCATTCCGACATGCATGCATTGGCTTTGGGAAGCTGGCCCTATTACCAGAAGTGCGGACGTCTACAAGAAATCCCGTTCATTCATCTTGTCTCACGATTTAGGAGGGTTTCACGCTATCTCAGGTCACTCCAATTGTGTGATGCTGGAAGTCACAGGAAATGCAGCCTGCCCCCAAAAGTTGTACAAGAACACCTTTGCTCAAGACAATGCCCTACCCGTGAAATTCATTTCCACATCAACACTGTGGCTCCTGGGTCTAAGCTGCTCAACTCATCTAAGCCTTTATCCCTCTCGTACATCTTCAATGATTGCTTGTGTCAAAATTGTAGTTGATGATGGCATTCCAAGCATAAATTGCAGTCATATGGTGGTTCTTCATGTTCAGCCTCTGTGGATATTGAGTAATAAACGGTAATCTTGTATCACAATGTAATGTTTATGGCAGTGAGTTGAAAAGCATAGCATTCAAGCATAGTCACGTTTTACTTGGTAATCCACGCCGCATTTAGTTTTTAGTATTTGTATCTATCTTTGGTATTGCACAAAAAAAGCTAAAAATGGGATTTGACTGAACCTTTTGTTTAAAAAAAAAAAAAAAAAAAAAGTGCTTATTTTATCTGTTGAGATAAAAGTTGCGATTTGAGACAGTTGACGTGTGGTCGATCCGCTTGCAGGCTGATTGATTCGTCCTGTATATGTGCTTGAGTGACAGGGGGCGAAAGATGATTATTGAATGCAGCGAAAGAGGCCAGGGTACTGGATTTCTCATATCTGCCCATTCTTACCATGGCAGCATTGCCTTCCGTTCCCACTTCGGTGTGTGGCAGCATACATTCTCTCCCATTCTATCTTATTGATTTGACTCGTTAACTTGCCTCTCTACATCCCTCCTCTCTCTTCCTCTCCATCTCACTCTGTCCAGCTTCCATCACCTGGCTATTTTAACAGGAAATACAAATGTGAAATATTGCTGAAGGATGTTGGATTCAGATAAAATACTACAATAACATACGGTATAACGTTGCATGAACATGGGTTTAAGGTGAAACTACAAGCGTTTGAAAAAGGAGTGTATCGTGTTTGTGAGAATGGCCGCTCCATGTCCTTCAGGTAATGGCAGGCTGTACTGTATACCTTCATCTCTCTTTACCTCAGCCCCCCTCTCACTCTCTTCCTTGTTTGATTTCTCTCTTCTTCTTCCCCTCCCCTTCCCACAATGCAACAGCCCCCTGCATGTGAAAATCAGGGCCCTGAAGCACTTCCCGCCACGCTAGGCCCTGCATGCTCAAACACGGGGTTAATGAGGCCCGTTGAATTGCGCATGTCGGCGTGCAAGGAGCATGCGCACCACACGCTGCTCTGCTTCCTCACACCTTTAAACCCGCCCTTGATCAAATTTCATACTTAGCTATTCATGGTAATAACAAACAGGGCGTGTTCCTTGACAGCTCAGTCGAAACATGGATGTGAATGGTCTCTAAATAAGGCTCATAATTTTTCCCTTTGACCTCCTAATCATGATTTCATTTCAAAGCCCTGAAATACCATGCTTAATACAAACTTACAAAAATTTTGTCACTGTCCAATTAGCTACAGACTGCACCACATATTAAAACGCCCTCTTTTTCAGTGATCAGGGCATTTGATTTTCCTTCTCTGGAATATTCTATGGCACAGGATGGCTGTGCCATTTCTGTCCCTCCATGCTTTGATTGCATTACCAAACAGTGCTGCTCAGGCAACGATCTCATTCTCAATTGCTATAAAAGAGCAAGGATTGGGCTGCAGTCACAGGTCTACCTGACAGCAGCTGATTTGTAAACGCCTCTACACGGGATACCTTTATTCTTGGAGTAATGGGGCCTGAGGGAATCTCACTCCAGGTACAGGGATGGCTAATCAGGACAAGGAACACCCAAGCAGTGCACAGTGACCAAATGAAGCCTCTCCTCACTTTGCAGCTACGTGTTTGCTGCGCCGGTTTCCTTCACTGCCGTTCTAGTCATTACATTACATTGCAGTTATTTTGCTGATGCGGTTACCCTTAACAGGGTACAGTTGATAAGACTGAGCACTGGTCAGTTTTCCTTGAGCTAAATGGGGTGAAGAACCTTGCTCAAGGGCCCAACAGCAGGATTGAACCGCTAACTGCTAGTCAAATATGCCAGCCGCTAGACTAAGGGCCTGTGTCCACAGGAAGCGTTTTTTTTCTTTTTTTGCGCTGGAAGCGCCCATAACTTCATTTTCAGAGTGCTCCTCTCCAGTGCTTACTGTTGCTATGTTACAAGAACTTTCATCTTGGCGCTTCCCCAATCCTGCAATCCATTGTTGCGAATGTCAAGTCTCTATAGTTTAATATTGTGTCACCGTAGAAAGGTTTGCGAATGCGATCGAAAGAAATCGCTTATAGTCAGCAACTGCAGCCAATGTATGTTCATTTGCCGAAAGTGTAACTTGAACCGTATACAGTTTTATATGGTTCGGACCATGTTGCCAAAGCGTCTCGCAACTATGCTTTGGGAAAAGTTGCTACCCCTGTTAAAATACATGGGAACCTAGGCGATAATAATGTACTTTGCTACAGCTGGCTGTAGTAGTAAACATTGTTTTAGTAACCATTAATACCAGCTAACTTGTCGACAAACCTGGAGTCCCTTGAACACAGAATATTTAGCAAACCTAACGGTTACTAATTGATTTGGAACACCAAAGCTGTTAATACTGCAAGGCCCTACCTCTTTTTGATTATCCCCCCGGCAGCATTAGTGCAGGGGGGATATAGTCATCAGTGTGTCCGTCTGTCCATCCGGGCGGGCGGGCGGGCGGGCGTCCGTCTGTAATCATACCTTGTCTGGGCCATATCTTGGAAACTATATATCCGATCTTCACGAAACTTGACAGATTTGTTAAGCATGATGTCTAGATGTGCCTTTTGATACTTAGGAATTTCTGGAATTTTTTATTTTTGCGGTTTCCATGGAAACTTGTGTGAATTGAAACTTAGCTTGTCCGGGCCATATCTCGAAATTATTCATCCGACCGTCACCAAACTTGACAGATTTGTTGAGCATGATGTCTAGATGTGCCTTTTGATACTTAGAAATTTCTGGAATTTTTTATTTTTGCGGTTTCCATGGAAACTTGTGTGAATTGGAACTTAGCTTGTCCGGGCCATATCTCAGAAACCATACATCCGACCTTCACCAAACTTGACAGATTTGTTGAGCATGATGTCTAGATGAGCCTTTTGATACTTAGGAATTTCTGGAATTTTTAATTTTTATGCCCCCAGCATCAAAATGCGGGGGGATATAGCCATTGCCTCGTCCGTCTGTCCGTCCGGGCGGGCGGGCATCCGTCTGTAATCATACCTTGTCCGGGCCATATCTTGGAAACTACACATGCGATCTTCACGAAACTTCACAGACATGTTCAGCATGATGTCTAGATGTGCCTTCGGGGGCCGGGGGGATATGCCGTTGCCAGATGGCTCTTGTTTTGATTTGTCGGTGAGAGTGAAGTGACATTGACAAATCCGGCGCTGTCCAAAAAGCACCGTGAGCGGAGCGGAAAAAAATGCTGCAAGTTCAGGCCGTTTTTGCATCGAGGACGCTGAGCGCTGTCAATGCTGATTTTCATAGAATTTGTAGAGAAAATGTGTGCTTCCAGCACAAAAAAACACTTCCTGTGGACACAGGCCCTACAAGTTGCCCTTGTGTAGTCTCCCACTTTCAAAGCCAAACTGCCTTATTCTCTGCTGTACTTGTGATAAAGAGCACTGCTCGCATCCATTTTTTTATTCTCCCCCCGGCATAAAAATACGGGGGGATATAGGCATCGCTTCGTCCGTCTGTCTGTCCGTAATCATTTTGTTTCCGGAGCAGAACTCGGAAACTATGCAAGATATCAGCACCGAACTTTGTACATGTATTCTACGTATAGTCTAGATGTGCCTTTTGCTACTTTGGAAATTTTGGGTTCCTATTTTTGTCGATTCCATGGAAACAAATCTGGATTTAGTGCAAATTAGACTGTATTCGTTTCTTGAGCAGAACTGAAAAACTATGTAAGATATCAGCACCAAACTTTGTACATGTATTCTGTGTATAGTCTAGATGTGCCTTTTGCTACTTTGGAAACTTCAGGATTACTATTTTTGCCATTTCCATGGAAACGAATCTGGACTTAGTACACATCAGGCCTAGTTCTTTTCCGGAGCAGAACTCAAAAACCGTTCAATATATCTTACTGAAACTTTGCATGTGTATTACCCACATACTGAAGTGGTGCCTTTTGAAATTTTCAGGTTTCTGAAAATCATCTTTTTTTCGTTTCCATGGAAACCAGTTGCATTTGGACTCTGAACAGAGTTAGGTTTGTTTCCGGAGCACAACTCAAAAACCGTTCATTATATCTTTCTGAAATTTTGCGTGTGTATTACCCACATACTGAAGTGGTGCCTTTTGATATTTTCAGATTTCTGAAAATCTTATTTTTTTTTTCATTTCTGTGGAAACCAGTTGGATTTGGACTCTGTACAGAGATAAGTTCGTTTCCGGAGCACAACTCAAAAACCGTTCAATATATCTTACTGAAACTTTGCATGTGTATTACCCACGTACTGAAGTGGTGCCTTTTGATATTTTCAGATTTCTGAAAAAAAAAATTTTTCGTTTCCATGGAAACGAGTTGGAATTGGACTCTGTACAGAGAGAGGTTGGTTTCCAGAGCACAACTCAAAAACCGTTCATTATATCTTTCTGAAACTTTGCATGTGTATTACCCACATTCTGAAGTGGTGCCTTTTGATATTTTCAGATTTCTGAAAAATTTCTTTTTTTTTCATTTCCATGGAAACGAGTTGGATTTGAACTCTGTACAGAGAGAGGTTCGTTTCCGGAGCAGAACTCAAAAACCGTTCATTATATCTTTCTGAAACTTTGTATGTGCATTACCCATGTACTATAGTGGTGCCTTTTCATATTTTCAAATTTCTGAAATTATTTTTTTTTTCCTTTCCATGGAAACGAGATGGATTTGGGCTCAGTCGCAGGGATGGGTTTGTTTCCGAAGCAGAACTAAAACACTGTTCATTATTGACTCTTGTTTTATTATTGCCTTTGTCAACATGTGGTTCATAGTCTTTGGTAGATGTTGCCAGTACATACTTCCAGATAATTCCAGAGGAAAATCACCTCAACATTCTTGTTTGAATTTCTTTGAAGGTGTAGGATTGACATGACTTTCGTAAATAATCAGGGGCCGGGGGGATATGTCATCTTCTGATGACTCTTGTTGGAGTTTGATGCTGCCCCATGATTTTGTTTTCAATTCAGTGGAGTTTCCACAATTCTGTACTGAGAGAGTAGGCGCCTCCTTTAAAGCAGAAGCACAGGTCCACAGCCAAGTCGGAGTCTTCTTCTCCTGGACTTGCCAGTCCATTATTGTCAATTAAAGCTATTGCCCCCCTGGAGTGCATGCGCTGGGTCAAGGTGGGTCTTTTAGTACAGGCAGCTGGGTGGGCGGAATGGTCAAGGCACAAGGACCCTGGAGAGGTCACTCCTGGGTAGAGGTGCAAGTTTAGTGACGAGCGACGGCAACTCTCAGAGCTCTCAATTGGCCGATGGAGCATGAAGAGCAGGCCGGTTACTGTGGTGATCTCATGACAGCCAGTCAGAGCTCAGCCCTGCTGCTTTCCTTAATAATAGGGTAATGTTACCAGGGTGCCCCATAACACTAATATGTACTATTACATCACCTAGACCTCTCTTCTCCTGCAGTGCTGTTAATGATATCTCATTTTCGGTCCAGATACAGCCTTACTGTTATAGATTTTAACCCTCAATTTGATTATCAAAATTTAATCAATGTTTTCCTTACTGTTACTTGAGTAGGTTAATTAAACAGTTTTGTCTTATTATCATTATTATTAAAGATTACAGAAGATTTTTGTCTGATTACCTTGCTACAGGATGTTAAGTTTCCTAAGTTATGCCAGCTTCTGTTATACAGCGTGGGCCTCAAGTACTTAGACAGTTTTTTTTCATATTGTTGCTCATTGGATTTAACACAACTGGCACACTGTGTAGGCAGACTGTCACTTCTAGCTTGCTGGTACTCGCATCCATAATGTGTGAACCATTGATGGTCTACTGCCCCCAGTTATCCAGTCTTAATGTCCAAATACCTGTGGACTTCAGTATATGGCACCATGCACTCTGCTTTTGGACCGAAATTTAGGGGTTTTAACCTTTTATCTCGAAAAAATCATTTTCAGCCGCATCTGTTTCTTTTGCAAGGGATTCGCTCGCAACCCGCTGTCCTAATAATGGGAGGGATCATGGGTCGGGGGGCCCACACAGTGCGGTAAGGAAATGGTGTTGTTGGTCTTTCTATTTGCCACGGCTCGTAAAGGCAGTTGTCCCCACACGGACCTGCCTGGTCGCTCTCTGTACTAACTGGGTCCTGGTTGGGCGGTCGAGCGCGGTGTCATTATTTGGCAATGTTGAAGGGGCCAGTGCTGGCTTCTTAGTAACTGCTCCAAGCACTGGTGCTCCTCCACTGACCCCAGTGCCCTGAACAAAGCCTTTTCTGCTCAGTGTTTGCACATGAAGATGAGCCCACAATTCACAAGACCTGCTGCTGCTTTTCGTAGAATGCTTTACTCACAGGTTAGACATGTTAAATAAGAGCTGCACAAGTCCTTATTTTGCCTCCCTTAGCCAGTTTCATTCCATTTATTCACATAAAAATAACAGCATTGGTAGACTGTCTTTGATAGCAAGCTTTTCTCACAGTTAACATGTGAAATAAGAGCAGCACAAGTCCTTATTTTGCCTCTCTTTGCCAGTTTTATTCCATTTATTCACATGAAATAACAGCATCTTTTTTAAAAAGCTGTTCTCACAGTTTACACGTTAGATGAACTTCACAAGTCCTTATTCTTCTTCTTCCTGACCCTTTTACAAATTTTACCCTTATGGAGCAGCAGTATCTCAAGACCCTGCTACATTCTTTCTTTGAAAGCTTTACTCACAGTTTACATATGAAAAATAAGAGCCTCACTGCTCCTTATTCTGATACTCGTAAATGCTTATATTCTGTTTACACGCATAAAATAATGGTATCACAAGACCTGCTACTTTCTATCTTGGAAAACTTTTTCTCATTTCGCACCTGCAATATAAGCTTCCAAAGTTCTTATTTAGTCTTGCAGGCTTTAATCACTTTACACACATGAGAAGACCATCATATGACCTGTTACTCTTTTTCTTTTGAAAACTTAGTCTTGCAAAATGAGCACGCCTTTCGCATGTTCTTATTTTGCTTCCCTGAGGCACTTTTGCTCAGTTTACGCATGAGAGGACTGTCTCATGACCTGGTACTGTCGAAAGCTGTACTCACAGTTTACACATGAAAATAGCATTGCGAGTCCTTCTTCTGCCATTCTTTGACACTTTTACTCAGTTTACACACGTGGCATGACAGTTAAAGTACTTTTCAGTTTTAGACATACAAGATGAGAGCCGCACGAGACCTACTATTTGCTGTGGTCTCTATCAGCTTTGCTATCGGTTTACACACATGATCACAGATCATCAGGCATGTGAGTGCAATTTTCAGTGTTCGTTCTTATGTGGTTTTATGTGTACAATTCATTTATTTTGTTTTCATATTGAATGGATTGCTGTTCAAAATTGCTCTGCATGTCTTTATTGCCACAAGTATTTTGGTGTCCAATAACTGCTTCTGTTCCCTCTAAGACTTTTTTGGATTTTTGTGTCTGCAGAGCAGTGGTTCCCAACCCAGTCCTCAAGGACCTCCTGCCCTGCAGGGTTTTGCTCCAGCTCTACTCTTTCACACCTGATCCATTTAAGGGCTACATGCTGATTGGTTGAAAAAAAATCTACCTGAACAGGGTGTGCATGAAGGTGCATTGGGCCTTAAATGGATAAGGTGTGCAAAAGTGAAGCTGCAACAAAAACTTGCAGGACAGGGAGTCCTTGAGGACTGGGTTGGGAACCACTGCTGTAGAGTACAGACATACAGACGGAAGCAGCTGAAAACTGTGTCCCCAGCTTCACGCTGATAATGCAGTGGGGACAATTAATCTATTTTGTGGTCTCCCACCGTGCATTGGCAGGTCTGGACTGCAGGCAGGCTAGTCTATTACCCGCACTCTTTTACTACGAAGCCACGTGCAGAATGTGGCACGGCATTGTCTTGCTGAAATAAGCAGGGATGTCCCTGAAAAAGACGTTGCTTGGATGGCAGCATATGTTGCTCTAAAACCTGTGTGTACCTTTCATCATTAATAGTGCCTTCGCAGATGAGCAAGTTACTCATGCCATGGGCAATAACACATCCCCATACCATCACAGATGCTCGCTTTTGAACTTTGCGCTGTTAACAATCTGGATGGTCCTTTTCCTCTTTAGCCCGGATTACATGACTTCATGATTTCCAAAAACAATTTGAAATGTGGACTCGTCAGACCACAGCACACTTTTCCACTTTGCGTCAGTCCATCTCAGATGAGCTCAGGTCCAGAGAAGCCGGCGGCGTTTCTGGGTGTTGTTGATATATGGCTTTCGCTTTGCATGGTTGGTTTTAACTTGCACT
Source organism: Gymnothorax javanicus (assembly GCA_029692085.1). Classification (NCBI taxonomy): domain Eukaryota; kingdom Metazoa; phylum Chordata; class Actinopteri; order Anguilliformes; family Muraenidae; genus Gymnothorax; species Gymnothorax javanicus. Next base: position 70,647,878 of record CM056201.1, read on the forward strand.
TGTAGATGTAGCGACGTACTGTTTTAAGTGACAATGGTTTTCCGAAGTGTTCCTGCGCCCAGATGGTAATATCTTTTACAGAATGATGTCTGTTTTTAATGTAGTGCTTCCTGAGGGACCGACGGTCACGGGCATTCAATGTTAGTTTTCAGCCTTGCTGCTTACGTGCAAAGATTTCTGTGGATTCTCTGAATCTTTTGATGATATTATGGACTGTAGATGATAAAATCCCTAAATTCCTTGCAATTGTACATTGAGAAACATTGTTCTTAAACTGTCGGACTATTTGCTCACACAGTTGTACACAAAGTGGTGAACCTTGCCCCATCCTTGTTTGTGAATGACTGAGCCTTTCGGGGATGCTCCTTTTATACCTCATCATGACACTCACCTGTTTCCAATTAACCTGATTACCTATGGAATTTTCCAAACAGGTGTTTTTTGAGCACTCCTCAACTTTCCCAGTCTTTTGTTGCCCCGTCCCAGCTTTTTTGGAACGTGTTGCAGGCATGAAATTCAAAATAAGTGAATATTTCCAAAAAAAAGAATAAAGTGTATCAGTTTGAACATTAAATATCTTGTCTTTGTAGTGTACTCCATTGAATATAGGTCGAAAAGGATTTGCAAATCATTGTATTCTGTTTTAATTCACCTTTTACACAACGCCCCAACTTCATTGGAATTGGGGTTTGTAATAAATTGTAGTTTTGGTGTGAACACAGTGTCTCAAGAACTTTGTAATATAATTCAGTGATATCTGGTACCGTGGCTGTCATCGACAATGCGCAGACACCAGTGGATTGTGGTGATATTCACCTATTTGTACGGTTCATTCTAGCAATTGACTGTTGGTGATTAGGGAACTATTTAATGGGTTTCTCTCCTATTTGGTAGCACAATATACTGTATAATGATCATGTGCAGATAAAGGTCTCCTTGAAAAAATATTGAAGGTTACAAAGAGTGACTCCCCCCTAGCAAGGTTAGTTGGCCTGTTTAGTCTTGCCTTTAAAGGGACCTATTATGCTGATCCTTCTTTTAATACATATAGGTAATGTTATAATGTTGGATGTCCATACTCAACCTCTGAAAAGCTTCTAAACGTAAGATACAGGGGTTTTTGCCGTAATCCAAGAACGTGATTTTGTGAACGTGATTTCCTCTCTGAACAGCTCCTCCGAGATCTTCAAGATCTGGGCAAAACCTGACGTCAGGTTGTGCCCTTAGTACACAGACCTAGCCAAAGCCAATCACGGCGCTGGACCTGCCCACACCGGAAACTACTGTATTCTAGCAGACATGAACAACCGCCAGATCATACTATGCCTTAGTAGCATCTACACTTCCAGAAATACAAAAGAAGAACCGCAGATCATTTGAGGTGCAGTTTTGTCAACATATCTCTCCCAAAGCTGCTCAGTCCGTTTACTTTTTGGAATCAAGAAAAGCACCTATATCTCTCCCAAAAGACGATGCCTCCAGAAATCAGTGGGTAGCTTTTTTGTTTGCTGGTGGCGAACAGCCATGGCCAAAGGGAACGTTAGCTGTTTGTGCTCAGAATTTCACCAAAGACAGCTTTGTCAATAAAGGATAATTCGACACAGGATGAGCGTTTCAGCTGCTTCTCAAACCTGAAGCAGTTGCATCGATCAAGCTAGAGCCACAAGCTGTAAATAACGATATAACAACAAATAATGTAAGTGAAGCTAATGAGTTCCCGGGAGGCTAGCAGGACCGCTTAACGATAGTTAGCATAACAACTGGCCTCAAACGCAGGCTTTGTAAAATATCTGAAGATAAAGCCTGTATCGGTCACAACTTGTCCGTGACTCACAAGCTATTTTCCATCCACTTGTCAATCGAATTATCTGATAGTCGCCAAAAATATTCATGCAATAAAGCTGGTGAAAATCGTTTCCATCTAACGGCATTAAAGCAAATAAAAAATAGTGTGTAATGACGCCACATGCTGTTATGCGATAAAATTGGTGTATCGAGTACATTTCTGACATTCTAAGCTGTTCCCATTCATTTTCGCACTGAATCGCAGAACCTTCAAGTGAACAAAAGTAGTTTGTTAGCCAACTAATTTAGCTGGTTAGCCAAAATGGATCGCGTTTACCAACAAATGACGATAATTGCACAAGTTGTAGTAGTGCTTAGGTGCCAGCTATTAGCAGCATAGCAGACCATTATCAGAAGGAAACGAGGGCATCAAAACACCGTCAAGATGCAGTAGCAGATTTATTCAGCGAATAACGTTTCCATCAGCATTTATCGCATAAGCCTTTTACCGATCAAGAGAAAATCCGATGAGATGGACTGTACAAACTATGAGTCGATAGTCTTGAAATCAAGTCTAATTTCATCGTCTCCGTGAGGCATTTTTTAATTTGATATTACTTAATTCGATAAGAAGGCAGGGATTGAAACATGGCTACAGATGCGAAGCAGTTGCTTCACAGCATAAGCCTACTCAACTGATGGCCTGTTGAATGTGGCTGTAGCACTGCGGCTAACGTAGCCAAGTTACTGTTGCTAATGTTTGTGTCCTAAATATGCATATTCCCCAGTAATATCAGGGGAAATTCAACAGAAGGTGTGTGTGAACATAAACCTCATTTGAAGCGAACTTTTTATACTTGTTTGTAATTTGGATGCTTGGTACAACTGCCCCCCCCCGGTAACGGAATTTACTGTCTGTAAAAGGTGCAGAGGTGGGCTGTGAAGGCTGCAGTTAGACTAGACGTAGGTTTTGCAAAGCTTGGGGTGAGTTTTTGGGTGCTTGTGAAAAGATCACTTTACTTATCCATGACCGGGGTCAGCCTGATCCTTCTATAATACCTGGGCAAGCTCTCTGATGCTACCGGTGAAAGCAATAGGGAAGCGCACAGGCTATAATGTGTCCGGTATAACAAACGATTTCTCTGCATTGCCGTCGATTGAATATTAAATCGGCGATTGAATATTACATTCTTTCCTGTAAAAGTTATCGATTCCCTAGCTCCACATAAGCAACGGTTCACGCAAATGGAACTTACGGTCTGTAAAACCTGTATTATGCTCATATCATAACCGGAGCTCTGTCTAGCTCTCACGCACTATCCATAACGCGCCCATTTTCCGCGAGGAAACGCTGGTCATTCCGACACAATAAGTAAACCATTACCACGGGCAATTTCCGAAAAGGTCGTTTAGCCTGGAGATTTCGCCGCTCCATCATATACCAGCGCAGAAGCTGTTCGTTACTCCACGCTAACGACACACCACAGTTATGCACACGAATCAGCAGGTCCTAATTATGTTGGTCCACTTTTAGCTGCTCCTCACTGTCCATGTTTCCCTCTAAACTCAGACCCACCGGATTTCTCGGTCTCTGGTCTACACTTGGGCACGTCGATGTGTCTGCATGTGGTGGATTCTAGCTTTCCTGCATCCTAGCTATAGAGTAGAAAAACCGCTGTACTCACCACTGTTGCCGTAGCAAACTGTAGCCGATAGCAAATTTGAGTTTGAGCTGCCAGACTTTTCGCTTTCGTCCTCCACTTTGTGCTGGTTGATTTTTAGAACAAGTTCATTTCATTAGATCTATATTCAAGTATAGCGTTAGATTTTGAATTTCCCCTCTGATTCCTTATCAGATAGCAGAGTGTCTCACATTTCACAGGTGGACCCGAAAATGCTTCTGCAGCCTCGTCCTTGCCCAACTCCGCCTCCACAGAGCTGGCCAGTCAGAAGAAAGTGGGCACACGGGGAGTGGGGGGCCATAGCGGAAGAGCCACCCCAATGAGGCGTTTCAGGCAGAGACTACAATGGACTACAAATGGGGTTTTTTGAGGGTGGCAGTATGAGCTAAATAAGGACCCTGTTTTGGACTTTGAACAATCAGGAGTACTCTAGGGGAGTCCAAGATCAAAATATAACCTTGGAAATATGGCAAAATAGGTCCCCTTTAAGCCAGCCATTTCATTATCAAACTGTACAGATATGATGCCTGGCAAGCGGTCACTGTAGAATTTGAACATGGAAAATTGTGCCAATAGCACCATTAACCAACATATGTGAAGTGTTCAGGTTGTTGTCAGCATAAATCATGCTTGAAGTTCAGTAGTCAATTCTGATGGCAAATTGCCTGTTTTGTAGATGTTAGCTGATGGAGTGTACACATTCCAGCAACCTATACAACAACCACCTTAGCTGGAGACTGTAGCAAGAACAATGATACCGCCCTTGTTGAACTTTTGTCGTTGCACCAACTGAACTAGGCTACTCTGTGTCCAACACACCTTCAGGAGGGAAAACTGGCAGTGCTTCCCAAAACAACAGTTCTTGTGTCGTGCATTCACACAGTTTGACCTGTATATAGGTATGGCCACGGTTGCTCGCTAGTGAGGGCTATTTATTCGCTGTACTTCCCGACATATAGTGTTGAATACCTTTTCAATATTTATGTCTCTCCCCTGGAGGGATTGGGGAAACATTTTGTTTTAGGCTCTGTTCGCATTCACGTTTGCGTTCACGTTCTTACTTCGTTTTTGGAGCGAAACTCCTAAACCCTTTGCATGATCTGAACGAAACTTTGCGCACTTACTACTCTTAAGTGGTGCCTTTTGATATGTGCCTGTCTGTCCGTCCGTCTCTGTCCATCCGGATGTAATCAATTCCTGTCCGGAGCATTACTCCAACACCGTTTACATTAGCTTAACCAAACTTTGCAGACTTACTACTCAGGTTCTGCAGTGGCGCTTTTTGGTCTGTGCCTGTCTGTCCGTCCGTCCGTCCGTCCGTGGGTTAGGCAGGGAAGGGGGCGGGGGGACTTGTTTTTACGAGTAATAAACATTCTAGTTGTAACTGTCATTGTTCATTTTAACCGATTAAGATTTAAGGCGCCCTCTGGAAAAGCATTCTAAAACCTAAGGCATTGTTTGAAAACAACCTCTTAAAACCCGAAGGTTGTCCGAAAAACTTGGAGAGAATTGTCAAAATTGAGCCTTTATTTTGCCAAATCCTTTATTTTTCTGCCTCTGTAGCAGATAGAAACTTGAAATAACAACTCTGGCATTCATTGGAAGTTATTGTCTTTACCATGATGTTTAGTAACATTTTCACATTAAAAAAAAAAAAAAAAAAAATCAATTGACAAAAAATTGTAAAATGCGCATAGGCATTCACACAGGTATGTGGCTTTATGAAAGCATGTATGACACATTTTTACTCGTAGTAATTTGTTATTGTAATTATTCATATTAATATTGTCCTTCATCATTATCTCTTATGATCATTGTTATTATGTATTTTTATTATTTTATTTTATTATTATTATTATTATTATTATTATTATCACTGTTATCTCCAGATTATTGCAAATCTGTCCCTAGATATGGACTTGGGATTTTATTACTTTCACCGTCCATTTGCTGCTGGTTGGAGTTTCACTCCATTAAGTTTTGCACATGAATTTGTCTCCGTCACAAGCCGTTACTTCAAACACTGGTAATGTCATTTTAGTGTCAGACAGGTCAATCTTTACGCCTTGCTTGCAGCGATGACCGCTTTTTTGGTGTGGGTGACCGTTTTCAAGTCACGTGAGTGTGCATAATTTCAAAGATTTGTAGGCTACGGGTTAAATTTCAGGGGGTCAAGGTCTTTGATCTGAATTACCTAATTTACGCTACATCTCAAAAACTATTGTCGATAGGCACTTGGTTACTATTAAACACATAGGAAATAATACAAAGAGATTAAAGCTATAGTACGCAACTTTTACATGTCCGTAAATGTCCGTTTCATCCAAGCCACTGCTGGAGGAGATGACATAATGCTGATTAAGCCGATCGGCTCCTCTAACATCTCGCATTTTTCAGGATGTTTTGTATTGCGTGTTGACCGGCAACATTCCCGCGCTAGTACGCAAGGAATGACGCGTTTTATTTCAAAACAAGAAGGGAGGGGGAGGAAGAGTGGGGAGTCTCCTAGCAAGAGAGCTCTGGACCCCACGTGACTTGTTTTGTTTAGACCAGCGCCGCAGTTTTCAAGCCTTCTGAGTTCACAACTCACTTTATAAATGTTTTAGTTTTCCCATTTTATTCTTTGCCAATTGTCACTGTACAGCACTTTGGTTCAACTTCTGTTGTTTTAAATGTGCTTTATAAATAAACTTGACTTGACCTGACTTGACTTGACTTTAATTTGAACGACGTTGGACTTTATGTCGAACAACTAAATCGGTTAAATGTTACAGACTCAGATTTATGGAATAATTCGTGAGTACTTGCATTTGCGTAGTTACCACAGAACAGTAGAACAGTGCCGTGACAAACTAAAGAAACTGTGGCTGCGATAATTCAAAGTGGAGGATGCAGTGTGAAAGTCTGGCAGCTCAAGTTATGAGAAAGATAAATTTTCGTGGTATAGGCAGTGGACAGCATTATCGGCCAAAAACGCTAGGGCGAAAGTATTCCGTTTTCAACCTCGATCAACTGTTGCAGCTACGGTCATGTATCATTATGATAAACTACCACTATGATACTAACCAAAATAACACAAGCAACAGTGCGAACACTGTTGTCAGTCGTCATCGGCCTTCGGCGGTGTGATCCGGTGCTGCATCCTTCTGATTCAAGTGGGTCAAATTTGCTATCTACCTATGGCTGCTGTGGTGAGTATAGTGGTGTTTCTACTCTATAGGATTCAGGGAAAGCTAGAATCCACCCCATATAGACACATTTGTAGAACGGGTACATACCCAAATGTAGACCGAGACCGGATGAAATCCGGTGGGGCTGAGTTTAGAGGGAAACATGGACAGTGAGGGGCAGCAAAAATTGGACCAACAACTTATGGACTGCTTAGGTGTGTACTATAAGGACCTGCTGGTCCGTGTGCAGAACTGGTGTGTCGTTAGCGTGGAGTAACGAACAGCTTCTGCGCTGGTATATGGCGGAGGGGCGAAAGGTCCAGGCTAAACGGTCTTTTCGGAAATTGCCCCTGGTAATGGTTTACTTATTGCGCCGGAATGACCAGCGTTTGGTAGTGCAAAATGGGCAAGTTATGGGTAGTATGTGACAGCGAGAGAGCGCTCCGGTTATGTTATGAACATGATACAGGTTTTACAGACCGTAAGTTCCGTTAGCGTGAACCGTTGCTTATGTGGAGCTAGCGAATTGATAACATAGGCATACGTCATATGGAAGTGCCGGCTGTATTGTTCTAATAACGCAAAATTCCTCTAGGGGGCGACAGAAGTTATGCACTATAGCTTTAAAATGACATCATGACTTTTGACCTTGATTAACCATGAAAGATCAAACCAGAACTGACAAGATTTCTGAAGGCTGTTGTACATAGCCACTTGCTTACTATTAATCATATAGGAACTCGTATTTGGGATCAACTCACTCAGCAGCTAAAATATGTGCAAGGAGTGGCATTGCATGTTTTTTTTTTTTTGCATCACATTGTATTCTTCAAAATAACTTTAAACGCGCTGACGTCACATCCGGACTTAAAGGGAGAAGCAGGTAAATGATTCATCCAGTCTTAATGGGTTTATTTATGTCACAAATTGTTTTATGGTGTTACATCACTCGCTATGGACGTCATGAAACAATGGTAAAGACAGTGTGAAGACCCAGAGTCGGACTCTATATTGGGAAACAGTCTGATGCTGTTTTTTTATATTTTTGCTCTACAATGAGAATGGGTAATAATTAGAATAACCTCATCGATACTCATGATTATGAAAAATATGTCCCTTGTAAAATTAATGTTAAAAGACCCCAGTTGAAGCTCAGATCATTGAACATTGGTTTTACTCAGGACATATTTCCTGTAACCACTCGCACCTCATGGGTTATCCTAAAAATAAGACTTGACATTGTTAGAGAATATCAAATGTGTCTCAGGGTGTAACATACATGTAATTAATGATACTGTCCCACCCTACTTCTGTAGGAAGGTCACAACTGCTCGAAAAACTTTTTACTCTTTTAATGAAAGTTGACTGAAGCTGCAGGTAGGATAAGACATTCCCATCTTTTTTGTGAACACCTCGTCTTATGATTGTCAATGATTTATCCCCATAATTACGCTGCTGGCAAAGCAGAGGACATTCTGTATTCACCTCTTTAGTCCCGGAATGCTATCCTTTTTGGCTTGTATCTCACAAATTAAATTATATTTTTTTCAGGAAACTTTGCAAGCACTTAGAACTAATGTTGAACTGGTGCCTTTTACTTTATTGGTCTATCAGAAATTCTTATTTTCCTGGTACCCAGGCAGACTTTTTGAAGAGTTTTTTTTAAATCTGATTCTTTTCTGGCCTGTATCCAAGAAAACAAGCATTATTTTTTTTGTCATTGTCTTTTGCTTTTGATGTTTTCTTATTCATATGGCATAAACATGCAGAAGGGGACATGGCCACAGCAGTAGCAACTGCTTGTTGTTTTGATATTGAACAGATTCTTGTGTAGAATTGCTCCGTAAGTTTTTGTCCACTCGTATGTTTGTGTCCCACATGCTTTTCTCTACTCCCCGCGTAAACCTTAATTAGGGCCTCTGAAAAGTATAGGTGAGTAAGGGGGCTTTTTTTCGTAGGCCTGTCTTTTTAGACGGTATGGGCTGGTCCAGGCTGATCTGCATTGTGTTTTTTTACTTTAGACACCACCCGTTCTTTGTGGACGTGCCTTTAGTGGTTTCTCCAAACTCCGTTTTCTGCGGGCCTACGATTACAGTTTCCTCGAATGCAGCAGCCGCACCTGCTCACTCAAACTGTATTTAACAGGCGGCCCCGCTCAGTGGGTACTGTAATGGTACAGTTTGTGTTGTCTGTGGCTACTGTTTCTTCAACAAACTCGTTGAAGTCAGGTATGAGGGATATGTAGGCCGCATGAATTATTTAATGTTTTTGATGTGTTGATTTTTTTTTTTTCAATGTTCTTATTCCCCCAAAATTCTTGGTTAGTGTTCAAGTACTCCATTTGTTTCTGTTTCTAGTAGTGATTGTCAGCAATAGAATGTAAGCAGGTAGCACTGTTGCCTTGCAGCAAGAAGGTTGCGAGTTTGAAACCGGTCTTTTTGGATGGAGTTTATATGTTTTCCATGTTTTCAGGTGGGTTTCCTCCCACAGTTTGAAGACCTACTTGCCAGGATAATTGGAGACTCAGAATTGCCCATGGGTATGACTGCATGAGTGAATGGTTTGTGAGTCCCTGTTACATTGTCCTGAATGGATTTCTGCCTCTCACCCATTAGATGCTGGGATAGATTGCAGCCCACTCTGCATCCCCACCACCCTGACCAGGAATAAACAGAGGTCAGGCAATTAGTGGATGAAAATTATACTCATTCTGAGCATCTTCAAAATCATCATTATTAACTGGCTTGTGTGTGTCAAACATCCTTACTGAATGTCCCACATTTCTGACAGATATTGCCATGGACTAACACTGAGTGGAGTGCAGAAGAAGTTATTGTTTGCACGTGCACGTCAGTTTAAATCATAATTTTTTACGAAAGAGGAGCAGATGCCAAATTTAATCAAGGCCGCAGAGTTAAGGGTCAAATAAAGTCTTTTTGAATGAGGGGAAATTAAACTTGCACGAAGGCCTGTGTATTACTTTCACTAACATGGCCTCCCAGAAGAAAGGCTAGGGTGGTCATCTGGGCTGCTCGCTTGTTTAGTGTGGGAGCATGGTAGGACATGAAGTTAAACTAAAGGACTAAAGCGCCATCTAGAGGAGAGGTTTATAAATGGCATGCTTGGAATCAGAAGAATTCTAAAACGGAAGTGCTGCGATTCTCAAAGATCACTCATCCAGGGAGAGTCAAAAATTGATTGTTTCTTTATTTATTATCAAGACTTGGGCACATTACCATTGAACCCCTTGTAAAGTGCACTTGCAATTCAAGGCCTGAGCTGGTTACTCAGGGCGAAAATAGTTTATAAACGTTGAGTGAACTTTTCATTTGCAATGGCTAATATTTTTTTTTTGTTTCTTTGGGTTTGATGATGATTTTCTTCTTTAATTAATCATTTGAAACATGAATGTAAGTTTTATTAAAATACTTAACTTCATTTCTTATTTGAAAATCGGTATTTCAGCAATATTATATCTAATATTTTAAATTTAAACCATTTTGGTGACAGAAAGTAAGGGAGCAAATAAATTGTTTTGAAAGGGATCAACATTTTCAGTGTTGTAAAAGATCAAACATTTTTTACATTATGAAGGTTGTGCCATCTGCTGGCTGAAATGGCATCTGATTTATTTCTGACTCGCTCTCTCTTTCTTTCTCTCTCTCTGAATCACTCACACACTCACTTGCTCGCTGGCTCAGTCATTCACTCACACACACACACACACAGAGAGAGGGAGAGAGAGGAGAGAGAGAAGAGAGACTGTCTGAGAGAATGTCATAGACCTAATCTTAATCCAGCATGTAATGCATTTATTTATTTATTTATTTGTATTTTAGAGGTCCCTTTCCTATCCATTGACATATTTTAGTGTATTAATTAGTATACCGCTTCCAAATTTTCTGGCTTGTTGAAAACTAGTGAAGCACTGCCATTACTTATAGGTCTAGTATAGCCTGTTTAAGCTGTGGATAGTTTCTTCTTTAAATCTTGTGGCACTTGTGTAATTATGATGCCGTGCTTGAATACAGTAATGGATAAGCAATACATATGTGGTAATTGTATTTTTTATTCTATATTTGATTTCGCTGCTGTGGAAATTTATATTCAGAGTTGCTCTTTAAAAAGATATTTATTTTATTTGTTCTTTTTTTTTTTTTTTTTTTTTTTTTTTTTTTTTTTTTGCATTTGCATTGCATGGTGTTTATCATCATCATAGCTTCTCCAAATCATCCAAATTTCTCACTTCGAGTTGTGTTCAGAGCACAGATATGGAGCCGTTCCGCGCCCTCTCAGTATGGAACATTTACCGAAAAGGTGCAGTGTTAAGCCAATGTGAAACTACAGGAGCAAGATTTACCACTTGACTGTTATTAGTAGTCTGAGGGGGTAAAGCTCTACAACTAGCCAACTAGCTGAATCCCATCATTACCATGTTTTTAACTGTTGCTACTGAAGCTGCCCAAGTTATAATGAATGTCCACGCCATTATGCAACAAGCTATTGTTGGGGTCAACTCCTCTTTGAGACTCCAGTTCAATGTATTCACCATTACTCTTACCCTTAAATCAGTCAGTGTTTCTGGAATAGCTTATATGGATTTGACATAGGCAAGAATTACCTAATTTTCTGAGACCACAGCATGGGTTCAGAATTCTCACCACAGCTACAGTGGTGCTTGAAAGTTTGTGAACCCTTTAAAATTTTCTAGATTTTGCATAAATATGACCTAAAACATCATCAGATTTTCCTAAGTCCTAAAAGTAGATAAAGAGAACCCAGTTAAACAAATGAGACAAAAGTATTATATTTGGTCATTTATTTATTGAGGAAAATGATCCAATATTACATATCTGTGAGTGGCAAAAGTATGTGAACCTTTGCATTCAGTATCTGGTGTGACCCCCTTGTGCAGCAATAACTGCAAGTAAACGTTTCCGGTAACTGTTGATCAGTCTTGCTCATCGGCTTGGAGGAATTTTAGCCTATTCCTTCGAACAGAACAGCTTCAATTCTGGGATGTTGGTGGGTTTCCTCACATGAACTGCTCACTTCAGGTCCTTCCACAACATTTCGATTGGATTAAGGTCAGGACTTTGACTTGGCCATTCCAAAACATTAACTTTATTCTTCTTTAACCATTCTTTGGTAGAACGACTTGTGTGCTTAGGGTCATTGTCTTGTTGCATGACCCACCTTCTCTTGAGATTCAGTTCATGGACAGATGTCCAGACATTTTCCTTTAGAATTCGCTGCTATAATTCAGAATTCATTGTTCCATCAATGATGGCAAACCGTCCTGGCCCAGATGCAGCAAAACAGGCCCAAACCATGTTACTACCACCACCACGTTTCACAGATGGGATAAGGTTCTTATGCTGGATTGCAGTGTTTTCCTTTCTCCAAACATAACGCTTCTCATTTAAACCAAAAAGTTCTATTTTGGTCTCATCCGTCCACAAAACATTTTTCCAACAGCCTTCTGGCTTGTCCACGTGATCTTTAGCAAACTGCAGATGAGCAGCAATGTTCTTTTTGGAGAGCAGTGGCTTTCTCCTTGCAACCCTGCCATGCACACCATTGTTGTTCAGTGTTCTCCTGATGGTGGACTCATGAAAATTAACATTAGCCAATGTGAGAGAGGCCTTCAGATGCTTAGAAGTTACCCCAGGGGTCCTTTGTGACCTCGCCGACTATTACATGCCTTGCTCTTGGAGTGATCTTTGTTGGTCGACCACTCCTGGGGAGGGTAACAATGGTCTTGAATTTCCTCCATATGTACACAATCTGTCTGACTGTGGATTGGTGGAGTCCAAACTCTTTAGAGATGGTTTTGTAACCTTTTCCAGGCTGATGAGCATCAACAACGCTTTTTCTGAGGTCCTCAGAAATCTCCTTTGTTCGTGCCATGATACACTTCCACAAACATGTGTTGTGAAGATCAGACTTTGATAGATCCCTGTTCTTTAAATAAAACAGGGTGCCCACTCACACCTGATTGTCATCCCATTGATTGAAAACACCTGACTCTAATTCCACCTTCAAATGAATCACTAATCCTAGAGGTTCACATACTTTTGCCCCTCACAGATATGTAATATTGGATCATTTTCCTCAATAAATAAATGACCAAGTATAATATTTTTGTCTCATTTGTTTAACTGGGTTTTCTTTATCTACTTTTATGACTTGTGTGAAAATCTGATGATGTTTTAGGTCATATTTATGCAGAAATACAGAAAATTTTAAAGGGTTCACAAACTTTCAAGCGCCACTGTATATGTCACAAGTCATCCCATTCTCAGCCAAAGATGTAATATTGATGTGTAATGTATGAAAATATTGAGTATAGAAATCCTGAAAAATGATAAGCTTGTCAAAACCAGGTCCATATTCTTTGTTTCAGGATTAATTAGTTTATTGTACTAATGGCTATGTCCCAATTACCTGCATTTGATGATTTTCAGTGGACCCAGTGAGTAAAAAGTGGTAAACCTTCAAAGCCAGTAATGTCATGCTTTCGGACATTGCTTTCATCAGACGCAATTAAATTTTGCTGGGGTATTGGAGTCCAGATGGAGGTCCAAAGCCATGGAGTGAATACCTGTGCCTGGAAACCACTCCAACAAAATTTGGTTAGAGGAAATGGAATGCCACTTAAAAAATTATCAGATGTCTGGCTTTGAGAAAACAATGCCTTTGATATTTTAGGAGTCGTCTTTCACGTGGCATTTTAATAAAAAATCCATGACGCGGAGGGGAAGAACTCTTAAGTAAGTAGGAGGTATTCTGAGGCGATGTGACAAAAGTCTACTTTGATATGCGTTCTTATTAACCTCGTTGTGTGTTAAATGCACCTGATGAGATGGAATTGGCAAAGAGGCGCTGAAGGCTGTCTCCTTTTAAGTAGTGGGGAACTGTCATGCGTAAATGAGACCGCAAGGCAAGCCAGCTGTCTTCCTCTCCCTTTGTTTTCTGAAATTTTGCGGTTTCTTCCTTGTGAATAGTTAAGTTTTCTTGTGGAAACTGTTTTTGAGACTTCCCTTGGGTTGTGACACCAGCGTGATACTGTTTGAAATGCGCAGGGCTGAGAATGTTGCGAAAGTCCTCTCTTTTTCCATGGGGAGTTTTGGAGTGAAACTGTATTGAAGTTGTTGAACTGCACATTTGGAGCAAATAGTTCTTCAGATTGTGCCTGTGATACACAAGGTGATTTCTTTGTTGTAGCTGCATGGTAAAGTTGACGAATGTTCCCTATTTATTTGGTCACGTAGTCGGTTGAGTGTGCTGTGTGTTGTACCCCATTTTGTTCCATTCAGGGAGCCATGTTAGCCCAGTGCAGATGGGAATAAAGGTTAAGCATACCCTGTAATGCATAGAAACCATAACTATGGCACAACCTTTCATGCTTGGTCACATAATAACAGGCCAGGTTGTTGTATCAGTGTTCTGATAGGTGAGAAGATTTTGCTGCATTATTGGGTGCTTCAGCTGCTCAGATTGAGAACGACGCCTATCTTTGCAAATTGCGACTGTAATTAAACACCGGGGCGAACTCACTAAATATTTTCCTCATTATAGATGTGATCAGTGGATTGGGAGCATCTGGCGAGATTGCAACAGCAAGTATCCACTTGTTTTCTAGAAGGGAAGAGTATAATACTTGAAAGCAAGGGTTCCCAAACCTGGTCCTAGGGGACCCACTGTGTATTCTGGTTTTCGTTCCAACCACACTTACGATCCCAGAATTTAGTAGCTGTAAATTTTTTAAAAATTAATTGCTTTTCAGGCCAGTGAGATGTTATACCCTCTTAAACTGCTTTGACAAAAATAGCTGTGCTTTCCATGATGTGTAAAAGCCCAATGTTAATATTGTGCATATTTTGTGACATTCCTCATAAGGAAGCTAAGCCAAGGTAGCAACAAGTTTTAAATGATCAAAATCAAGACTGTGGTGAAACACTAAGCTGCTAATCAGGCTTCTAAACCAAGGTGTTCTGGTTCTTTCCAAATGATTTTCCTGAAACCAATAACAAAAATAACATCAAACAGGTTTGACTCATCGTAGTTTGCTCTGTCTTTGAACTCTTACTTACCTAATAAATGGTTAGTTTTAGTGCCACATGTCTGCATGAAAGTTAACTGAGTCTAAAATTTTGAGAATCACAATTTTCTTCACTTTTTATGCAATTAAAAAATTTGTAATATAGTACAATTTTAATCTGCAGCTCTCCAGCTCCTCAGCGATAGCCTAAATAACTATTTCTGACAATGTGGCTCAAAAGTGTAAATAATCCATATGAGAATGTGTTGCGCAGTTAAGAAAAATCAGCAGTTCATTAAAATTCTGGGATTGCAATTGTGGCTGGAACAAAAACCAGCAGACGCAGTGAGTCCCTTGGGACCAAGTTCAGGAACCCATGCTTTAGAGAATGATTTGTTCCTTAAATACCTTCGGAGCACCTGAACAGCAAGATGTGCTTTTTATTTTTAGGGAAGCGGGCACATCTCTAAGATAAAAGTGGCATGGCACTGAGGTGGAAGTCCTTGCCCTCAGAATTCTCACTCCAGCCTCAGCTGCTAATAGGATGGCAACCTGCGAGCAAACCTGTCCGAGTCCTGCCACACAGTCTCAATGTCCCGTGTACCTCGACAGCCTGCCAAGGCTTCTGAGGTGCTTCATTTAGCCGCTGAGAGTGATTCGCCCAGAAAATGGCAACGAACAAACAGTTGATGATACAAATGACCTCATTACCAAGCATGACAAAAGATGTAACAGGGTTTTATTTTGCCTGTTGGCTCAAAATGGTTCTGTCTGCAGTAGCTGTCCCCCACTTAGACACTTCTCACCAATGGGCAACTACGTTTTGGTAGGACTGAAGATTTTCGTATGTGTGAGTGTTTCACCTCATGAACTTACTTGCTGAGAACAATAAGTAGTTTACTATGTCTGAAAGCTCAATCTCTGGCCATTTACTGATGGATTGGGAGAAAAACTTTGCATTCACTGAAGTAGGGATTGATTTATGCAGTAAATTAAATGTTCTGAAAGTTGCAGTAACCATTCAAAGATGGCAGTTAATGGCAACTGCCATGTTGTTCTGACCTAGTAAGTAACATGGCAGTGTGGTTATGGTGGTTATGGGATCACTTGAGGAGTGCAAGTCCTCTGTTGAGGGAGTCTGTAAATGGTAGTTCACCTCACCTTGCACTCGAGTCCAATATGAAGTTAAAATACCGGTGTATAATTGCCTTGTTATTACAATGTAATTATGGTTGTCATAGCTGCTGTGACTGTGATCCAGATTTGTGAGAAATTTCTTTCTTTTTCAGCTGGACAATGAATTTATTGTAAATTACAATATTAAACGAGAGTAGGAGGCTGGCTCACTGACAGAGGCACTGCTGGTCTAATTGCTCAGTAATGACGCATGTATTAATAGTCACAATGTCAGGTGGAGGACTTATCAGCACAAAAGTCTTTGTTTTTTGCTTGGGCCCTCCTTGCCTCATACAGTTAATATACCATAGAATGCCCTATAAACACGGCAGTAGTATTGCGGCCAATGTGTTTGAGTCAGAAGATTGGCAGTAAGCACCCCAGTTGAGCAAGGGCAGAATCAGTGCAGCTGTTAGGATCTTGAACTCAACAATGCTCTTGCTTAAATATGTTTATTTATTGACTGTAACATAATGTCATGCAATTATTCCTAAGTTTTTTAAAAGTCAGAAGAGGTCGGAAAGAGCATTGAGTTTGCTACCTTTTCAACATCTCTGCAAAAGTCGGGGATTAATTTTGTTTTTGTTATTTTAAACTCCCAGGCTCTGTGGTTATTATACCAGGATGTTGGCGCAAGGTTTTAATATTTTAAGGGAATGAAATGTTTGGCTTGTCAATATTTGGGCTTCACTTTTCTTAAAATTTGTCTATAACATATTCTCAGTTTAATAATGCAAGTACAATAGCTGCTATAATTGCCTCATTAATGTTTGTTAAATTATCTACAAGAACTACTGTAATTGCACTTTGACCACTTAAATCTCTTTATTTCCTGTGACCTATAACAGAAACTTGAATTGCCCCAAATTCGCAAGTTGAGTATTTTTGAATGAGAAATGGGAGTTCAGAATCCCCGTTCCCTGATAATTCATCTCTTGCATAGACAACTTTATCATATTAACTTCGGATGAACGTAGCCTTTTGTCTACATTGGGTGCAGCGCGTGAACAGATAATTTTGTATCGTTTTGTTGAGGGAAAAAAAAAAAATTAAACACTGGCTGTAATTAAACTTTGTGGTTTCCCAGTCTTCATGCAGGTTTACCTGTCATTTATTCAGCAAGTTGGTTGCTTTCTTGCTCACATTAGATGACCTTTACTACGGAAATTTCCTGGCAGGATTGCCTCGGCGCCGAGCATCCTCAGTTTCCACTCACTTGAGTTTCTCCAGTTCTTTGAAAACGCGGGAAAGCCATCTTCCCTGTCAGCGGTAGCCTGCCAGCACGCATCTGATAGCCTACAGAGGTGCAAATGTATCAAAAAGGCAGTATCAGCCTTCGTTTGTGAGGACTGTTGTGGCAGCTCGCGAATGGGATCACTTGAATGCTTTCCCGGCGCAACGACTCGGTTTTAGCTCCGCTCTTCCCCACTCTTCCTGTTTCCTCTCTCCCACCCGCAAATCCTGACCTAGATAGGTTCATTCCCTGCCAAAAAATAAAACAACCCAACAAGACAGAATTTGAATGAAAGATTGCTAAAACGCGCGACTGCTGTTTTGCTGTGGCCTGTGCTGACTTTTAAATTTAATGGAAGGACTTGCTACATTCCTCTGTCTGGATTTACACACCTGGTTTAAATGAGGTTATTTGGAATTCAGATTTTAAAAAAGCCCAGTTTTAAATGTGTGTTGTAGCTGTTGTGTGCTTTAATTAAATGGTATTGATCAGTGTTTTTGTTGTTTTTCAGGGTATAATTGTCACCCCGCTGCTGCTCCTTACATTTGTAAGTACACCACTCCTGCAAGAGTTGAATGTTGAAAGTTTTGGTCTTGAAAATTAAATTGCCTGCCTTGCTTTTATTCCAAACATGAACTGAACCAAATGCCTTAGCTTGAAAATTAATGATACCTCCTGCTTGAAGAATTAAGCCGATAAAGCTCCCAAATATATGTGACTCAAACAGTTGACCAGTGACCGTTTTTTTTTTTTTTTACTACCTCTGATGGCAGTCACGTAGTTGCTGTGGTCGATAACTGTGAGGCCACACATGATGTCTCCAACGTTACAGAAAAGTTGGTGGCCATCTCATTTCAAAGAAATGATGCCTTCATCATGGGGGCTGTTTCTAATACCATAAGAGTGGTCTAGCTGAGCATAACGAAGCACAGTACGCTCCATCCGCTAACATTTCATCAAAGTATCTGTAACTTACATCACTCCTAATTATAATCTAGTTAGCCGTCCCGACATCTCCCCGATTGCCGTTCATTTTAATTAGGCAAGCTTCATTAATCTTGGTGAGGAGGCTGAGGTTGTCGTGTCGAAAGGGGCCGTGCAATGAATTAGCAGCATATTAGCTTTTACACTTATCAGCCAATTAATTATCTATGACAGGCCTACTAAGCTGTCAAGGCAGTTCATTAATGTGGAAAAAATATATACTGACAAATATACAGTACTTCCAAGTCCACTGCTTGTAATGTCTGGGTCTGCTGGAGTGGAAAGCAAGTATGTGAAATAAGAGGTGGCTGAAAAAATGCACACATTTTTTTTTTCCATTTTATGAGGCTATAAAGCCACAAATTTTTATTATATATCTGTTTTGCTGAACTTTCACTGTAATACCTACAGCAAAAATGCATATTTAACATATTTACAGGTTAATGGAGTCGCATTCTTTATGCTTCCTGTTTTCTAATTAGGTACCTCTCTGATAGAGCTATTTCCCACAAGGAATTTTATTTGGCTTATTCTGTTGTACACCATTGCATATCATCCATGTTCATGTGCCTTCATCATAATTAGCATGTGTTGGTTAGTGCATACACAAATTGTACCTGAGTAGCCAAGAGCTCTGCATTTTAACTATATTTTCCCTGACTCTGGTCTTTTTTTCTGTTTTTTTCACATGCAAATTGGTGTCTGCTTGGATGTTTCGATTAAGCAAAGTTTTCTTCTGATCTGACTGGGGGGGGTTAAAAAAATTCCAAAATTCTAGTATCTGAGTAAAAAGAGCAAAAACATGTCTTATGATGAATGGAGGCTTGAACCATTTTTTGTTGTGTTGTACAAAAAACAGATTTTAAGTGGACTTTTACTTTTTTTTTTCATTATTCATTCATTTTTTATTTATTTTGTATAAAATGTCCATCTTGTAAACCATGAAAATTCAGCACTGGCATAATGTGGCCTGAGGATGGCCCTGAGGACTTACACCATCACTGTTCCACCGACACCCAATTCGTACAGTAATGCGTTCTGAAATAATGCCCGTCCTGACGAACGATTGCATTTATGTTTATGTCCCAGCCACGGCCTGCGGATAAGTGCTGAGACAATTGAGAGGTGGGTGACCTGAGGCGTGAGTGAACTGTGCAGGGGTTGGGGGAGGGAGGCAGGGGGGTGCTTGGGTGATGGACAGACTCTGCCGCTGGAGCTGGAAGGGCTTGACTTACTCAGTGCGTCATTAATGCACCTCCACCTCTCTGTACAGGACAGGTCAGCATTTTCCGAGGATTAGCTCTCATTCTTCTGCGATGGCCCTCAGCTCAGTGCGCCCAGAATGGGAAACCATTTGCTTCATTGCAGTCTTAGCTTACCTGCACCGAATCACTGTGACCTCTCAGGTCAAGTGAGCACAATGTTATTTGTGCTTGAAATTCTTTCTCTCAGAAACGTCAGCGCTGCATTTTTTTTTTTTTTTTTTTTTTTTTTTTTTTTTTTTAAACAATGTGCACACAGCATTTCAAATTGTAGTGCAGATGCAGAAATCCACACTTCTCATAAACAGGTTGTCGGGATTTTTTATGATTTATTTTTTTTTTTTTTTTCTTGAAGCTGAAAAACTACCACACTAGCAAAGTGCAAAATCTGTGAACCCTAGTTTCCTTCATTAACTGAGGAGCTCTGGGTAAGATGAAAAGACTGCTGCGAATTGCATTCCTGTTTAAATGAATGGACGTTTGGCAGCTATATGTGTATGCTCTTCGCAGTAAGCTTGTGGGATGAGATTTAAGATGCAGGCACATTTCATATGCCCACCAGCCATCATCGTTTCTCTTTTTGCTGAAAGAGTTTTTCAAATGGCGAAGGTATGGCTGCTGCACTGCTATGGGCCTCGTCAAGAAATATAACCAAAAATCGCTAAGAAAAGAATTCAACAAAGTGACAGTCATAGTGTGGCATAGCTATTTTAACCATACTTGTGTTAAGATCAGAATTGCGAAACATGAAAGCCACGTTATCTTTGTAAAAGAGCCTGCTTGGAAAGCGAGCAAGCAAAACTTTTCTTTGACGTTTTATATAAATTTTACACGGACTCAAAACATAATGTGTTGTCCAGGGAGATTAAAGGAGAACAGAAAGAAATGGAATAGGTCGTCTGGGGCAGTACCTCTCAAGGTCAGTCCCATATACTGCTCCGTGTATGCTGGTTTTTTGTTCCGACCACTAATGGAACACCAGAATTTTAACAAGTTGTTAATTTTTAGTAGTTGCACTATTCACGTTAAGAAGGATTATTTACCCTTTTAAGCCATATTATGTCAGATCGCCATGCCCAGTTCAAAGACTTACTACTGGACTAACTTGCAGATGATCTGTTTTTTGCATACAGGGAGGAGACCATTGTTGAACATAAATACATCACATAAGTAAAATTAAATAATCAAATGATGAAATGTGGACAGTAGAAAATATCCATTTGGATGGGAATGACAGATTTAAAGACAAGGCAAATGATAATGAGCCAAATCTGCATTGTGTAAGAAGTCATGTTCAGCAATGTAAAGAGAACCATATTGATTCACCATCATCATTAACACCTTTCTGCAGATGTAGACGCCTGCCGACATAGAGCAGCTCTTTTTATGGACGCAGTTGCACTACCCTATCACTAGATGGCACCCCTGGATCAGTTATTGAATATTCACAAGCAAGCAGAGTTGGGACACAGTCAAGAATATTGACGAGTTCATTCCTATCCCTGTTTTTCAGGAGTTGCATGAATTAAACTCCTCAGCTAAGCCTGATGTGCAAACTGCTCAATATCCTTGCCCATAGTATCTATCCAGCAGTTTAAAAAAATGATCTCTTGCGACAGAAGAAGTTGTTGTCCTCTGTAGCCACCACTTCAATTACAGTGACCCAATGGTATTCCAGTAGATTAAAAAAAAAAAAAATCAGTTTCCTGAGGCAAAATTCGCCATGATGTTGACACTATGTCATTCTACTATCAATTTCAGTCATCACATATTAAAAACGCGCAATTTCCTATCGTGGATGAACATGTAGATATGTTGGTTGAAGAATTTAGCTGTCTTTTAGAGCCTCATACAAGCTCTCACGGAAATCCAATCACTTTAATGGTGATTCAATGGAATCTGCGTGAAAGCCCAGCTGTAGTTCACGCCCACGTGAAATTCTGCTGGTAATTACCAGTTGGTTGACACGATTTTTATCCAATTGCAGACAGTTTAAACTTTCCTCAGTTAGTGAAAGACATTGATTGGACCTTAAAAAACATATTAAAATACTTGCGTAATAGGATTACGCTGTATTCAATAAACTTTACATAGCTCAGACTGACGTGGATGCATGGGAACAAAAAACCTCCAGAACTGAGCCTGGAGAGCTGAGCTTATTTGCTGGATGGAAATGTGATTCTGAGATGGAAAATAGCAGTTATTCTGAATGGAACAGACAGGAGGGCTGACAGCATTGATACTTTTGAGGAGCAGCTCAATAATTCTTTTGGAAAAGTGAGTAAAGCTGTGTTTGTATGGTGTAGCTCTATCTTACTCTTAGCCTGCTAGCTGACTAGCCAGCTATTTCTTATTTTTGGGCTGGGCCGAGCAGTGGCCAGGCCGCTATGAACGCGAGTGTCGCTGAGTACCTGAGTGACTGACTGACTGCCTGAGTGATACAGTTCAACAAATGGCTGGCCGGCGGTGAAGAAGTTCAGCGATTAGTCGGCCGGCGGGGAAGAACTTCAATGATTGGTTGGCCGACGATTGGCTGGCTGGCTGGCCGGGCGTTGAATTCACTCGTATTTACTGGTCTGTGTATTTGCATTATAAATACATGGGTCTCGGAATTTCAGCTTGGAGACATTGCAACAGGAACTGTTGTGGGATCTTGGATTTGAGAGTTTGCAGCAGAAACGTAAATTAAAAAGTGGAATTGAACGCGCCACACTCATTTATGTGTGTGATGGACTATTTACATACACGCTGGAAGTGGCGCCGGCATTATTTTTCAGTATTTTCAAGAATACCGGTATAGTGCCCAGACTGGTTTCCAAATTAACTTATACCCTTGAGCGTTCATGGGTTGGTTCGCTTGATCGTAAGCAGTTGTGGTGGCCGCTTTGATTGTATCTATGAGAGCGACTGTAACCGACACCAATGAAAACAATAAATTCAAGAAAATATTAAGTTTAAAAGATTGCGCCAAGCTGGATTCCACACCACTTCATTGAAGTAGTTACTTCTCCACTACCTTGTACCCACTACACCAACATAATATGACCAGTACTTGAATCCAGTCTAGCAATAGACTGCAATAATCAGGCAAATGTACTGTTAAATTAAAACACATTTTGTACATATACAATGTTCACAATGTGCATTTTTTTGACGCCAATGAATGTTTCTTGGCAATATTGGTCGCCATTTTACAAAAATCAATGCGTATTTTCTTCTAATTGATAGCAAAAGGTGGATTAAATATTCATATAGCGGATGCATATGGTGCGCTTGCCCTAGCTAGCATCCCGGTCTTTTAAAAAGTTCCATTCGATTTTGTTGCATTACAAGCACAATCCAACCATTATTAGGCTAATCTTCTCTCATGCTTGATTGGTTCGGTTTGTTTCGTCCTCCATGCTTGTTTTCTCTGGTACCGGTTGCGAGATTCCATAGAGATAGAGGAATTTAACACATCGCACCAATCTTGCGTGAAAGAATCATAACAATAGTCGGAATGTGTTTTTAATTCCCCTATTCAATCTCGCAACCGATACGACAGTTAACAAGCATGGAGGACAGTATCTCTTGCGAGGTTGAATAGGGAAATTAAAAACACATTCTGACCATTGTTAAGATTCTTTCACGCTAGATTGGTACAATGTGTTCCATTCCTCTATCTCCCTTTAGAATTTTGCAGCCGGTACCAGGATTATTTCCTTTATCTTCCTATTGAATCTCGCAACCGATATGACAGAAAACAGGTACAATGAAGGGACTTGGGATACATTATCAACAGAAGTGTACATGTACTTCGTTACAGTGCTTAAGTAGTTTTTTTTTTTTGAGGATTTGTACTGTGAGTTTTTTTAAACCGTGACTTTTACTTTTACTGTACTACATTTAAAAGATAAGACGTGTACTTTCACTTTGTTACTTTGACACTGGCCACTTTGTTACTCGTTACAAATTAAAATATGAATGTAATTAATCATTTAAGGATTATCTGGATTAGGCGTGTTCGAGAAGAACAACAGTGCTCGGCAGGGTATCTTCGTGCAGATGTGTCTGCCAGCTGACATAGAGCTGCAAATATATGCACGCAGTTACAATATTCTATCACTAGATGGCGCACCCGGATCAGTTATTGAATATTCACGAGCAAGCCGAACTGGAGGTTTAAAATATGGATGAGTTCACTCCAATCCCTGTTTTTCAGGAGTTGCCTGAATAAAACTCCTCAGCAAAGCCTGATGTGCAAACTGCTCAATATACTTGCCCATAGTATCTATCCAGCAGTTAAAAAAAAAAAATCTCTTGCTATAGAAATAATCGTTGTCCTCTGCAGCAACCACTTCAACTACAGTGAGCAAATGGTATCCCAATTAGTAGTTAAGAAAAATCAGTTTTCTGAAACAAAAATTCAACATGGTATTGATACTATGTAATTCTACTACTAATTATAGTCAATTATGGTGGTTTTTAAACCGCCAGTAAACTCGAAGAAGAAGAAGAAGGTAGTATATTAAGGAGAGACTGCCTGTTTGTTTTTTGAATACTATATTTTTCATTCACCTGAAAATTGATTAAAGAGCACAAGGAGAGAACAAAGAGTGGTTGCTTTGCTTCTTTCTATGCGTGCTATGAAAAATACTTTGGACTTGTACTCGGTCTTTTGATACTTAAGTATATTTTTTCACAAAATACTTTTGGTACTTAAGTATATTTAATGTGAGCTACTTTAAGACTTTTACTCAAGCAATTTTCTTATGGGTGACTTCAACTTTTACCAAAGTAACTTTCAGTAATGGTACTTCTACTTTTACTTAGTTATTTTTTCCAGTACTTTATACACCTCTGATGATCATATTAGGTATGTGACAAAGTGCAATACTCGCTCAGGCTGTAACTGTCAATTATGAAAATTGTTCATGCTTTTTTTCCTGAATTCTTGTATTTTATTTCATTTTTTTAAACATTGATTATATCTTTTTTTTGACTGTCTACTATATTTTAGGTAAAATTGACCTAAATTCCTCACTTCTACGCACTTTTTTTTTTATCCATGGCGGCTGAAATAAATACCAAACAATTCGCTATTTGGGGGCACTATAAAATTCCAAAACTTTCTTATTTCTCGGCCAATTCTCATGATCTTGGCGTCAACTACAAGGCCTTTTCGAGAGCTTTCAATAGGTCATAAATTCATTAAAATTAATTGCATGTCAATTTTTTAGTCCCATACTTAACCATATTCAACCGTCACTAATATCGTCTAACGCTTTATGCAAATACATGGTAACTCCTTCACTTGAACATATTTACTAAGCGGTTTTATTCAAAACTGTGGATTCTTTGTCCATAACGTGCCCAAAGACGAAACATGGGGAAAAAAATTAAACTTTGAAGTTCGTTCTTACACCCTCACTATATAGGAACTGCCATGTGTTCATGTAAAGTGACGTCACCCCGGTAAGCACAACTGTAACGATAACTTTGTTTCATTGCGATTCAGGAACACACATACATATACTTCAACTGCTATCTACATCTGCTGCTGCTGTCTCTCTCAAAGTGACTTTCACAAAATCAATAACTGCTACCCTTACTCTAGCTCTTTGTCTATTCAAATGTATAACTTGCTTTTGATATGTTTTCCTTACTCAAGACCCCCCCCCACTCCCACTCCCTCACTCACTCCCACACTCTCTCTTTCACACTCTCACTCTCCCACTCTCACTCTTTCACACTCACTCTCCCGCTCCCACACTCTCACTCTCACACTCTCTCCCACACTCTCCCCTCCCCACCCACTTTGTGAATAATTTATCATCTCCAGCTCATTACTAAA
Source organism: Gymnothorax javanicus (assembly GCA_029692085.1). Taxonomy (NCBI): domain Eukaryota; kingdom Metazoa; phylum Chordata; class Actinopteri; order Anguilliformes; family Muraenidae; genus Gymnothorax; species Gymnothorax javanicus. The sequence continues at coordinate 70,673,048 of CM056201.1, forward strand.
CTTGCACTTCATATAATTGCGTGAGCTTTGCCTCATTTAGCACCCTTTTCTTGGGCCCACATTTTCATACAGCACTTGGCGGCCCAGCCATATACTAGGTTGCACCTAGTCTTGTTGGTTTATTACCGTGATCACAGAGCTAGTTTGTCACATTGGGTAACAAAAGAGTAGTCGATACTGCAGTGTGCTGGCATTTTTCTCAACCAGGCGATCAGTTTTAGAATTTATACCACATTCAATGAAACGGAATGCTTTGCATTTTCGCTCTTTTAAAGTGCAAACAGCTATTACTGTGACCTGAGTTATACTTGTTCCGTAGAGGGTGTGAAAAGCGTTGTTACAAGCTTGCGTTTCGCTGGGATGATTTGAATTGTAAACAGCAAGCTTTCCTTCTGAGAGAACGATCTGACCGTAAAACAAGCAGTTCCTCTAATGAGTAGCTGTGCTTGCTGACGCAGCTTTGTAGATAAATGACAAGACTCTGAACTTTATCGTTGAGAAAAGGCATGTTTTTGGTTTGGAGAGGTCACTGGTGACCATTGATGTCCAGCTGCGCCTATATTGATAAACTCATGCTAAATTCAACCAGAAAATCATCCATCCATATTGAACTTCATGAGTACAAAATTGATTTGTGTGTGTGTATGTATGTGTGTATGCAGTGCACGTATGTGCGCGGGTGTGAGTGTGCACATGGGGGCTCTATATTCAGGTGTGTTGTGTGGGAGTATATATGCACATGTGGGCTGTATACTCAGATGTGTGTGTGTGGGAGTATATATGCACATATGGGCTGTATACTCAGATGTGTGTGTGTGGGAGTATATGTGCGCGTGTGAGCTGTATACTCAGATGTGTGTGTGGGAGTATATGTGCACGTGAGCTGTATATCAGATGTGTGTATGGGCTGTAGCTGTATACTCAGATGTGTGTGTGTGTGGGAGTATATATGCACATATGGGCTGTATACTCAGATGTGTGTGTGTGGGAGTATATGTGCACGTGTGAGCTGTTTACTCAGATGTGTGTGTGGGAGTATATATGCACGTGTGGGCTGTATACTCAGATGTGTGTGTGGGAGTATATGTGCACGTGTGAGCTGTATACTCAGATGTGTGTGTGGGAGTATATGTGCACGTGTGAGCTGTATACTCAGATGTGTGTGTGGGAGTATATGTGCACATGTGAGCTGTATACTCAGATGTGTGTGTGGGAGTATATATGCACATGTGGGCTGTATACTCAGATGTGTGTGTGGGAGTATATATGCACATGTGGGCTGTATACTCAGATGTGTGTGTGGGAGTGTATGCACATGTGGGCTGTATACTCAGATGTGTGTGTGGGAGTATGTATGCACATGTGGGCTGTATACTCAGATGTGTGTGTGGGAGTATGTATGCACGTGTGAGCTGCATACTCAGATGTGTTCTTGCTGTCTCCTGCAGCTGGGCTCCTCCTCCTCAGTGCCCTTCAGCTCCATCTTCTCTCAGCTCTTTGTAACGGTGGTCGTGCCTCTCTTTGCGGGCCAGGTGAGTCGCTGCCTCCACGCTAGTTACCCCGTGATCTGACCTTTCCCGTAACTATGCAAGATGCAACTTTAAGCAAAGCTGTGATTGCTGTGCCTTCGCCTGCCACGACTTCATCAGCCCTAAGAGTTGATTTTTGGCCCCCCCCACATTCAGCTGACCTCATGGGGCCTTGACCTTTGACCCAGTAGCCTCAAAAACCTTCAGCTGTCCTTTTTGGAGAGTTGCCATGTCTGATTTGGTGAAAATTCTTCTACTCTTTCAGTAGATATAGCAGACACAGGACATTTGTAACGGATGGACGACCCGATAACAGTATGCCTCCCGCCCATTCTATGTAGCGGAGGCAGTAGGATAGTAACACAACCCACATAACCACAATCGGGCTTCGTTTTTGAGGCTTATTTTATGGCCTTGCTGAGAGACGTTGCCAACTAGCGCACCCCTGCTGGCTCTCAGCCTCATGCTCCATTCAGTGGTCACTTCAGCGTAACAATACGAAGTCAAGAATTTTTCCCCACATGAAAATAATAGCATTTCTCTATGCTGATGCAGTTTTCGACATTCTCTTGAAAACTTAATGACTGACGTCACTGTGACTTAGTCCATAGCTTTTTTTTTTTTTTTTTTTTTTTTTTTTACAGTTTATGGTCCTGTCCCCAATATTGTGACCAATATTTGTGGGCTTATAATTACCAATTGTTTTGCCATTAGCATTACTACTGTAAAACTTCATTGATCATTTTTTCCTTATCCAGTTGCATGTGTTACTTTTTTACACTATGGCAGGTCAAACTTTTGTCAGTCAGTGTGCGCTATTGGCAAGTTAATGAATGTACAGTAATTGCAAATTGTCTGCAGTCTGCAGCTGTCTTTGCTTCCCCATGGTAATGGGTGCAAAAGTAGCAATGCAGTTTGGTGCACGAAAGTTGACTCCATTTCACTGATAGCTAATGCAGTGCCACTGTTGCCTGGGTTACAATTTAAACAAACCAGGTATCCAGAGAACTGTTGACAACGCTGTTAACTGGGGACATCCACTTCTGCTGGGGTTGCCATCCTATGATTTTGATTATCAAACCTCATTGACATGTAAACAACAAATGTCTGTGAATTGAGATGTGAATAGCATAGCTTTGTGCACCCATGTTAAGAAGGAATTATTTTAAAAGGGGGGAAATAAGGCTGTAGCCGTAAAGTCATGTTTGTAATCAGTGCTCTTCTGAAGCCGCCCTCCCCTGTCTGGAGATGTAGAAACCATTATAAAATCATGAAAGGAAGGCTGCATTCCAATACGCAGAAGACCACCGTGGCTCAACACGCACTCACACACTAACACAGCAGAACCTTCACCTTCGTAAGAAGTGCCAGTGCCGCCCCACTACCGCCCACCTCAGGAGGTCTCCCAAAAAGCACCAGAACGGCTTTTGCTGTGCCCCGGCGTCGCTTTTGAAGCGAAAGTCTCCTTTTCGCGGCGTCTGCATCGCGAACATGACAGGTAGAAGAAACAGCCGACGTATTCCCCATCCTCTTTCCGCCCAGCCTTCAGCACACTGGGCCCCTGATTGATTCTGACAGTCTATATTGGGTGCTTCATATGAAAGAGAATTTTACGTTTAAATGTTAATGAGCCAGAATTCTTCTCAGTGCTCTTATTACAGACCGCCAGTTTTGAACATTTTTCAAAGTAACACACCCAAATCCACTGTTTGCAATTAATAAGTAATATGGCCTTGTCACTGGAGTATCAAGTCTGTTTTAATTAGCACTGCTGCATTAGAACCTCCTTGAGTATGTTTTGTTAAGATCAGAATGTTAAAATTGGAACCATTTGAACTTTCTGCTTTTAGCTTATCAAAATGGGGATGTTGCAATGCATCCGTGGTCCCCGGTTCATGTCAACTTTCAGTGTAAATAAAAAGCAAATGATTGAATGCAGAAATGGCAGCTCAAATGACTTAAAGAAATCGTGAAGAGCAGAAGATCAGAGAAGAGGCTTTATGCTCTGGTCAGAGATCAGCGCAACGGAGCTCTTTTATGAACTGGTTAAAAGAGAAAGAAGAAAGCTTTCACCAGTCAGCACATAATAATTCTGGTGGACGGTTTAAACTGTTTTCTGTGGAAGAATTAAATTCATTCGTGTTGCATTGTGTGGCCATTAGAAATGGCCAAAGCCCTTGCAATAATTAGCAGATCTCAGTCACAGCCAGCCGCAGCATTAAGTTAAGAGTACGTTACGCCATCCGTACATTGTGGTGGTCTCTCCCCTGTTAAAGTAGCCTTCTGCATGAGTGTACAATACTACTATACAATCTAAATGAATGTATTTATCGAAGGGGAACTGGCATTCAATTTATACAAAATGGTTTTCCTGTTAAAATGGTCCATTTATATATGTTATTTCTAAAATGACCTAATAAAATTCAGAAGTCACCAAGGAATAATAATCAGACCGAATAAAAATATTGAAACATTGACAAAATGATTATTTTAGCTGCAAAACACGGCATATTGGGGTTGAAACAAAATACGAGCTCAAAGTACGAACTTTCTTCTTTAATTTCGATGATATTTACATCCAACTTGGCCTGTGCCTTTTGCCGATAGTCAGCTGTGATAGGCTCCAGCTCCCCTGCAACCCTTGTATGGAAGAAGTGGTAATGGATATAATGGATCGATGGACGTCCAAATTGTGTGAACAATGAAGGAATCATGGCACTTTTTATTTGTGTTCCCTCCTTTTTATGGTACGAGAAGCAAACTGGCTATTCCCTGCTCATTTTTCCTATGCCCAGGTGTGCATTATTCCCTATTTGTTTCATGTACAGGTAAGCAGGTGAGTGATTTAGAGTTGATTTCAGGCGTTTTGGACCTATACTTGTATTGTGGTTTTGGCACATATGGCAGCCAGTGGTACTGGTTTCCAAGTTTTTGTTGATGCTGTGGACAGTGGTTCACTGTGCAGTTGGACAAGGACCTGAAGCATACTGCAAAATCTACATAAGACTTTTCTCAGACAAATGACTGGAATGTTTTACAATGGCCAAGTCAATCCCGTGAACCCGTATAGAAGTGCACTTCTCACTTGCTGAAGGCAAAACAAGCAGGAACTGAAGACCTGGCAAAGTATCATCAAGGAAGAAACGCTGCAAGAGTAATATTGTTAACAGTGACAAGATTTTAAGTTTGTCTAAGAGCCTGTAAAACTGTGTATAAAAAGGTTGGTAATACCCAAATGGTTTATATGGAATTTTTGAAAAAAACCGATGAATTAATGCTGGAAGTTTATACTTCTTGCAATTCTTGTTTGATTTCAAAGCCACTCTGTGGGCATATAATGCCAAAATGATGAAAATGACATCAAAATCCAAATACCTATGGTCCTGGCTTATATTTGATATCTGATTAATCCGTATATTTGGAGTTCAACATGGAGGCGATGGGACACAAAAGCCATTGCATTTGTGTTTGACTGGAGAAATGGACCTCACACCATTTTCTTTCATATGGATGCATGTGAGAGTCTTTTTTTCATCCTGCATATTAAGGAGGTGTCAGAAGTAAACCCCAGATCTCTTGATACGCAAATGGTGACCCGTTGACCACTGTGGGCATCCGTCAAGAGAAAGCTACATTTACATCCTCAGCCCAGCTCTCAGCAGTGCTGTTGAATTTCAGGCGACCAGCGAAATGAATTTTCATGAAATATGCATTTTTCGTCCAAAATAACGCCGCGAGGGTATTAAGTGGTCAGAGGGTGTCTTACCTGGTGAGAATTAAATGACTAGATCCCATAACCTGGAGCTATGTTACATTTATATACCTGATGTAATTCTGGTGTAATGTTGAGTCAAAAGTTTAGTTAAAAAAAAAAACCCATTTGACCCCATTAATCTCTATTTTATATATATATATATATATATATATATATATATATATATATATATATATATACACATATTTACACACACACACACACACACACACAAAATGCAATTATTAACATCTGCACATTTTCCACATTTTTTCTAATTTTGGGAGTTCAGTTTAAAAAGCACATTTATAAAAGGACTTGGAGATAATTTAATATTTGCTTCTTTTTCATCATTTAATTAAGTTAAGTCCCCATTTTTAAAAAGTTGGGCTTGATGTAGCTTCAGTCCTCTGGGCTGCACGGAGATCTAAATATCTGCGATCTAACTGTGGTATTTGCAGAGAAACTCATTTCCACACATTATGGGTCTTTTATTATTGTAGGAAATATATCAATGTATATATTGACAGCTAGAAAGAGAATTAAAATGTTTAATTTATTTGTTAAAATCTGAATGAGATCCTGTTTTGTTTCTCCAGCTGCTCCAGTCTGAAAGTTGGCTGGCTAATGCCATTTGTCCGCAGGTTAACGGAGAGACTGGATATAGCATGGATGAATAATTCAGTGTCCCACAACACATGCACTTTTGCTTTTCAAGCATGAGTTATAATTTAATTAGAAACTTCTGGTGCGTTGCCGGCTATTTAAATATTAAATCGTTCCGCCGATCATTTTCGATTAGCCCACCCCGGTGAAATTCTGTAAGATGTCAGTGGGAGTTGTTCGTGGAGTTGTGTTTGGAATTGTTGCGGAATGCGGTGGGGGACCCTGGTAATTACACGCATCCATTAAAATCGACAGAGGACTTCTCCCGGACTTCTGGGTGGTCTAATGGGGGGGCGTCCCTGTGACAGCTAGCAAAGAGCATCTGAAGTGTTTAGCACCCGGTCAGGAGCCCGGGTGAAAATGTACTCTCATATAGAGGACCCAGCCCGGGAAAGCTGTACGGAAAATGCACAATATCCACACTACAGAAGAGGCAGGATGAGGACATTCCCAAATCTCCGGGGGTGTCATCCAGGCACTGCGTCACTCTGCTGTCCCCCTTCATGTTCCATTCCCTGCTTGGCACAACAAACCTCCCATCTCATGTTGACACACCAGCCTCGCTCACTCAAAACATTCGCACAATATTGCGGCAAAATTATAACTTTGACCAAACGTTTCATAATGCTCTTTGTACTGCTGCAATAAAACAGTTCAAATTGTGTTGTTTCTCAACATCCTTTTAACTCCACCAGTGTGTCGTCCCACACCGGTTGTAAAACAGTCAATGCAAAATGGTGCACAAAGTGTTAGCTTTAATAGTGATAAAGGAAAAGGGGTTTTGTTTGTTAATGCATGATATTTTGAGCGTATTATGTAGGAAGGATGTTTCGTGTTTGCTTGCTGTGCCCCTCTACACCTCCCTCTCTGTACCTGCAGGTCTGCCGCCGTTTTGTGAAGGACTGGCTGGAGCGGAGGAAACCGCCATTTGGGGCCATCAGTAGCGGTGTGCTGCTCATGATCATCTACACCACCTTCTGCGACACCTTCTCCAACCCCAGCATAGACCTGGACCGGCTCAGTATGGTGGCTGTAGTGTTCATAAGTGAGTTTCCTGTCGCCTCCTCTCACCCTGAACGCGAGTGTGCGAGTGTATTTGTCAATGTGGAAGTGCCTGAGTAAGTGTACTTGTGCTTGTGCCTTCATGTTTCAGTAGTGTGCTTACAGGCATCAAGGACCTGAGCTCTTGCACACCTGTAGAGCGACGTGTGTAGCAAAAAATCGTAGGCGGACTGTGGCGGAAAGGAGCTTGCATTGACACTGTATAATTCACTTGCGACTAGAAAAAAAATTATTTGGAACATTTAGGCACACAAACCTTCATCAAGTTATGTCATAAGTGTTTGGACAGAGGGCTCTAATTCCTGCTCTGTTCCTTTGACATAAATGTACTGTTAGATTAATGCACAGATTTTCAGCTTTAATTTGATAGCATTTGCAACCATTTTGGGATCACAGCCCCTGAAATTACATCCCTGTTCAAAAACGTATGAACCTCACTTTATTTGTGCGTATCTGTTTAAGTAGTGGCTTGTGAACATGGTTGAGGTATGGATGTGTGTGTGTGTGATTTTGAGTAAGTACTTATGTGTGTAGTTGGGTTTGCGTGAGTTTGAGCGTGAATGAATGTGTCCATACATGTGGTTGTGAATGGGCATCTGCATGTGTGAATGAGTGTCTTATGCGGGTTCAGGCTGCACAATATTTTTGTCTGTTAAGATGGTCACTGTCAGATTAGGAGATTATATTGTTATAAATTCTTGACCTCACTTGGCCAAGAAACATGACAGCCTATACGCTAGTCTTTGAACAATCATTGCTTGCCATTTTCACAACGTCCGTGAGTTGCCAGGAACAAGAATGTAAACAAATAATGGTGTCCACGACAATGCCTATGATACTAGCTGTCATGCGTTGGGGAAAAACATTTTTAAAAAATCAAGAAAAAACTACTGTGAAATTGATCATGGGTTGCACAAAGAGGGCAGTATGGGTTGTCAATCCTTCATCGAGAACTTGAGTAAAAAATAACTGAACTTTTTACCCTGTAGTGAAACCAAGTGGAGCTAGCAAGCTACCATAGGGCATTAACCCCCTTGAGCAGATGTTAAGCCCCTTCAGACATAGAGCTGCTCTATTTATGCAGGCAGTTACACTATACTATCAATAGGTTGTGCACCCGAAACGGTTATTGAATATTCACGGTGCCTGTAAACAATTTAGAATATGGATGAGTTAAGTCCCATCACTGTTTCCCAGGAATTGTATGAATTAAACTCCCCAGCCAAGCCTGATTTGCAAAATGCCTAATATACTTGCCCATAGCATCTATCCAGCAAATAATAAAAATGACCTCTTGCAGCAGAAAAAAAAAATCATTGTCCTTTGTCGCAACTACTTCAGCTATAATAAGCCAATGATATCCCAATTAAGTACTGAAAAAAAACAGTTTTCTGAAGCAAGAATTCAACATGGTATTGATACAATGTCATTCTACTATCAATTATAGTCATCAGATATCATCAGATATTAAAAACAAGTAATTCCCTACCATTGATTTACATTTAGATTGCTTGTTCAGGCTCATCTGCGTAAAGTGCAGTTATAGTTCACGACTACATGAAACTTTAACCCTCTCCAGGCTCATGTTGCAAATTTGCAACAATAAATCAATTGATGACTGATTATAAAATATAAAGACCACATGAATGAATGAAGGATTTTTCGTATCTCAAAATTATAAATTGGGCTAAAGAGGGTGAACAGTTAGAATCTATTGATTGACACGTTTTTTTTAATCCTATTCCAGGGAGTGTAAACTTTCCACAGTGGTTGAAAGACATTGATTGGACCCTCAGAAAAGTATTTAAACCCTTGCTTAACTGCATGTTAGGTTGTATTCTCTCAACTTTGCGCAGCTGAAAATGATGTGATTGCAAAGAAAAAAAGACTTCTTAAACAAACCCTGAAGTGCTCAGGTTACATTTATGAGATTGAAAGGTAATGCGTACATGGTCAATGGGAGTTATTCCGAATGGAACAGGACTGGAGAGTTCCTTCTGCGGCATATTTCTGTGTCTCTGGAGTAGGAATTCAGTCATGGAAAGTTTTCCTTTGTTTTTATGTGTGAGTACAGTCAGTACTTTGGAGTTCATTTTTTGCTTATGGCTCGCTGGCTAGCTGTTTTTATTTTCAGTTTACGATAGCTGTGACGATCTCAGAGCTTGTTTGCACATTGGTTAATAATGAATAAAATAATAATAATAATAATAATAATAATAAATACTGCATGTGGTGGCATTTTGATCAATGTGACTATTTGTTTTAGAATTTATATCACATTCAACAAAATAGAAGTTTATGATCCCAGAAATGCATTGTTTTAACTCCCAGTCATTTTTCATTTGGCTGTATTTTTATTTTTATTTTTTCAATGTCAATGCTGAATTTTCATGAAGATTTTTTTTTTATGTTGTGTTGTTTATCTCTACCAAAATTATGAAAATAAAATGGAATATGATGGAATTCTAAACACGACAAGTGTCTTGTTTCTGTTCAGCCATTTTTTCCCCTCTGTGACGCTCAAATCTTGAATTATAAGGCCTTAAATAGGGTAATGCATAAATAGCCAGATTTGGCCTCTGCGCAAAGGGGTTAAACAGACTCTGAAAGCCAATATGCTAATGTTAGCTAAACTAGCTACGACATCTATTACAAACAGAGAACAGAGTGAATAAGGATCATTCTGTCCCACTGCATTAACAACGTGGAAGCGAAAGTGCGATAGCTAGGAGCACCATATACAGTGGCCTAATGATCAGACATGCAAATTGGCGCGCAGGTGTAAGCTAGTCGGCCTTCCTTGTCAATGAAAGTCTGATTGTTAATGACAAGTTAACGTCGTTGGCTGGGTGCTATTAAAACAAACATTTTGAATTGAAGAAACGATAAGGCTATCTCACACTTGCAGCATTAGCTACATTGGCGATCTAGCTCACAGGATATTGGATAGTTAATTGAATGCTAAATGATGTATGCAGCAGTTACCTGGTAAGCTAGCTTGCAAGCTCGTATATAGACCAAACTAGAGTGCCTAGATAGAGTTGCGACCAGTCAAGAGTAGGAGCCATTTTGTTTCTATTGCGTAAAACCAAGTCATTGCGCACAATCAAAATCTCTGGATTTGTTTCAGTCTTTTCTCAGAAGGGAAATGCAATAATAAGGGGAAAAACAATAAACCAGCAGACAATGGTTTCGACAAAAATTAGAGGAGAAAATGTTCAGACATGAGAAAGGGGAAAAAATAGAGAACTAGAGGCACTCGTAGAGTGCAAACCTCCGCCAAGGCAGCACAATCCAGATCTTCATGAGTGGGAGCAAAGTTGAGTTATCGCGTGTCATACGATTTCAAGCTGCTGTGGTGGCCATATTGTTTCACTGGTCGCGGTGAAAATGAATTCTCAAAGTCGCGGTGTCGTCACTTCCAGCTGGCCCAATTAGGCACTCGGTGAAAACAATTAACCTTGTGTGTTCATCTTCGTGTTATCTCATCAACAAATGTCAATTTCTAATCCACCTTATTAATATTTGTATCTGCGATTTTTCTTTTCTGCAAGTAAATACAGCGTGTAGGAGTTATTATAATGTACTAGAATTGTCATTTGACTCTTTTGATCATCATTGTGTCACAGACACTAAATATTGCAGGTACTTGGAGTTTTAATTAAAAGCATGAGAGCAAATGGCAAAAGTAATTCCCAGTTAATTCCCAGCTAACAAAATATTTAGCTATTTACTATTTCACCTCCGATAAAATGCTTCCCACACAGCACGGCATGAGCTGACGGTTCCCACTTGCTGCCGCATACATGCCAACTCTACTGCTTTTGGGGCGTTTTTCTCAGAATGAAACGCCCCGAAAGTGGTAGTCTGTGCCAAAAGCGGTAGAGTTGGCATGTATGCATCAGAGTTCTGTCTTTTGACAGCTTGTATCCATGTTTCACGCTGCTTACTTTCCTTTGGAAATACGTGAAATGAAATTTTCTCTCCCTGTTTAATGTTGTGATTCAAACAACCTAACGCTACACATGACTTGGGCGTGTTTTTTGATGGAATTTTACTTCGTTCGCATCACTTTCAATTCAGTTTCACGGACCACGTGGGTTTTGTTTTCACCGAGTCACCCTGCACCGGAAGTGGGTCTGACTTTGTGAATAGGGTCCATCCTTGATGTAATGCTCCCACGACATTTCAGACAAATCCGTGCATTACTTTTTGAGTTATGTTGTTCACAGACAGACAGACAGACAAACAGGGACGAAAACATAACCTCCGCCCCAACTTCATTGGCGGAGGTAATAACTAATTAACTTTGAGATTGTGCCCGATAATGCAGTGGATACAAAATAGCCCCTTGACTAGATTATCCAAAACCCTCACGTTGCATCTCTCTCTGTCATGGAACTCTAGGCAGAGCTGTATACAGAATACATTTGCTTTGCCTTGTAGGAAGTTGCATGCAGTAGCACGCTCTATGCTCCTATTTGTCCATGTCACGGATATGACAGGACACGTTGTGGCAGGCAAAACAAAACATTCTAACATGCTGGTCTTTTTGTCTGGACGTCATGAAACATCCCAGATGCAGTGACCATTGTCGTCCTCTATGACACTCTACACGGATTAAGCAATCAGTTGTCGCTCCTGATGCCCATTGTCATTCCCGACCTGACCGGTTGCCCTATTTCTGTCCAGTCTGGCTATAATTGGGCTGGTATTGTGTTGTCTTAACCTGGCATGAGTGTCTATGTGTCCATGCCTGCGTGTGTGTGTGTGTGTGTGTGTGTGTGTGTTTTGTGTATGGGCGTGTGGGTGTATGTGTGCAGTAGGGCTGCACGATATTGGAAAAAAACTGACATTGCAATTATTTTTTTGCTGCAATATATATTGAGATGAGATAGAATTGAGCAATTAATTATTCAAGAATGATTAGGGTGGAATTAAAAGGTAGTGGGTATGCATAGAAAGGAAAAGTCAAAATAAAAAGCTGAAAATTGACTTTTTTGAGTGTGAACCATCCTTCCTTGAACTTTGTTAAACAGTTGGTTTCAAACCACTTTGCACAAAAGCAGCTGAGTGCTGTGACTACTCCTCTGAGGTGATATTGGTGAAGTGATAGGCCATTTAATACACTGGTTGATTCACCATGACACCATAGTATTCATATAATACTCTTCCATCAATCTAGGCTAAAGTAAATAATTTAAAATTTTGTGATATTGATAACTAAATGAAAAAATAAGCTTCACTACCATATTAGGGAACTAACACAAGTGACAAAATTTGTCATTTAGCATTTCATTCCAAAAATAAAGCTTTTTTTTTGTTGTTGTTGTTGTTGAAAACAGATAAGCGGTCAACATTTTTTTTAAATAAAACGCCGGCTTCACACCAACCCATGGGAGGTTTACAAAAATGTAACTAAATATAAGTATTATTGGTTTGCTGTGCAGGCACGCAGAGTGAACATGCCACTCCAGCAACGAACTTGTGTATCCAAGAAACCTGAAATAGAGTAGCCTAAATTCACCCTTCAATTAGCCCTGCCCCCCTTAGTAACTGTTGCTAAGCCAACAAGCTTTCGAGGCCTGCCTCGTGCTTCCACACTTCCCCAACAATTAGTGGTGAGTGAGAGCCACAGAAAAAGAATAAATAGTGGAAAAACTTCCCCAGCATGCGCAGTGGGCCACCTCCCTCCTATGAATGCAAAAAAGTTTTTACTTTGAATCAAGAACCAAAAAAAAAGTTGTAGTGTGGCGTGTTTGATCTAATTGATCGATCCCAAGCCCTGCCTCCCATTGTTACTGTTGCTAGGTCGGACAACTAACCAGGAAACTTCAGCCTTGCCTGAGTTGAAAACAACTAGCATAGCGGCGCCGGTTCTGTTCACTGATGTCTTGCATGCGAATCGGTGTTATTTTGGCATCGACATTTTGTCACCCTAAATATGTGCTTTTTGGAAGAGGGAAAGCGGCACACTTAGTAATGGGAGGATGGAAATGTGACTCGGTGTCTCAACGTTTAAGTGCGAGCAGAAAAGTTAACGTGACCGAGGCTTTTAATGACCCTCTGATAAGATCATTGCTCGGAAGGTTTTCCTGTTATAAGAAACGTCGATGAATGTCCGTGTATGTTATCAAATTACTCTCTGGTTTCCTCACTTCATTGTACCCTGGTTGAGTATATTTGCCAGGAACTGAATTGTTTATATTGAATCATTTGGCTTTTGCCAGCGTTGTTAAAAGGAAGCGCTAGTTAACTGTGGCTATTCCTTTACTAAGCTTCATCTTTGCCCCTGTCCCGTTGAAACACTGCTCTCAAAAATGATCACTGCACTGCTCGGATTGAGGGGCTAGAGAAAACTTTTTTCTCTTGATTTCTAGCTAACAGCCAAGCCTTTCTCCCCTCCTTGTCTTTTTGAACTCTGTATAAACAGACAAAGCGACTTGTCCACTGTTTTAAATATTATGCAGGTAAGAAGTATTGTCGTTGAATGTCAGTTACAAGAAGCAAGCTTGTTAGCCACCTTGTTAATTTTATTAACTGCTCAGTTAATGCAGTCCCTGCGATGGTAAGGGTACCAAGGTAGCTCACTGGTGACCGTTATCAAGCGTTTGTTGTTAGTCAGCGGTCTATTCGAGTCCATGGGACGGCTAATTAACTAGCTAGCATGAAACTTTTTATTACAGCCCTTCAAATGAGTATTGCTGCAAAAGACATGAGAATACAACTGCGTAGCTTTGTTTGATAAAAGTGCCTTCTGTAATATTCTTGTGTCGTAAATTGTAATTATCTTGTGAGATTTATCACCAATGAAAAAGACACTAATTTCACAACTGTTTCAGATCTTGTTTTAATTAGTTTAAGAATACATTAAAAAGCTTATTATGGTTTTGGAAATGGAATGAATAACACGTCTTTAACACGGTCGGCATATCGAGTGTCACTGTTGCATGTCCCCCGCACACATCGTTTTACCATCGTCAGAAACCCAAAGTGCCTGGTTCAGATTTTTTTGTGAGACGGCTGCCTGAGGTGAACGTTGTCCGAGGTTCGGTCAGTCCCCTGCTTGCCCCATTGTGACGTATCCGAAAATGGGCGGGGCTTGGAATCGGTCAACTGGCCTTATACCCTTCTTCACATCGCATGTCCTGCAGTTTGACTATTGCGCATGCACACATCGCGATGCCGTTGCTGAAACGACATATTGTGCAGCCCTAGTGTGCACGAGTGTGAGTAATCTGCCCCCTTCCTTGATGGCAGGTTCCTCAATCCTCCCTTGCCGTCCTCCGACGTAGCCGTTTAATCAGCCCTGGCAGAGATGTAATAGTGATCCCTTGCCATGGGCGACCTGGCTAATTATAAGCCTGCATCTTCCTTAATCTTGTCCGGACTCATATTTATTCCTTTATGTATTAAAGCAATCTGTTAGCTTTGGACGCCCTGTCGCCCGGCTTTTAGCCCGGGTTAAGAGGCAGAGTAGGAGAGCAATAGCTCACCTGTCTGTACTTCAGAAATAGCTCCAGCCAATTTTTCAGTCTTTCAACTCCAACCCAGCAGAGCATAAGGCATGGTGATGCATCTACCATATCACTGCCCGATCAGTTAAAGACACCAGGACGGGGACAAAGCCACCAAACTGAGCGGGTAGAGCTAAAAATACATTTTCTTTGACTTCCTTTGAGAGTCCTGTGACAATGAGGCATTGTGCTTTTCTCTTTTTTTTATTTCATCTTGACATATGTTAAATTTATTGATCTGTGGTGGAACATTGCTCTCTGACTGTGCCAGTTGAACAATGTTAAATCCAAAGTCGTAGCTTTGTAATAGTCATCCTCTGTTTGCATTTTACTTTAATCCCTCCTATGCTTGAAAATAACCAACTACTCTTGGGTTTAGAAATGTTTTTAATTTTTCAAAATGACAAAATTCAGCGGTTCACTGTTGTGCTCCTGGAGTGTGACCATCCTGCAGATTTTCGCTCCGACAGCCCAGACCTTATTAAATCAGTTTCAATGAGTGGGACATTAGACAGCACAGATTAGTCAAATTGGAATTGAAGTGAAAATACATGAGTAAATATCCTGGAATGATGTTAGGAACATTAGCCCAGAAATGGCAATTTTGTTTTTTGATATTTACCCTCCATTTGGCTTCCCTTTTTGTGGGGGAAACATTAACCTTTTTATCTTTTTCTGAGAAATCTTATTGAATTTGAGAAAGGAAAAAGCTAAAATCCTGATCCATAGCTGTCTCTTGGAACATTGTGTATTGATCGCCTCACCTGCTACACTCATAACACAAACAAAATTCACTTAAAGGGTCATTTGTGTGTTTGCTATTGTCTCCCACAGTATTCTCCATCCAGCTAGGATTCTTGATGTTGACTTTCCTCCTCACTTCGCGGTACGTATCGCTGTGCCCACCGAACATGCAAATTTCTCAGTAACATACAATTTCTCGTTGTCCCGTAACGCCTTATATGGAGGTGCTAGATTGGCATCTCCCTCTTTTAATTGAGGTCTGGTATTTCTCCCGCGCAGGAAGAAGTCTGGGTTCAAGCCGGCAGACACTGTAGCTGTCATGTTCTGCTCCACACACAAATCCCTCACTTTAGGTGGGTAACTCTTTCCTGTTGATGCAATGACACCCGTATCTGGGCTGTTACCATTATCTCCGGTCATTTGCGTAGTGTTCAAATAAGATTCCCTGGTAATTGATTTGGTTCTGGTGTCTGAATTGACTCTCACTTACTCAAAATGTTCCCACACTGGAACTGAAATGTTTTGCAATTATTATAACGTTGTTGCAATGTAGAGGCAACATTGTGAGAGTGTTTCGCCTTTACTGGGGAGCATTGGTTCTCACGGTTAAAGTCTTGTCTGCTGGAAGTTCAAAAGAATTGGACTTGTTGACAGGCAGAACGTCAGTGCAGCATGCTAGAAGATGCATTTTCGTGCTTTTGTGAATGTTTTTATCGCTTTTTTATCACGTTAATTGCCTACTTTTTTACACAAACAATGTACAATAGAAGATAAGATTTATTTATACATATATATACACATACATACATACATACATACATACATACATACATACACACACACACACACACACACACACACACACACACACACACACACACACACACACACACACACACAGTGGGCTCCAAAATTACTGACGCCCCTGACGGGCAGTGCACAAACAATACAAAAAAATATATACAAACAATATAATTATAGAGAAATGGAATGTACCGACATAAAGTACTTTACTTTATTAATGTTTCGATGGAAACAACCAAAATCATAACAACCATTTAAAGGTCAAATAGACAGGTTCCCGACTTTTTATTAAAGGTTATGCTTTCAGGTGAAAGCATACACGTCTATCAAGCTGCCAACAAGTTATTTCACTGCGTTGCTGTAGAATTCACCACTTAGTAACTTGGAAGCCGATGACTCCGGACTTGTCTTGTTTTTCTTTTCTCAGGGATTGGAAGCTAATTGCCGAAAGAAGTTTCAAATGGTTGTTAATGTCATTTAAACTATCATGAAGCGCAATTTAAATTGCGTGATGTGTGGAAAAGGTAGCGTGGAAGTTTCAGAACAGTTCGTCCTTTGTAAAACAAACTTATTTTTGAGGGAATTATTTTTCTGTTCTGAACTTGGCCTATTATTTAGTCGCTGGTAGATCGCATGGAGAAGGAGGTCGTGACTTTGATGGAGTATTATTACAGTTGGAAAATGTGTTAATAAAGGGAAATGATTAAGAACAAGCCAGGACTAATAATTGTTGTGAAGGGAGTTCTGGGTACCACCAATTTTCAATTGTGGCTAGCTGTGCCACTGAAAGTCTATGCACTCAAAGCTAACTGAATGAGTTATCGGAAAGACGACTGGACAATTTATGTTAGGTTTGCATGACTACGTTCGTGAAATTCTCATGAAACGCCACTGATTTTTGTGTACAAGCTTGTCTGCTCTTAAAGCGCTAGCCTATGGCCTATATAGCGTTCAACAGAAATCTGAAAAAAAGCCAATAAGAGAGAGAGAATTAAGACAAATTTAGATTTTCCAATTAATGATGCGACTAAAAATCATTGCTTTTTTTTGTTATCAAATTGTGGCACAAGACTTAGAGTCAGAAGCTCTGTTCAATTTGTTGTAGTCAAGTCTCAGTTTGATTTTCAGTTTTTGAGTGGGTCCGAGAAAAAGTGGAACTTTTGGAACTGAGAAAAATATGCAAAACGTGCCAATTTACTTCTTAGCCAGAACATATCAGAGCGAAATTCCATGCTTCATATTCAGTTTGCTCCACCTGCAACAAAATTTTGTTGAGGTTAAAACCTGTACATTTACAGGCTGCAATATTAGACCGATTACTTTCATACTTGCCATGGACATGTGATATACTTCACTTTAGCACATATTGATTTTTGTTGCCATGGCAACAGTATTGGCCAAATGTGCAAATTTGTGCTGAGACATACACTCCTCCTTGTGGACGCTGTAATTTTTGACCGATTACTTTCATATTTGGTACGTACATGTGTTATACTTCACTTATGACACCTATCGATTTTGGTTGCCATGGTGATAGTATTGGCCGCATAATGTGCATATTAGTGGCAAAACATGGAGATATCCTTGTGGACACAGTACAGGCTGCAATTTTTTGGATTACTTTCATATTTGGTATGGACGTGATATACTTCACTTTTAACATCTATTGATTTCGGTTGCCATGGTGACAGTATTGGCTGAATAATGTGCAAAAAAGGGGAAAAGCCGGATTTCCGGGGCTACATCCATACGGTTGCTGCTGATCAGGCTGTCTAGTATTAAAATTTGTTTGATGATCCGTAACATCTAAGTGTGACAAATATGCAAAAAAATAACAAACCAGGAAGGGGGCAAACACTTTTTCACAGCACTGTACATATATACATGCATACATACATACATACATATATACAGGGTGTATCAAAAAAAAAGTTTACACTTTGAAAAATGTCTCCAAAATTGATAGAATATAATTTTCCAAAAATCTGTTATGATGTATTGATGGACCGTGCCCTCATGCTCCTATTGACTCCTTATTAATCGTCTGTTGTTCCACATGAGTGAACACGGGTTGTTTATTTTCATCCGATTTAGACTGGCTTGCACACAGAATTGAGAGGGTTAAAAACGAAACAAGCACGATGGTTGGCAAGTTCAGACATTTAATTTCTTTCTCACCAATTTTCATGAAAATCAGATAAACCCTTTGTCCGCTACCAGCCCGCCAACTTCAGAATCGGATTGCCGAGGTTGCCATTTTGAGGCAGGATCCTGCAATGGTCTGACGGTCTGTTTATGACATGCTGAGGGGAGCAGAGGTCTGTGTACAAAGGAATGGAGCCCATATCGAAGACTAAAATTTGAATGCAATGTTCCTTGAACCATGGACTTGAGTACAGTCATGCTGTTGTAAGTGCGCTGAGGATAGCAAAATGTGAGTCCGATGTTAGTAGGCTGGTAGCGGACAAAGGGTTAATCCAATTTTCCTGAAAATTTGTGAGGAAAAAATTAAATGTCTAAACTTGCCAGCCATTGTGTTTGTTTTGTTTTTAACCCTCTCATTTTTGTGCGCAAGCCAGTTTAAATCGGGGGAAAATAAACAATCCGTGTTCACTCGTGCGGAACAGCAGGCGATTAACAAGGTGTCAATAGGAGCATGAGGGCATGGTCCATCAATACATCATAATAGATTTTTGGAAAATGATATTATATCAATTTTGAAGACATTTTTCAAAGTGTACACTTTTTTTGATACACCCTGTGTGTGTGTGTATGTATGTATATATATATATATATATATATATATATATATATATATTTTTTCTTTTAAAAATCTCATCTCTTAAAAATAAAGTTGACCACCAAGAAGTGTGACATAAAGTTTTCATTTTCATTCTGAAAACAAAATTCATACAGTAGAACTAAATAGTTTATTGCTTTGATGAATGCCAAATTAAAATGCTGAAATCCCTTCACCATAGATGTACATGTTCATTTTGTGTCGTACATACGGAAATACTGTCTGAGTGTGTAGATGGAATTCTCATCAAGCGACTTGTCTTTGGTTTTAGAATATGCAATCATCTTCATTTGAATAGCCATCAGCCATAAGTAGCTTGTGCATTTTTTATGTAACCATTGTAGTGGAGTCTCTCGTTATTGTATGACTGTTGCGTAAGTGGCAGACTTGAGTGAAGTGAATGGTTAAATATTAATCACATCGCAAAACACCGCTCTTGTGTTAATTAAGTCTTGAGTGTCCAATGGATGGACTGATGGATTTGATAATCCATCAGGAAAGTAATTAAAGTGCACACAAAATCTCTGTGATTAAAAGACTTTTCATACTGTATGTAATGGATTTTTGCAGGGAAAACGCAACTGATGAATTGCTCCATGTTTCTTTTTTCCCCATTATTCTTTCAACATTCTCGACTAATGTTGCCTGGCATAAGTTTGCAAAAGCACACGTACGGCATAGCTGTTTGATCCTTTGTTTATTTGTATATGTGCATTGTATTGGGTCATTTGGACATTGAAAGCTCTTTTGAGTGATGAGTGCTTTCAGCTGGTTCACAGTGAGACTCCATCGCACCCATATATTATTTTTTCACTCTCCAAGAGCATCCAGTCATAATGCCATGTCATGGGTTTATGCTGATTAACCTTTGTGTTACTGTAACTGGAGCATAAAAAGCTCATATAATATTTATGTATGCACTAAGCAGCATAAAAAATTAAGCAACCCTAAATTGTATTAACCTGTAATAATAATAAGACATCACCTTCTCATTGTGGACTAATGCATTCTCTTCAGGTTATATTTATCTGACCCTACATACGTAACTTGATGTGAAGGAAAAGTGATGAAACATTGAAACATATGAAACATTACTGAGTATGAAGAGGAAATTTCGATATGTTTGGCTTATATTAAATAAAAGCCTTTAAACTTGTCCTCCAGTGATTTTGGACTTCGGATGCACCTGTATTCATGTTGGGCCATTCTTTGAGAAGTGAACCAAAATGTCACACACATGACCAGATGTCATCAAATAAAGAAATACTTTGAAAATTAATGAAAGGTATCAAATTTATTCCTTGCTATTCTCCATACCCCAAAACTATGAAAATTCTAGATTTTTCAACTTCACAGAGTTTTTGAAGTCAAATAGAGTTATGAAAAACCTGTTTCCGTGTGAAGTCACACACGTGACCAGTCGTATTTGACCTCTGACCTTAAGTAGTTAAAGTTAATGTAACAAATAACATTTTTACTTGATAGACTTGGATAAGTAGTACTCTTATACAAGGTCCACAATCATGAACCTCCAATGCTTTTGTGATTGGAGGAGATTTTTTCTACTATTTGTTACATTTTTGGTCACACACGTGACTGAGAATGGCCCTGTTCAAAGTGAAAAGTAAAGAGTTAAATCAACTCTTAGTGTCAGATCAAATTTTACTAAGTCTTGGGGCTTTAACACACCCAGATAGTCAGCCGTCTTATACAGTTGCGGCCATAGCATTAAACTATAATGGCGCACTGTGCGTTTATGGTCTTGTGTGCGAATCAAAAAAGTTTATCGCAAAAACACCGTGTGCAAGCTAGAATGTTATTAACTTTATTTACGCAAGTGAATCATGATAAATCAGAAATGCTGTCATGTAACAATTTGGAATTAAAAAAAGTCTACCAAACAGGTGTCTGAGGTATTGGCTCTTGCCTTCAAGATCTACACATGGTCATTTTTCTTTTATACGCATTCTACGAGTGCTGTTGGACTTCAACTTTCCATAGTAGCGTCATATTGATGCCATAAATGTTTTAAATTCCCTTTTGTAACTAGTTGGAAGTTCTTAGTTGCCAGTTTCACTCCTGCAGCCGATGGGCTTTGCTTTCACCTGTTTCACTGTCTCTCTGCTTTCTGGAAGGCGAGGGAAAGTCTGTGCTTTGGCCACGGCTCACGTAGAGCCGTTATCATTGGCGACCTGCCGGAGGACCCATAAGCACGGAATGGAGTGGTTTAAATGTTAATGGCACACTGCTGTTGTTGGTTTTGTTGGGATTGCACCAGCCGCTCCCACCTCTAGAGCAGAAGGCCATTTTGTTGTGTTTGTCCCGGAGAAATGATGAGCAGCCACTTCGCACAGAGGAGCTCGGGATGCATTACGCGTGCAGCCCTTCTGTCGCGGTGCTGGCCCCCGGCTGGTGGAGACAGCCGCGGTGATCCATGATTTAGAGGTGCCTGTCAGAACGGCTCTCGTCCGATGCCCCTGACAAGTGTTTCGGCACATTTCGTCATGGTTTTGTTACTCGAGGTGCCTAGCTGTTGCAATTGGGACCCTGGGACCTCAGGAGTCTCGCTTGGCCTGGCATGGGCCACAGTGCGAGGCCTCATTCTGGAAGCTCCCAAAGATGGCTATGCCAACTGAGCTGCTCTTAGCACCACTGTCCCATCTACCTAACATTACAACGTTATCCAAAGCATCCTGCAGTTTATTGCACTGAGCAGGAGTCAGTCCCCCTTGGAGCAAGTGTAGAGCAGCTGGCATTGTGGCTTGTCTATCAGCCTTCATTAGATCCATACAGCTGACCCTCCACAGTAGCTGTTGTCTTGGTCAGCACTGAGTCGAGAAGTTTAATGCAAGGTAGTGTTGGCGTTCATATATATGACCTGAAGCAAGGCACTCTGAGATTTACTCTGTATACCAAACTTGTTTCCGGTCGATAGGCAGCTTTGTAAGTAGATTATCTTTTAAGAACTTGGTGCAAATACCTCTCTACCAAAACTGTGTTTCATGTACATTTCTCGTGTACACGGTGGCGTTCCCGGGTATTATTTGAAATATGCTGGGATCTGTGGGTATGACTGGGAGTATGGCAGTCTGGTTGGGATTTACACTGTATGCCAAGCTTGTACCTTCTTGATGGGTGGATTTTTTCCTGCGGAAAGACAGATTTTCTGGCTGATGATTTCTTCTCTCATCCATTTTTTTTTTTTTGCTCACCATTGCATCAGATTGAAGTTGCCAGTCTTCCTTTCAGCGATATCAGCACATTTAGATACTTTGAATTTTAACATTTATGTTTTATTTGAGGAGAAGATTCCTTTCATTTGAACACGCTCTATAAATCTTAAATACGGTTTGAAAATGTTAACTTTTTTTTGCTTTTTTTAAATGCACCACGAGCATGTACCTGAAAATTCACCAGAAGTTCTGATATTGGCAATGATTTTGTAGCTTCATACCATATTATTGCTGATCTTTATTGCATTTTTCTCTTGCTCGATCTGAACCGATGGAAAAGTCAGCTAGTTCTGTGCCTCGGCTGTGCTATGAGGAACATTGAATGCGTTGAATGCCATTTCTTTAGCACACGCAATCGGTGGGAGTTGAAAACTGAATTCCAGACTCTGCAGCATACTGGAATTGTTATGGTCCCTTAGGATTAGAGAGCCTTTCATCTGCCCCCAACCTGCCCTTCTGCTTAGCCTTAATGATACCGCTAATACCTTCTTTAGCAAAATTTGATTCATGGCTTTCATTACAGCTTGTGCCAAGGTGTCTCTACTCTTTTTTTTTTAATGACTGTCTGTGAATGGTGGTGGTGGTGGGGGGGGAGCAGCACCTCTTAATCATGGGAGTGGGGCACTGGGCGGGTGAGATGGGGGTGGGAGGGTGGGTCAGGGTAGCAGGGCGCAGCCCAGCTGGTACTTCTTCATAATCCCAGTCCCACAAGACTGTAGGAATAGAGGGTCAGAGTCTGGGGACGATGGGGGCAGCCAAGGGGGGAGGGGAGGGGAGGGTGGCTAATTTATTAGAGCCGTTCATGCTCCCCCCCTCGAAAACACACTCAAGCACACATGCAAACACACACACACAAACAAACGCTGCCTTATCCTCATTAATATCTAACCCTCACAACAGTCTGCTTGTCAAAAAGGGGTTCGCTGGGGTATTAAGGGGCACACTGACACACACTGTAGGTCTGAGACGGGCCTAACAGTGTGTCATGGTTTTGTGTACGCCGATCTTCTTCAATAAATAAATGAGAGGCCAGTCCTTGTGAGAAGGTAGTTCACGGATTGGAGTCGAGAGGCTTTGCATTTGTTTACAAAGTAGCACCTGGACTACCGGTGTAGTGCATTGCTGTTGGGCGATGTCATTTCCTGAGGTAATTTGAATAATTTACCGTCCAGGGATCCCGGTAACGCGGAATGCACCGTGTGTCATGTTTGAAAAATGCAGGGGCAAATTCAGCCTGCCCTCTGTTTCTCTCCTCTCATCTTTTCTCTCCCCTGACTATTCCACACATTCTTTCTGTCTCTATGACTTCTTAAAATCATTCTCTTTTTCTTTGTACCCTGCACTCTCTCCTCTTTCTCTTTATGTTCTTCATCCCTAATTATTTCCCACATTGTTACTGTCCTGTCTCAGTTGCCTTTTTCATTCAGTCTCTCTTCTTGAATCTTTCTCACTGTCTTGTGCCCTCTCTCTCTCTGTTCCCCTGATTATATCACTTCTCTGGTTCTATCACTTATTTCACTCATTCTGTTTCTCGTTTTCTCTTGCTCTCTCTCCCTCTGTCTCTATCTTTCAGTATGTACATGCTGGCTTAATAAGCAACCAATGTTTTCCTGGGTAAGGTTAGAGCGCCATTGTGTTGAGCCTGATCCGGAAGAGGCTACATTTATTAAAGACGGATGGATTTGATTCCAAATCAGCATCATTGCAGCCTCCTGGACGTAGTCAGGCAGCTACTATGGATTCGTGTTCATCGCCTCTGCCACCTCTGCCGCTTCTATTCCGATTTTCTTGCGCACGCTGTACAGGTCACAAATTTGAACGGATTCCTTTGATATTTTGTGTTGGCATAGGTTATGGGAAGGTCAAGACACCTATCGATTTTGGTTGTCATGGCTACAGAATTGGCTGAATAAAGCACGATATCATGCTGAAAATGTGCCCATTGCACTGTATGGCTTTTGAATGCCCTAGAGGTCAGCGTTTTCACACCTGGCTGGGGGGGGCTACACCCATATGGTCACAGGCAGCCTACCTGTCTAGTTTCAGATTTGATATGTGTCTTTTTACCATTTAGCTGATTGGTCAGTCTACACTTTTGGCCTCCATTGCCAGACACGATGAGGTGACTGAGTTTTAAGAGGGGGGAGTTTTCAGCGGCCTCCACTGGTCCAAGACTTTTCACGTTTCATTACTCCGAGCAGTAACTAAACATACCTGCTCTTCCACGCACAGATCATTTGTACATCACTGCTCGCAACACTGACCATTCTTTTCTTCCAGCAGTACCTCGACAGAAGATGAGTGTTAAATGTGGAGTGAGGCTTAATAATGAAATTAAAATAATCTGCTGATATAATGGTAAAGCTTTACTGAATTACAAGGGGGCAATGTTGTCCCAGCCTTAATGAATTACCTCAACACCAAGAGCTGCTTATGTAAATTGCACATCTCGCCAGATGTTACCGCTTGAAGAAATGTTTCTTCTTGCCCTCGGGTGCACCATTTAAATTAGGTAAATCTTTGTACCTTTTCTGCCTATCGGGCACATCAGACAAAGAAGCGGCTAAATTAATATATGTCTGCTGTCTTCTGTCCACAGGTTTTTTTTTTTTTTTTTTAATTATGTCTAATTTGCACTTAAAAGTCATTTCTGGAATAAAATATTGCTGCATTTACAGTGAATTATATCAGCTTGTTCTAATTGCAGTGGTTAAAACCTTCTCATTTGAGTGAAATAAACAACCTTAGTTGTTATTAATGCATTGAATTGAATTGACTAAAATGAATTTGTTGGACAAATTGTTAAATTTATATTCAATTACTATGACATTTTTCTGTTGGGTGAAGGATGAAGGATAGTTTCATTAATTTGGGTAACCCCATGTTGTGAAAAGTGGGCGGCAGTGGGTAGCAGTGGGTAGCACTGCCGCCTTACAGCAAGGTCGTGGGTTGAAACCCGGCCCGGGGCCTTTCTGTGTGGAGTTTGCATGTTCTAGCCGTGTTTGTGTGGGTTTCCTCCGGGTGCTCTGGTTTCATCCTGAAGTCTAAAACATGCATGTCAGGTTAATTGGGGACTCTAAATTGCACATAGGTGTGAGTGTGTGAGTGAATGGTGTGTGCACCCTGCGATGGATTGGCGAGCTGTTCAGGGTGGGTCTCAGCCTTTCACCCGTAGTCAGCTGGGATAGGCTTCAGTTCCCCTCGCGACCCTAGTGAGGAAGAAGCTGGTATAGAGAATGAACGGATAGATGGTTGATTTAAGATGCAGGATGTTACATGTGTTACGTGCTGCAAAGAGAATTAATCAAAAGTATGTAACTGCTTATTACTTCATTGATGAAACAGTTTTGCATTTAAAAATAGAGTTGATTTTAGAAGACTTGGCAAACTCAAATAATCACCATTGTGATGTTCAGTATTGTAATTTTATTAAGCCAGCATAACTTCATATTACTGTTAAATTTGGCCCTCTAGGTCAATGAATTATTTTTTAGTATATAAAGATTGTTAAATTTCCAGGCATGGAAAAAAGTCAACGTCTCAGTCAAAACTGTGAGTAAGAAGACTGCTTGTATGTAAACGTGTATTACAAGTCATGAAGTCCATTTACGGCTACCTGGTGTATTTAATTAGCCGGTGTTATTACAAACTAACAGTTGCATTTCTCAAAGTAATTAGGAGTGGGTCTCCTATGTCTTTTAGAGGATTTATGAGATTCTTTACTCCCTGATGGCTGCGTCTCACGAGCTGCTGTGTAGAAAAGGCGACTTCGCCTCCAGCGGTACAAAAACGCGCATCAAAGAGAAACGGTTGTTTACTTTGTTTGAACTGCGCAGTCGCGCCCCTTGGGGCTATGGCTGAATTGAAGTGCGGCATTTTCCTTTCTCCTTTCGTGACAAAGAGAAGAAAGAATAACAACGCCTCTTTCCTCCTTTCTCGGGGCGCTCAAATTATTCATTCGGTACTGTTAAAATTTCAGCTCGGAGTCGACGGGACGCGACATGCATACTGCATTATGTTGTTTCTTACGGCCGTCCAGCTCATCCTTCTTTAATATCGGTGGAGTGACGGTATGGCGGTGCAACTAATGCGCAGAGGATGACTCTGTTGCATAACCCTTTCGAACTGAGGAGACGGCGCGAGCTTTGAGATCTGTCCCATCGAAGATGAATGCGGCCGACTGTTGCTGTCAGTATGGGCTTACCAGCAATTTCACATTTGACTGAACCCTATTATTTTCAACTGAACTTCATTGTAGTTCATCTTCATTAACATTCGTAGTAAAATAAATGGGTATTTGCCTCTATCTTGTCACAATAACGATATTGTCATCAGTGTTTCTTTTTTTTATTATGCCCCCACCTCGAATGAGCAGGGGGCATTATGTCAACGCCCCTTCTGTCTGTCCATCCGGGCGTCCGGCTGTAAACTTCTCGTTTCCACGCAATGACTAAAGAACGCCTCGTCCGATCCATCTCATTTCTAGGTGGTGTATGGGGGGTGGGTAGAGGAAGGTTCCTTTCGAAAACCAGCGCCGTACGATATCCAATATGGCCGCCACGGCAGCCATCTTCATTTCAGTTCCCACGCAATAACTAAAGAACGCCTCATCCGAGCCATCTCATTTCCTGGTGGTGTATGCGGGGTGGGTAGAGGAAGGTTCCCTTCGAAAACCAGTACCGTGCGATATCCAATATGGCTGCTACGGCAGCCATCTTGATTTCAGTTTCCACACAATAACTAAAGAATTCCTCATCTTCATTCGAAAACCAGTTTTCTTTTAACATGTTTAACTTCCAGTATTATTCACTCTCACTATTCACCATGCTAAACTAGCCTTCATAATCACAAAATATAGGCTTCGAAGTGATTCCTAATTGATTTTAAGCTCCTGTATGCATGCCCTACATTCTGCTTGAAATCCAGAAACCTGATATGCCTAATTCTTAATCATGGCCCCTTTTGTTGTTTGGCTAAATAAACTTTTCCACATTTTTATTGTAATGCTGTAGGCATTCCAGTGTCTGCTGTATGGTGGCTGAAATAAAAAATGATTGTAAATGAGTTGTCACTTACGTAAATTTAAGCAGAATAATCAAGGTTTTTTCTTTTTCTTGTACAACTCTTTAAGTGTACCAGTCAAGGGAGAGTGTTTTTCTTATGATGCTGTGGATATTATTGAACAATGAATGGTTTCTATAACCATCACAAAAGTAATTCTTAGGCTATACTATTTAATTTGCTGTAATAATTATTTTAATCTGCAGTACTACAACCCTATTTCCAAAAAAAAGGTTGTGACACTGTGTTAAATGTAAATAAAACAGAATGCAGTGATTGCAAATAAATTAAAACCCTATATATATAATTGAAAATAGGATAAAGACATTGTAACAAATGTTAAAACTGAGAAATTTTATTGTTTTTTGAAAAATATCAGCTCATTATATCCCCGAAATACGAGTTTCGGGGATATCATGGTTTCGCTCCCGCCGCCGCCGCCGCCGCCGCATCCGCAGATTTTAGCCGTTAGCGCGATAACTCACAAAATACTTTACATTGGCTTCTCATTTTTAGCATATGGGTAGATATGGTAGAGAGGATGAACTGATTAGATTTTGGGCAAGTATGCACTCCTAGGTTTGCCACCAGGTGGTGCTATATATTGAAAAAATCAGTTTTTTAACCATATCTCTGGAACAATTAATTCCACAGACCTCAAATTTGCCTCATATTATAGGTCTAGTAAAGGGGAATCTAATAAAGGGGGCTTCAAGGATTGGGGAATTTCTTTGATATACCCCTTGCTGTCGGCGGCTGACAGCGTAGGCCTAGTTTTGAATTTGATGCCAGTGACATTTTTCAGAAAATTTGGGACAGGGCAATAATAGACTGTAAAAGTTGTATGATACTAAAAAGACAACTTGCAGATCATCTCACAGCCTATTGGATTTTTTAGCAGGTCAGTAACATGATTGGCTATAAAAAGTCTTTCATAAGTAGATATGATGAGGGATTAATCTTTCTATGAAAGACTTCATGGGGAAATTGTTCAACAATTTATGAATACCATTTCCAACTTAAAATTGCAAAGAATTTGGGGATTCTATCCTCTATGGTACTTAATATCATTAAAAGATTCAGAGAATCTAGAAAAATCTCTGTATGCATGGGACAAGGCCAAAATCCAATTTTGAATGGGTGTGATTTTCAGGTCTTCGGGTGGCACTCCATTAAAAACTGACAGGATTCTGTGGTGAACATCACTCCATGGACTCAGGAACAGTTCTGTAAACCATTGTCAGTAAACACAGTTTGTGACTGCATTCCCAAGTGAAATTAAAAACTCTGCCATGTTCAGATTAAACCATATATAAAGAAGATCCAGAGACACTGCCTTCTTCTCTGGGCCCAAGCTCATTTAAAATGCACTGCGGCGAAGTGGAAATCTGCCCTGTGGGCTGACTAATCAAAATGTGAATTTTTTTTTTGGAAATCATGGAAACCACCCCTAAAGAGGAGAGGGGCCATCCGGGTTGTAATCGGCACACAATTCAAAATCCAGCCTCCATGATAGTATGGGGGTGCATTAGTATACATGGCATGGGTAACTTGCGTATCCGTGAAGAGATCATTAATGGTGAACAATACATGCAGGTTTTGGTGGAACATTTACTGCCATCCAGATGCCTTTTTAACAGAAGGCCTTGCTCATTTCAACAACACCATGCCAAACACCATACTCAGCACGTGTTACAACATCATGGCTCTGTAGTAAAAGAGTCTGGGTGCTAAAGTGGTCTACCTACAGTCCAGACTTACCGCCCACTGACAACATTTGACGCATTGTGAAATGAAAAATATTACAAAGGAGGTTGCAAAGTATTGAGCAAGTGAAATCCTACATGAAGCAAGAATGGGAAAACATTTTGTTTTCAAAACTACAGCAGTTGGTCTCCTTAGTTCCCAAATGCTTACAGAGTGTTGATTTAAGAAGATGTGATGCAACACAGTGGTGAACATGCCCCTGTGCCAACTTTTAAGAAGCATGTTGCTGGCATCAAATTCAAAATGGGCATGTTTTCCAAAAAGCAATAAAATGTCTCAGTTTCAACATCTGATGTATTGTATTTGTACTATTTTCAAATAAATATAAAGTTTAAATGATTTTTATTTACATTTTACACAACATCCCAACTTTTTTGGAAATGGGGTTGTACATTACGTAGCACTTCTTTCAGGCATTTGGTCATTGAATCTTGAGCATTTTTTTTTTTTTTTTTTTTTTTTTTTTTTTAAATGTGTGTTTCAGTCTATCTAGCATGACATGATGGTCAGAGGACTTTTTTTGGGTCAGTTGATATTCGGCCCTGGCTTTTTATGTAGTTCTGTTTGTCTTTTTGTGTATGCTTTCCTGCAGTTTTCTGAACAACCATTCATCCAAACAACTTCAAACTTGGCGGGTGTCTTGCTGAGGACGTAAGAAAGTGTGGTGTCATGACTGAGCGGTTTTTGAGAAAGCTGCAACCAGCCAAACAGGAGGCTAAGCTACTGGCCCGCTCCAAACAGGCATGTTTTGAATAGGCACTGCACTAGTGGTGACTAATAAATGATAGGCAGATTTTGCTTACCGATTTAGAAGAATCTCTGTGACCTGGGTAGGGAACCCTGCTCCTGGAGAGCCATAACCCTGCATGTTTTAGATGTTGCACTGCTCAAACACACCTGATTCAATGATTGTAGTTTGTCAAGGGCTTAATAATGGCCATTTCTCAAGGCATAGGCTGCATCCTTCGAGCGCTGCAAATTTGGGCTGCTATGTCATCGCAGGATGTTCCATTCTGAAGGAACCTTTGAATACAGCAGAGAAACGCAGCCTTCATCTTGGCTATTGTTTGATGGACTTGATTGCTTGTTTACACTCCGTTTCCATGTGGACAATTCCATCTGATATCAGGTGAGATGAAGGCTGCATTTCTTGGCTCTATGGGAAAGAACCTTCACAATGGAACAGCTTGCGATGATGTGGTTGCGTAAAAATGTTGTTTTCGAAGGATGCAGCTTACACTTTGAGAAACGGCCAATGAGACAGATACTTGATAGTGAGGCAGTTTTTTGAATCAGGTGTGTTGAGGAAGAGACCTCTAGGACATGCAAGGCTGTGGCTCTTTAGCAGCAGGGTTCCCTACCTCTGCCTTTGGTGCTGTTTGTTCCCTGAAAATCTCATTTTGTCCTGACCTTGCCCTGCTTTAAATTATACATGGCACTGGAAAGACATCTTCTTTCATCAGACCAATGCTACTGATCGACTGATGTGGTTCAGAGGGCCAGTGTAGTGTCGTCTCATATTGTTGTGTTAAGTTAATATTTATATTGTTGAATATAGAAGGTTTTATGACATGCGAAAATGCCATTCACAAGGTTACATCACACATGCTACATCATTCTTAATTCAATTCTCTTGACTATACATACATTTAGTATATTTGTAAATATGATAAATGATTTACAAATCTGACAAAAGTCAATTACACTGTAGCTGCTCCCCTGGTTTTTTAACGTTTATTTTGATTTTAAAAGTTTATTAAAATCCTTAAAGCTTTTTTCCAGCCTGTGCATTTGGGTCCTTTACTTTCTTTTTGGCCCATGGTCCTAGCTCCCGCCGGATTGCAATATTCATCTGGTGGGAGCAAATCCATGACAATGTAACCTTGCGAATGGCATTTTCGTATGTCATAAAACCTTCTATATTGAACAGCTTGAATAAAATAGTTTTCTTCACAGCACCAACCTCATATTTGGTACATATAGCAATTAGACCTTGCTCTTTTCACTGATTTAATTTGTTTTCTGGTAGACCTTGTCAGATTTTTGCTATAAGCATTCCAAATACAGACGCGACAAGCTTTTTTCCATTTTTCGGGGCCTATATATGAGGAAGTATAATTTTTTTACAGATATAACATGTTTTCCTGATAGTACTATAACATGTCTCATATACTAAAAAGAATCAGACATCTGGTGTCATTAAATCTGGAGATAAAGAGAGCCAAAAGTGCTACCATGGACAAACGCGCATTCCAGGAAGCCATATTTGGCATGCCATAAATCTGCAAATATGTCACATACAAAGCTCTCCTTCTGTATACAGAGCCTTATTTTATCAAAAAATCATGTGTGAAAATTTGAACCATTTAGCGTGAACAGTTCAAAAGTTATTAGCCATCAAACTATGGATGTTCGATTGTAGTACTCGTTTTTATGCTAAATATGGGGCACGTCCCCTTTTTGAAGGCTTAAAATCTCCAAAACTAGTGGAGATATTGGCCTAAAATTTTGCACAGCAGTTATTTGTAACAAGGACATTAAAACAAAAAAAAAATGAACAAAATCTGAGATGGTCAGTCGGGAACTTTCTCTGAAATCTGGTGATTTGGCACAGAATTACCCCAATAAGTTAATATCTGAAATTGGTTTCTGTAATTCTCTTCCCAAACTTTTATTTAGAATCTATTAACCCAATTATTGCCCCTGAGATAAGAAGGTGAAGGCCTAGCGTGATGGTTACCAGAGTTTAAGTCCTGGCTGATGAATTAAACATCCTCTGGGTAAGAGCAAAATGGTGGGGAGGAATTAACTTTCTGAACTTGGATTTTATGCACCACTCATGACTACCCACCTGCAAGTGAAAATTTGTAAAAAACTAAATTGGAGGGCCTCTCAGAATCCATAACTGACTTTAGAATCGCTTATTTATGACTACAGCTCATTTATTGAGCTGCTGGTTTCTACAACCCCAATTGCGAAATAGTTGGGATGAAGTGTAAATTTTGAATGAAATCAAAATGCAATGACTTTCAGATCACATGAGCCAATATGTTATTTACAATAGAACATAGATAACATTTAAAATGTTGAAATTTTACATTTTTATCCGCAAAATGAGCTTACTTCAAATTTTCTGCCTGCAACAGGTCTCAAAAAAGTGAACATGACTATTGCTAACTGGGCAGCACTTTCTTGCCTAGAGATCCCTTTATGCACGTTTATATGGGGTTATGCGGCAAAGGAATATATATTAAATCTGCGCAGTTATGTGGAATAAAATGATTTGAGTGCTGAAAGCTCAATTTTCCTCCAGTTCTCCGAGGCTCAAGCTTTTAAAATCAGGTTCAGCGGAAATATGTAAGGATGAGTCTGAGGGATTGCGCTTCGGAGGTGGAAGCGATGATCACAAAAAGGGCTCGTAGCCTGAACCTGTGACTTCTGAGCTACCTCCACGTTGTGTTGCACTTGCTATTTCTATATAAGTGCGAAAGTCTTTACGACCCGGGAAAAGCTAATATTACGAGGAGCACCACGTCTTTATGGTTTTGCCAACCTCTGCCGCGGGGGTTGGAGGATAAAAGTTAGTACTTGGAGACATTGTTGGCAGATGTCACTTGAAAACACTCCTTTTGCAGTGCACTGGGATGTCAAAATCTGTTGGGTATTTTATTTTTTTTGACATGGAAATGTGGCCGGGCCGTACATTAAGAGATCTCCCCAGTGCTCGGAGCAGGTAAGTAATGCGTCTTCGGAAAGTGCTCCACGTCTCCCCCGCCGCCCTCCCCCTCCATGATGTGCTTGTCTTAGTGCTGGAGTGAGCCCCCTTACAAGAAATGACTTTAGTCAGGAGAGCCCACTTACAATATGTGCTTTATTTCATCTCAGACAATGCGTGGCAGATTAGAGACTGTTTTTGATTAATCTTTCATAAACATTTTTGAGTGCCTTGGCATTAGGACTCCGCGAATGCGTGCGCCCAGCGACTGTTCCGTGAAGTCGGATGTCATCTCGGAGAGGGTCCTCGTCGCTGAAATGACACGAAACCTGCAGAGGGGCGCATTGAAAATTCATCGGCGAGCTGCAGCGCTGCCATGATAGCACCGCCAAACTTTCTTCTGAAATCCCCATCTCTTGTCCTCCGCCATTTCTCCTCTGAAACGTAGAATTTCTTTTTGTGTCCTCATCAATACTTCACCGTGGCTTTGACATGCATTTAATCCATTTGCGCAGCCATCCTCTCTCTGCGACTCGCAGTGTAGCTTGCCTCAACTTCTCTTTAAAATGCAGTTTTAAAATTGATGCAAGCCAAAAATATATAATGTATAAATACATCAAATGTTGGCCTGATGTTGTTGTACATTATTCCCTTTGAAAAGGGATTTTGTTCGTGTTTTAAATGTACTTGGAAATAACACACATGAAGGTAGTCAGCCCAGAGGCAAACTTGTCTTAATGTTTGAGGGTGGTTAAAGGCGCGCGGAGAAACATCAGAAAATATTTACTGAACATCCGCACTGGTGTACGCTTGTGTCAGACATGCCATGACTCATGGCGTTATGCAGAATTGAATGTAGGTAGGGAAATATGAAACGTGTCTTGTGAAAAATGGCCGAATTTACATATCTAATTATGCCTAGTTTTATTGTCTTTTTACGCATTGACAATGAAAGTGAATGGCTCCTTAGCTGTGCAGGGGCTGGCCCTACTGAAAATCTATTTTAATTTGTATTCCCTGGGAAAGTGCTAAAATAACACTGCAGTTATTCATGTTTCCCAGGTTCGTTTGATTTGATTCCATGTTTAAAAAAAAAAACTGATATAATGGTGATCCTCTGCTATTGTGGTGTGATATATATAGTGAGATTGTAATTTTCTTTATGGACACAAAGCAAACATTTAGTTATGAATAGCTTAAGGTAAGATGGTACTGTCTACCAAATGTAAATTATGAATGAATGTCAACACTGATAAATACATATCAGCATTAAATACTTTGTGTCTCCTTGAAGTCGGGGTAAAAAAGGTGGATCACTGTGCTCCACGACATCAAACTTATCATTGACACTTGACAGTAATGCTTTTTTTTCACCTGTATATCGATTGCAGTTTTTTGATTGGACTACTATAAACTGAACCTTTGGATTCTGATTTAATGCAGAGCGAAAGCCTCAAGTTCACGTTCTGTTGATCTCAAGTTCAATATATTGTCTATATCCCAGGTTTACTGGGAGAAAGGGGTATACGTGTGTCACATTTGATGACAAAGACTGCCTCTCATGTGTCCACAAAAAAAATTCTGTTTTCCAATTAGCAGAGTGTCTTACCA
This sequence comes from Gymnothorax javanicus, assembly GCA_029692085.1. Lineage (NCBI taxonomy): Eukaryota > Metazoa > Chordata > Actinopteri > Anguilliformes > Muraenidae > Gymnothorax > Gymnothorax javanicus. The sequence continues at coordinate 70,707,311 of CM056201.1, forward strand.
AGGCAGAACGTATGGATACGGAAGAAGAAAAAAACATATTGAGTCACATTTGCTTGCAGGGAAATGGTCTGACTTCATATTCTTATATGAAGCCACCATTGACTCAACTTTAATACTGTGTGTATATATACCTATATTGGCGCCTGCCACGGTTGTATGAACAAGCCATGTCTGAAAATGTGTTTCAAAAATGAAGGCATCTTTATGGCCACAGAGTAATTTCAAGCAATGGAGCTCTAGAGCACTGACTTAGAATTTGGAAGAAGAAAAATTCTTGAAAACCTGCTCTTCCATAAGTTAAAAGGATTGGACGTGGACAAGCATGAGGTCGGCCTTAGTGTGTGGCCCAGTGCCGGTACAATCCATAGGCATTCATGATGCAGCCAAGACCAGACATTCTGCCCATTAATACCCACTACATTGTGTTGCCAGGCTTTGGGTACTTTTTGTCCCCCACCACCACAGAGCAGGGGACATGGTATTCAGCTCTGTCCATCCATCTGTATGTCTGCCCCGTTGGTGTTGGTGCAATATCTCAAGAATTAGTTGACCGATTTTGCTGATATCTAGTACCAACAAGTATTTGGGGGGTCCTGCAACACTAGTTTTGGGGACCTTTAAGTCATTTTCAAGGTGACAGTGCAATGACATAGATTTTGCCTTTGTAAACCTTGTGAATACGATATCTCAAGAACCATTTGACCGATTTTGCTCATTTTGCATCAACATGTACTGGGGGGGAATCCTGCTACACCAGTTGATTATGGTGACCTTGCGGTCATTTTCAAGGTCACGGTGCAATCACGTAGATTTTGCCTTTGTAAACCTTGTTAATGCAAAATTGATCACTCTTTTTCTACCACATGGTTGTATTAACAGTGATACTTAAAATTTGATATAGGTTGGATAAGAATTGCTTGTAAAAAGATACTACATCTGGCGGGAGACACAGGCACGTTAGTGACAATAACTTGTTTATTTGAGTTTTAAACACTAATTTTTAATCAGTCGAGTGTTCTTTTTTTAAATCATATTGTAAACTTTGACCGCTAAAGTGACTTAGTACTGAAACTATTCCCCTTGGTTGTTCTAGGAACCCGTTTCTAACCATAACAATTTGCGGCAGTGGCTCAGCTTTTTCGAACCCTTGTTCATGGAGTTTATTAATGTGCTGGATATGGTCTACTTGGATTCCATTTCATTTGCTGAATTATCCTCTATTGTCCATTTTTGGATAAGAGGAGGTAATGCATATAATGCATTAAAAAGAATTAAAAATTGATGAAGTTCCATTTAAATTCAAGGTACGTGTCACATTGTGTGAGCATCGCTGTCTCTTTAAATAGTAAGACCTGCCTGTTCTGTGTCTGTCTGTTTACAAAATACGTGTCTGCAAATGAGACCTGGCCCCAGCAGACCAACCCCTTGTATGAATATAAATAATAGATAAATATTAGATAAATAATTCCTCTCGCTGAATTATTGACTACTTTTGGAATCTATGTTAAGAGAAGGGGGGAGGGGTGAACTTAAGTATAATATTATGGGTCTTATCGTGAGTTTTTTGAGACTTGAGGGACAGTGTGTGGACAGGAACGTGACCCCGGCTCGACCCTAAAGCAGAGGGGGTGTGGGTTCCTGGCTGGTGCAAGCCCGCAGCAGGTGCCAAGAGGGATATGGGTTCAAACTTCAAACATGCACACGTGGCGGCGGCGGTAGCATTCCACCACCCCTTTAGGGAATAGAAATGTTTCTGGCGTGAGAGCACTGCTGGGGTTTGTCTACAAAGGCTGTATACTACGCACAGCCCAAGCCAGCTGAATAAAGCACACATACCCATGCACAGGAGCATTCAGGAGGCCAAAGGGGTTGATCATAGATTGTGTAAATGTGAATTGATGAGCAATACAGACCAGGCCACTGTGACGTTGGCATAGACTTTCCTCGGGCTCGGCCGAAAGCATCATGGCAGTTTCTAGGGCTCCGTCATTGCTGTGCGATTTACATAGTCCGCTTAGTATGGTCAGTGAGTCCACATCATCCATTAAACGCAGTATTTGGAATAATGTAACATGCTCCACAAAGTGTTTCTCTCATGCAAATACCACACACACTTAATACAGTGGCTCAAGAGCAGACGATAGACAATGGAACAACATACGAGTGTGTAATTATGGGGGAAAAATTATTGACTTCTGTTGTTTTACATTGAATTCTCCATTGACTTGGAAGGCGTTTGTGGTGAGAGCAGCTAGCACTCTGGTGCTAGTGAGCCCCATCCCTCATCGAGGTCTGAAAATGAGCCTTGAAAACAGAACTGGTTCCTGGCTGTTTGATACAGAAATCCAGATGCTGGCTGTGCTTGAAGGTGATGAATCAACACACCTTTACTGGAGCTGAATGTATATGATGTGGTGTAAGACATGCTTGTATTTGGTCTTAGTGGTTTTTAATTCTGTGTGTCCCCCCTCCTCCAAATTTTCATTGATCTGTGTGACATTAAACTGACTTGAATTCATGAGTCGATGTTCACATTTTTGTCCAAAGCAGTTTTCTCTCCTGCATTTCAGTCCTAGATCAGCTTGGGGGCAGGAGAGCTAAGTTTACTCACCTTCCGCTGTCTTTCTGCTCTCAGGTATCCCTATGCTGAAGATTGTGTTTGCGGGATACAAACATCTGTCTCTCATCTCCGTGCCTTTGCTGATATACCACCCTGCACAGATCCTGCTTGGCAGCATTTTACTGCCCACCATCAAGTCCTGGATGGTCACAAGACAAAGGGTAGGGATGGAGCTGCCACACACCAATACATACACAAACGCGTACTTGCACACACTTTTTTGATCATGTGTAGACATGTTAGGGCTCGATAATATATTAATATTATCTCCATGTCGCAATACAATATTCGGTATCTTCTGGGGTTTTTGATACCATAGTATTGTGATATGACATACAGTTACTGTTGCCTTTCTGATTTTAAATGGTGTACATATTTTGTAAAAGCATGAATTAGTCAAAAATATTGTGATATTTCATTTCGTCCATTTCACCCCGCATGTGCTTTCTTCCCTTAGTACTCCTATGCATGTATACACAGAGATGCGCAAGTATGCACTCTTTCACTCTGCTGAAAGTGTCCTAATCATTAAATTCCAATTCCATTTTATTTGTTTCGTTAGTCTCAAAGTATGCTTTGCTCAAGCATCTTTTAATATGTGAGTTCTTGTTTAACACGTACTGTAATTACAGCGCCAGATTAATTTGTGTATTATTCAGTCTAACATGAATGCGGTTGCTTTACAGTTTGGCTACGCAGGTACCTTCAACCTGACAACCATTCAGTAGGCCTATGTACTGATGATGTTGTACTGTGTTTACAGCAGTGCATGGTGGGATAAAATGGGGGTCATTGAGGCACAAGCCATTCCTACTGTTGAATGCTAATTCAAATGAGTTAACGGACACCAAGTTATGATTATCTCTGTTCGCAAACGGCAGTTTTTTGTTAAAATTTTCACTCTAAGTGCTCAATATGTTGTGTCATATCCTCCCATCGTATTTCTTGCGTACAATGCCTGAGTAGTCCGCACACACCATGCCAATAACCTCCAATTTATCCCACCATGCACTGTGGTAAACACTGTGCCCTAGTGCAGTCTTCATATTTCCTACATGCAAACAATGTTACACAGTACGCACTCAGCGATGGAGAAAAACACACTTTGCCACTGAGTGTAATCGGTTGAGCAAACGGCTGTGATCACCTTTGAAACAGGAAACGGACGGAGCTCAGGCAAAAGATTTCAGATACGTCCTCTACAAGGAACCATCTGAGTCACGTGAGGATGTGTGGTCAACTCGCTCGTGTGAAGGGGCGACCCTCAAGCTGAGGGGGGGCCAAACCTGTACCTCTCTCACTATCACTCTCTTCTCTTTCCTCCATATCCCTCTCTCCTTATTCATCCCCAGTCAAGTATCTTAATGCGATAGGAATGTATTTCAACCCTGCAAGGAAGGCTTTGTAAGTAAAGATGTCCACTATGAGGCTTTTTTTTTTTTTTGAGCTGCCACCACTTAATTTAGCCAGCTAATATGCAGCATTATGTATGCAGCCAATCACAGGGTTTTGAGATTACTTCCTTGATTACTTTGAGGTGTTGGGCTTCCGGGGCTGGAAGACTTGTTCGCTGTTTTGAAATACTGCTGGGAGATGGTGGTTGCTTGTCATTTTGGCCATGTTGTACAATCATTTTGAATTCAGGATTGCATTTTCCACTGCAGTGTTTTCCTTTGCACTTTTGGTCTTTGGTGGTCCTTTCCACAATAAAATGAGATAAAAAATGCAGTCCATCCTTCTGTCTGAATCCATTTTTCTTTTCAGTTGGTTGGCCAATCTGTCTGAAACTGCACATGTGCATTGAGCATTGGCTTTGGCAGGGTCTGACTAACCTGGCTAATTTTTTCATTTTTCCAAATTTAAGCTATTTCTGAGCAAATTTAATGTGTTCTCAAGCATTTTTGGCAAGTCTACACAGAATTGTGGCAGATGCAGCCCAAGGTGTGGACTAGTTCATGCTTAACAGAAATTCAGTTTTGAAAATGTATCACCTCAGACCCATAGGATTTCAATTGTTTACATTATATTTTATAAGTATTTAATTACCAGAGGTTAGATATAAAAATTTTGAGATTTGTTTTCAGTATTTAGACTAAGTTTTCAAGGACTTCTCTAAGCTTTCAAAGGATTGCCTTCACCACCAGGGGAAATACTGGAGTGGAACCTCCATGCCTGAACTCAATGACCTGTTCCAGAATTTTCTGCGGATCGTTTTGGATATTCAGGCTGATTGGTTTGGTGGAGCTTTGCAGGTGTGCGTTATTGCTTGGGGGGCAACTGTGGGTATAGAGTTGTTAAGTGCACCAGTCTGCTTGGAATACATGGGGACTGTGGTTGGAACTGACACTGAAAATCACGACCGATACCAAACCCAAGAAAGCCAGGACCTTATTTGTTGCTTTACTTGCCTCCTGACAGGCCATCAAGTTGACCAACCTGCAGCCTATTTGATGGGACCTTGGAAAGACTCTGGTAAAGGACTATACCAGTGGACCAAAAGGGGGCGCAAGACCAAACCTTTACTGTGCCCTTTTGCCCCCCCACCCTATCGCCCGTATCGGTGTCCTCCCCCACCCCCTCGCCCACTTCTGCTTCTACCCCCACGTTTACTTTCACCCCCACCCCCTCCCTCAGTCCCAGTGCTTCTCCTATCCTCTCCGCCGAGTCCACACCCAACCCCGCTGCCTATTTCCACCCCAACACCAGTTCTGTCCACACTTGGAATGCCACCCCCATCCCCTCCACCAGCTTTACCCACACCTCCAATGTTTTTGTCACCCTGGCCACAACCCCCACCTCTGCCTCCACCTGCACCATCACAATCAAATGTACCAATACGTGCACCATCATCCCCAACCCAAAATGTACCCTCCATTCCATCACTACCCGCCCCCAAATTCCACCCAGGCCCCCATTTCTACTCCACCCCCCACTTCTACCTCCACCTCCGACCTCCTACACCCAACGGCCCTTCAGACGCAGAAGGAACCTGCCGTTCAAGTGCCTTAATTCAATTTCCTTGGACCCCCATCAACCTGGTTGATTGCCACGGTTACAGAGCCATCTTTTCTTCATTTTCCATATAAAGTACTACTTATTTTTTTAAGTAAACAAAAAAAAAATCTGTTTTAAAATGCAATGAGAAACTGAACCATTACTGCGACACCATGGGAAACCTTCCTCCTGATCTCTCTACCTTTACAACTTGGGGAAAAATTCCACTGGCCTCCCATGGACTGACTAAGGCAGGAATGTGGCCAGCTGTTTTATTTTTCACTTTTCAATTTCCATTTACCTCTGGTGTTTTTTTTTAATTAAAGACTGAACAGTGCACATGAAAATCTGTGCAAATCTCTGTTATTTATTAGCTGTCAGTTGGCTGTTTGTAATTGTGACATTATTCAGCACACTCTTGAAGGGGCTTGAAGCCTCATCTCATTGTTACAAGAAAAACATTTAAAATCCCACCTCTGTCCCTAACTACTTTCTCTACATACTATCACCGTATCCACCCACACTGTTCTGTGCCAGAATGAAACTAGCATGCGAAAGCAGAACATTTCTAACATCAAAATTACCCCAACCCTGAAAGTCAGGAATCTGTTGACTCTTACTGTAAAATTGAAGGCATTACCTCCACTGCCCCCCTTCTCCCGATGTTCTAATAATACCAATAGACTATTGTCAAACTTGCTAGTTCAGGGTATCAGAGTTGTGGTGGTTGGGGGGGGGGGTGGTTATTAAAGGTGGCAAGAGTGTCTTTAATAATGTAATTTAAAATTTGCCACATCAAAATAGGCTAATGCAATCTTGCCTGGAGGGCTTTGTAGAGCTTATGAGAATACTCTCTGGGTAGCATTTCATCAGGCGACTACAGCGCAGACCATTGAGGGAGGTGAAAGGAATTGTAGGTGCTCTCTTATTGAGAATAACCCTCGCTTCCATTGAACTCTCAGTGCTGGATTACCATTGCTGCATTCTTGCAGGCAAGTCAGAGGTGGCCATGTTGTTTCAAATCGCTCTCCTTTCTCTGCCGGGGTCTTTCACTTCCTACCTTTAATTGTGCCACCCTAACTCCTGGAGATCCTTGAAGTTTACACTTTATTTCAGCTTCTTTGCTTGATAGTGGTCACGTCAACTGAGTTTTTTTTTTTTTTTTTTTTTTTTTGAGCTGTTCTTTGTTGTGGTTGGAGTAAAAACCCACTGGATAAATATCTGAAAACAGGTCTGGGTAGTCCTGGTCTCGACTTAGGGCGCTTTCACACTAGGTACGATTGTCTCCTCTCCCCGTGCTAGTCCAATTTCACGCTAGTAATGTCGTTCCGTGCCCGAGTACACTTGCGTATGGATTCCGATACAGTAGGTGGCAGTATGCACCTAGTTGGTTTTATATGGAGAAATGTACACAAAGAAGAAGAAGCAAACCCTTGCGTTTTTGGCAGGTTATGTTGTCCGCTGCCTCATAACTTGAGCTGCCAAGACTTTTGCACCACGTCCCACACTTAAAAATATCGCAGCCGCATTTTAGTTTGTCATGGCACTGTTCAATTGTTCTGCGATAACCCCACAAATGTAAATACTCACCAATTATTCCTTGAATCTCCAAATTTTGGTGTGTAGTATCCAGTCATGATTGTGTTTTCATCTGCCCAAATTTTGGGCAAGCATTTAATTTCTTCATTTAAATAGAGAGATCCTTTCACATTTGGTACGAGTACAGATGAACCGTGCCGGAGACCACCTCTTCCAACCGGACTGGCGTACCCTGCCTGAGCACGGTACACTTGCGTACACACTTTCCAAATGAACTGGACTTTGGGGTCAAGTGCAAGTGAACTGGACTTTGGGGTCAAGTGTAGTCGGATCCGTGCCTGAGTCCCAAGTGTGAAAGCACCCCTACCATGTGGTAACCTCACCCCCAGCCCTAGGATGTGGCAACATTTGCATTTAGGTGGGATGCTGCTGTGATTATCATCCAACTGTAATGCAGACGAAAATGAAGAAGCTGCCAATTCAGGCCCCGGTGCAGTTCAGAGAATAGTGCTCTACATGTACACTAGTTGTCATGCAGCATGTTGGAACCAGAGACGTGCAGTCAGGGGAGGCAGTGACTTCACCTTTTATTGCTGAATTTTGTCGACCTGTTTCCACGTACTATGCCTGATTGACAATCAATCATTTTTTCCTTTTTTTACAGAACAATTAGGACTGAGCCGATTTGTGAGATTAATAGTTGATAATGACAAAAAGATTCATTTACGTTAACGCTTTGATTGGAGACTGTAAGGATGGAAATCTTGGTAATTAGAAAAGTTTTGACCTTTTGTTTATCGGATTATGAAAAAAGACTGAAAATAAACTCCCTATTTGTTTTGAATGGCTTTAAAAAGTACGTATTTAAGGGGGAGAACATCATCACAAACATATTGACCAAGCATTGAACGCGGCATAAAGGTTTTAATATTTAGCTTCCTCTAAGCAAATATGAACAAATTATCTGTCTTGTGAGCATTTTAAGTTCGATGCATTGAGCAATAATGTTTAGGAAACTGATATTGGCATGTCATTCTGCCGTTTAGTCTAAGTAAATTAGTTAATCAGTCCTCTGATTGAAGTAATAGGGGGCAGGGTTGGGTTCAATTACTTTTTTCAATTACAATTGATTTTAATTGTAATTACAATTACAAGTACAATTACTTTCTGGACAGAATGTTCAATTACAATTACATTTACTTTTCGATAAAAAATTCAATTAAAATTAAATTACAAGTACAAAAGTAATGGATTAAAATTACTGTAATTGTTTTTGAAAAAAGTAATTGAACCCAACCCTGATAGGGAGTTATTGTTTTTTTGACGGCGAGGATTCTGCCTCACCTAACTTACCTCCGACAGCACGTCTCTGGTTGGAACCATCTTTCAGATGGGAAGGCAATATACCTTACCGAAGAAAAATTTTACTGAATGATCTTGGATAATTTCACAAAGGCTGTTTTATTTTAATTATCTGTAGTGATATGCAGTCCATCATGGTGTATACTCCTGTATAAGTTGACCAAACAGAAACCAAAGTGGTGAACTGGTTTTGGAAACATAACATATGCCGTCATAGGCCATGTTGGTTACCGTTCTGCTAAACCTCTGCAAATTTCCTTTAACTGTTAAATTACCTTATAGTTCAGCATTGTTAACTGCTCAGAGTTATCTTTTTTTATCTTCACATGACTGTTCATGGTCATTAGGATTCAATGAGTTTTGCATTTACTATAATGGCCTTTTTCTTATGTCATTCAACCAAGGTAAATCCGATTACACATAGCACAGCTTGCCATTTTCCTATTCTTTTGTGTGTAAAAAAAAAAAAAAGTGAACAGCTTTGATTCCATCCTATGTGAAAGCACCATGTCAGACAATGAAAAATATCAAATTTTGATTTCAATGGCCTTGTAGTTCATGACACCTCTGGTAGTTTTTGCCCTCTTGGATCAAGTTGGTGAAAACTCAAAACCTTGTCTCTGTGTTTAGCACTGTTTGTTTTACTTGTCGATTTTGAAATGTTTAGGCTAAGATGACTGTTCTGGTTGCATTCCATTCAAAGACCCATACTGAAGGTCTAGAAAGGAGAATTTACCATTTATGTGAATTTATCTCCATAATGCTGTTGCATTTTCTTTCTCAGTGTTAGTTACTGAAGGACTACATTAGCAAGTCCTCTGGTTGTTAGGGCAGGGTTAAAGTTCCTGGGAACATGAAATTAGTCTTTACAATTGAAGACCACAAAGGAAAAATGATCTGAGTCCAAATTAAGCATTTTTGTATATTTTATATATTATATATTTTTATAATATTTTATATATTTTATATTCTTTGCCTATTTGTTCAGTGCTTTGTTTCTAAGATCGTTTTGAATTTGTAGTTCATCGTTTCTCCACAACGCGAAAATGTGACTCTGATCATTTTTCCATTGCGGTCTTCAATTGATGCCGCATAACAAAATTGATTTTGTTCTGAAGCATCTCACTACATTTGAATGGGAAAATTAACCTAAAGCACCTATTATAAAAAGTTTAATGAAGATGGCTAAATTGACTCATCAGAGATTTTTCATGGACTGTATGGGCGTGGTTGTAATGAATGTTTCGGGGAAGGGGGTGATTTATATTAAGTCCGTGATTGGTTGAGCTCCTTACTGATTTGGGTGGATTACACGAGTGCAACCTGACATCACCTTGGGTTGAGAAGGTTCATTCCCAATTGCAACCTCTGGTAAAGGAGAATATTTTGATTTGCAGATCTTTTTATGGAAAACAAGTCATCTCATACTTTGTAGTGTGTATTGTACACCCCAAGGTCCAAATAAAGATGGATAAAAGTATCGATGACTGAAGTTCCTAGGGACTCTATGCTAAAGTTTCATGAAGACAGACTGATGCATCTAGGACTAGTACCTAAGAAACTCCACCTCAAGTCTTTTTGACCTCACATAAGCTGTGCCTGTAGAACTGAATAATACTCGGAGCACACATCCATTCAAAAGTGTCATTTTGGTTCAGTAACTTGACGGCTGGGTAAGGCTCCCGAAGCATCCACAAATGAGAACTTAAAGCAAGTTTTGCTGTTCTGTGAGCTGTATCCACCCAACATAATCACTGCTGGCTGTTTGGTTTTGAAGGTATTTGTGCATAAGAAAATTTGACGGACTTGACGCTGGTCTGATTTTAATCCCTCAGACTCAGATCTGACTTTGGAAGGAGCAATGTGGACATCTAAATATATAGAGAAATGAGCATAATTTTCCCCCTCAAGCATAGTTATGTTTGTCATTCTTTTAAATTATATTAGCTTTAAATATGGCCTATTTTTCAAGCCTCTAGTGTCCCCCTGATGACTCCACGAGCGCAACTGTCTTAATGGAGTGGTTTATTCATAAACAGTCAGGTAAGATCTAGACAAAAGTACTTATTCCACAGATTGTATAGTAGAACAATGCAGTGGGAAACAACATCGTCTTTGTATTGTTTATGCTCACGTCCCTAAGTTTGATTTTTGTTTCAAAGATCAGATGCGGGGGAAGGATATTCCCATTTGTAAAAGATTCTGAATTATCAGGATTTTTTTCTCAAGTTCCAGCTTCAAAGTAGAGTTGAGTGTGTAGCCTTCACAATTTCTTTAATTCATCAGTGTTGAATATTCATTGATCTTCCACCAGCTTAATTTTCTGTTTAATGGATTTGTGGTCCTTGGGTACCGCTGTGCCCTGCATCAGTCCTGCTTGTGTAAACTGTCTATTAACACTTTCATGAAAAGTTAGCCAGTGTGTGTTTATGCTGATTTATTTATGTTTGTAAATGAAAGATGCATTTTCTAAAGGACTGATAAATACCCAGATGCTATAATGTAATATATCAGGCGAGTGGGGTGCAACAAACTCTTTGGAAGTTCTTGGCAGTGTTTTGTCAGTAAGGGGAGGTAGCCCTCTGCAGTAGTTCTTGGTCCTGTGGGCCCCCTGTGTATGCAGGCTTTTGTTCCAACTGCAGTTTCGATTACTATTGACACAGACAATACTTTTTCAGAATGAGTTATTTTTAATGTTTCACTTTTCTCCCTTTTTATCCGCATTTTCCGAAATGGCTACAGCTGTATAATCTGTTGGACAAAAACTGCTTTTTTGCTAACATCTGAATGAAGGGTATGCACTTTGAACTGGCCGAATTGAAGATGTTGAATCAGTGGGGTACTACGTTAGTGAGAGTGTAACACTCTTTTAAAACCTATTATACAATGGCTTGTTATGATTTGAATTCTTTCAATTTGTCATTAACTACTTAATGACTATTTTTAGTGACCATGTGTCCACACGATCACCAATTAGAAGCCAAGTGAGTTGCTAATTTCATCCTTCAGAATTTCCCCAAAAACTATTTGCAGTACAGTACATTATGAATATGGAACTCGTTAGGGCAGGTATTGCTATTTCTGACAGAATGTGGCTTAAAAGGGTAGATTATCCTTATACACATGAATAGTGCACTCAAGAAAGGTTAATGCCTTATTAAAATTTTGGTTCTGCTATTGTAGTTAGACTGGAAACGAGCATGCACAGGGATCCGCAGGACCAATACTGAGAAACACTTCATCAGTACCTACAGTTGCTGTGTGTTTCTTCCATTAAAGTTGAAAAATCATGACACTGAGCTTATTGTGTGCCTAATAAATCTCTATTTAATCTAATATAATTATACCTTTATACCATTCTGTGTTCATTTTTTAATTTTGGTATCAATTAGTGATCAGATAGAAATGTGATAAGAGCTTTTTTCATTTTGTCTTTTCCATTTCAGGAAATGGATTTGGTGTCCTTTGAATTAATGTGAATTTTTGGGTCTCATAAAATTATTATTATTATTATCTCTCCATTATCAGGCTGATGTTTTACTGAATTCTCTTTGAAAAGTGGGTCATTGCAAATGGCCAAGTGTTTTCGGTACACAATTCCACTCGATCAGATTTCAAGCACCTCTCTTAAAATTCTAGCTGTTCCTAATAAGGTTGTTTTCTGTAATGTATATGTTGCCAGCCTGATTCAATTTTTATTATTATTATTATTATTATTATTATTATTATTATTAAAAACAGATATTATAATAAAAGCAGTATATTTGCCATTATCTGTGTGCATTAGGCCTCTGATTTTATTTCACCTTACAACTTTTAGCAGGCAAGTTTTGATCAATTTATCAAATGTATCCAGAACTTATTTTTATTTTGTAGCTCATTGGTCAATATCTCAAGATGATATGCACTACTCCTTTTTACTGCTTAGCTTGACCTATACCAAACCAAATAAGTAGGTGTGGAAATGAATAAGGTTCATAACAAATGGATAATAAAAATGGTTCCCTGCACTAAGGGCTTTACTTCAATACTTTGTGCAAGCCTGACCCCAAGTGGAGACAGGGTAAGGTTTTGAAGACCGTATGTCTGGCCCATATATAAAACGATGTTCACGGTAGGTTTTTGTTCTTTAAATCAAAAATACATTTTCAATAATGGGTTGAGACTCCTCACCACTGTATTGACGCATCACTAAATAATAATAATAATAGTGATGTCATTTTTGTGTATGCACACAAACAAGAACCAAATAAAATGCAAATGCAGAAATCTCACATTTTTTATGGCAGGTTTTTTGGTCTGACTCAAAACAGTAATTACACATTTTAACTTTGGTTTACCAACACAATGATCTGGACTTCAATTCGAATAATTTGTTATTCCTAAAGATTAAAATGAAATCTAACTTTTAATATGAAACTGTAGAATACTGTCTGTTCTCATCAACTAAAACTTAATATAGTGTACATTTTTATATCTGTCAAGAAACTATCAGTTCTATTCTGACTTTCAGTCATGCTCAATATTTCATAAAGTCTAAATTATTTCCCTTATTTTTGGAGATTACAGAAAAAAGACTAGGGGCTTGACTTAAGACCTTTAGCTTTTGCAAAACCTATTAGCATGCACAATACTAGTAACAGAACTAATGAGTGGAATAAAACAAATACCATAACTGATCAATGTATGTGTTATTGTTTTTGTGTGTGCTGAAAGGCTTTTCACTTGCTGAAGGTCGTGGTAAATCAGGCTTTGTTCAGTGTTAATTGAAGGCCCCATATGCCTCTAGTCTTACTTAAGGGGCTGTCCCAGGTTCAAAATGAAATTTTTTTTCAATTTTTCTCTTTTTTCCCTTTAAGGTGATGTTCACTTTAAGAAAATCAAAACATTTTGGCATTAATTTAATCAATTTTGTTAAAAGTGACTTTTTTTGAAGCTCTCCCACCTCAATTTTTTTTTTTTAAAGATTTTTTTTGGGGAATTTTTCCTTTATTTGACAGCCGTACAGTGTAGAGAGACAGGAAGGTTGGGGAGAAGAATGGGGGAAGACGTGCAGCAAATGACCTGAGCTGGAATCGAACCCAGGTCGCTGTGGTAAGGACACAGCCTTTGTGGTACGCGCGCTTAGACTGATGAGCCACCAGGGTGCCCCCAAATAATTTTATAAGTCAGCTAAAAGCTGGTAACTTTCAACACTTATGGCGCTGATGACTTTTTATTTTTCAACCAAATTTCCTCAAATTTTGACTGTAGACTTATTTCTCCATGCAATCACATTGGCTTTTTCTGATAGGGGCAGAGGTATTAATTTCACGGGAGTGCATGTGTCATCCAACTGACCCATTTGAGGATATTTTTTAGAAACACCACTAGAAAAAAATAAATACACAATATATAGAAAAATCTTCATGTGATTGCATAGATATGACATATACCTAACAAGGGAAAACAGAATTAAGTGATGTTGTTAGGGAGTAATGCTTGCCACAATGTTGACAGTGATTTTGCTTATTAACGTCAATTCCATGGTAACAATGTAAATAAAAACCAATGGAATGGTACATTTTTGTATTGAACTATTAAACTGTAGTATTATTATACCCATATCTGTGCTGGAACAAGGTAAATCAAATGAACCTGGGAAGGTCCCTTAAAGAAGGAACAGGTCATAACTACACATATACACAACTATTAGGTCATTAATGAGACCCTTCAGTACAATGAGCTTGCTGCCCTGCGGTTCGCTTTGTTCTACATTCAAGTGCGTGTATGCTTGCCTGTACACAAGTGAGCATTTATTTGTGTGTACACACTTGTGTGTGTATATTCGTGTGTGTGCATATGCATAAGCATGTGTACAGTATATTTATGCGTGCATGTGCATGTGTGTGCATCTGCGGACTTGAGCATTAGTGTGTTGGCAGGGCCATACCCACGCCCATGCATAGTCAGTTTCCGGGCGGGGTCATGACATTGTACTCGGCCTGCAGCAGGACAAAGCTGTTCTGCCGGATCTTGCGGATCTGCACCAGCTCACCACTGTCCTGCACGTGTATGATGTTCCCATCGTGCTCGCTGAGCGACACAGCCGTGCGCTTGAGACAGTACTGACTGTGCAGGTACCTCAGGCCTACAGCCAGAGCCATGCCCAGCCCAGCTGAGCAGCCCAGCAGTACGCCCACTTCCAGCCCACTCCTCCGGAAACCGCCTCCCCCTGGAGGCCCCTCCCCCTTTTCCCCTGCCCCGCTCTCTCGGGATGGCCCTGTGTCCCCACCCCGGGACAGGTTGCGAGCGACCACGCCCTTCTGCAGCACCCTGGTCCTGGGGGGTGGAGTCTGTCTGGGGGTCGTCCTTCCCTCAGGGACAGGGGCCCTGGCAAGGTCCAGATGAGAGCGACGTGGGGCAGGGGGGCGGTCGAGGTGGGGCAGAGAGGGTGTGAGCCCTGTCTGGTGGTCAGGGTCGGTCTGCGAGCTCGGCTGAGGTTCCTCTGGGGTCTGTCCAGAGGACAGCGGAGGGGAGGGATCCTCAGGGCCCGACTGAATTGATATCTGTCAAAATAGGAGTTCACACTGCAAAAAAAAGTCACTTAGCAAGCATTTTAGTCACAAAATTATTTTTTTTTTCCCTCTGAAGCATAAATTATCAACTTATTTTCAACTACTTTTTGGTCGACATTTTTTTGGATCTGCTGGCAAATCAATAATTAGTCTGGCTGTCGCTCCCTAGTGTTAATATTTTTGTCTTAGTTGGCAAAAAACAAATTTAATTCCAGTTTTCCTCATTGTAAATTTTAGACTTCGGTGGTTGAGGTATGATCTTTGCAGTGCATCTCAGGGGTTGGGCAGGGGGGAAACTGGACCTGAGGTGCTCAAGAGCATTTGGATAAAGACGAGCCCAGGTGTAGACCGCTTTTATTCTTCTGTAGAGAAGCCAGCCTGGCAGTCAGCCTCTGGAGGAAGGCCCAGCTTCAGGGTGTTAAGCAGAGGTACACAGACCTACATTGAACCTTTCCCAATAACGGACATTGCAGTGACTCAGGAAGAACTTATATGTGACAAGCTAATAATACTGCCAAAAGGCTTACATCTCCAACAAAACTGAACTAAATATACTCCAGCGGCAGAAAAAAATAAAATAAACCTGGCGTATGCGTAGTTCATGAAAAAGGAAGGCAAAAAAATTAAGGATGACAATTGACCACTAGAGGGTGCTTAACACAAGGCCTTACTGGTTTTAATCAGATTCGAATCTCCTAGCCTGCATAGGCCAGATAGAATCTAGAGCCTCGAATCATGGTGGAAATTTTGATGACGGGCTTGAAAGCAGCGACTGCAATGACAAAAAAAAAATGGCTTTCCCCTGATTAACTGCAGTGAAGTGTGGCTTTTGCTTTGCATAGCACACAGTTTTGAAGCTGCTTCTGCAACACTTCCATGCTGAGAAGAGCCACTTTGGTTCCACATTGTAGATAGTGTGTAGTAAACAGAGTGTTATCTTCCTTGCTTTGTTTTCTTTCTTACATTAATTAATTAATTTATTTTACCTGTCCAACCTTTTTGCAGTGTAGGCAGGACTGAGGTTCATCACTGGGCCTCTGGCTTGTAGCACTGGAGCGGAAAAGAAAATACAGCAAAAATGGCTCTACTCTCAGCAACTGCATGGAGGTGGCTCATGTACTTTCAACGCTGCCAGCACTGTTCTCTGAGGTGCTGACCAAGACTTCAGACGCTGATTGGTCAAGTCCCAGAATGTCCAACAAAACACTTTCCCTGGGTTACGTTCATGGATAAAATTTAACAGGGTTAGTCCCTGGTGCCCTTAACCCGGGCACCCTCCTGACAGTATGGATAGAACTTGTTGAAGAGCTTACGCGGTCTGGGCCTGGTCCAGGGACAGGTTGAATGGTGCTGAGCCTATGCGTGAAGCCAGGGTGGTGGGACTCCCTCTGGAGATTGCAGGGAGGGTTGAAGGCTCAGTGTTGTTGTCCTCCGCCCTCTGCTGACTCCTTCTTTTGAGCTCAGCTGTGGGGACTGTTAGCATATCGCCTAAGGTTTAGGGCTCATTCACTGCACTCTAAGAAAAAACACATACAGTAAGTCTGAGGTAGGTGTTCTCTCCCTTTCTGTGGGTGGGAGGTTGTCTGCCTGTTACTAATGATTTAGTTATCCAGAGGGGTTGTGCCATCTACATTAAGGGCCGAGATGTTGTGGCCCTGCACCCAGGAAATGACACTTGGTTCACTTGCTTTACCACAGAGTAAGTTTTATCATAAGACAAATACCATAACTTGCTCTAACCATTTCTTAAAGTGCATATCCTTGCTGATTTAAAACATAAAATGCACCCAATTTTGAGATACTATAGAGGATTTTTAGTCATTTACGCATTTTAACCAATATAACACATTGGTCAGTGTCAGATATACCTGGTTCAATATCAGTAATTTAGACAGAATTCGTCTGGCGTGAAAAAAGCTTGCGATTTGAATCTCCCGGGGAAAATGACTTTCTCTGATGTCACGTGCGGTTCCCGCAGCCCATAGGCGGCGCTGGTCATTCTGTTGACAGTAGATATACTTGGAGGTTGCGTTATTGTTTATGGTGTTTATTTTTGCGATTTTGAGTGTTTTTTGAAGTATTTGGCCGGAATGGTCAACAGGTTTGTTGTGGGAGGGTGCAGTAACACCAATAAGTACAGTAACTGTTGTTTAGCTGCAATCGGTAAATGTCGGTGACCGCGCACTCATCCATGCAGGCACTGGGTCTCTCAGCCCCCTGGATTTGGGGTAACCGCAGGTGACGTCACAAATCTGGATCAATATGGCTAAGGACTCCGTGGGGATTTTTCCAGACGCTTCTGGTAATTTTTAGAAATTGTTCTTTACACGGACCACCCTTGGCAAAATAACCCCTCAGATTTGGTGTATAAAGGCACAATATTTTAGACAAAAAAAGAGTAATTTGGTCTAGGATATGCACTTTCATTGAATACACAAAGATCCCCCCCCAGAAAGCAAACTGCATTACTTTTTAAAAGATTTTGAGCTGTACTGGGTATAATCCACTTTACACTACTCAGATCAAACTATTTTTGCATTGAATGAAAATCTGTCTCTCATGGCACTGATAGTCACCACACTAAAAAGAGCTGGGCAAACAGCCATCTTGGTCAGGATGAATAGGTCTTTTCACTTCTAGCACTTTAAAAAAAGCATCTTAAAAGGAAAATCTGAAAAATAACCACATCATGTGTTTCCGTTGGCCCGTCATGTAATTATTTCAACCATAGAATTATTCCATGGGACATTTTAGCTGCGGTTGAACGTCTGATTAGCAATTGCTGTAAAAAACATTAACTTTTTCAGCTAAGTCAGCATTTTAACTTAGGGGCTTTATGATATTGCTCCTCAGGAATGAGAAAATCTGGTGCAAGGAGGGGAGGAGTCCGAAGTCAAGGTAATTCATTATCAGACAAACCGTGATGGGGCACCGGTGTTAATCAGTGTGTGATGTAATGGCATGCGATTTATCATAATGGCATTGTTCATGAATATGGAAAAATGAAATGTAAACATGTCTCAGCCTGCTGAAGGACGCCCAGTTTTACTGGCTGCTCTCATTAAAATTCTGAGTGACACATGGCGCAAGTGGCCTGTCACTTGTAATTGAATGTATTCGTTTTTTCTCTAATTTTTCTTTGGAATCATGTCTCAAGCTCAAAGGCAATGCCTGTCATTGTGTCTCTCTGACCTGCCCCTGATGTGTGGTTTTTACCCATCTGATAGTGGGGTGTGCCCAGCCCTCCTAATTGAGTTTATTGGATTGGCCAGCGTCCCTGAGGCTTTCAAAGACAGTCTCAGTACAAGTACCCCCCCCTCCCTCCCCCATGGAGTGGCCTGCCATATCTGGGTTTATCTTTGAGAAGAGAACAGGAAGTCCAGAGGACAGTGAAAGGCTATGGTAACTCCTTTATCCGCTTTTCCTCAGTACCTGAACTGCTCCAATTGGCTGTTTCCATCCAAAATTCTGGCTTGGCGCCTGTGCTGTCTTCTACCCCAAAATATGGGATGGAATTCTCAGTCCCATCAATCACCAGGTCAGACTGAATCCGTGCCCAATACACGAAGTAGGACTGCACCACCGTTATGCTGGATTGGGGAGGAAGCAGGAGTTAGGAGTGATATTTTTATATGCCTTTCCTCCACTTTCCCTGTCTGCCTGTTTTGAATGTCATGACTCGATTGAATGGGCCCTGTCATTGGTAATCAATGCCATAGATATGGGATAGCACACCCTACTCTACCTACCAGAAGTCATAGGGTTATGTTTTAGGGTTAGTGAAAGGCCATAGTGGTTTTTGTAAGGTCAAGGTTTTGGTTCAGGTTTAGGGAAAGGCGACTGTGATTTTTATGAAA
Source organism: Gymnothorax javanicus (assembly GCA_029692085.1). NCBI lineage: Eukaryota > Metazoa > Chordata > Actinopteri > Anguilliformes > Muraenidae > Gymnothorax > Gymnothorax javanicus. The sequence continues at coordinate 70,726,240 of CM056201.1, forward strand.
GACTGCCAATTCTTTTAAAAGACAAGTGTGCCTTGCGGTTCCAATTGTTAAACTTGCAGAAGTGGGAATCAAACACTGATCTCCTGAGCAGAGGTGGTCTGTCGGCAGTAACGAAGGCCTTCAGAGACCTCATCTTTCAATAAGGAATAACCTAAACCTCAGACAGTTTACTTTTCCCGATTAGCAACAGTTGCTCTGACCAATTATATGAATGACAGTCAAATTTTTTTTGATAGCATTGTAATACATTGCACCACAAAATTATTTGGCATTTTCTTCCGCACATAAATGGCGACTTAAAATATCAATATGAATTTATAAATTCTGCGCTGATGTAGCTCGTGAAAGGCTCAGATTTGCGTAAATTGGTTTTCGAGGCTCATCAAGCAATACGCCACAAGAATCCGATCTATATTCTGAATGTAGTCACGGCTAAAGGGAGTTGTTAGGCGCGATGCAGAGCTGAGTGACAATTGCAAGGATGGTGAAAATAAGTGTTGCGAAGTCAGCGAAAGTTTTAGATTTTTTGAATTTATATTGCCATCCTTCCAATGCCATATCAATTATATAATTGGCAATAGGCATTCACTTTTTCATTATCATTTCTTATTATAGGTCATGTATTGGTCTTGGTTGTTCAGTCGATAAATTGTTTGATTGTTAATCAGGCAAACCTAAAGGAGAACAGCTTGAGGGCAATCAAGCGGTAAAGGGTGTGGTTACTGAAGGCCCTCGGAACACCTGACGGCACGCCACTGCTCCTGAGGGAATGTTAGTTGTTGTATTCATCCATTCAGCCACCCCGACCTCCACCAGATGCAAACTGTTGCGCTACACATTGACGTTATCTCTTTTCCTCTTTCACTGTCGCAATTGTGGCAGAAAACGTGGCTTCCTTTTGAATGATCAGTGTCATCAATCGATAATAATGTCCCTCTCAACCAACTTGTACTTTGGAAGAGCTCTACTGCTCCCTGTCTATGGTTCTGATTCGAAATGACAGTGCCTATTCAATCAACTGACAACATTTGGTGCAGCTTCCCAGTCGCACCTCTAAACGGAGGACCTTTCTTGATGCAGAAGCGATATCCACCATTAACTCCAGTAACTGAACTGCTTCCAGGTGAGCTTTCCCCTAGGCCCATCGACTGTTTTTTTGTCATTCTTTATGTGGAATGGCCATATATAATTTTCAGTCTTTTCCATTTTTGCAAAAAGCTCAGTCAATTCAATTTGGGTCTGACTGGTCTGCTTCCCATTTTAAATACAGACAACAGACCACTGTTTTGTTTTAGCTGTTAAGTCATTAGACAGTTGGACAGTACACCTACCACAGCTGGTGCGCATAGACTACCTGGGACCACTCTATGCCACCATTCTGCCACTCAATAATGCTGGAAATGCCTTCAGAACCGAGCCCTCCTTCCCTAGAAAGGCTATGGACCAGTGATGAAGTCCTGCATCAGAATTGCAGCAGCTAAAAGTAAGAGAGTGAACCAAAAGTATTTCCCAGTATTTTGTTTCAGCCACGTGAATTTGTTTCAGAGTTCAAGTTTTCTGCTTGGAGGTAGAACTGATGATTGAAATCCGCTGGCTGAGTCCTTAAGTAACATGGTAGGATTTCTACTTGTGCACCTCAAGTTTTCACCACAGCTAGGATTAGTTTCTTGAGCAAACACAAGTACTTCAGTTGTTGTTTAACATGTTTCACTTGATAGACCTCCGCAGTCTTTATTCTACAGGCTAAGATCCTTGATCAAGTTCTCCCTAAAATAATGCCCCGAATGCTGGCGGCACTAGATGTCTGAGGTGTAAAGAATTAGTGTTTACCCATTCCAGACATTTTCAGCGAGTCATGCTTCTGACACATTTTTGCTTTTATCTGCTGCTCTATCAGAGTCCAAGCATTCCGTAGGGCATTTTCTAAATGGTTTCACAATATCTGGATTTGAAGGCCAAAAATGTGAGAGCGTAAATATAAAATACCACTCAGTTTTAATTGCATCATTATGGAGACAGTCGTCAGGGTCAAAACATTTTCTCCTGTGAATTTTTGACCTGGCTCATATCAGCTCGATGGTACTTCAGATTGAGCTAAGTGCCCAGAATTAATCAATCCACTTTTCCACAGAAAAGAATGTCTGCTACCTGCATCTTTTTAATAACATATTCATCCGGCTTCTCCTTATCTCATAAAGATTATAATCCTTTTGATTTACATGGATGCGTTTGGGAAACAGAAATTGGAATGGCAGTGCCTGCCTGTAAATTTATCAGCTCTTAACCGATTCCCCTGTTAAAACATACAGAGGTTGAGGTGAAGGTAGAGATAAAGAATGGACTTGAGACAGACTTGCTCTAACAGAACAGAGAGTTCCTGGTGCAACACAAACACATCTGAGCTAACACAGCAGAACTCCTTGTTTAGTATGCATCATGCCAAGCAAATGGGCCTGTAAAGAGCACTTAAATGCTGGGTTAGCTCTAAAAATCCACTGCCCCAATTGGTACGTTTCTCAGCAACAGCTTACAAAAAGCGGACATCCCCCAAGGGTCTGTCCGGGGCTCTCCAGATGAAGGACAGGTTCCTCTTCAACAGTTTGTCAGAATGTGTGACGGTATCTTCTGCGTCCACACAGCCAAGTGTCCGGGAGCCTGGCGGGACGAGGACGAAGGTGCCAACAATGCGATCTTCGCGGACGGTGCGAGCTTGTAGCAGGAAGCCCATGAAGTCTTTGGTGCTCCTTACCACCACTGCGGAAACAGCAAGTCAGGCGTTAACACAATTCCTCCTCTGCTATACACTCTTTACTACCACAGAGCATTGCTGTGACTCCCTGCATTGCTGAGACAGAAAGCCAGAACATTGCCGAAACTCTCACCACATTGCGGTCCTCTCCTTCTTCCGCAATTCTGCTAATGCCAAGAGTCCTGACTCTAAGAAGCCTAATCAGACACAGCAGTCAGCTATGCTTAGAATGACTCCTGTTCAAAAGTGGAACGCAGTCGAAAAGCAATACACTCCACGTCAATTCCATTTACAATCTGGTCAAATACCAGTTCCACTCCGTATTATCGATGGTGGAGGCCTAGAAATGTTACTGGAGACTAATTACTACAGAGCTACATGAGGTTGTATTCATTGCGCGAGCAGCTATAGCAGTAGCCAACCTGGTAATCTTTGGAGTTGTGTTGTGCGCAGCTTACACGATTTGCTTGTTATTTGAAATCATTTGGCTACACTGCTAAGTGCACCATTTTGTATAAAAACATTCCACAGAGGGACTTCTTCTGCAGTAGTTGAACCAAGTCTATCTTTTAAAGCCATAATTCCAAATTATTCTTTTGTTACTTATTCTCCAATTATACGACTGTTTGCTAATGGAAAACTTATTTTATCACATAATTGCGGTACTTCTTCCAAAGCCCAGCCGATAACATATTTTTGATATAACCCTAGGGTATAGGGTACCCTTTTTTTTTTTTTTTTTTTACCTCAATTTCATTTCCAGTAGTTCCCAAACTTGGTCCTGGGGTACCAGGGGCGCCGCTGGCAATTTTGGGCCCTATGACTGGAAATCGATTCCCCCCACCTTGGGCCCCCCCCATATATATATAGCACACACATATATATACATACAACCCTAATTCTGAAATAGTCGGGACAAAGTGTAAATTGTGCATAAAATCAAAATGCAATGACTTTCAAATCACACCAGCCAGTATTTTATTCACAATAGAACTGAGATAACATAGCAAATGTTGAAACTGAGAAATTTTGCAATTTTATCCACAAAACAAGCTCATTTCCAATTTGATGGCTGTTACAGGTCTCAAAAAAGTTGGGACAGGGGCCTGTTTACCATGGTGTAGCATCCCCTCTTCTTAACACAGAGTGGAGGTGTCTGGGCATTGAGGAGACAAGTTTCTTGAGTTTAGCCATTGGAATTTGATCCCACTCTTGTTTAATACAGGCTTCCAGCTGCTGGAGAGTTTTGGGTCTCCTTTGACGGACTTTTCGTTTAATTTTGCACCAAATGTTCTCAATCGGTGAAAGATCAGGACTGCAAGCAGGCCAGTTCAGCACACAGACTCTTCTACTACGAAGCCATACGGTTGTAACAGCTGCAGTATGTGGTTTCGCATTGTCCTGCTGAAATACACAAGGCCTTCCCTGGAATAGATGTCGTCTGGAGGGAAGCATATGTTTCTCTAAAACCTTGATATACCTTTCAGCATTCATGGTGCTTTTTAAAACATGCAAGTGTCCCACACCATATGCACTAATGCATCCCCATACCATCAGAGATGCTGGCTTTTGAACTGAACACTGATAACAGGACCGGTGGTCTTTCTCCTCTTTTTACCCCGGAGGACACGATGCCCATGATTTCCAACAAGAATGTCAAATTTGGACTTGTCTGACCACGGGACACTTTGCCACTTTGCTACAGTCTATTTTATATGAGCCTTGGCCCACAGAACACGGCGGTGCTTCTGGATCATGCTCAACAATGGCTTCCTTTTTGCATGATAGAGTTTTAGTTGATATCTGTGCATAGCACAGGGGACTGTGTTTACAGACAGTGGTTTCTTGAAGTATTCCTGGGCCCATTTAGTAATGTCAATGACAGAATCATGCCAGTGAGTGATGCAGTGGCGTCTGAGGGCCTTTTTTTGCCTGTGTCCCAAGTTTTTTGAGACCTGTTGCAGCCAGAAAATTTGAAGGAAGCTCATTTTGTGGATAAAAATGTAAAATGTCTCAGTTTCAACATTTGAAATGTTATCTATGTTCTATTGTAAATAACATATTGGCGCATGTCATCTGAAAGTCATTGCATTTTGATTTTATTCATAATTTACACTTCGTCCCAACTTGAAGATGGCCCTGACTCTAAAGCACCCATAAGAATCGTATATTCAGAATCTGGCAGAGGCCTTAACAGTAGACAAGAGGCTACATTGGCTACACATAGTTGTGATACAGGCTAACTATTTGATTGGGATGAGCTGAGCATGGATAACCTGCAAGGAAACATCAACTTTGCATTTTAAATAAAACTAACTCACAAACCTGTCTTTGTGTGCCAGTTTTTCAGTTCATTTCAATAACTGTACACTAAGGTAGCCAAGCAAGTTTGCAAAAATAGTCAGAAATCTTACCCTCAAAGCATTTTATTTAGGGACTATTGTAGGCTATGTATCATCTTGTAGCCGATAGTGCTCACCTTCCTCCCATTCAACTGTATCTTTTGTATGGGGGTGCGTTTAGGGAAGATTTCCTGGGGCTGCTGCATCTGTGCATACCGGCATTTAATATTAAAGTCGCATTTCGGAAAAAATATGTTTTTGTCAATTTCCGGTCTTTTTTAAATATGAAAGTGTTTTAGGGATCAAAGTAAATAATCTTACCGAAGAACCTTATCCATCAGGACAGAAATTAAGAGATTGATGTTGATACGAGCTATGGATGCATGCGTCCACTGGCAAATGGTTTTATTTAGCTGGCTCGTTTCAACATGAATCGTGAACCTTCTATCCTGATGGATTAGATTGGATGCGCTCTTCCACTCTGATCTGAAGTTCCGCATGTACATGATCATTCACGTAGCATGCATGAAATCGGTGACTGGTTGGTCCGAGTGCAAGATGATTTATTTTCATTAGAGTACGATAAAGATGAGAAAAGCTGCGGTTTCTTATAGTCTTTTTTCTTTGGGGTTCCGATAATTGGCCAGCGGTCAGTAGAATTGTCTTTTGTCGATTGCAGCAAATGTTCAAAATACTGATCCAGAAACTAACTGGTAACCCATCCCAAATGTACTCCAGCGACGACCTTATGCTTATCAGCTCAATGACTCAAATAGGAGTCTGTGTCACGGACAGGCTCCATCACGAAGCAGACTGTGTTTTTCAGGCTAATAATGTCGGACATCGTCCTCACTGTCAAGATGCGTTTCCATTTAATACCCAAAATCTAAATAGCGAAATAAAAAACTGGTAATGAAAACACAGTCTGATATCATGAAGTTTGCTCTCCGATCTGCAGTATTAGTCACCGAAGCCAAGGCTAATAAATAGACTATTGGACTTCTGCAGCAGACCAACTAGTGTACTTGTAATTTCGCGTATTGTGGAGCATTTGCATCGTTATTGTAAGACGAGCATTTACAAATTTGCCGCCTGCACAACTCAGCTGACAGAGACAAGGTCGAATGCTTTGCCGTTCTCGTCAATGCATGAGTACAGTCGAGCTGTGATTGGCTGATGGCACGTACAATGGTACCACAGCCGATCTGTGATTGGCTGATGTACGTAATGGTCCCAATTGACCAGCAGAAAAATTTTTGGCAGCCAGTTCAGGCGCTCGCGTAACCTGGGCCGTACGGGGGGGCCCATGTGCTGAGATTATTCGTAAAAAGTTGAAAATTGAGAAACAAACAACATTCATTTTAAATCGATCAAGTTATTACAAAACTTAAAATATAAAATTAAGGTGTCCATATATTTTATTTACAAATGTTTATAATTATAACAGTATCCTCTGTGGGGCCCCTGTGAATGCTGGGCCACTAGAATCGTCCACCCGCCCCAACGGCGCCCCTTAGGGGCACTACTGTGTATGCTGCTTTTCATTCCAACCACAGTTACATTTGTGGGATTTTTATAAGATGTTAATTTGCCTTAATTATGGTGCATTTCATTTTCAAAGCATTTATGTACCATCTTGAGTCACATTTTGACAGAAATATTTTTGTGTGCCATGAAGAAGAAAAAAAAACTCTTGATCATATTGTGTTTATTTTTCTATATTTCAAGCAATTTCTGGTAACTGTTATGACCCTCCTGTCTCCTTAATAATCTCCTCCTCCTGTTCAGCAAGATGTGTGTCTTTTTAGAGGTACTGGGCCTCATGCAGCAACATTCCCTTAAAATTCTCTGAAATTTTCTCTTATTTTTTGTTGAGACAAAATAAGAGAAGTCAATTCCATATGCACCAAACGTTCTTACCATAAAATCTGCTCTTACCCATGTGTGCTGAATGATGAATCCCATTTGATCGTAAAGTGGAGGAGTGTGGCCGATTGTTTCCAATTAGCATAGATAATATCCGCTAAACATCATATAAGGACTGGTGTTGTGCCGTGTGCAAATTGCCGACTTTGGCATAAGAAGTGGAGAAATACCACTGAAATATGGAAGCAAGAAAAAACTTGAGCAGCCGTGAAATTAAAGTGCTCTTAAATGAATTTAAACGAAGTAAATGTGACCTTCCAGAGTTTTATAGTCTTATTTGGGATTCATTGACCAATAGTATTTTTTTTACCACAAATTCAATAATCCCATATTTAAAATTCCCTTAAAACATATAATAATCTAATTTTGATTGTGTTTACATATATGTATGTCAACTTGTATGAATTGCCTTTAAGTTATACGGATTTCCCCCCAATTACAGAGCATTCAGAGCATTTGTATTTACATACAAATAAAGCTATACAGATTTTTAATTCCAGGTAAAACCAGCCGCGAAGCTTAGCTGATATTGGAATCATAAGTTCTGTCTGGCCGTATTAACACAATAACATCATAACCATTTTAGATTCAGACATTGCATGTCACTACCTGGGATAAAAAGAAACTTCGAGTTTGACGATAAGTATGATGGGAGTGATAGATTATGTTTATCAACATTTTACATATATGAATTGCCCTGCTGTCATCATGGCTGGTTCAATTCTAGATGACCTCTACTTAGGAAAAAACTTTGATCAAAATGTTAATTATTGGAAACTACTCATTTTGACAACGATGAAAAAGAGCACATGACAACACACCACCGTAAACTAACAACAACCAGATGCTTCTTTTCATGGCTCAACACTATTTGCTGTTAGCCATCGTGGACCACTTTTCAGAGCATCTGCTCATCATACGTACGGACCATATAGACTGTATCAAACAAGATACAGTCTGCACAATCGCTAAAAGTATCAGTTGCATGGGCACAAAAACAAAACAAATTTTCAAGGAGAGCTTGGTTCCCGATGCTGCACAGCATTGGCTTTTACTGGACTTGACCCCTCCCCCTCGAGAAATACAAGTGGAATCATAAGAATATGGATGAGCGATTGGCGATTTTGGTCAAGATGTTCACAGAGTGGAGCACAATCGCATTCCTGACATGCCCGTGTGTACATCACCACGAACGTGGCAATTTTCACTGTCCTGGATGAGGCTTTGGGGTTTTTTAGTTTCATACTTGAATAGAAAGCTCTTTAAGCTTTTCAAAATATTTTAATGAAATATTCACTCTGCATTATAATTTCATTGATGAAAAAAATAGTTTATTTTTAAAAAAAGCAAATAAATAAAATTATAAACACAAAGGTACGGTAAAAAAAGGCAATAAAAAAAGTAAAAAGAACAAAAACCCCAGCAATTATTTACACAAGTAAAATGCTAACAATGCCAAAGAAAGTACATGTCTACATCAGGGATTGAACCCTGGTCATCCAAGATGCAGTTCCTCATCTTAACCACAAGGCTACATCAGCTCACTGCATAGAAATACGCAATGCCTATATAAAGAATGAGTCAAGAAAACACATCACACACCCTGCTTGTACTGTTGTGCTCGCAGTATTCATGCGAAATGGCGCAAAGATTCTGTCACAAAAAGACTTTGAAAATGACTTGAATATTTAGCGGACAATTATACTGAAAATACCACAAACAAACCAGTTAAGCGTTTATATTTTCGCGCTATTGAAGTACAAGCAAATGGTCCATGGCCTCAGTTTGACGCACGGGGACCACAAGGCTCTAGCTCAGGCTTGGTTTGTGCGATTAAGGTGGTTTAGAGCTCGTTGGAAATGTCAGCACCCATAGAATCAAATGGCTACCGGCAAAGACTTACTGACGGTATCACAAGCCGATCACAGAGAGGAAAATGCATTGCAAGCAAGCTGAATGCTGAGGATCTGAGATCTTTGAAGCAATGCCCTGGAAAAAAAAAAACATGCTTGTATACTGAAGATCTATACTCAGAGGCAATGAAAACGCAACACCAGTTTGGATTCAAATAATTTTGTGTCTCAAATTTATTTTCTTATTTCAACAATTCAAATATGTTGTGTGGGTTGACTTTGATGAATTAAATGTGTTAATGGGCCGATTTGGACAATAATAAACAGACGCATTAAACATAACGAGCACAAGTTGAAAATGAAAAATCACAACAAGACTGAACGGAACACACATTTAAAAACTCAAAAGAACAGTCAGTATCGGGTATGACCCCCACGAATATCCTCACAGGCAGTACAACGTCTCCTCATGGACCTGACTAAGCGTCTTAGGTTGTCTTGGGGAAGTTGTCGCCACTCTGCATGTTGTGCATTCTGGAGTTGCTGCCTGGTTTGAGGTCTGGGTCCTCTTGATGAAAGAGCTCATCCCAGTTGTACGTACCACATGCAAAACGTACTGATGCTGGACGTACTACATCCAAAACGGTGAGCCACTTGCCGGGCACTTACTCCTGCCTCTAGCATACCCAGGGCCCTGTTCCATTGTTTAGTCGACAGACGTGGCATTATGACACTTAAAAATGTTTTTTGTGTGGCTTTTATCATGCCTTTATATAGGAAGACAACCCCTCCTTCATTTCAACCACAGTACTTGCACAACTCTTAATCCCATATGTTGTACTCAATATGGATTGATGAGAGTCCAACTCACATTGTTGAGTTACATGATGATCATTTATGTGTAACGAGGTACACATTGTGACCCCAATGGTCACTTAAGAACTCAAATTGGACTACTCAGGTCCTGAGCAAAAATAAACCAAAATTTAGAGTGTTGCATTTTCATTGCCTTTGAGTATAGTTTCATTATAACACAGACACATTGGGCTAACAATAGCAAGTGCAGATTAACCCTTGAACAGTTTTTTTAAATTATAAAATTTCAAAGGTTAGAAAAATCATCTCTGTAGACTGTAAAGTGTATGCCTGCTGTTCTTTGAGTGTGGTGTCGGTTTAAAATGGCAAGGCTTATATCGTTGGATTCTGTGGACTTTCCTCTTTCATTTGAGGTATCGTTTGTATGCATAGCACGAATTCAGTAGAAATGCTAGTGACTCAGCGCTGATATGATTTTATCCTGTGTTTTGCTCCATGCTTATTTACTTGCTTGGTGCTTGAATTGTGTTCGGTTGAGGTAAAAATGGTCAACATGAACTTTTAGCCGAGTTTCTTCACGTAAAGTGGATAAGCTGCATGACAATGTTGCGATTAGGAAATTTGCTGTATTTTTTAAGCGTAACGACCGCCCCTGGTACCGGGGGCGTTCTGGTTTTAGGGGTTTACTGGAGATAATACAGATGGGAACCCACAGAGGTTGGCAAGTATGCTTTTATGCGTTTTTTATGTTCCTAAAATGTAAAACATTCAGTGCATTGGACATACAATTTGAGGACCGTATAAACGGGATGTTTTTCTCTTATTTTGGTTAGAGTGCTCTCGACCTCTCGTAAAATTTTCTCTTACCCCAGAAAAATTGGTTGAATCCCAGAAATCAATGGGTACTAAAAAATATTAGAAAATAGTGGATACAAACATAAATAAGAGAAAATTTGTTTGTAAATCACTTCTTGCAGGAGGCCCACTGTCTTCTTAATCAGTTTGGCATCTTGCATGACTTCCCTTCTCCAGGCCTAATCCATTTGTATGCCCCGTTCCCTTGAGTTCCTGTGGCGTACATAAGCCTTACTTCGGCATAGGAGAGTTGCTAGATTGTCATGCTTAAAGTAGATACAGGCCCTCCATAATTATTGGCCCCCCTGGTTAAGATGTGTTAAAAGCCTTAAAATAAATTCAATTTTTATTGCAGAAGCATACTCTCACACTGAAAATTGTAGAAAAATGTAACCTTCAACTCAAGTGAATTTTAAGGAAAAAAAAAAAAATCCTGACTAAGAAATACTTATTTTTCATAAAATCACCTGTTCCACAATTATTGGCACCCCTAACAATTCCTAGGAAATAAATGTAATTGAAGTATTTCTGTCATTTCTACAGTAGTTTACAAAGTTGATCAGAGTATCTAGGAACATTTAATTAGTAATTCATCACTTCCTGTTTCCCTGGGGTATAAATATGATGTGACACAGAGGCCATTTCTCTTATCCACTCTTCAACATGGGAAAGACAAAGGAACACACCATTCAAGTAAGGCATATGTGTGTCGACCTTCACAAGTCAGGCAATGGCTACAAGAAAATAGCCACTCGCCTGCACCTGCCCATATCTACTGTCAGAGGAATCATTAAGAAGTTTAAAACAACTGGAACAGTGGTAAACAAGCCTGGACGAGGATGCAAGGTTATTTTGCCACCATGCACAGTGAGGAGGATGGTAAGAGAAATAAAAAGTTCTCCAAAGCTCACTGTTAAAGAATTGCAACAAATGGTAGCATCTTGGGGTCACAAAGTCTCCAAAACAACCATCATGCGCTATCTACATGCCAACAAGCTGTTTGGGAGGCATGCACGGAAAAAACCTTTTCTCACTCACAATCATAAACGCAAACGTCTGGAGTTTGCTAAGTGGTACTGGGACTTCAACTGGGACCGTGTGCTTTAGTCAGATGAGACCAAGATAGAGCTTTTTGGCAACAAACACTCTAAGTGGGTCTGGCGGAACACAAAAGATGAGTATGCAGAAAAGCACCTCATGCCCACTGTGAAGTATGGGGGAGGATCGGTGATGCTGTGGACCTGTTTCTCTTCCAGATGCCCTGGGAACCTTGTTAGGGTGCATGGCATCATGAACGCTTTGAAATACCAGGACATTTTAAATCAAAATCTGGTGGCCTCTGCCCGAAAGCTGAAGATGGGTCATCACTGGGTCTTTCAGCAAGATAATGACCCTAAACATGTGGCCAAATCTACACAGAAATGGTTCACCAGACAGAGAATCAAGCTCCTCCCATGGCCATCTCAGTCCCCAGACCTCAACCCCATTGAAAGCCTGAGGAGTGAGCTGAAGAGGAGAGTGCAGAGGAGAGGACCCAGGTCGCTGGATGATTTAGAGAGATTGTGCAAAGAGGAATGGTCGATGATCCCTCTTTCTGTATTCTCCCATCTTGTGAAACATTATAGGAGAAGATTAGGTGCTGTTTTGTTGGCAAAAGGGGGTTGTTCAAAGTATTAACATCAGGGGTGCTAATAATTGTGGCACACATGATTTGATGTAAAAGAATTATTTCTTAATGTGGGATTTTTTTCCCACTGAATAAATGCACTTGAATTAAAGGTTGGATTTTCCTCTTTTTTTCATTGTGGTCCTATATTATTTAGAAAAAAACTGAATTTATTAGAAGCTAAAGAACATATCTTAACCAGGGGTGCCAATAATTATGGAGGGCAGTGTATGCATTGATTTGAGACTTTATTCCAAAAAGTTGTATCTGGTATCATCCGAAAGGGCATGCAATACTCTCGCTAACTATCAACACTTTTCGCCCTGAGACGATCCTGGAATAGAGTAATCATGGATGTAAAATGTGCTTTTAGCAACCCCCTAATTGCCCTTGAACAGCACTGAGAATTGGGCCGATAGTGGTGACATTAATTGTGGGATCAATTGTGACACGTAGGCTATCGTATGTGTATTTTACATTGCAAGCAGGATGTCGAAGTCCATGAAACATGGACTTTTCGCTTGACTTGGACATCGAAGTTGAAGAGGGTGATACCAGTGCAAGTTCAATAACTATGGACAGTGTTGATGACGATGGAGAGGTAGGAGAAATGGAACATGTGGAAGAAATCAGCGATGATACGGATGCAGCTGAACACCAACAGCTACCGCAAGCGTACCAGCATGAACCAGAGCTGCGGGTACGGATGAGTGTGTGGGAAGGAAGTTCCGCGGTGCATTCCCAAAACCAAAGTTGCTAACTTACTTAGTTGGTATCATTGGCTGTATATGATCAACCTCGCTACATAAGTTGCTGACGTCGTTAGCCTATATGCTTCAGCGAAACCTACCCCAAAAGATAGAGACCCAAACATGTGCAAGAAACCTGAACATGTACAAGCTTAGAATTTTACTGACTAGCGACCAGCTGGCTAACAGGTCCTTGAGCAACGAACAATGCTGTAATCCCAAGTCAAAAGTATTTCTCACTCGCGTCGCTACTCAGCGGCCTCTCCAAGCCAAGAGAAACGTTTTGTTAAAAATCAATCGACCGGTACACACCTGACATGTAATTATTGTTTAGGAAAAGGACATTGGAAGCTGGATTGCCCAGTTCTAAAAGCCAAACCTGCAGCATCCAAGTCCCGTACCCAAGTGAAATCTGCAGCCCTTGCTGCGCCAGTCTCTTCGTTGGCCGGTTTAATTCCCACAGAAGCGCCCCATACAGTTTCCCTTTGCGTAGTAGATTGTGACCCTATATTCAAACCCTTTATCTCTGATGGTTTTGTTTCGTTTGTTAGCAGTAACTGTAAGGTACCCGTAAAAATTCTCCAGGATACTGGCGCGTCTGAGTCGTTTATATTAGAATCAGTGTTGCCCTTCTTTTTGGAGTCTTACACAGGGAATTCTTTACTTATTCGGGGAATTAGTGTAACTATATTGTCCGTACCCTTGCACAAAGTAACTTTGTCATGTGATCTTGCACAGGGAGACGTGGAGCTTAGGGTATGTCCTGCTCTGCCAGTTGAGGGGGTGGCCTGCATACTGGGTAATAACCTGGCTGGTAAGCGCGTTTGGCTGAGCGAGCCGTCTCCGGTGGTCTATGATGCGCCCGTCCTTACGAATGGCGAGGATGAGAGCGCACAACAGTTTCCCAAAGTGTTTGTGGTTTGTGCATTGACTCGTTCCTCCTCAGAGAGGGGGAACTTCAGAATAAAGAGCCTTGTAAATCTGAAAAGTCATTTTCGCTTTCAGATTACCCATTATCCCTGCCTCAAGATGACCCATTTAAAGAACAACAAGGGGATGGGGCGTTGAAGTCGCTATTTGAACAAGTTGTTGAATTGGAAGAAATTCGAAACAGACCCAGTGGCTACTACATTAATGGTGGCATATTGTTACGGAAATGGACCCCTCATGTCAGCGATTTTGTTGGCGATCCAGTCGTTCAAGGTGTAGTGCCTAAAAAATTTTGTACATTGGTTCTCCAGACCGCCCATGACAAACTAGCTGGTCATGCTGAAGTTAAGAAGACTTATGACCGCATTCTCCAGTATTTCTATTGGCCTGGGGTGAAAAGAGATGTTGCCAGCTATATTAAAACCTGCAGCACATGTAAACTGACTAGTAAACCAAATTTGACTTTAAAACTTGCTCCTTTGCGTCCAATTCATTCGGTGTGTAATCCATTTGAACACATAATTATTGACTGTGTTGGACCACTCCCTCACTCAAAGGCTGGTCGCGAGTACTTGCTGACAGTAATTTGTGAAGTTACTCACTATCCAGCTGCTTATCCACTTCGTTCAATAACCGTAAAAAGCCATTGTCAAAGCATTAACGCAGTTTATTTCTATTTTTGGAATTCCGAAGTTTTTTCAGTCAGACAGGGGCAGCAACTTCACATCTGCTATGTTCGCTGAGGTGCTCCGTCAGTTGGGCATACAACTGAATTTGGCCTCCGCCTATCATCCTCAGTCGCAGGGGTTTTTGGAACGGTTCCATTCATTTCTAAAATCTTTGCTTAGAGCCTACTGCATACAACCCCAATTCTGAAATAGTTGGGACGAAGTATAAATTGTGAATAAAATCAAAATGAAATGACTTTCAGATCACATGAGCCAATGTTATTTACAGTAGAACAAAGAGAACATTTCAAATATTGAAACTGGGACATTTTACATTTTTATCCACAAAATGAGCTTATTTCAAATTCTATGGCTGCAACAGGTCTCAAAAAAGTTGGGACACAGGCAAAAAAAGGGCTGAAAAAGCAATTAATATATAAGAGAATCAGCTGAAAGAACATTTAGCAAGTAATTAAGTTAACTGTCGTCAAGTGTGTAACATGATTGGCTATAAAAGGGATGTCAAGGCTTGCGAAAAAAAATTGTGGAATACTTTAAAAACAATGTTCCTCAACGTCAAATGGCAAAGGCTTTGAAGGTCTCATCATTGACAGTGCATAACATCATCAAAAGATTCAGAGAAACTGGAAAAATCTTTGTGCGCAAGGGACAAGGTCGAAGACCTTAACTGAATGCCCGTGATCTTCGGGCCCTCAGATGCCACTGCATCACTCACCGGCAAGACTTTGTCATCGACATTACTAAATGGGCCCAGGAATGCTTCAAGAAACCACTACTGTAAACACAGTCCGCCGTGCCATCCACAGATGCCACCTAAAACTCTATCATGCAAAAAGGAAGCCATTGTTGAGCATGATCCAGAAGCACCGCCGTGTTCTGTAGGACAAGGCTCATATAAAATGGACTGTAGCAAAGTGTCCTGTGGTCAGACGAGTCCAAATTTGATATTCTTGTTGGAAATCATGGGCGTCATGTCCTCCGGGCTAAAAGAGGAGAAAGACCACCCTCCTGTTATCAGCGTTCAGTTCAAAAGCCAGCATCTCTGATGGTATGGGGATGCTTTAGTGCATATGGTGTGGGACACTTGCATGTTTTAAAAAGCACCATGAATGCTGAAAGGTATATAAAGGTTTTAGAGCAGCATATACTCCCCTCCAGATGACATCTATTCCAGGGAAGGCCTTGTGTATTTCAGCAGGACAATGCAAAACCACATACTGTAGCTATTACAACAGCATGGCTTCGTAATAGAAGAGTCCGTGTGCTGAACTGGCCTGCCTGCAGTCCTGATCTTTCACCGATTGAGAACATTTGGTGCAAAATTAAACGAAAAGTCCGTCAAAGGAGACCCAAAACTCTCCAGCAGCTGGAAGCCTGTATTAAACAAGAGTGGGATCAAATTCCAATGGCTAAACTCAAGAAACTTGTCTCCTCAATGCCCAGACACCTCCACTCTGTGTTAAAAAGAAGAGGGGATGCTACACCATGGTAAACAGGCCCCTGTCCCAACTTTTTTGAGACCTGTAGCAGCCATCAAATTTGAAATGAGCTCATTTTATGGATAAAATTGCAAAATTTCTCAGTTTCAACATTTGCTATGTTATCTCTGTTTTATTGTGAATAAAATACTGGCTGGTGTGATTTGAAAGTCATTGCGTTTTGATTTTATTCACAATTTACACTTTGTCCTAACTATTTCGGAATTGGGGTTGTAGAAATAGGTCATGATTGGGGAGAAGGACTGCCCTGGCTGATGCTAGCAGCCAGGGAAGTCACACAGGAGAGCACTGGTTTCAGACCAAATGATTTGGTGTTTGCGCACCGTGTGCGCAGGCTGTTGGCTATCTTACACGATCAGTGGACTGATTCGGAACCACCAACAAATTTATCAGAATATGTATTAGATTTTCATCGTCGATTGTCAAGGGCTTCGAGTGTGTCGAAAGAGCATTTGAAAACTGCTCAGAAAAAGATGAAAAAATTGTTTGACCGCCATACTGAACTAAGGAAATTTAGTTTTGGAGACCAAGTTTTGGCATTGCTACCCGTGGTTGGTTCGCCCTTTCAAATGAAATATGTTGGTCCTTACACAGTTGTACATTGTAGTTCAAACGATAACTATACAATTTCTACCCTGACCGAAAAAAAAAACTCAAGTTTGTCATGTGAACTTACTTAAACCTTTTTTCCAGCGCAAGGAAGAGGCCCAGTTTTTGCAGCCTGCTTGCCCTGTGATGCTTGTAGACAATTACCTCCAGTTGACTGCGTCAAATCTGTTGGTGGCAGCTCCGGACAGTGACGATCTAAAGATGCCTGGTGCCATGTTCCAGGATCGGTTACAAAACTCTGAAGCATTGGAAAAAAAATGGCCAAAGAATTGGCGCACTTAGATCCACCACATCTTTGTGAGTTATTGACTTTGTTAGCTGAGTTCCCAGAGCTTTTTTCTGATGTTTCTACTCAAACAAATGTACTGGAGCACGATATAGACGTTGGCAATACTCAGCCCATCCACCAACATTTTTATCGTGTGTCTCTTGAAAAAAGGAAAATTTTGGAGAAGGAGTTGCAATACTTGCTTTAAAACAATTTAGCAGAACCTTCGTGTTCCAGTTGGTCTTTCCCTTGTCTTCTAGTAAATAACCCCGGGGGGCTACGTATCGGTTCTGTACCAATTATAGAAAACTGAATTCATTAACCCAACCTGACTCGTTTCCATTACCAAGCATTGAGGACTGGGTCGATCAAGTGGGGGCTGCTAAATTTGTGACCAAGCTCGACCTGTTAAAGGGATATTGGCAGGTCCCGTTAACAAAAAAAAGCGAGCGAGGTGTCATCTTTTGTTACTCCAGATGGATTATTCCTACCGCGTGATGAGTTTCGGTCTTAGAAACGCACCAGCAACTTTTCAACGGTTAATGAACTAAGTAATTGCAGGTCTGGTTGGGGTTACAGACTATTTAGATGACGTTGTCGTAACTAGCGAGACTTGGGCGCAACATCTAGAGTGCCTCCGTCTTCTCCTTGAACGTCTCGCGCAGGCTTGTCTCACGATTAATCTAGCAAAATGTGAATTTGCTGGGGCTACTGTGACGTACTTGGGTAAGGTCATGGGGAATTAAGGGACTAGTGCGTCCCGTGCGAGCAAAGGTAGAGGCTATCGTCGCATCAAAAAAAAAAGAATTAATGCGATTTCTTGGCATTGTCGGATTCACAGAGATAAAAAAAAACTATAGTGGACAACGCCATTGGCTGACCAAAAAACACGGCAGAATAGCTCCGCCATCTTGTGTATGTATAAATGTCCAATGAGGCAAAATGTTATTTTTTTTTGGGTGGGGGGGACTTTTTTTCTGTGTTCTTTTTTTATATTTTCATACTTAAAGAAGGACACGAATAAGGAATTGTAAATCATCAATATATGCTCCACTATTTGGCAAAGCTAAAGAATAAGCTTTATGATTGCCTTACCCTTTATATTATCGCTCAGTTACCCACGTTTTCATTTCGTTCAAAGAAAAAGCGATCGCATTCAGCTGTGCCTGTGAGTCTGATTCTGGTCTATACCTGGAAGAAACTAGTCATTATATGCATATATGAATTTATATGTATGCTTTGAGTATTAAGATCAGAACAACTTCATTCTGAAGTCTTCATGCCTACTTGGTGTCTTCATTTAGTCCGTCTTTGCCCTGACACAATGGATAACAGGATGATACCGCGTGTTGCCCCAACTGAGATCAATGTAGAAGTCTCAAAACTAAAGTATTTAAATGAAACCGTGACAGTTTCAGTTTCCGCGAATACACTGTTAATAATAAACAAATAAACTGAAGCCTTTTTTTGACAGGTAGTTTAACTGGCACCTTTTTGCCAGTTATTTTAACTGTAATTTTACAATAAGTTTACCAGAGTTCAGTGCATATTCAGTGTAAACCACGGTTAAATGCGCACAGGACTTCACTTACAGTTAAAATGACAAGGAGACAATGCGTTAATTTAACGGTTAAATTCAGTCAGTTTATAACAGTGTAGGAAAAGTTTTCTTGATTTCGGATCACGGTGCAAACCAGCTTGTCCGGTATACACGAAAGTGCTTTTGAATGGAAATGCACTGTGACAGGATTGGACATTTTGTCCGATAAGCGAAAAAATCCGTTATATATATATTCGATGTTTATTTAATCGAAAAAATATTTTTAGAAAAATTGGGACTTGAGCTGTTGTCCAGTATGAGCGAGTTTCCTTTTTATACGAGGACGGTTCTACTGTTTTTTTTACATTGAACGTCTGCCCCGACATACATACACAAGATGGCGGCCGAGTGCTGCCACAGAAACGAGGTAATTGTCCACTCTAGTTTTTTTGTATCTCTGTGGTCGGATTTTACCGTTTTTTTTTTTTTTTTTTGGTAAAATTTCTCCTCTGTTGTAACCCCGCTAATGGACTTACTGAGGTCCAAAGTTCTTTTTATCTGGAGTGACGCATGCCAAAACGCCTTTGAAAATGTGAAAGCACTACTGACGGCTGCTCCAGTCTTGATGGCTCCGCGGCTTGAACAGCCTTTTAAGATATGGGTGGATGCCAGAAAGATCGAACCAAACGCAGTATTACTTCAAGACGATGACACGGGTGTAGAACGTCCCGTTTATTTCTTCTCCAGAAAATTCAATAGTTGTCAATTAAATTATTCCACAATAGAGTTTGTTTTTTCTCCAGAAAATTCAACAGTTGTCAATTAAATTATTCCGCAATAGAGAAAGAAGCCCTGGCTTTAATCTGGGCCCTTCAGCAGTTTGAGGTGTATGTTGGGGGTATAGTGGTCACAATCCCCTCACATTCTTGCGTTCTTTTAAAAACCCAAATCAGTGGCTGTTGAGGTGGTGTTTGTTCCTCTAGCCTTACAACTTAGATATCAGACACATTACGGGCTCTGAAAATGTGGTAGCGGACGCATTATCTAGAGCACCGGCGTCTGAGTAATCGGTATGTATGCAGGCCATGGCCTGTAGGTTTGTATAAACGTCTCTTCTTGAACTACACCCAGCATATTGAAGTAGAAATGATTTAATTCTTTAGAAATCGTTTTTGATATTGAATGTTCATTTATATTTGAATTAAATTGCGTTGCTTTCCAATTGTCAGCAAAACTGGTTTCCTGATCTTAAGGGGGAGGGTGTGACGGCCCTCTGTGCATTACACGCATTCTCCTAAGCCTGTCTTATAATTCTTGCCTTCCTTGCAGGTCACGTGAGGCAATCAGCAATATCGGGCACTCCGGCGCGCAGGTGTACCTGAGGCCTTTTAAACCTGCCACTGTTTTTCTCTCTAATTCTGTCCTGTTAGACTTGGGAGCTGCGGAGCTCATGGAATGCTCCCTTTATTTGTCCACATTGTGCAACCTCATGACCGTTTTGCCTGGCATTGGTGGCTTGCATCATATTTTTCGTTGTCTTAAAAATAAACTAAATTTGATGGAAACTTCTAACTCCGTTTCTCCCCTTTGTTATTTTGTTGCTCTCACTTCTGAGCGTGACAGTGGCCACACAATAAGAACAATAGTTACATCTGCGCATGGGCCATAAAAACACAAAGCACACGTGTTTAGGTTTTTTGTAAGTTAATCACGTGATAAATAAGTTTCACTTACATTGAAGGCGCACTCTCTGAGATTTTATCAAATTTTATCAAAGTCGTTTATCAAATTCTTTAATCCTTTGGAGAAGGGTCCGTCCCTGGATGCGACAGTCACAGGCACAGGCATGTCAGTAATTGCTATAACCCAGCGTTCCATGCGGGCACAAATTTCACATTCTTGAACTTCAAATCATCCATTATTTCCTTTCTTAAAATTAATGTAGAAACGTTACACGGGGTACAAGTCAATAAAACATATGGTTTTTTTCCATAAAACGGTTAGGTAGTGGCATTGTCATCTATTTAGTGAATGATATCAAGTTCGTATATGATACCGTGACGGAGACGGCTTTATTTTTTGAGTACTATAAATACAAACGAGTTCTTTGCAACGATAGAAATTAGAAGCAATATTACGTCAAAGTACTTCAATGCTGATAGAAGAGCTATTGCTATCGAATGCGAAGGTTGTTTTGCTTAGCAGGGCTCGTCTGTCCAGGCCCCCATTGGCCGCGGGTTCCAATGCAGAGGCATTACTTGCAAATATAGTAGTTACCGCCACTGCTCGGGGCCTCCTCCCAGATGGACATACCCGGAGAACTTCTAAAGGGAGGCGTCTAGGAGGCATCAAAATCAGATGCCTGAACCACCTCAACTGACTCCTCTCAATGCGGAGGAGCAGCGGTTCTACTCTGAGTCTCTCCTTGATGTCCGAGTGCCTCACCCTATCCCTAAGGGTCATCCACCCCCTAAAGCTCATT
The DNA here is from genome assembly GCA_029692085.1 of Gymnothorax javanicus. Lineage (NCBI taxonomy): Eukaryota > Metazoa > Chordata > Actinopteri > Anguilliformes > Muraenidae > Gymnothorax > Gymnothorax javanicus. Next base: position 70,747,213 of record CM056201.1, read on the forward strand.
TTGGGCGCTTCTATTCGCGATCTTATTCTTTTGGTCACTACCCAAAGCTTGAGACCATAGGTGAGGGTTGGAACATAGATCGACCAGTAAATTGAGATACTCAAACTCCTCAACTTGGAGTTACAACTATCCCCCACCCGGAAGAGACAATCCACCTTTTTCCAGCAGAGAAACATGGCCTCGGATTTGGGGGTGCTGATCCTCATTCCAACCGCTTTGCACTCAGATGCGAACCGCTCCAGCGCGCATTGAAGGTCACAGCATGATGAAGCCAACGGGACTACATCATCTGCTAATCGCTGAGATGCAATCCTGAGGCCACCAAAATGGCCACCATCCAAGCCTCAACTGCACCTTGACGCCCTGTCCATGAAAATCATGAACAAACTAGGTGACAAGGCACACCTTTGGCGGAGTCCAACACCACCTGGAAACGAATCCGACTTATGGTCGAGAATGCAAGCACAACTCCTGCTTTGTTGTACAGGGATTGGATGGCTTGAACTAACAGCCCCTGGGCCCCATACTCCTGCAGCACCCCCCACAGAATACCTTGTGGGACGTGGTCACCAAGTCCACAAAACACATGTAGACTGGATGGGCAAACTCCCATGACCCCTCCAGTATCCATGCAAGGGTGAAAAGTTAGTCCACTGTTCCACAGCCAGAACGGAACCCACATTGTCAAATCTCTGATTCAGGAGGAACAAGGCATTCCCGGGGAGGCTGAGCAGTGTGATCCCCCTATAGTTGGAGCGCATCCTCCAGTCCCTTTTTTTGAAAATGGGAACAGCCTCCCCAGTCTGCCAGTCCAAGGGTACTGTGCCTGACATCCTTGCAATGTTGAATGGGCGTGTCAGTCATGACAGCCCAACAACTTTCAGAGTCTTCAGCACCTCAGAGAGGATCTTGTCCATCCCCTGTGACTTGCCACTATGGAGTTTTTTGACCACCTTAGTGACTTCCACCAAGGAAATTGCTATTATTCTCCCGAATCTTTCGTCTCTACCTCCTCCATGGAGGGCGTATCAGTCAGATTCAGGAGTTCCTTAAAGTGCTCCTTCCACCGCCAAATAGAATTTGCAGTCGAGGTCAGCAGTTCCCCACCCCTGCTGAAAACAGCCAAGGCAAAGCCCTGACTCCCCTTCCTGAGTCGCCTAATGGTTTGCCAGAAACTCTTTGAGGCCACCCTCTGTCCTGTGGCCTGACCGATCAAAAATGTGAAATTATTTTGGGAAATTATGGACGCCTGGGGCCTAGTACTGTCATAAAGATCAGGGACCATCATTGTCATCAGTTCAAAAGCCAGCATCCATTATCGTATGGGGGTGCATCATTGCACGTGGCATGAGTAACTTGCACATCTCTGAAGATACTATTAATGTTAAACAATATATACAGGTTTTGGAGTTTCATATACTGCCATTCAGACATCTTTGACGTTGAAGGCCTTGCTCATTTCAGCATAACAATGCCAAACAGAACATTCTGCAGACATTGCCACAACATGGCTCTGTAGTAAAAGAGGCTTGGTGTTAAACTGGACCTGTCACCCACTAAAAATATTTGGCAGATTATGGAAAAAATATATGACAAAGGAGTCTGTGAAGTGTTGATCAGCTGAAAGCCAATATCAAACAAGAATAGGAAAACATTTTGCTTCCAAAACTGTAGCAGTGGGTCTCCTCAGTTCCCATATGCTTTCAGAGTATTGTTAAAACAAAAATGTGATGCAACGCTGTGGCAAACATTGCCCCAGTCCCAACTTTCTTGTCACATGTTGCTGTCTTAATGAGCAAATAATTTTCAAAAAACAATAACATTTCTCAGTTTTGACATTTGATGTTTTCTTTGCCCTATTTTCAGTTAAATATAGGGTTTAAATGATTTGCAAATCATTGCATTGTTTTATTTACATTTTACACATCGTCCCAACTTTTCTGGAAATGGGGTTGTAGATAAATAGATAGACAGATGGACAGGCAAAACAGCCTGAGTCTAGGTCTGCTGTTTTCTCTATCTATCTATCTATCTATCTACATCGAGAATTGGGAATTACCCAGAAGCTTTTAGGTATTGCATCATCAGGGCTCTGCATATCATGATTACGAGACTACACATGACATAACCCAAGTGTATGCCTACTAGGTGTCTTGTTGCTAATGAAATCATCTGACCCTATCAGCAAGCCTTGAAATGACTGAATAGTCACCCCCTCATTGCCTAACGTTTTACCTCTTATTTTAAAAGAATGTAAATTATAATAGAAACAATTTAAGTTTAAAACTGATTGGATGAAAACATTGCTTGAGATCACTAAAATGTAATTTTACAGTGTGAAAATAATCTCTGGTCAGTCAGTGGTAATACTAGACCATAGACTCTCAGGTAAAACAGCATCTTGACTGAGGGTCCCACTATAGCAGTGGTTCCCAACTCAGTCCTCAAGGACCCCCTGTCCTGCAGGTTTTTGTTGCAGCTTTACTTTTGCACACCTTATCCATTGAAGGCCCAATGCACCTTCATGCACACCCTGTTCAGGTAGATTTTTTTCAACCAATCAGCATGAAGCCCTTAAATGGATCAGGTGCGAAAGAGTAGAGCTGGAGCAAAAACCTGCAGGGCCGGGGGTCCTTGAGGACTGGGTTGGGAACCACTGCACTATAGAGTGGTGATTCAACCTGAGAGAGTGTTCCCGGGGAGGTAGGAGTGTGCAGCCGTCTGCAGGGTAACATGGCTGTGGTGAGGGTCCTGGGGATGGGCGCGAATGTGCCCCGGCTCCATGTTTAAGCAGGATGAGGGCTTGGCTCCCTGGGAAAAGGCCCGGACAGGGAGGAGCTGGCTGAGAGACGTGGCCATGCACAGCAGGAGCATCTCAGAGAGGCCTCTCATCACCTGTGGGCAGAGGTGGGGAATCCAGGTTCAGAAAGTTAGTCCTCCCTAGTATCTTGTACCCCTCGCCTGGGTTTGCAAAGTCGTCACCAAAGGTGAAAAATCCAGGTTCATAGAATAAGTCAGAGCAGTGTTCCAACCAATTAGATGTTCTGATTAGCATAAAGGACCTTTCCGCCCTGTCAATTCAGTGTAAAAGAATAAGCAATCAGATTGCCTTATATGCTCCCGCCTGACCCAACAGTTCTGCCATATTGTCCCTCAAATAAAGCAATCACAAGCTGTGTGTAATAGGTGAGGTTGCTGACTTTGTCAATGGCCAGAACAGTCCACAGGAGCTAATTGGATGTACACTGGATGTGCACTCAAGTCATGGCTTGACAGTTGGACCGTACAATGTTAGCACATAAAATGTGAGCTTAGGATTTACATTGCAGAGGATTTGCTGGTGCAGTGTGAGCTGGATGAGAAATTACTATAAAGCTGTTTATTTAAACCAGTAGGGCTATTACTTGTTTAAAAATTAGACTACCGAATTGTCTCATCAATAAAAGACCTAACCAACGGTTGATTGCGGTTGAGTTTTTCTTAATGGATGAGTGCATCTTCCTGATGCACCCAGTGATCAAAATCTAACCAAAAAATGTGTTAGTTATGACATTTTGGACGATATTTGGACAGAGATTTTGAGATTTTAAAAACATCTTTTTTTTTCTTGGCATTTCGAATAGATGTTTAACAATTAGTGCAACTGCGCTATTTTTCCTAGACTGCAAGCTGACAGTTTGCTTTCAGTTTTTTCTTTTTTGACGACATAGTGGGGATCCAGGAACTGCACTTGGGAATAACTTCAGCTTGCCTACAGCAATAAGTCCAAACACATTGGTCATATTTCAGGCTACACTATATTTAAGAAGGAGAAATGGAAACCTATGGGCTCTCAACCTGAGTGCTTATGTGTGTCATTTATTGGAGTTAATGATTATGAAGGCAACAGAATGCAATTAATGTTGATCAATATTAGGATGAATATAATATAAATCTTGTTTGCCACTTGATTTTGCTTTCCCTGCAAGGACTGTGAAATTCCAAGTTCACTGCCTGTGTGCTCATGGAAATGATATTTCACAATTCTTCATTTATAAATTAACAAAATTTGTTAAACCAAGTATTTTGGAGTTTTCAAACTCATGCTATTAAGCTGAGATGGATTCTACTGACCTGCGGTATATTAGTTGTGCCCGCGTTCAGGGCCTGCTAATGCGACCCATCAAGCAAAGGCAATGATAGATAAAGTGCTAAAGTATATGATCACTCAAAGTTAACCAAAGAAGTTATCGTTAGGATGACTGAGCAGTTCATGTTTAGTTTGTATAACTGCATTTGTGAAATTCTCAAACTGCACAGATTTGTGTTTACAAGACTGACTGCTCTAAAAGTGGTCACTAAGATTGTGTTCAACATAAATTAAAAAAATGGGAATACAGGAGATGGAATTCAGAGAAATGTAGATTTTTCTAATAAATGATGTGGATAATGGCCGTCCATACAATCTCATATTATAGCCTTGTTATCATCTTGTTATTGCATCCTAATCATTATTGGCTACCTATTGTTATTTATCCTAAATTAATTTTGCAATTCTTTATCAGAAATAGGTCGAGAGTATCCCTGCAGGAAAGGTGGTCACAAGGTTGTCTGTGCATCTTTGTGTATAAATATATTCCAAGTCTAAATGTGTTTAGTAGTTGTTGTTGTTGTTGTTTTCCATTAGTACATTTCTCGGGAAGTGATTTTGATGGGTTTTCCTAGCAATCCTGGGATTGAGACCTCATGCAGAAAGGTGCAAATCAACTTTATTCAAGGGTTGTTGTTATTGTGAGTTATATCAACCTCTGATAGGGGCAAGGCCACATTCTGCCTATGGTCGTAGCTACTTACGAAATCAGTCAGACATCGTCAGTGGGCAACATGAAGTTGACAAATTCAAGTTCATACATTCTCGAAATTAAAACTCCAACAATGGCATAATCCATACGTATACGTATGGTCATTCCACGCCAAAATGAACAAGGCTCCCGGCCTTACCCCCTCCTATTTCCGTGTAACTTATTTTAAGAATAGCCCTTAGGACCAACAATGAGTTGCCCAAATTTCAGCGCCACCGGTGCAAGTTTTTGAGATACATGCCTTTGAAATTTGCCAACCACATCCATAGTGCCATTTTGCTTGATCCCAGGCCAATGTTTAGAGGGCCATATCTCCGTGCGCATCAGTGCAATTCGCTAAATCTTTCCTACCGATGGCAATACATTGTTGGCTTTTGGAATTAGACATCAGAAATGTTGTCGGCTGTGCTATGTTGAAACGAGAATTGTGGAAAATGCTAGTTAAATTTGCATACCGACATTTTCCAAAGGATTTTCCAGACAGATTTTTTGATACAGCATGTTCACCATTTCAAACCTGTCTTTCTAGTCACACTGTATATCGGCGTGGCAAGTACCAAAATGCGTTGTGACCTGCCAGTCCATTTGGTTTAGTAAAATCAAAGGTTTGAAATGTGTCATGTCAGCAAAAATGCTAAATTAGCATATTTTTCAAAGTGGTAAATGGTAATGTCGCCAGTTAAAATTTGCTGAAAAAGTTGCATACAAGTAATCGCTTGTCCTTTATGTCCATGTATACCAAGTACCATCGACTATCCGAAACTCCTTCAGGTAAAAATTGATTGGACAACTATCCTTGATCACAATGAAAATGCTAATTAATCCAAGGAGTATTTTTTTATCTTAAAAAAACCATAAAAGTTAAACATATTGGTAGCAGGTTACACTATACAACAATTAAAGCCACATTTCTTAGTAGTTAAAATAAATTGGTGCATTAATATTTCTAATTAAACTGATCAAATGACAATTCGCTCTTGATTAATTAATTGCCTCCTTAACAAGCACTATTGTTTTGCAATTAGCAGATATATAAATTGTTGTATCATGTTGCAAATCACTGGTTTTGCGATTCTTTAATTTCATGTTCGAAGTTTCAAAATTGCTTCATGTAAAATAGGAATTCTTTTAGACGAAGACTGCCATAAACAGGTCCACTCTAGAACAACGGGATTCTATGCTATATCCCATTTTAGTGAAGACCAGATAGAACTAATTGAGTTAAAGCTGCAGTTGGTAAGTCTTATAAAAGTAACTTTTTGTCATTTTTGCTAAAACTGTCACTGTGTACAGACAGTATTACATAAAACTAGTACTCTGTAATTAAAAAAAGGCTCCTTTAAACCCACCTACTGCTCCTACTGCAATTTAAAAGAATCGTTCGGACCAACCAAAAAGAACCAAGCAGAGCCAGGATGGTGTCTGACAGACGTCAAACAGTGCCCATGCACACGCTGCGGACAGCCTCCTCCCCCTTCCTCCTCAGTTCACGCCAGTGCTCAGTCAAGCTCAAATCTCCGAGAGAGGGTTCAGGAGCTTAGAGAAACTAATGGTGCAACAACAGCCATCAGCGAGGAAAAAATACCGATACCTCCATTACCGACAACAGCACACACTGCTAAGACAAGTAAGAAGAGGAAGCCAGAAGAAAAAAAAGCACAAAAGAAAGAATTAGACAAAGCTCGGGATAAAACCAGAGTGAACATCATAGTGGCTTTTCAGAGGTGGAGGGAACTCCGTGATCTGGAAGGATTAAAAACTGACGCAGAGTTGGAGACTTTTCTGCTTGACAGGTAAACCCCTGCTTTATTCGTTGGTTCATTTTTGCTCCACAATGCTCTGCAAATAAGCAAGTTGGCGTCGCTCACATGCACAGCTGGTACTAACCCCAGCCCTAACCGGCATCAATTCATTTTCGCTCTGCAAATAAGCGAGTGAACGTCGCTTACAAGCTCAGTCGTTGTTCGAATGGCCAGCGTCTTGTAATCGTTACAGTGCTCCGTAATGCATGTGATGTTACTGTGATGTTGCAGTCGAGCTAACGTTAGCTTGTTTTCGATGCTAGGGCTAACTTTACTGGCATCGTTTTATTAGAAAGTAGCAGAAAATATCTTTATGAAGTGACCTGGCAGTCTTATCGGTTGTGTTGTTGTCCTCATAAATATGTGTAACGTTTCTGTGCTCTCACAGCTAAATGCTGTCATACATGGTTTACTGGCCATTCAGCAGGATTCACGACAGTTTCTGTACTCAAAAAAACAGGTAACTTACTGAAATAAGCGTGCGCTAGGTTTTTACTGAATAAATACTGCTGTAGATTACTTTTCATGTCGACATGATTTATTTCTGCTCGTTTGTTGGCCAGCAATGTTGACTATTCACAACAGTAATGTCTAGCCTCGGCAACTTAGCCGTTTTCATAATGTGAACTTGCAAAATCTCTCCACAGTCGCATGCATATCAGCTCGCATGCCTTCGCGTGCACGGCAGCCTTCTGGGGGAAGGTCTTAGGGCAGGAGTGCAGTGGGGAGGGAGGGGGAGGGATCTGAAAGTTGCATTTTTTCAAATTTTTATGCCAAGTCCTCTCTCTCCTCAAAGTTACCAACTGCAGCTTTAAGGTGTGGAGTGAAATTGAAACCAGAGGATACAATGTGCTTTCACCATGAGAAGTGTTACCTCTCAAACTATGAAAAATGTCAGAGGTACTGTGCCGACCCTTTTAACATTCATCAGAAAAAGGTGTCAAGTAAGTGTATAGACCAAGCGCTTTTCGTTTAGCATGATGATTCACAGCCGTATCAGGTGACACATTTCTTACTTTGTTTCTTTAACAGAGACACTTGTTGTGCTAGATAAAAATGCTGCTTTGGAGCTCGGGCTTAAACCTGGGAAAAAAAATTTGCTCCAGGTGCAAATAAAGAGGTTGTTAAAGCTTCAGCCCCTATTTACCAGGAATGCCATACGCCTGCCGATTCTGAGGACGAGGATTATGAACCAAGAACTGAACAACGCAAGCTTTAAACAAATATTTTGCATTTCTTTGTTGTTCACCAATGAAAGCAGACACTAGTCTACTACGAGAAAAGGAGAAGGTTTCTTACAGAAAAAGGAAACTAGAACAGGTGAACGATGCCATAAAAGCCAAACGTGCTTGTGTACTACAAGTGTTGGAGGAAAGCCTTGAAGGCTGTGACAGGTGTAAGGATTTTGAAACTTTTGTTGGTCTCTTAAAACAAAAAAATCGCAGATGCATGGTCCAAAAAAGAGAGGATCAAACTGCTAACACTTAAGCCGGACACAGGAGAAGACTGCTAAAGAGTTTGGCGTATCTAGACACCTCGTGCATCAAGCACAAATACTTAAAACAGAGAAGGGAATTTTGGCAGAGCCAAAAGTAGATAAATGTAGAGAGCTTCCACAAGCTACAGTTGATTGAGTGTTAGAATCGAATCAGTCAGATGAGTTCTCGCGCATGTGCCCAGGGAAAAAAGAGTGCGTAACTTACAGGAATGACAAAGGGGAGAAAATTACCGCACAAAAACGTCTCCTGCTAGTCAACTTAAGAGAACTTTATATAGACTATAAGAACAAGTATCCTGAGGATAAGATAGGATTTTCCAAGTTTTGCCAGCTGAGGCCGCGTTGGTGCGTATCGGTGGCAGCACCAGGTTCTCAGTCGGTATGTGTATACCAACAGCATCAAAGTGCCAAGCTTCTCGCCTCTGCCCTGCCCGGAAATAAGGTAGACTACAAAGATATCTTGGAAATGGTGGTGTGCAACATGAACAATCTAGACTGCATGTTAGGAGTTTGTGGTAACTGCCCTGGAAAGCAAGTTGTCAGCGATTTCCTAGTAGAGGTCTTTGAATCCAATGAGTTTGACTTAGATGAAGGTATAACCAATAAGAAGTGGGGTCAAACCAACAATAGGTGTACTCTGCTGACGTTAACAGTCACAGTAGAGGAATTTATTTCATCAGCAAGTGACTTATCTGATACCCTTAGGCAGCATCACTTCAGTGCCAAGGTGCAATCTTCCTACTTGTCCGACAAGAAAAACAACCTGGCGCCTGAAGAAGCGATAGTTCTTCTGGATTTTGCCGAGAATTACAGTTTTATTGCGCAAGACGCTGTCCAAGGGTATCACTGGAATAACAATCAAGCCACTTCACATCCCTTTGTCATCTGCCACAGGGTAAAAGATAACCTGAAGTGCTTAAATTATTGTGTCATTTCTGACTGTTTGAAGCACGACACGATGGCAGTCCACGCCTTTCTATCAGCAGTTTTTCCACTCCTGAAGAGGACCCTACCTCAGGTGAAAAAACTGTGCTATTTTAGTGATGGGGCATCTGGTCAGTACAAAAACTACAAAAACTTTTTGAATCTCTGTAATCATGTGTCAGACTACTCTCTAGATGGAGAATGGAATTTCTTTGCCACTAGCCATTGGAAGAGCCCATGTGATGGCATAGGCGGCATAGTAAAGAGGCTCACTGCCCGAGCCAGTCTCCAGGCACCAACCACAGGTCATATATTAACCCCCATAGACATGTATAACTGGGCAGCGGCAAATATTCCAGGAGTGCAGTTTGTCTATGTTTCGTCCAAGGCTGTCTGTAATAATTCAAGGAGCTATCATTTTGAGTCCCGATTTTCAATGGGCAAAACGACTGCAGAAACAAGATTGCACTATGCGTTCAATCCCCATATTTTGCGAGGAACTACAGATGAAACTGCTTTCATGTGATGCCGATGCAAAAACCGTGAGAGTTCAGTCATGATAGCATTTTATTTTCACTAGTGATGAAGATAAGCACAAGCGTAGACAAACCACTGAGAAGAAAAAACTATGCTTGTGAATTTCATCAATACATAGTTCTGGGTTTTATTGATGACGCTGGACAATTTGTAATATAGAGAGATAATACATTTCTTAGTAAGGGAGATAGAACAACTCAGTTTCACTTTGTAAACATGAATTTCAGGAGTACAACCAGATTGTTTGAAGTAAACTTCAGTAGCATTTGATGTTAAATTTACATGTTGGGTTTTTGGTCATGTGGTGTATTTCAGACTTTTGTTTTAGTCGAGCCAAACCGAAGTCAAGGGGCCAAATGCGTTTTGGTACTTGCAAAGTCGATGTACAATGTATCTGTTTACAATCCAAGATATTTTAAGGCTTTTAGTAGAAAACTATCAAAAGCCACCCCTTTGGATTAATTAGCATTTACATTGTGATCAAGGATAGTTGTTCTATCAATTTTTACCTGAAGAAGTTTCGGCTAGTCGATGGAACTTGGTATACATGGACCTAAAGGATAAGAGATTACTTGTATGAAACTTTTTCAGCAAATTTTAACTGGCGACGTTACCATTTACCACTTTGAAAAATATGCTAATTTAGCATTTTTGCTGACATGACACATTTCAAACCTTCGACTTTACTAAACCAAATGGACTGGAGGGTCACAACGCATTTTGGTACCTACCACGTCGATAGAAAGACAGGTTTGAAATGGTGAACATGCTGTATCAAAAAATCTCTGGAAAATCCTTTGGAAAATGTTGGTATGCAAATTTAACTTGCATTTTCCACAATTCTTGTTTTAACATAACACAGCCGACAACATTTCTGATGTCGAATTCCAAAAGCCAACAATGTACTGTCATAGGTGGGAAAAGATTTAGCGAATTGCACTGATGTGCACGGAGATATGGCCCTCGAAACATTGGCCTGGGATCAAGCAAAATGGCACTATGGGCGTGGTCGGCAAATTTCAAAGGCGTGTATTTCAAAAACTATTGCACCGTTGACGCTGAAATTTGGGCAACTCATTATTGGTCCTAAGGGCTATTCTTAAAATAGGTTTCACCGAAATTGGAGCGGGTGAGCCCGGGAGCCCTGTTCAGTTTGGCGTGGAATGACCTGTATGACAAAATAATCACCCTGCTTTACAGGTGTAGTAAGATTCCATTATTTTGTTTGGCTGGATTTCAACGTTTAACAGTTCGATTATGAGGAGTTTGATTTTTCTGCATAAATTACCAGCACTTTGCTGTAAATTCACCCGTTCCATCAACAATCTAAATTTCACACGTATTCTTAAGTACAACCCCAATTCCGAAATAGTTGGGACGATGTGTAAATTGTGAATAAAATCAAAATGCAATGACTTTCAGATCACATGAGCCAATCTGTTATTTACAATAGAACATAGATAACATTTCAAATGTTGAAACTGAGACATTTTACATTTTTATCCACAAAATGAGCTTCTTTCAAATTTACTGGCTGTAACAGGTCTCAAAAAAGTTTGGACACAGGCAAAAAAAGGGCTGAAAAAGCAATTAGGATATAAGAGAATCAGCTGAAAGAACATTTAGCAAGTAATTAAGTTAACTGGCATCAGGTGTGTTACATGATTGGCTATAAAAGGGATGTCTTAGGCTACGTTCAGACAGCAGGTCTTGATGCACCATTCGGATTTTTTGGACAAATCCGTTTTTTTTTGTGTGCTCATTCATATTACACATTATATGCAACTTCTATCAGTTTTGAGTATGAACTGAATGCGACCCTGAAGTGACCCGCATGCGCCAAAGAGGTCCTGAGGTAATACGTGACCACGCAGGCACGCACTGTTTGTTGACAGAAGTAAATATGGAGGCATCTCGTCTCCGCATTTCAATGACGTAAAGGTCGGATAAATGCGACCTGGCCGTTCAGACAGCAGTCGCATTGCAAAATATTAGATACGTATCGGATTTAGGACCACATATGAAAGTGGCCTGGTTCGGATTTAAAAAAATCTGATTTGTGCAGTTCAAACTGTCTTTAGCAGATCGGATACAGGTCACATATGGGCAAAAAAATCGGATTTGGGGCACATTTGCCTGCTGTCTGAACGTAGCCTTAGAGAGGCTGAGTATCTCAGAAATAAAGATGGCCAGAGGCTCTCCAACTGGTGAAAAAAAATTGTGGAATACTTTAAAAACAATGTTCCTCAACGTCAAATTACAAAGGCTTTGAAGGTCTCATCATCGACAGTGCATAACATCATCAAAATATTCAGAGAAACTGGAAAAATCTCTGTGCATAAGGGACAAGGCCGAAGACCTTTACTGGATGCCCGTGATCTTCGGGCCCGCAGGCGCCGCTGCATCACTCACCAGCATGATTCTGTCATTGACATTACTAAATGGACCCAGGAATACTTCAAGAAACCACTGTCTGTAAACACAGTCTGCCGTGCCATCCACAGATGCCACCTAAAACTCTATCTTGCAAAAAGGAAGCCATTGTTGAGCATGATCCAGAAGCGCCGCCGTGTTCTGTGGGCCAAGGCTTATTTAAAATGGACTGTAGCAAAGTGGCGAAGTGTCCTGTGGTCAGACGAGAACAAATTGACATTCTTGTTTGAAATCATGGGCTGTGTATCCTCCAGGCAAAAGAGGAGAAAGACCACCCCTCCTGTTATCAGCGTTCAGTTCAATAGCCAGCATCTCTGATGTTATGGGGATGCATTAGTGCATATGGTGCAGGACACTTGCATGTTTTACAAAGCACCATGAATGCTGAAAGGTATATAAAGGTTTTAGAGCAACATATGCTCCCCTCCAGATGACATCTATTCCAGGGAAGGCCTTGCGTATTTCCGCAGGACAAAGCAAAACCGCATACTGCAGCTATGACGACAGCTTGGCTTCATAGTAGAAGAGTCTGTGTGCTGAACTGGCCTGCCTGCAGTCCTGATCTTTCACTGGTTGAGAACATCCATCCATCCATCCATCCATCTTCTTCCGCTTATCCGGGGCCGGGTCGCGGGGGCAGCAGTCTAAGCAAGGATGCCCAGACTTCCCTCTCCCTGGACACTTCCTCCAGTTCTTCTGGGGGTATCCCGAGGCATTCCCAGGCCAGCCGAGCGACATAGTCCCTCCACCGTGTCCTGGGTCTTCCCCGGGGCCTCCTCCCGGTGGGGCATGCCCGGAACACCTTCCCAGGAAGGCGTCCAGGGGGCATCCGATATAGATGCCCAAGCCACCTCAGCTGGCTCCTCTCGACGTGGAGAAGCAGCGGCTCTACTCTGAGCTCCTCCCGGGTGACAGAGCTTCTCACCCCATCTCTAAGGGAGCGCCCCACCACCCTGCGGAGGAAACCCATTTCAGCCGCCTTGTATCCGAGATCTCGTTCTTTTCGGTCATGACCCAAAGTTCCTGACCATAGGTGAGGGTAGGAACGTAGATTGACTGGTAAATTGAGAGCTTTGCCTTTCGACTCAGCTCCTTCTTCACCACAACAGATCGGTACAATGACCACATTACTGCTGCCGTTGCACCGATCCGTCTGTCAATCTCACGCTCCATCCTTCCCTTACTCGTGAACAAGACCCCAAGATACTTAAACTCCTCCACTTGAGGCAGGAGCTCTCCTCCAACCCGGAGGGGGCTAGCCACCTTTTTCCGGTCGAGAACCATGGCCTCGGACTTGGAGGTGCTGATTCTCATCCCAGCCGCTTCGCACTCGGCTGCAAACCGCCCCAGTACATGCTGAAGGTCCTGGTTCGAAGGAGCCAACAGGACAACATCATCCGCAAAAAGCAGAGATGAGATCCTCTGGTCCCCAAACTGGACTCCCTCTGGCCCCTGGCTGCGCCTAGAAATTCTGTCCATAAAAATAATTAACAGAACCAGTGACAAAGGGCAGCCCTGCCGGAGTCCAACATGCACCGGAAACAGGTCTGACTTACTGCCGGCAATGCGAACCAAGCTCCTGCTCGGTCATACAGAGACCGCACGGCCCTTAGTAGAGGGCCCCGGACTCCATACTCCCGAAGCACCTCCCACAGAATGCCACGAGGGACACGGTCGAATGCCTTCTCCAAGTCCACAAAACACATGTGAACTGGTTGGGCAAACTCACATGAACCCTCAAGCACCCTGCGGAGGGTATAGAGCTGGTCCAGTGTTCCACGATCAGGACGAAAACCGCATTGTTCCTCCTGAATCCGAGGTTCGACTATCGGCCGAATTCTCCTCTCCAGCACCCGGAATAGACTTTACCGGGAGGCTGAGGAGTGTGATCCCCCTGTAGTTGGAGCACACCCTCCGGTCCCCCTTTTTAAAAAGAGGGACCACCACCCCGGTCTGCCAGTCCAGAGGCACTGTCCCCGACTGCAACGCGATGTTGCAGAGGCGTGTCAACCAAGACAGCCCTACAACATCCAGAGACTTGAGGTACTCAGGTACCAGATTCCATGTCCAGGGATTGGGTTGTCGGGGCCCCCGCCCATGACTGTCACCCAAAACACAATGTATCGGCCCCTTTTGAACCCTCCCGCGGGTGATGGGCCTACGGGAAGGCGGGCCCACGTCGCTCGTTCGGGCTGTGCCCGGCCGGGTCCTGTGGGTGGAGACCCGACCACCAGGCGCTCGCCTGCCAGCCCCAACCCCAGGCCTGGCTCCAGGGTGGGGCCCCGGTGACGCCAATCCGGGCGACGTAACTGTCCTTGGTGTAGTTCTATTCATTGGGGCTTTGGAACTGCTCTTAGTCTGACCCGTCACCTAGGACCTGTTTGCCCTGGGAGACCCTACCAGGGGCAAGAAGCCCCAGACAACATAGCTCCTAGGATCATCCAGGTACTCAAACCCCTCCACCACGATAAGGTGGCGATTTAAGGAGGGGGATTGAGAACATTTGGCGCATAATTAAATGAATAGTCCTTGAAAGGAGACCTAAAACTCTCCAGCAGCTGGAGGCATCAAGAACTTGTCTCCTCAATGCCCAGATGCCTCCACTCTGTGTTTAAAAGAAGGGGAGATGCTACACCATGGTAAACGGGCCCCTGTCCCAACTTTTTTGAGACCTGTAACAGCCATCAAATTTGAAATGAGCTCATTTTGTGGATAAAATTGTAAAATTTCTCAGTTTCAACATTTGCCATGTTATCTCTGTTCTATTGTGAATAAAATACTGGCTGGTGTGATTTGAAAGTCATTGCTTTTTGATTTTATTCACAATCTACACTTTGTCCCAACTATTCCAGAATCGGGGTTGTAAAATAGTTGAAGTTTCTCTGCATAACTTTCTTAGACAAGTTAGATGCATTCAGCAAGAAACACGTTGCAGTATTATTCCGAATATGCAAGAGAGAGTGGTGGTTAAATTTCTGCTATGAGGTTGCTTTTTTGGAACTGAGCTGCAAAGCTTGTGGGATGTAGCAACAGTACCCAGGGGCTCTGCTGCATTTTGGAGACATCCATTCATCAAGCAAAAGGTTTAACAAACCAGAGACATCTGCTGGCTGAATTCATAACTGGATGAAAACTTTACATTCTGACCTCTGGAAAGTCCACCGCTGGTGGTCACAATTAGGACTAAGGAAATCAGCTGCTTGATGCAAGGTTATACGAAACACAGGACTGGACTTTTTCTGTATGTGAGTTGGACTTTCCAGTTCCACATACAAGCCATCACGTGTGTGCATGGATGTGCATGTGCATCACAAACACACAAGCACACATGCATGTACTCACGCACCCACCCATTCAGAATGCAATTAAGAATGCAGAGGGGCACACAAGCACACATATCTGCATGTACACACCAAGAAATTTCCATATATGCAAAGACAAGCATGCCTGTGTGAACACGCAAAACAGAGGAACACATACACATCCTGTCACAACCCTCGTGCGAATGCCTTCTATCTCCTTCCATTCAGTAACTTGCATGTCTCTCAGAAGTAATGACTCCTTTTGATTTGTTTGTGTCTTGCGTGTTGCTTTATTCCCAGCTGTGTCACCTTTCATAGTTCTCATCCCTTGTACATGTGATGTGTATTTGAACCACATCCTTTGAGTTGCAAGTTGCTGGATTGTAATTTTCTTTGTGTCCTTAACCCCTTGTGTACGAGAAAAGTACATATGCGAGCTGGCTCGCTGACCCGCATACCGGGAACCACAAATGTGTGGAGTGCTCTGTTTACCATTGTGGCCTGATTTGAGTATGCGGCCGCGCTGCCATGGCCAGGATTGTTGGCTAGTTCTTGTTAAGATCGCCAAGGAAGTATTTCATGCACATTCTTTGTCTGTTTCTTCACCTGTATGCTGTGATGATTGCCAGGAAAAGTATTTTATCCACAATTTTTAGATGATGGCACAACACGACAATAGAAACTGAATTTTTATGCTTCATTTTTCACTCTGTATAAATGAATACAGAAAAATAAAAAAAATACAAAATCACTCAGTCACATTCCAGTACACCCATTTTGTGTGGTTCAGTTTGTTACACGGTACGACGCGCAAACTAACTTCGCAAGTGTCACATCTGAACCGGGACTCGCGGCGAACTTTGTTCTCGGAACAGACGATGCACTGTTTCCACGATTTTTGGGTCTTTGCCGTGGGTGGATGGCTCTCCAAGAAGTGTCGTCCAAGGAGTCTGTTTGAAGCTGGTGACTCTGCCCATTCTCTTCGCTAAACTCACATCTTCAGCCCAGGATGCACACCCAATGAGCGATCAGGTACCTCATTAGTCTGACCCAATATTGGTACAAAATCATTCATGGCAATCGCCTCACAGCAGTTGCATATTGATACCACACACTATCCAGCATACCCATCCGCGAATATTTGGTTCTCGGCCACGGGAACAGATCACCTGCACGCACATGTGCGGATCCCGCCTGACTGGCTCGTATGTATTGCATATACGCCGGTCACTTGAGCTTTGAGTTAAATACAAAACCGTACACAAGGGGTTAAACTCAGTTAGTATTTACGAGTTAAACACTTCATCTTTTGAAAGTAAAACGTAGCCTTTAATGATAGTAATATACAGTAGCTATCCTCCTTATTTAGTAAATAAGAACAAGCTGCCGAGCCCTCTCAGGGTTCCTGGGGTTGGGATCACATTCTTGTTGATTCTTGTCTGTTCCTCTGCCGAGTTTATCTGGAACAAGCTCCCAAACCTTCTACGGTCATCAGGAATGGAACAGCATTCCTCCAAAGCTACTCCTTCCTGCCCTGGGACAGTTTGGCTTTGGTGAAGTGTTCACTCCATTGAGAGTCTTTACCCCCCCAGCAGGTGCTGAAAATGGTACTCGCGGCTCTCAGTAAAAGCTTACATCAGTGCTTGACAGACAGTGATTGCTGAAGCTGGATGTAACAAACACGGGTGTATCTTATCAATGCAGTCAATGTATCATGCCACGGTAACAACTCTCGAGAATGGATTATTTCACAGTCGCTCACCTATATTTAGTTGCTGATGATATTACATTCAATAATCAAATTTAAAAAAAAACAGTGTTAGTCAAAGGCTGTATCCGAAATCACTACTCACTATAGAGTTCACTACATAGTGGGTTCGCCATTTTGTAGTGCTGTCCAAATTGTTTGTAAGCATTTTTATCCCCTATAGTGAACTCATTACATCCCATAATCCACCGCTAAATTTAATGAACATCCGATGGTCACTAACCCAGCTATATGTCCATCACACACTGCACACAAACCGAAAAGCTCCAAAAGAATGGGGTTTAGTCAAAGGGGAGTTTTGTTTATTTTGTGAGAACAGGCACGAGACATTCATTCAACTTCATTCAGCTCAAAAATGTTTTTTTTTTTTAAATTGGAAACCGACCAGCGTAGGAGAGCCGTTTGTTTACACAGGATATTTAATTAAGGACAATTCATGTAACTTAAAGATGAGAGAAAGATTTCAAATGGACATTTAGGTACAATTAAAACGAATAATGATGAGTAAGAGGACAACACATAGAAGATGTTATAAAAATTCAAAGTAAGTTTGATTTAAACGATAATGGTAAACACAAACACGGCGGGAAATATATTAGTTTATTACAAAAATACGTCCAAGTTGAAGTTGAGCAGGTACGATTTAATTTTGTGACAGCAATGACACTATTGACTGCCATGACAAAATGAGCCGGGTAGTGTCCAAAAGTGTTTCTTCCCTCTGTTAATGAGCTCACTATGTCGTCACCTACATAGTGAGTCCCCTTATAGTGAGTAGGGAATAGTGAATGAGCGAGTGATTTCGGACACAGCCATAGTGTAATAGCAGAGGAACTTAGTTAGCAACCTCATGCATCACGTCATTCAGTCTAGTGTGCGAGATGTTGACCTCAGTTTACTTGACGGCCACTGCCGGTGTCAGTAATGACAAGGAATTTATAAAAAATGCACATAGCATCTTTAAATAAATTAAAAGATTAAAAATGAAGAACAATTGCTGTGTGAAGACCAGTAAAGAGAAGAAGTTACAAGTAGGACTTCTTTGACAAATAAGGATTGAAAAAGGTGGAGAACAATGGGCCCCATGCCTGTGTTCACCTTGGGCTCCCAAATTGCTAAATTTGCCACTGTCTCCATCCGGCTGTTATCCCAGAAAGCTCAACATCTGAATTGAACTGAGCAATCATCTTCTGGATTCCATCTCATTGTTACCATATTACTATCAATATACCCAATTGGATTTTAATCTGCCTCCACACTTGATTCCTGGTCTGGATCAAAACATATCCATGGACAAGCAGTTGCATACACATGCACACAGCGGCATACACAAGAAAGAATTTGTGCACACAAACAGACATGAATATACTCAGTAAATACATGCTTATAAATACGTCCAAATTTAAACTGAGGATAAATGGAAAACCTTGTGGTCCAGTTGCAATATTAATTTTGAGACTGTTCCCTTGGAAACTTCTCCACCGAGGTGCAGATGGTGACCATCCATTTTTCAAATATCAAAACTACTTAAAATCTTAATGCAGTCTGCCGAGGTGTGGATGTAATTGAAGTATGGATTAAATTATTTCTAGTGGTTATTATCATGCACACTGGGCAGGTGCTGAGGTTAAACATTTCCACTGCGATCTGAAGGCTGACCCTGCCACGCTTAATGGATGCCCCCACTGAGCAGCCGACATGCAGAGAATGTGAATATTGACTCAGACTGCGTTGCTATACAATCCATTTTGTTTTATTTTATTTATCTTTCCAATGCCGACAGAGGATCGAATTATCGCCGGCAGACCACCGGAATTTGCCGTGGGGCCATGAAAAGAAATCCTTCAGAGAAGTTAACAAATCTAATTTAAAAAGCCACTGGTAATTCAAAATACACTCCAGGGCAGCTGTTTCAGCCACTTCTTTTTGTAATTAAAAAGTAGCACACTTTATAAACACTATTAAGTAATTTTTTTTTTTTTTTTTTTTTTTTTTTGCTGGCATTGAAAATAAATTGAGAGCAAATCAAATGTTTGACATGCACCTATAATATTGAAAGAGAAGAGTCGTCCCCATTTTTAGGTAGTATCTGAGATAGTGGCTAAAATTCTTACCTTTTGTGGCATGGTTATTCTGGTATGATGTGTGATGGAGGTACGATATCTCTTGAGAAAGCCCACACAACATAGTGGTGAAGACCTGCCTGGCCCCACCTCCTCACCAGGAAGTGCAACAGCTGGTGCTGGACATCTCCAGGACCTCTTTAACATCTCATCCGCCTCTTAATCCCTTTGCACTCCTGTCGTCCTTTTCTCAGTTCCAGTCTCTCTCTCACGCACACGTGCACATGCACATACACACACACAGACATACACACACAGGCATGCTTTAATTCACGCAGGCTAAAAGCTCATCTTGATTGACTTCCTCAGAGTTGTAAATTGAGGAAAGAAAGCACAATTGTAAATGCAACCAGGGCTGGAGAGCATTTTGTTCCCACTTAGCTGAAACCCTTGAGATTTTTCTTTTTGAAAAAGACATACCATGCCACACTGGGCTCATAAGATTCTCCTCACACAGAACCAAAACTCAACTCCCCTCCTTTTCCCCTCACAGATACACCACACACACACATGCACACACACTATACACTCACCACATTTCTGAGCACAAGAGTCCACACTGCATCTCTCACGAGCAGGCATTCTCACAAGGTTCGTATGGTCTGATATATATTTGACTTTGTGGCCAAGACCTTATGATGAATACAGTTACTCTCATTTAGAATTTGAAGTCTGGTTTGTTGGTACAATTTGGAATTAAATTTACTCAGACACTGGGATTACCGTGGGGGTCATATTTTCTGAAAATAATAAGCTTTTTAAAAAACAAAAATAGAAAGTGCAGGTGCTGTTCTGAGTCTTTTTTTTTTTTTTTTTTTATAGTGAATGGCTCAATTACTTTGCATTGTCATCACCACAACGAAATACATTTTCTAGCCTGGTAATCATGAAGAATTACCAAAGAACTTGAGTATAATGTTCTGCAAATGGCATAAATAAATTATGGCTGCTGCCCAGCAATGGTCGGGGCTGGGCAATTTTAGGCAAAATTAGGCAATTCTGAGCAACAAGCAGAGTGTAGGAAGATGAAAAATAGGTGGCATTCTAATGTGCATTTTACATCAGTTGAGGCTTGAACTCACAATTTCTGGCATGAGAGAATATGCTCTATCTCACTGAGCTAATTGGCAAATGGAAATGTCACATGTAGCTTCACAAATTGACTAAGCCAGTCACCTGTATGCAAGACAGCATTTGTTAGCGTGTAAAGGCAGATTTCAAACGGCTGTCAAAAATTCAGTTATTGAGACAAAAACTTGAAAATACACAAATTGAATCTAGACAGCATGGATATGTTGGTAATTTGTTTTTAACAATGATTTATTGGCTCCATAAGTGAAAAAATTATGTTTTAAAATGCCATTTTTGCATTGACTCCAATTGTTCGCATGAGAGCAAAATTCAAAATGCTGTAAAAAAATTCAGTTTTTGAGATGAAATTCTGATATTTTCCAAACATCATCTACCATGACTCCAAAGTTTTGTCATTTTTTTTAATGAATATTGAAAATGTATTTAGCAAGAATTTGCAAGTATATGTTTACAATACCATTTACAGTCAAACATTTTGATGCAATGTAGGCTCAATATTTGATAAATAAAAAAATCTGTGTGCATCGTTTGTGTAGGACAGTCTGAAGATGCTCTGTAGCAAGTTTGGTGTCGATTGAGCAAAAATTGTGGGAGGAGATAGGTTTAATAAGTTTTACAGTTTTTGAAAAAAAAAAACAGCGTGATGGACTTCATAATTTGCAATAGGTTTAAATGTACATACAGCGCCCTCCATAATTATTGGCACCCCTGGTTAAGATGTGTTAAAAGCCTTAAAATAAATTAAATTTTTATTGCAGAAGCATACTCTCAAACTGAAAATTGTAGAAAAATGTAACCTTCAACTCAAGTGAATTTAAGGGAAAAAAAAATATCCCTGACTAAGAAATAATCATTTTTCATAAAATCACCTGTTCCACAATTATTGGCACCCCTAACAATTGCTAGGAAATAAATGTAATTGAAGTATTTCTGTCATTTCTACAGTAGTTTACAAAGTTGATCAGAGTATCTAGGAACATTTAATTAGTAATTCATCACTTCCTGTTTCCCTGGGGTATAAATATGACGTGACACAGAGGCCATTTCTCTTATCCACTCTTCAACATGGGAAAGACAAAGGAACACACCATTCAAGTAAGGCAGATGTGTGTCGACCTTCACAAGTCAGGCAATGGCTACAAGAAAATAGCCACTCGCCTGCACCTGCCCATATCTACTGTCAGAGGAATCATTAAGAAGTTTAAAACAACTGGAACAGTGGTAAACAAGCCTGGACGAGGACGCAAGGTTATTTTGCCACCACGCATAGTGAGGAGGATGGTAAGAGAAATAAAAAGTTCTCCAAAGCTCACTGTTAAAGAATTGCAACAAATGGTAGCATCTTGGGGTCACAAAGTCTCCAAAAACAACCATCAGGTGCTATCTACATGCCAACAAGCTGCTTGGGAGGCATGCACGGAAAAAACCTTTTCTCACTCACAATCATAAACGCAAACATCTGGAGTTCGCTAAACGGTACTGGGACTTCAACTGGCACCGTGTGCTTTGGTCAGATGAGACCAAGATAGAGCTTTTTGGCAACAAACACTCTAATTGGGTCTGGCGGAACACAAAAGATGAGTATGCAGAAAAGCACCTCATGCCCACTGTGAAGTATGGGGGAGGATCGGTGATGCTGTGGACCTGTTTCTCTTCCAGATGCCCTGGGAACCTTGTTAGGGTGCATGGCATCATGAACGCTTTGAAATACTAGGACATTTTAAATCAAAAGCTGGTGGCCTCTGCCCGAAAACTGAAGATGGGTCGTCACTGGGTCTTTCAGCAAGATAATGACCCTAAACATGTGGCCAAATCTACACAGAAATGGTTCACCAGACACAGAGTCAAGCTCCTCCCATGGCCATCTCAGTCCCCAGACCTCAACCCCATTGAAAACCTGTGGAGTGAGCTGAAGAGGAGAGTGCAGAGGAGAGGACCCAGGTCGCTGGATAATTTAGAGAGATTGTGCAAAGAGGAATGGTCAAAGATCCCTCTTTCTGTATTTTCCCATCTTGTGAAACATTATAGGAGAAGATTAGGTGCTGTATTGTTAGCAAAAGGGGGGTTGTACAAAGTATTAACATCAGGGGTGCTAATAATTGTGGCACAAATGATTTGATGTAAAAGAATTATTTCTTAATGTGGGATTTTTTTCCCACTGAATAAAAGCAATTGAATTAAACGTTGGATTTTCCTCTTTTTTTCATTGTGGTCCTATATTATTTAGAAAAAAACTGAATTTATTAGAAGCTAAAGAACACATCTTAACCAGGGGTGCCAATAATTATGGAGGGCGCTGTAAGTTTCTTCAGTATTGGGGCTACATTTTGGTGAAAGTTGCAAATCTGTAGTGCATATGGTTGATTTGTTGTAAATTTTCAAAATTTTGAACTTTAGAGGCTTGCTGTAGCGCCACCATCAGGACTATTGGCCTGTTTTTGCAGCTGAGGCAATCTGGCATGGGACGGGACCTTTTTGCAAAGTTTGCTGATTTTTCGCCTTGGGAAGTAGCATTTCCTCGGAAGAATTAGAAGAAGAAGAAAGAAGAAAGAAGAATATGCAGGATAACAATAGGGTCCTGGCAGCTTAGGCTGCCCGGCCCCTAATAATGATGCCCTCAATTATAAAAAGAAGTAATGGAAAAGCATTGGTTGCTTTGCTAAACGGTCAGCAGAACATTAAGGGGTTAATTGTGCCATGAATGAGAAAATTGCTCAGTGGTCTCTAATCACTACTTTCCAATTGTATCTTTTAGCCTCTCTTTTTCAATTGTTTGGAAGTCTCAGGTTTGAGGCATTGCTCATAAATATTAGAGAATATCAAGCGTACAAAAACACCATTGTATTTTTCTAAGCTGTGAATTAAATATGTTGATTGAAAAAAATGGTTATAGACTCCTCTCTTCTTGTCAACTGAACGAAACATGACGTATTACGTTGAATAAGGACCAGTATAAATAACAAATTGAGCTCCTTAACGTCCACTTACACCAAACCAAATCCAGATAAGTTCAGATGGAGAGCCAGATGAGTTACTTTTCTAACTCTAACAGATGTCTCTGAAATTGCTACCCAAGGCTAAATGTGCCACGAGTCAGCTTACAGTAAATCTGTGAACATTAAAAAAGAAATATGCAATAACCAAACATATTTTCAATGCATGTAACCCATTCAGTTTGTTTTCTGATGACAAGTAAAATCTGCTGTCCACTATAATATACATTAAATGCATTAATTTATTGGACAGCGGTATATTTAAAAAAAAATTTTATCCTGTTGGTGAAGTCAATCACTGAATCTGAATCCAATTTCACAAGCATTTTACGCACTGAGGAGGGGACCGCAGGCAAAAAGTCCCCAAAATAAGCAGAAACTGAAGCATCACCAGCAAAAATACCCAGCATCTGGTGATGAGGCAGTCATTGCATGCAAAGACTGAGTGACCAAGTGGTAAAAATGATAACTTTACCCAACATTATGTAAATTTCTCTTTTTTTTATGCATCTGAAAATAGGGGGAGTATGTACAAAAGGTGCTGTCATTTCTTAAAGGTTCATGGATGAAGACGCCCTCAAATCAAAGCCTACTGTCTGCACATGAAAAAAGTCTTACTTACTTTCTTCTAAATCAGAAATTTATTAATTGCAGGTTTCACAATTATTAGCCCCCTGACTTAATGCTTTGAGTAAGTACCTCTGAAAAAGACAACTGTGAGTCTTTTCCCAGAATGTATTATGTCATTTTATCTTTTCAAAAGAACCAAAATAAAAATATGCCACCATCCAATGAATTATAGTTCTCACTGCATGGAATTAGTTACCTGTTTCAGAGGAATAAATGGGGGAATACATTGTGCTATCCAATTAACTCAGTAATCTGGCATCCCTGATCATTTAGCTCTTCTTTAATCCGTGCGGATTGCTGTCCCTGTGAGCTGTACAGGAGCAGCGTGCGGGGGCCATCATTTCTAAGGAAAATCAACAGAATATGACCTCAAAGAAGGTGCAGTTACATCGACTGGCAGCTGGTGGTACTGTAGCTCCTCTGAGATGGTGCATCAGAGCCATGGCACTTTCACTCCATGTAAGACCAGAAAAATTATACAAGATTGACTAAAACCAGATTAAACTGTAGTACCAAGGGGGAAAGCTTCACAGCACAGTTTGATTCTCAGTTGGCAAACCTAAGCAAGAAATGGTCAAACTTTTTGAATCTGAAAAAATTGAATCCGAAAAGAATTCAAATTCTATTTGATCAAGTTATTTTAATCACTCAAAAACAAGCATGATGATGATGATTTTTATTATTATTATTATTATTAATGGTATTATTGGTTGAAAGATTGCAAGTTTTGTCTGCTGTGTAGTTTCCCCATGGTTAAAGGAAACCTCTGGAATGTAGAAAAATCTAACCTATCGTAATGGACAATCTATAAATAAATACTTTTAAGGACAGTCATTGCCGCCATATTTGTAAGCTAGCAAAGCATCTTGAGAATGTGATGTCATCTGGTTTCTTGACATATAACACGCGCTGTTTAAAGCACTCCAAAGTAAGAAAAGCCTTGTGAAATCTCCAAAAACATCCAAGAATGGCATATGTTTTACCATTTCAACTTGAACCAGAGCATTCTTCAGTCAATGCATAGTCTAGAAGCATCATCAACAAGAAAATGTTTCTCTTCTTAGCATCTCAGGTAAAGACTATCTGAACTCTTGACTAACTTAGATAGCTGAGATGGGCCTTTGAAACTGCCAGTTATGACAAGGCAATTTTAAATTCGGCAAGCTTTTTTTTCAAATATCGACCAGTGCCTGAGTAATTGTGAAGAACAGATCATGTTCCGCAATTAACGAGCACAAAGTATTTTTTGGTTGCATGCGCGAGCGGTCATTTATGTTGCTGTGGCAGCGGTAATGTGTAATGTGAATGTGACTGTCCGTGCAACTCGCATTGCTGTTGGTCGGTGGTGTGAATTTGCGGGTCAATCCTCTGGCAAGTTGATGTCCTATAGAAGTGAATGTAATCTTGGCGCAAATGGAGCGGCAAATCTTCTAAGCGAAAAAATATAAATGATCTCGCGGTCAAACTCCCACAAATAAATCAGGGAGAAATTTTGTTTCACGTTGCAATTCCTCCAAACTTGAAACAAATTTTTCATGCTGACAGATTTCATTCTAAGTCAATGCAAAGAAGTAAATACACACAAAAAGATGCTAGTTCGCACTGGCCGATGCAAATCATATGGTGCAATGGGAATGGCGCGCGCAAAAGGTGCAAATTTCACATTTTGCTTCACCTCAAAGTATTCATGTTGAGCAAAAATTTTGCGCGAGTAGAACAGTGTTCTGAATAGTGCCATTGCTACTGGCAGCAACATTGGCTACCTAGCTACATATTCAAACTGCAGTTAGATGCATTGCTTGCAATAATGGGAACGCTAGTGAGCTAGCTTTATCAAATAACCTATGTAACACTGTTTCACAAAAAAAAGTGGTCTTGCGCAACATCAGATATGACAATTTCATAAGTTTAGTGAATATTTTTACTCTCAAGCAGGTACAATGTTCATAAAGTAAAACGTTAGCATAGCAACATTAGCGTCACTATCTTCTTAATGATTTTTTGAGATTCCAGGAAGTACTGCCCCTTGAGTGTAAACAAGGCTCAACTCGCATTGCTGTTGATCGGTGGTGTGAATTTGCATGTCAATCCTATACTAAGTTGTTCTTCCATAGAAGTGAATGCTTTTGAACTTGCTGCTGGTTGCAATGCGAATTGACCTTTTAAGCTTTAGTCCGGTGCACAACATCCAGTTCTTCCAGAAAAAGACCTGAAATATTAATTCACCTGAAGATATCTACACTTCCACTGTGTGCTGCTCCGTTGCAGATGCCGTTTAGCCCACTTTTGAACACTTAACATCGGGCTTCCCTTTTGTATATTGAAGTTTTTACTGACATGTGGATGTAACTACGCATTTTTGTACTTAAAAAGGTTTGCTAAAGTAATCCTGAGCACATGTGGTTGTATCACTTAAAGGGGAAAAAAAAAAAACTTTTTCAGCTTTTACCCAAAAAGGTTCATGTTCTGCTTGTTCCATACATATTTTTGCTGATTTTTAGCAATTTTTATGTACCGAGTAATCAAACCTCAAACCACTGAAATACAACTAATAAGCACAAGTTCATGAAAGCCACCATTCTGTATATTTTAGCCAATCCAAAAATACTTTGTCGCAATGTCCTGGACGTTTCAACACGCTTGGACACCAAGAAATCAGCTGATCTATTTAAAGTGTATACAAATTAGGCTTGATTATCACTCTTGCTGCAAGTTTACACCGAATGATCAAGATCAGATATTACCAATCATTATGAGAACCTGAGTGACAAAATCAGTCATAATACCGCTGTGTGCAGCTGTTGATTGGTCCAGCAAAACGGGAAACTCAGACCCGCCCATGGACATAAGCTTGCACTGATTCCCCTTGGCGAAGCCTGACTTGTTACGACAGTGGTTGCACAACATCAGATTCAATGAAGAGGCGCCGGTTATGTTCTGCACAAATTTATCCAGTTGTTTCAGGAGCACGTTTATGCAAAGTATGCAATTAAATCGGCCAGTTAATATCGGAAGATTCTGAAAGATGATGCCTGTCAACTTATCTAGGCTGGAAAAATGACAGCAGTGGCGTAGCCAGAACTTAAAAATGTGTACACAAAACATCCCTTAACAATTAGTCCTAACTTGTTCTCAATCATTTATATTTATTGACACGTTTTCCAATTATAAGTATAATCCATTGGCAATCCAGGTCACAGCTTCTCTCTCCATGCAATCCATCAGCGACTAAATAATTTGCTAAATTCAGAACAGAATAAGAATTTACTCAAAAATAGGCCCATGCTTTAGGAAAGACAAACTACTCAGAAACTTCCCCGCTCCCTTTTCCTCTCATCAGGTGATTTAACTTGTGCTTCATGATCCTTTAAATTGTTTAAATGAAATAAAAGACCATTTGAAATGTCTTTATGCTGTTTCATAGCTTCCGACCCCTGAAACAAGCGTGAAGGTCCGGGGACATAATCGGTTTACAACTTACTGGTGGTGAAATCTCCCATAACACACGTGAAACGGAAACACTTACATGCACAAGGATTACACGTTGAGTGATAATGACCGCGTTCCAATTAAATATCACCTTTCACTCTCGGTACAACGTGGGTTGATTAAAAAGTGGGACTCGGCAATTAAATATAAATTTGTTCTCCGAATTAAAATTTTCAATTTTCGCTTTTGTTATAAAGTATGAGATTGCTGACTACGGTGTGAGAGCCTAATATGCTACTAAAAAGCGTGAGACTCACATCATATGCGTGAGTTCCCCCCCAGAGCCACAGAATATTTTAGTACTGGTAAGTGCTGAAAATGGCACAAGCAGAAGTTTAGAACTCAAACAGGATTCAACAGATGAACGGTCAGGGGTCGTCCAAGTAAAGCGAAGTGCAAACAGAATCAGTTTGGACAGACAAGCCATGGTCAGAGACAAGTTCAAGGTTACTGGAAGGCAATCAAGTGGCAGGCTAGCTGGGTGAAGCCCACTCAAATTCTGACGCAGTCAGGGGGATGGGTACAATGGCCAAGACGCGACAGAAGAGTAGGGCTCTAAAAGCTTCCCAAGTAGTGAGAAGCCACTAATAAGGGGATAGAATACAAAAAGGGAACATGCTCCCCGGCAACAATGCCAACAGAAAACAACCCAGATAAGTGGGCGAAAATTCCTCTGAAAATAGAACTGACCGGACAAAGAAAAGAACAGAAACACAGCCTCCAACTCCCGGCAAGGAAGAGGAACTTACAGAGGCTCAGGGTAAAGGGAATAGACTCAAATAACTTGGTGAGAGGGACAGAAGCACCTTCGCTCTAGAAGCAACTAGCTCGAAATGAGATGAGACTGCTCAGTAAACCCCACAATAGCCCACAACTCAGGCTGTGCCAGGGCAGAGTGACAGCAGATAACCGAAAGAAGGTCCAGATAAAGAATAGAGACCTTATCGGAGGCAAAACTTCCTACGCAAAGAAGGATTCTAAACGAGCCTCAAATATGCAGCTAAACCCTATTCTAAGGCTGACTGCCGGCTTGGTAGTGCACAAGCAGAGTGACACAAAAGCGCAGAGCACTGCTAAGGCAAGTCTTAAATACTGCCAAACACAGCAGGAATCAATTAAGCCACTAATTAACTGAGTCAGAGCTCTAACAGGAGCCTGCCCTACTGAATCAACGCTTAGATGAGAGAATGAAATTGTGCAGGTAAAAACCATGACAGACGCTTGGAGCTTCTGCCAGCTTACAAGGCTTGCGGCGGACTCCAGGGGAAGATATCCTTAATAAACTCAATAAGCGTATCTTTTTAGATTTTCTAAGGATGGTAGTGAGGAGGCTTATAAGCTGGGCAGGTAGGGCACAGCAAGAGGAGCAATCCAGCAAGAATGAATGCAGACCAGAGATATACACATCCAACAATCAACAACAGGAAATGGGTGATTGCGGGACCATAGAAGGGAGGAAGACACATGACCCAATCATAAAATAATGAGAACTAATAAGGGGGGGCATGCAGAGGGAAAAACCAGACAAGGATTGCAGGAAAAACAATAAAGAAGACTCAGGTTGTGACAATAACTTCCTTTTGACGAGATCTCTTTCCTCTGTAGTTTCACTATTCTCTTTTTTTTGCAGTTAAATGACTATTTCATTTATTGAAGGGATATGAGTGAGGGTTGACAGGTATGCAATTTTGAATTAATTTAATGCTGATTTAAATGCACCAATTTAAACTGAGTGTGATTTCTTAGTTATTTACTTTTAATAAATTTGCAAAAAATCTCCAAAAACGTTTTTTCACATTATTGCCATTATGGGGTATTGTGTGTAGAATTTTACGGAAAAAAATCAATTTAATCCATTTTGGAGTAAGGCTGTAACATAACAAAATGTGGAAAAAGTGAAGCGCTGTGAATACAGGTATGGTTTCAATTTTCGCAATCCGGATCCATGTTACCCGTCTCGTAATTTAATGATACTCACACACTATTTAGCCAACTATATGAGGCAACTTTTGTGAAAATATCTTAGGAGTGTTTTCATGGGAACCTGGTTGTTTTTCAAGATGAACTTTACGTTTTGCATCATTTTTGGTCAAGACAGATGCATTTTTCAATGGAAAATTGTCTGAAACTTCTTCAGTTTTTCACATATATACTTATGTTTGGTATCAAAATGTCCGTCATTGTTTTGTAGCCATTAAACGTCATCTGGTTTTTCAGAACAGTCATTTATGGGTTTAAATATTGACTTTTTGAGGCCTTGTCCCACAAAAATCTTGAAATCACTAAATAGGTCACCGTTCACTTCCTGTATGCAAATTTCACATTTCAAATCTATTTTCTGGACAGTCCCACACGTAGGTACATATAACCAGAAGATGGTTCAAAATGGGCTGTGGGCAAATTTGCCTATATCCTGCAAAACCTCCTTTGGTGGCGTCAGATAAGTTGCGTCCTGCGGGGTGGTTAACAGTAGCGATAATGACGTAAATATTTAAGCAGCAATGTAATCATGCTTTATTCATTAAACTATAGTAATTATGTACGGTTACAAATAAGGGCGTAGGTTTAATGTGACAGTTGGTAGGGACACATATGTAATGTGAGCTTGCGTGGCGTGCAAGCTGGAAAATTTTTGCAAATCTAAGTGCAGATACTGCCTTTTCTGTGTACAGAGATTATCCGAATGAGTGTTTCTTTGTTTTTCTTATGACGCTAAGCAAACTGCCTCCATAATCTTAATAGATAGATGCCACATACATGAACTTCAGTTTCTATTTTGTTACCGTCCAAATACCTTTGATTTGATTTTTGAATAGAACTTAACAACTGTTACTAATGTTATGAACATTTATTATGAAGGTTAGCAATATCGAACAATTGAAATACTCTTACCAATTCATAAGTTTCTTAATTACATACTGGTATGTTTTATTATTAGAGAATGTAAAATCATAATAGGCAATTTAAGCATCTCTCTGTGTGGTAACGCAACTGCAGCCGAGATAAACACTTCAAAATCGACCATTGACTATCTGTGAATTGGACGAGCCACAAACCAAGCGTTTTATCGGACTAGATCGTGTTAGATTTAGTACAACTTGTTTCTTTCATTTTCCCCACTGAGGCAAAGTTCGTCGGGACATTTTGACTTTAAAAGGTTATATTTGCTGAACATCATGAGACTAACTTCAATGTTTTCCCTATAATTCCATACTACTGTATAATTCATAATTAGGACCTCACCTGAAGCTGTCATACACCTGCATCTTCAACAGCTCGCTGACATGGTTCCTGCAAACAAAATAATACATTAATAATAGCACCATCGCAGTATTTCTATACTGAAATTCACCTCATAATTGATATATCCAGCCGTGTTATGTCTACTACAGCTGGCAACCTGGCTACTAGCCAATATGTGACAGAAACCAGGTTTAGTTCGCTAGTAGAAACTAGCGAACATGATTAACTAACATTAGTTGACATTATTTTCCAATAAAAAGTAACTTTAGGTAGCTAGCTAGTTTTCACTTTAAATAGCTAACTGTTTCTGACGAGTTAGTTTGATAAATATGCCCTGGATGGTTAAAAGAAAAAAAAGCTTCTTATGCTGCCTCTTCTTTGGTGACCACTTGGTGTTCTTCCTCTCTCAACTGAGTGGCTAGCTGCCGTTAGCTCGCTAGCTAGCGAACTCATGTTATGTAATGGTTAGCTATGGAAACGTACTGCAAGCACACTTTGTTATGAGAGTGGCAGTTAGCTAGCCTGCTACAGTGCTAAACCGCACCGATTCAAGTTCCCAACATTACACTTGGCATTCAGTTTGGCTGAATATTAATAGCATTACATGGAACGCTCTCAGACAATGAAATTTCCGCAAAAGTGATATGTACCTAAGGTAATATCAAATATATGTCATGAGTTTGGCCATGGGAAAAGTGCTATAGTTGCGTGATGAAGAAAAATCCTGAACAAATGCCAAATTATGGTTCTCTTCAACCGGCAAGCCATTGCAAACACCATTTAATCAAAGCCGGCGATCCAGTTGCGCATCTCAAGCCCCGCTTTAGACAAAAATGAATATTCATGACCTGAATAGAGCAGTGAATTTACACTTGACTTTTAGCCTTCAGGTAGCCCCTCCCTTTCAACCAATCAAATGCTAGAATGCTTAAATGGGTTGTCTTGGAGATGTAGCCTCCACAACTGGGTCTAATGTGGCTTATCTGGAAAGATGATGGGAACGAGTTCGCTGAAATATTGGTTGGGACAATCTGGCTTCCCAAAGTCCATACACAAACCTACGCCCTTGGTTACAAAGGAGCTAACATGTCCACTTCATATGTCAGCAACTGTTGACCATTCGCTAGCTACGTGCTATGATAACAGACTGATTTCAGCTCGCTGGCTCTACGTAAACTGTCATAAGTTCATTGTTCACTGAATGATTATTGGTCCCCCCTCTGCCACCCCACTTCAAAAATCCTGGAATCGCCCCTGATGACAACGCATCGTTGGTACAGTGCTTCTACCCCAGGATGCATAAAATACACATTAGGTGCTCCGCCTCTACAACCACAACAATCCAAACAGTGAATGCAGATTTCATACAAGATGTGTGAAATGAAATATAAAACGTTTGGCTAACATAAAGATAAGTGTAAAATATTCGTTTTGGTAAGAAAAAAGGTAGCCTACTTGTAGACGCTTCATACTGACAAGCCCAACAACCAATCAAATTCCAACTCTGGTTGGGGTGGCACTTGGGGTGGCCAGTTAGAGTTTTGGGGTGGCCTGTGCCACCTCCGGCCACCCTTTTGGTCTGCCCCATGTTAAGTAGACCCTCCCCTACCCTGCCCATGGCTACACAACAACCATTCATCAAATACAATAAATGAAAACATTTGTATCATTAAGCCTGCTCACTTTACTGACTTGGCAACGGCATTAGTCGACAACACGGAATCTCCTCAGACTTCAGTGCACCGCACTTAGCTTCTCATATCCACAGCTGTGCTACTTACAAGAACGCGCTTAGAGACAAGGGGCCCTATCTTACGCCAGAGTCCCTAAACCCGTTATTTGGGGATTTAGCATTGCGTAAGAGGCGTTCCCCTGCAAAAGTTGCTATCTTTCGCACCTGCCCTTATCCCTAAAACACCTGTGCTACCTGTTATATTATGCATAGGCGTGGTTTGGGCGTTACGCCAGTTAAACCAATCAGTGTGGCAGGTGCCATTGCCTTTAAGAGCAGGCTGCGCTATAGAGGGATTATTTGTTTATCAACACGGCGGATTCGCGCGCAACTTGACTGCAGAAAGAGCAGCCCCTTTAAACTGTTTGACAGGTTGGCATGGTTATCTTGCAGTTGCGATGTTAGCTAGCAAGCAATGTTGTCAGCGTACTACAACAGTTCATCGCCGAGTGATAAAACAAGTTATGCTGCTAAATTAACATTAGTGAATGGGATACGTCTTAACACGTTGACTGCCAACTACGAGATAACTCGTAATGGCGGGTCAGGGCCAGCGCTAGACCTGAAAATTCGGGGGTAATTATCCATCTCTTTATTGACAACAATTAGTCCTGGCTAATTCGAGATGGTTTTCCTATATTTACACGTTTTCCAATTCAAGAATAATCAAGTGGCTATTGAAGACACGGCTTCTCTCCCCCATGCGATCTAACAGCAAATAATGGGCTACATTCAGTACAGAAAAATAATTAAATTATAATTAGGTCTATGCACTGGCACTCAGCAACGGTAATTTTTTTTCCAGCGAGAGCGGCATTTCAGAACTCTTCAGCGAATGAAGGTAATTCTGGTGACAAGTACGTGGTTTCGTCAGTTTACATTTTCCAATCCGACAGCTGTCTATTTTTTACAGCAAGTTGCGTGACCGTGCTGCAAGAACAGCATTCGCAAAAGATTTCTGAAATAATATAAATATGTATTAAGTCTGGGTCATTGTGAACAAGAAAAACAACTGCATCCTGATCGCGAACTGCACCTGCATGGCTAGGTATGTAATTTAGAATAATATAACGTTACAAATTAATCTTAGCTTCCTTTGTACTTGTTGTACACATTTGCTCCCCCTCCCCCCTCCATATCACTATCTTTTAGAGCTGCTGTAATTATGAAATTTCCCCACTGTGGGATCAATAAAAGTGTATCTTATCTTTCCATTGTTATGTAACCTCGTCTTCAGTCACTGTCATTATTGTAGTAATCATTTCACAACTCATTTGCTGCAATTATACAGCCGTGCCTGCAGGCATATCTAACTTTATCACCATTCAAACCAATGAGTCTAACATATTATATTGCTCGAAATTAATTACAATGTTCTTTTTTCTCTCAGCTTGGGGTCATCCTGTAGGCATGCTGCAGCACTGATGCCCAAAGTCTGTTAAACTTGCGCGTTTAAGACATGGTCGCGGCTCTTCCTGCCCTCTTTCTGCAGTCGACATGCGCAGTAGAGCGGGATGACTTGTTCAGTGACGTAGACTGATAATCCCTCTATCCCAAATCCTCAAACCAAAACCCGCGATGGAGAGAGGAAGGTCGCCATGTTTCTCCGAAGACGAAGTTAAATTGCTCATGCATGAGGTCAAATCCGGACTGGGGAGGATCAAAATCCCATTTTAGAAAATACCCACAGCCAAATAAATGCCTACATTGACTGCAATCATTTACACTTTTTTCTTTATAAAGCAACTTTGAGTATTTAAAAAACGCTATATGAATTGCATGTATTGTTACATTATTAGTAGCCTACTGATCGCACAAATTACTTACCAGGCAGGCTGCAGATGACATGACTAGTGGTGTCGCAGCTCCGCTGCCAGCTGGTCCCTCATTGCCCCTGCTACTGCTGGCACTATATCAGCATTTGGAGTCGGCACCTGCACTTCAACTTGCCGCCTTCTAAAGTCCGGTAATAATCTATCCTCAAAATCCAGCATCATTACATGGCGTAGGGCAATGTTGTGCAGCACACAACATGCCACAAAGAAAGATGCTACTTTCTGAGGACCATACTGTAAGACCCCACCTGACATGTCCAAGCAGTGGAACCACATTTTGAGCACGCCAAATGTTCGCTCAATGACAACTCGTGCGCGTGAGTGTTTTCTATTGAAAGCGAACTCACGCACACTTGTTTGGCGTAATGTATGGCACCATGCACCACGTCTTTAATGGATAGCCATTGTCACCCAACAGCCACCCATCCAGTGGGGGGTCCCTCTGGAAGCCTGCAGGAATGACCGACTGTTCCATTATAAAAGCATTATGGCTACCTCCAGGATGATTTGCATATACATTCAAGATGTAACCCCATGCATCGCAAATCACCTGGACGTTGATGGAATGGGTTCCCTTAAGATTCACATAGGCGCCACTGTTCAGAGCCGGAGCCCGAATCAGAACATGTGTGCAGTCGACGGCACCCAGAACCCTAGGGAACCCATATCTTGCCAAAAAATCCTGCATTACCCTGCGTTGTCTCTCGGGTGTCACAGGGTTGCCAGTGATGCACCTACTGGCATGTCGGACTATGCTGGCAGTGACTGCAGTTATAGCCAAGCTTACGGCAGATTGGGTCATGCCTCCAATTGAGCTGAGTGGGTGTTGGAATGACCCACTAGCATAGAAAAATAGTGCCACAGTAACCCTAACAGCAACGGGCAAGGCATACGGACAGCTGGCAGCGGTGTCTACATCATCTGCAACCAGGTGACATAATTCCGTCACTGCCTGACGGGAGAGGCGCAGTTTTGTCACGCATTCTCGTTCTGTGGGAAATAATACTTATATTGTATTATTATAATTTTTGAATATTATATATAATACATATAATTAATATATATTATATATAATAATTATATATTATTAGCCTGGAATCCATACATATCAAGTGCTAGTCGCTCCCAACGGTCACTGACTGATATCAGTCTGGCCTCAGTCGTATAGCCAGCGTTTAGCCCTTACGTCACTAATGAAGTGAATATATGAATATTCATGTTTTCTGCTCTTGGCTGATTGGGTGACCTTTTGGCAAGAACCACCAATCGAATATGAGTTAGCTGGCCAGCAACGGCATTCATGAATGTTATTTGACATGAGCTTAAAAATTAGATTGTGGCTTGCTTGCGTTTACTCTTGGAGTGGTTGTTAGGTTTTGAACAGGATAATGTTTGGCCATATCTGCATTTTGTTTATTTCAGTGGGATTCCCTGGTTTAATAAAGGCTAAATTAAATAATACTCAAATTACATAATGTATTTCACTGTAATTGGCATTAGCTATAGCTCGAAGGGCATGATTGCATCAGCTAGATTAAAGTGATACTCCACCCAAAAAATATAATTTTTATATCAGTTACTCACCATTAGATGTCTTGAATGGACGAAGTTGTTCTTCACTTGGCGCAACTTAATGGCCACTGGAGAGTTTTGAAAAATTATCCAAATTCCTTTTTTGCTGGAAGCAAATGGGGTCACCCAGTAACAATGGGAAAACTACACAAAACGTCCGTTGACAAACTTTCAAACCAGCGTCCAACGCATCGTCAAGTATAATCCAAGTCTGCTTTGTCCACTCGTATCCTCAGAACTCTAGAAACGCGGTTATTTTTTGCTAAAAATAATAAAATACCACAGTTCTGCTTCAAGTAAGCTCGCGCATTCACCGGAAGTCCCGCCTCCCGGCTCGTTCATTGCCCAGAGACTCTGCTGCCACTCAGATGAATACTCGTATAAACACGAGCCGGGAGGCAGGACTTGCAGAACTGTGGTATTTTATTTATTTTTAAGTCTGTCTAAAGGGGCAGGGCACCCTTGCGACTGTGAACCAATCACAGATCTCGCATGGATTTTGTGTGAATATTTGAAAGTCAAACGCTGGTCTACCGACTGAGGTCAGACATATAAGCAAGTGACCGTTGGGAGCTTGATATGGATGGATTCCAGGCTAATATATTATTATAAAAGCGGAAAAAATGATTGATACAAAATACAAACAATATAGATTTACCTGAAAGGCCCAGGTAGCTGGTGCGCTGGCAGTACACGCGTTCTGGGCGTCTTCTGTTATTTAAAGCTGCAGTTGGTAACTTTTAGGAGAGAGAGGACTTGGCATAAAAATTTGAAAAAATGCAACTTTCAGATCCCTCCCACTCCCTCTCCACTGCACTCCTGCCCTAAGACCCTCCCCCAGAAGGTTGCCATGCACGTGAAGGCACGCGAGCTGTTATGCATGCGACTGTGGATAGATTTTGCAATTTCACATTATGAAAACGGCCAAGTTGCCGAGGCTAGACATTACTGTTGTGAACAGTCAACACTGCTGGCCAACAAACGAGCAGAAATAAATCATGTCGACATGAAAAGTAATCTACAGCAGTATGTATTCAGTAAAAACCTAGCACACGCTTATTTCAGTAAGTTACCCATTTTTTTGAGTACAGAAACTGTCGTGAATCCTGCTAAAATGGCCAGTAAACTATGTATGACAGCATTTAGCTGTGAGAGCACAGAAACGTTGCACATATTTATGAGGACAACAACACAACCGATAAGACTGCCAGGTCACTTCATGAAGATATTGTGTGCTACTTTCTAATAAAACGATGCCAGTAACGTTAGCCCTAGCATCGAAAACAAGCTAACATTAGCTCGACTACAACATCACAGTAACATCACATGCACTACGGAGCACTGTAACAATTACAAGATGCTGGCTATTCGAACAGTGACTGTGCTTGTAAGTGACGTTCACTTGCTTATTTGCAGAGCGAAAATGAATTGATGCCGGTTAGGGCTGGGGTTAGTACCAGCTGTGCATGTGAGCGACGCCAACTCGCTTATTTGCAGAGCATTGCGGAACAAAAATGAACCAACGAATAAAGCAGGGGTTTACCTGTCAAGCAGAAAAGTCGCCAACTCTGCGTCGGTTTTTAATTTTTCCAGATCACAGAGTTCCCTCCACCTCTGAAAAGCCACTCTGATGTTCACTCTGGTTTTATCCCGAGCTTTGTCTAATTCTTTCTTTTGTGCTATTTTTTTTCTTCTGGCTTCTTCTTCTTCTTACTTGTCTTAGCCGTGTGTGCTGTTGTCGGTAACGGAGGTATCGGTATTTTTTTCCTCGCTGATGGCTGTTGTTGCACCATTAGTTTCTCTAAACTCCTGAACCCTCTTTCGGAGATTTGAGCTTGACTGAGCACTGGCGTGAACTGAGGAGGAAGTGGGAGGAGGCTGTCCGCAGCGCGTGCATGTGCACTGTTTGACGGCTGTCAGACACCATCCTGGCTCTGATTGGTTCTTTTTGGTCGGTCCGAACGATTCTTTTAAATTGCAGTAGGAGCAGTAGGTGGGTTTAAAGGAGACTTTTTTTAATCACAGAGTACTAGTTTTTTGTAATACTGTCTGTACACAGTGACAGTTTTAGCAAAAATGACAAAAAGTTACTTTTTTGAGATTTACCAACTGCAGCTTTAACTGGCGGTCAAGGCGATTTAGTTCTATCTCTGCCATTTTCTCAGGGGTTCAACTGAGGCTAAAGCAAGGTGGCTTTTTATAGGCGAGTTAATTTGGGAGGTGAGCCGCATGTGCACGTCCGCATGTGTCCAAGTGGACGCGCATTGAAGCTGCCTGGGCGCGCTCTTGTAAAAGCCCAAATGGGTAGCGGGTGGTTTGAGGACCCGCTATACGCCTAACGTGTGTGGTCAAGATAGCAATTGTAGCGAAAGCACATAAACACGCCCACAGGCACACCTCCAGGCGCAAATAACGGAGTCGGCATAATGTATAGCAGGTAGTGTGGCCGCAAGATACCGTTTAGGGATAGTGGAAGCTGCGGAATGCGTAATTCACGGGTAGCGGGTAGTGGCAACGGGTAGGGCAGTGTGAAAGATAGAGCCCAAGGTCTACTTGATGTTCACATAGCCTGAATAAAAATCTTAATTTTTGTCCCTGCCAAGGAAAAAGGCTACAATGATTTAAAGAGAAAAATTAACAGATTACATATTATCATTTGTGGTTGTGAGAAAAATTTATTAATGGATTTATCAGTGTCTTTTTCAGTTCCCTAGAGAAAAATTTCTTTTTGCCCCCAATGGCATCACGTGACTTGCAATATGAGCTTTGACCGCTAAGCCCATGTCAGCGTGTGTCTCAGCCCTGGTTCTGGGGGCCTGATCTGAACTTGTCATGACCACTCTTTTTCTTCTTTTAGTATTTGTTATTTAATGGCGGTGCACACAACTTTGACGCGCCTTACCTCCACCTGGATTGGAGTGTGGATACTGCTGCCACTGTGACTGACTTTTTTCCCCCACTCAGACATATTCATTGTATGACCGCAAGAACCGAACCATGATATCCGTATCGAGACGATTCAGGATACACATACCATTATACTCCTTGATAGTATTAACCTGAGATGCTAAAAATCTTGATGACGTTCCTAGCCTATACATCAACTGAGGAATGCTCTGGTTCAAACTATTATGGCAAAACGTATGCCATTCTTGGATGCTTTTGGAGATTTCACAAGGCTTTTCTCACTTAGGACTGCTTCAGACAGTGTGTTATAAGGTCAAGCAACCGGATGACAACATACTCCCAAAGATGCTTTGTGAGCTTACAAGTATGATGGCCCCTAGGAAATTCAAAGCATGATACAGCCTTATTTTCACAGTTAACAAAATAAAAACTTAAGACCAGAAAGCGATGAATTTGCTTGAAAGTATTTATTTATAGTCTGACAAGTTGCGAGCATCAATCGTATCCATTTACCCTTAGCTTGCATTATTGTTCATTGTGACAATTATCAAGCATTTTCCTATCTACATTAATGGTTGACCGAACATAAAAACGCTAATCTCTTACAAAGCTTCTGAATTCCTGCAGCTTATGAAATGGTTTTTTTTTTTTTTGCGTTCTTGTCTGATCAGCTTGATACGCCAAAGAAGACCTTTCTAAAAATGTGGTTTTGCTGACTCAGGTCTGCGTGTTAAGGCTTCGCATGTGAAAATAAAACTCTGTCCACAACTAGCGACATTACCATATTGCAGGTTAACACTCAACCTATTTCCGAGTAAGAATCAGGTAATAGATTTGATTTATTTACTGAGCAAATAGGCTTACAATAAGCTGTGTCGCCATTAACGATCAAGACATACAGCTTTGTGTCCACAAGTAAGGCTACAATATGAGATTGCATAAACGGTAGTTAACTGAAATTTCTTGAAATTTCATCTTGATGTAGAATGTAATGTTGTAAATGCTGCCAAGGGTGGTAGTTAGATAAGGAGTAGATTTGGTTTAATTAAATAATTGCCGTTTCAGAAGCTAGACTGTAATGACCTCATGAATGACTTTGCTACCTTGAAAGTTTGACGCAAGGCATGCCTATAAAATTATTTTAAATACATGCCATGCGTCAAACTTTCACACCCTTATTAACCAATTTACTCAATTATTCAATTACCAACGCCTCGACGTAAGAAGCTTTGGTAATTTAATAAATTAATTATTATTGCCTAACACGGCAACCAGTGTGCAACTATGCTTCCTTGCAAATGCAAACTGTTCTTTGGAACGCTGAAAACATTAGGATTAAGTGCAATCTTAAAATAAATTAGGTTGCACTGCAGAAAAAAATCCAGGAACAGGAGATGGAATTCAGAGAAAGCACTGGGTTAATTGATCATTATTTTTTATTGTTTTTATTTGTTTTTTTTTCATCTATACAATATCACTATTAAGTACATTGTCAATGTATCCCTTCAGGAATCTGTAATTTCTTAATACTTTCCTCATAATCACAGGCTTATATATTGGTCTTGATTTTTCAGAAAATCAATTGAGTGATTATTTATAAAGCGATTTTCAACAGGAACAACTTGAAACCAATTATGCGTTTAAGAGTCTTAGACTCACAGCACGTCATTTGAATATCCCATAACACTGGCGTTACCACTATGGGGATGTTGGATTATTGGAAGTTAAAAACATGGTCAAATGCAAAATAATTGGCCACAAACCCCATTGTAAACCTAACGCTTATTCCCATATCAACATCAGCTTTATTTTCCAACATGTGTAAAACTGTGCATTATAACTGTTTCATTTGAATCAAAAAAAAGTTTAATTTTTAAAATAACAAATTTACCAGCCCCAAGAAAAAAATGTTTTGGGTAAGCACTCCCAAAAAAGACAACTGTGATTCTTGTCCTAAATTTGTTCTGAAATTAGGGTATTTACAGGGATTTTTTTTTTCCAGTCCTCCCTGCAGAACTTTTCAAGATCATTGATATCCTTGGGTTTGTGCTTATGGGCTGCCATTTTCCACCAAAATTCAGGGGTACTTCACTATGCCAGTGCCACTGATAGCAAAACATCCCCTAAGCATCAAAGACCCACCTACACATTTGACAGTACTTATGAGGTGCTTTCCTTGAGTGAATTCTACGTTTGCTGCCAAGAATGCCGACGGTGTGTATAGCCAAAAAGTTTCACTTTCGGTCTCATCTGACCACAGAGCTCTCTTCCAGGCACAATTCCAATGATATTTGGCAAACTTCAGATGATTCGTTTTGTTTCCTGGGCTCAGTAAATACATTGCTCTGTGCAATTCTTCCAAAGAGTTGGTACGGAGATGGATGGAGATGGTGTCTAGCAGTTGTTTTTGAGACTTTGTGACCCAAAGATGCAATCAATCTCGGCAATTCTTGAACTGTGCTCCTTGGGCTCTTAATTTGCCTCCCTTATCATCTTCCTCACTGCTGTCGGGATAACATGAGCTAGCATCCCTTTGCTGGCATTTAAAAAAAATTTTTTTTTTTTTATTATTGCCCTGATAGCGCTAAGCAGTATTTTTCACTGTACGTTATGTCTTTTTGGAACCCATTTCCAGAATTGAAGATCAGATTGCCATAATTTTATTTAAATTTTACATTTTTTTCATGAAAAGGGGTTTTCATGCTTGTTTTCTAATTTTTAATTTACACTGGTGAAACAATGATGGAACGTCACAATTTAGTTCTTTCAGATAGCAATAAATGGAATGTAGATTGATTTTGCCTATTTAACTTTGTAAATTTATTTACAATAATGTTTTTGCTGTACTTCGTGTTCAAGCAAACAGCATGATCATTGAGGATGAAAACTTTTTAAACTAAACAACATGCTCCTACATTGGCCCTGAGGCCTGCAACTCCTATAAAGGAATATTCTGGAAAGTGATCAATCAGCGTGTTTGAGGTAGCTGAAAGCCCTCCATAAAACATATTTGGTAAAGGCTTGTCTTAAATCACTGATATGACTGGGCGTATATCCATATGATGCATGATATGTTGAGTGTATAGGAGGCTGTATTACCAATTCAGATTTTAGAGTGGCGAGTAAACTTACATTTTACATTTTTACTAATTGGTGCTTGTGAACTAAAATAACCATTACTAATGTTTTTTTTGTTTTTTTTTAATGCTGCTATCTGGGGAGAGCTTGAATGCATAATGTACATATTACTTCACACACACACACGCGCGTGCGCAGACAAACACACACACATAAATAAAATCCAAATTGATTCAAATGTGTATAAACAGTTTGAGAGGGGAGGGTGGCCACTTCATAAACTGGCTGAATTGAAATTGCATTTGCATCATGCTGAGGGCAGCTGTGCAGTTATTATGCATGCTACACACAGTGTGTAGTTTACCTGTCTCAGACACATACTTGAATAGTTTGTTAAAAAGATGAGTAAGAAGGCAGCCATTAAAGAGAAAATAATGCAAAATAATTGTTAATCAAATAGAAAGGCAATATTCAGCACTCGGCAAGAAGTAATTAATGGCAATTATATCTACCTTGGTGTGTCATCCAAGAATGAAGGCTTAAGCTTGAATTTATTATCAAAATCAATCTCACTCTTCCTGAGAATTAATTTTGTTCCTCTCTCTTCCGGCTTGGTGCGAGGACCCGTTGGGACTGTGTGGGCAGATCTAATGTGTTTGTTCTGAGTGACACCAAAATGATGGTTCATTCCAATGCACGGGCAGTTTGTCGCATCTGAAGTCGCACTGGGGTACGCCTGGCCTCAGCCAGACTCCCGCAGACTATTCTACAGCCGTGATTCACTGTGTTGAATCATGGCAACAGTCTGCCACGCAAAAAGAAATAAATTGGTCCGTCACTGCAACTCTCAGTTGGAATGCGCTTAGGTGTGAATTGGCCGAGGAAGTTACTAACAAAATTAGGACAAGCCACTTAAGAAATGGTAGCACTTCAGAAATGATCATTAGATTGATTTATTCTTCTTAAAACAAAACATTATGTATTTTTAAGCTTTTGGCCTCTTCATGATAATGTTTTATCTGTGTTTCTGGATGGAAAATGAGAGGAGAGTACATAAAATAGTAACCAATACCAAAATTTGACTTCTTTCTGACATTTTGTGGCAGATTGTTATACTGTAGCATGAATAGTGTTTACTGATCATTACTGAAAAGAGTATTAATTGGGCTGATGCATGAACACACTGACACCTTAACAACCTGGAAAATGGGAGGAGAGAGAATAGGATGTGGTAAACAATAACAAAACTTCTGAGTGATTGGTACACCATATCATGAATCATGTGTACAGACCATTTTTGTGAATGGTATTAATTGGCCTGGCCCACAAACACATTGACGCCTAAAACAGACAGTAGGGATTGCTTGCCACTCGGATCAAACTAAGTAAATATTTGCTTCCCATACCCTTGCCAGACCAGCCACAATAATGATTCACTGTTTGATGGGGTGAACACAGGAGCCCTTATTAAAGCCGGCCTGCTCCGGAGAGTGATCAATAACTTGTCCTTCATCCACAACTCCAGTCTGACCTTGGATCCTTTGTCTCTATCCGAGCCACAGTGGGCATGAGTGGTTGAAACAGAGCTCTGCTAATCCATCACTCCACACATAGATGCACAAGGCTCTTTTATAAAAACCTGATGCATTTCTTCTTGCTTGAAGAGCAGCTCATTAGGGAAATTAATGAGTCATTTGTTTGTTGCATTAATGTTGAAGGCTGCTTAGCGTTATGTTGCTACATTGTGTTCCATTACATTTCT
Organism: Gymnothorax javanicus; assembly: GCA_029692085.1. NCBI lineage: Eukaryota > Metazoa > Chordata > Actinopteri > Anguilliformes > Muraenidae > Gymnothorax > Gymnothorax javanicus. The sequence continues at coordinate 70,790,774 of CM056201.1, forward strand.
CACTTTTCACCCTCCCTGAGCCACATGTAACACCAAGACAATGATGAACAATAGGGGACAGATCAGAGGAAGAAGAAAAACTTGCATTTGCGCTGGTTGCTCGCATCTGAACTGTTATTTCATAGGGGGTCTGTCTCACACTATCTCATGCTGTTGCATGCCAGAGATAACAGTAATAGTATGGATTCTAACAAAAATCTCTTGAACAAATTACCCAAACATTTCAACAACCAATATTTTCTCTTTTTCTTGTTTTTGCTCTCTCTCATCATCTCCCACTCTTGCTCTCTTTTTGTCATCCCCTGTTGCCTACGAGTGACATTTCTGCATTTCGTATGATTTAAAAATACGTTATACATTGCCTGCCCAAAAAAAGTTGTGTTTGGACAACCACATGGCCTGCTTAAGAGCCTATGATTCAATTGTAATTGCCATAATTAATAAGGTTCAGCTGGCAACAATTCTTTTAACCCCATAACTGATGCGGTGTGTAGCTTTTCATTTCTTATACAACCATGTCAGACTCGGAATGCATATCCCATGGTCAGGAAAAAGATGTCACTGTGTTTCAAGTGAAGAAAATTATTGCCCTACATCAGTAAAAAAAAAAAACAAAGGAGATTTCTGAAATCATTGGAATTAGGTTATTAAGAGCCATTCCGTGAGAAAATGGCACTTTTTGAAGAAGTTGAGGAGTTGACCACCCTGGAATTGAATGAAACTTGGCAGATAGGTAGATATGGTAGTCTCACAGAAAAAGCCAAATTTTTAGATCCGTATCTCAAAAATTCTGCCGGTGGGGCCACCTGGAAGCCACTTAAGTGGCTCAGTTTTGCTTTTGACACCATATTTTACATCAATTATTATGACTTAAGGGTACACAGTACTAGATGTGTAATACTTTTATCATGACCTGTCACACTTCAAGTCTGGATAGACATTTACACCACATCAGCGCCAAGCTGGGTAACTGTTATTGAGCCGGAATTATTTGAGAAATCACGGTAAAAAGTGAAAATGGGAATAAAATAATATTCCAGACATATACCAATCAAGAATGCTTTATAATGTGTTTACTCACAACAAAACTATCATTTTCAGTCAATATTCCCTTGGTATCTTGCTGGGTTAGTGCAATGGATGGCCGGAAAGATGGTCAAAATTGATTTTGGTGCATGTGTGCGGTATATTTTCTCAGTAACTGTTGTGATTCTGCCTTGTTTGCCATGTTTATCATGACTCTGCTTTGTCTGACCATGATCGATTTGTGATTTGTATTCCATGCCATGTTTTGTTTTTGCCTTGTCTCTGTTTGACTTGCCATTTTCCACCTTTGCAGTTTTATTCCGGTCCATGTTTTGTCTCATTCCATGCATTGCACTTTGTCTCCCCCTGTCTGGTCTTATGTCATGTGATCGCTCACTGCCCCAGTATTGCGTGCCACACTTTCGGGTGATTTCATGGTTTCTGGGATTTCAATTATTCCTTCCAATCTTGTTTGCTTCCTTCACCTTGCCTTTCTATAATTACTAACCAGACTAACAGTTTATTATTTTAGTTAAAGATACTAACCCAAACTAACACTGTTTATAGTACTAACTTACTAACGAGCACTAGGGATTGTATAGCTGCACTTTACTAATTGACTAACGAGCTCTCAGCATTCGCCCTATTCTAGTCTCCACCCCTTTGGCTTTACTCAATCTACTTTGCTGCAGTTTCAGCGGAACCTCCACACTTGTTAGACTCTGTTCTCCCTCCTTATCTGTGCACGTTAGAACTCCCTAACCGGAGCCGTATGTCTGTCTATAGGCTGTCTTGTGATCCCTGTCCGCGTTTTGGCTTTTGCCAATTTCATGTAGTCAGGAACTTCCTCATGTTCATTCCTTTGTTAATTAGTCTGATCCAGCTCACCTGTTCCCTATCATAGCATGTGACTTCCCCTACGTGTATTTAAGCAGTCATTTCACTCTCAGCTCTCGTCAGAATGGTTTCCCTGTGCTGTGATCATTGATGCCTTGTATTCTTAGTGTTATACTTCTGACTGGAACGTCCCCGATTCTGATTTTGGCTTTTTCTTTGATACTTCTGTGCCCGTGTACCGTACCTGTTTTGCCTGACCCTGAGTTTTGTGTCTGCTGCCCTGTTAACGAATCGGATTACATCTACTGGATTTTGGCTTTGGATTCGCCTGACATTCCTGTGCCTGTGTACTGAACCTGTTTTGCCCGACCCTGAGTTTTGTGTTTGCTGCTCTGTGTACAGTTTGGATTATGTCCCTGGGATTCTGATTTTGGATTGGACTCTGTACCGTTGCCTTCTGCCCTGTGGGGGTTCACCTCCCAGCTTCAATAAAACTCATTTTTGCTGGATCTCTTTGGTCACGCATTTGGTTCCAGAACGATACTTCACAGTAACCCAGATATGTTCCATGAAAAATGCTGTTGGTTGTGCTTTTGGAGCTCTGTTTTCAGGAATATCAAGAATCTTTGGTAGTATCTACACTTTCAAGCTAGACAGAGCCAAAGTTGGAGGAAAACTCAAAATGGACCATTTCATAGCAGATTGTGCCTCTGTTTAGATGGCTTTATTTACCCAGCAAGAGAGATCTGAAATTCTGTGGATACATAGTCCCTTTTGGGGTACATTACAGCATTAGTAAAATCTCAATGGTAGTATTTTCAGTGTAGATCATTTTAAACAAAAAGTCAGAAAAACTTGCCTCCAGTGGGCACTGTACGCTGGATGCAGGTACTGGCCATCCCCAGCAATGTACCAAAGATGGGTTTTTTTTTTTTTTTTTTTTTTTTTTTTGAATTGTGATATACACAGCTAGTTTTCTCAGAAAGTGAAGAGCTTGGTTTGGCACTATGCTGGGTAGATAGCTTTCTGACTAAAGGTGCCACTCTAAAGAGCTAATGTTCCACCGACCTAGCATTCCATATTGCCAGACATATACGAAAGTTCTGTCTTTTGAAATATATGAAGCACATACAGTTATACATAACATTTGTAATCCCTTTGGCATAAAGCTTGTTTGGTTGTAAACTGGTGACTGTGAGCATTATCAAACGCACAATACATGGGCTATTACCAAGTACAGGTACAGCGTAGTCAGAAACATACAGCACTTTATAAAACATGACCAGTCCAAACTTTTTAAATGCCAATAAAAGAACTAATGTAAAAGGCGTACCACCATAAGTACGTATGCAGACATGCGTCAACAGTATACGTACACTTACATAAAATAACAGTCCATAATTTGAACTCTAAAAAAAAATCTTTGTCACACAACTGTGTACAAGAAGACAGAATGTCTAGTACAAAAGTTAAAACTGTTTATACCTTTCAAGTTATCCAAAGCGAAATGATGTCAACACAGCATGTGACTAGCTCTACCCGTCAATCTGTTTTTGGAATTCAATTGTGGGTTGGCGGCACCTGGTGGTGCGCACCAGAGGTGCTCCTTGGCCTTGGCCTTGAGCAGCCATCCATGGCCTTCTTCGTTGGATCCGGGTCGATGTTACCCACGGAGCCAGTCGAGCCCGAGGCAAGCCCTACTACACTGCATCCTGGGTCTCTACAGGGCTGCTTACAGGCCATTGATAGTGAGTTTGTCTGTCTCTAAATTAGATAGCGGGCTGCAGCCTATATGCTGCAATAATTGCGTCAACACCCATGGCTTGGTATGCACAGAAATGGGAAGTCTGTAAAAGAAGCCCCGCCCTCCCAACCATCAGGCATCTTGTAGGCTAGGCATCATGGGCAGGTGTTAGGAATGAAGTCATGCAAGTTACCACTACAAATGAACTGCCCTTTTCTTGGCAGGGTTCTGCTTGCTTGCTAGGACCTCTGTGCCCTTTATCAGGACAACCACTCACTAGACGCGACTGCTGTGCCCTTTTTCATACCCAAGCACCATACCCTAGGGAAATCCTTGAATTAACACTGAAGCCTGCTCTCCGATTCTAATAGTAATGCAAAAAGCAGAGAATTTGTTATTTTCTGAAACTCACCAACACTACAAAACTGCACACTGTACTGACTACTGGTAAAAGTCCTTGCATGTTGAAACAATGCTACAATCACCACCAACATTCTTTTCCAAGTTACAACCAACCCAGCTTTATACCAAAGAGATTACAAATTTTATGCATAACTGTGCCTGTACTTTATATATGTCAAAAGACAGAACTTTGGTATATGTCTGGGAATATGGAATGTTAGGTCGGAAGAACAGTAGTTTTTTAGAGTACTTTTGTTCAGATAGCTGTCTTCCCAGCATAGTACCAAGCTAAACTCTTCATATTCAGAGAAAACTAGCTGTGTGCATCACAATTCAAAAACAATTTCTTTGGTACTTCGCTGGAGATGGCCAGTATTTGCATCCAGCATACAGTGCCCACTGGACACGAATTTTTCTGACTTTTGATGTTTAAAATCATCTACACTAAAAATACTACCATTGAGATTTTACTAATGCTGTAATTTACCCCAAAGGTACTATGTACCCAGAAAATTTCAGATCTCGATCTTGCTGGGTAAACAAAATAATGCCACCTCAACATAGGCACAATCTGCTATGAAATTGATCATTTTGAGTTTTCCTGCAACTTTGGCTCCGTCTAGCTTGAAAGCGTGGATAGTACCAAAGAAATGCTTGGCATTCCTGAAAATGGAGTTCCAAAAGCACAACAAACAGCATTTACCCTCACAGTACAAATCTGGGTTACAGAGAAAATATACCGCACACATGCACCAAAAATGAATTTCAACCATCTTTCTGGCCTTCCATTGCACAAACACAGCAAGATACCAAAGTACTATTCACTGAAAATGATAGTCTTGTTGTGTGTAAACACATAATTAAGCATTCTAGTTTGGTATATGTCTGGGGTATTATTTTATTCCCATTCCCATTTTCAATCTTTATTCTTATTTCTCAAATAATTCTGGCTCGATAACGTAGTTACCCAGCTTGGCGCTGATGTGGTGCTGAAGTCTAACCGGACTTGAAGTGTCATAGGTCATGATAGAAGTATAACATATTTTGTACTGTGTACCCTTAAGTCATGATAGTTGATGTAAAATGTGGTGTCAACAGCAAAACTGAGGCACTCAAGTGGCTTCCAGGTGGCGCTATCAGCAGGCAAAGTGAAATACGGACCTAAATATTCGGCTTTTTCTGTGAGACACCCATACCTACCTATGTGCCAAGTTTCATTCAATTCCGGGGGGGTCAACTGCGCACTGAATGTCAATCTCTCGTGGACTGGCTCTTAAAATCTGGAAAGATACTGGCGAGACGTCAACTTCAAAATCATGAATCGTGATCAGAAATCACTAAAAATGTGGCTGAAGTCTCATCATAAAAACTTGGCATTGAACTCATGGCTATGATTATTTGTTAAAGTAACAATATTTCCAGGCACACAATGTGACTTACAGGATTGGGACTAAACAGCTGCATGGTCACAAAAAAGCCACTATTTAATGAGGCTGATCACAAAAAACAACTGCAATTTGTGAACAAGCATTAAGACTGATCTGTGGGGAAAAGGAAAAGTGGCATAGGTCTGATGAGTTCAGGTTTACCCTATTCCAGAGCTATGGGAAACCCATGAGGTTGATGCACTAGCCATGCACAGGGCCCACTGCAGCCTCTGGAGATGATGTCATGATTTGGGGTTGCTTCAATAGGTCAGGTCCAGGCTCGGCAACATTATGCAGCAAGAAAATGAAGTCAGCGGACTACCTTAATGTACTGAATGACCAGGTTATCACATCAATAGATTTTTTAATCCCTAGCAGGACAGGCATATTCCAGGATGACAATGCCAAGATTCAGTGGGCTTAAACTGTGAAACAGTGGCTCAGCAAGCATGGGGAATCATTTTCACACATAAATTGGCTACCTGGAGAAGGCTTTATGGAGTGGTTTGACTCTCCCTTCGTAAATACAAGATCTCAGCCAAATATCAAGGCAACTCTGGATGGAAATAAACACTGTAACATTACATAAGACTGTCGAAACAATGCCACAACAAATGTACGCTGTGATAAAAGCTAAAGGCGGTCCAACAAAATATTAGAGCGTGCAACTTTTTTTTTGCCTGGTCGTGTTGGTAAGCTCATAATTATGCTCAGTTTGTGATGATTGTGTGAGTGAATAAGCTTACATCATGTGTAGAAAATAAAAGCATGAAATGGTTGCCACTGGTGCAAAAACAATGGCCACAAAACCTTGAGCAAATTCCCTTTCTGATGATTGAAAGGTCCCTTTAATGCGGAGGGAATTGTTCAAAGATCAAAAGCACGTCAGTCTTGAATACACCCATCAAGAATTATGAGAAGATAAAACCAAAAGATGGCAGGTCTTAGAAAAAGAATGTGTCATACTCTTGTACAGACTGACTAAATTATGGCTGATTGAAGAATTTAATCTGGTGGCATTTGACAGGCAGCTTTAATTGCAATCAATCTTTCCTCATTTTTTCATAACCTACAGACTTAGCCTGTAAAATGTGTGTTTTTTTTTTTTTTTTTTACATTTGCATCAGTGAACATTGATTTTAAAACAGTGGTCTGCACATCACACAAAGGATGCATTGCCAATCACAGGTCGTGGATCATTTTTCCATTTTTGGATGACATTGCTGGGAGAATAACTGAGTAATGATCGCTATGGACATGCTTACTTCCGGTCTCCTGTGTTGGCTCTCCTCAGCCCAAGGGGAGGTTTGGATCATCAAAATATTAGCCATATGTTTAATAAATTCACAAAATGTCATAAAAACGTGTATCAAGACGGAATCCAAGAATAATTTACTTTCATCCCCTCGTGTCTAGGTGGCAACATTAGATGAATTTAGCATGCATTGAAGAGAATACTGGCAAAGCAAACAAGCAGTATCGCACAACTATTCTGTAACGCACACACTTAAACACAAGAACACATATATTGACACACCTACACCTTATACACGCACAGCAAAAACTCAAACCCAAACATGCATGCATAAACACACACACACATATCCACACACCTATACATGCACAGCATACACTCAAACCCAAACACATGCATGTGCAAACAAACACGCAGGCAGACACCTGCACACACACACAGGCCAAAACACAAACACACTGGCTTATAAAGACACAGCACTCCGCAAGCATGCATGCACTTGCGCGCACAAAAAAACACGCACGCTCAAATGCACAAAGGGTTAACCCACAAAGTAGTTGCGAAAAGCATCTTGCCAAGCTGACAGTTAATGGTTGTTAGGGATGCTCCTGGAGACCCATTCAGGGGTGAGGTTAATTTCTTACCTGCTCAACTGTTAAGCTAAGGTCAATGTTACAAGCCTTTAAGGTGCACTCCGGAGTGAAGAACACCTAGGCTGAGCCTGATAAATATTCAACAAGTAAATTATTCGCACTGGTCATATCCTCTCTCTGAGACAGAGATTGTGGAAAGAGCATTCTGTTTCTGAAAACTCCTGTACCTACATTTCAGAAGGTGCATTTCAGTCTGGGAGAAACTACAGTTGACCTTGGGAGAGTGGTATCATTTTTGACGCCTTTCCACTTTGTATAAACGCAAGCCTCTTATTTGCTGAAGCACTGAGTGAACTGTATCTTGAAAATGTTTTTTTTTTTTTTTTTTTTACTGATAACACAGGCTTTCTCCTGGAAAATATTTATCGACTTGTTTTTAACCTCAGCAGTGATGCAGTCATATAATTTGAACTTTAGGTTTGACATGACTGGGTTCTTATCTGCTGTCCAGTTTTTAATCTTGGATGGACAAAATCATTAACATACAGTGCAGTTCATTTTTATTTGGACAGTCGCTTTATAAATTGGGTGCAGGTCCAGAGAGTCTCACCCAAAAATAACAACAAATTGAAACTGAAAGCTAGTACATCAAAATTATTATCATCTCCTGTTTAATTGCAGTTTGCTGCAGTATATGGAAATGAGTCACAGAATACACCCTTGAAACGCTAGCTGCATGTATGCAATCAGCTGCAAATTAGTGTACCTAAAAGAATGCCTAGCACATATTCAGTTGCTCTTCATTTCTATTAATGACAAACAGGCTTCCATATTAGTATGGGATACACACACATTTTTGACTTGTTTGTTTGTTTGTTTGTTTTCAAAGGGTTAAATTAATAGGGAAAGGGCATTACTAGGATCCATCATTATGACTCCTGTAGTCAGGGATCAGAAAGAGAAAGAGGGCTATACACCCTCCCCCTATACACAGCCTGTTTTTCATTTTAGCTCTCCCTCAAGGTTTCCCATTATCCTCTTCCATATTGAGTGTGACCCATAGAAAAAGCCTCGCCTCTGAAGGTCAGTTGTGTCTAGACTCGAGCCTTCCACTTCCTGCTGCCTGGCCCCTCACGCGAGAAAAGGTCAGCCGCCTCATTGGCTGCCGGCCTACCCGTCGGTTCGAAGGTGAAAGGTAAAAAGTTGCCTGGGGTCTCCGAGGATAAACATACGGTGCTGTCCAACCCCTGGTGCGCATTGATGGCGGAGCTGGCGGCAAACAGTCCTTTTTTATCAGAGAACCAAGCCATGGCACAAGCCAAAGAGTTATTTACCGTCTCATCATGCATCAGGCTAACTTTCACACAGTCTAAGCACTCAAGCCAGAGTCACGTGCGCTTGTGTGTTTACCTCCCCTTTCCTAAACCCGAGGCTGTTTGAAGGAGGAACTCCGTGCCAGTGAGTCAACTCATAAAAGCAGGGGCTCCATGGGGAGCTGTCCTCTAACATGGAGTAGATCCTAAGAGAGGAGAAGAGACAGAATTTACATTGGCAATGCATGGGCACAATGCACCTGATTCTTGTTAAGACAGCTATGCTGATGTCAAGTTATTAACAATCAAGCACAAGTTGAGTTGCAACACAGTGTTTAGCAGGATAATGACAACATGCAATACACTTACATAAATCTTGAAGTATAGTTCTTTGAAGAATAATAATCATCATCATCATCAAAATAATAGTCATTATCATAATAATCATCACTTAAAGAAGCATGGCAACAGTAGTTAAAGAACTTCCTTTCATTTGCGTATTCAAGTGTACACTCATGAGCCAAAACATTATGGCATATGCCATTGGTCTTCCGCGTTCTGCCACAACAGCTCCTACCCGCCGAAGCATGGACTCCTTAAGGGGTCATTCATTCTAAACACGCTTATCGGCGTGGAAACGAGAGGTGCTTTTGTCTTCATTATTGGAATCCTACGTTGTAAAAAGATTTTCTTTTCTGCTGCTCCTCAGTAATGCTCCTGTCACTCATTTTGTGAACATTCTGAACAATTTTAACAACTGTGGGGAACTAATTCCACCGCAAAGTCTGGTGTTTTGTCCGTTGTTTGAAATAACAGATAAGGGACTGGCACTAGCTTTTGCTCCTGACAGTAGGAAATAAAATTAATAGGAAAATTGAGCTAAGTTTGTGAAATCGCTTATTCTAAGGGCAAGACAGTGCTAATGGTAACAACAAATTTCTCTGCCATTCTTGTTACAGAGCCCAGGAAGAGCAATGACAAGGGAAAAAATATTTCATGGCCATAAGATATGTTCTCTCAGTTTAATTGACCAGTTCCTAAGATTTAGTTTACTCCTGGCCACAAGATACAACTTGTTCCCACAAGCTAGTAAAATCGTGGCCATGAGATAGACCTCGTTCCTTCAATTTCATTAATTTGTTCCCTCAATTTTGTTAACTAAAATTTAGGAAACAAGCTATATCTCATAGCCACGAGATAGCAAAATGGTGGGAACGACTTGCATCTCGTGGCCACGAGATAGCAAAGTCATGGCCATGAGATGGCTAAATCGTGGGAAGGACTTGTATCTCATGGCCACGAAATATATTTTTTTCAAATCCATGCACTTCCAAGGCTCCATAGCAATGGAACTTTAGCGCAAAATAAAACTCTGCCCTTCTTTTACGTGATTGGACCGCAGAGAAAAGACTGACAATGATGTGAAGTGCTTTTTTATCAAGGCGCCTCAAAGTAGAATTTTTTTTCAGCTAGAAGCACACCTAAAAACAGCCAAATGCCTGGGGCACATAAAAGCGAGGTGCCCAGCGCTCACAAGCAGCATCTTAAATGTATCAAATCATTAAAAATATTAACAAAATGGGCACCTCACGCTGATAATGCATGTTTGGTGTGAACGGCCCCTAAGACTCCTGGAGGTGTTCCATGGTATCTGGCACCACAACCTTTGCGTCAGATCTTCTAAATTGCAAGGGAGACGAGTCATCTCAGATCTGAGTTCACGTGCAAGCACATAGCTCTCCATGATCTATTGGGGAATTTGGAGGCCAGGGAAACACTCTGAACTCTGCTTCCATCGCCATGAACCTGCCCATGTGTTGTAGGATTCAATATACTGTGCGTTGTGGCACATTCATCCCAAACCCTTCATTAATTTCTGAGAATTTTGCTGTAGTAGTCCTTCTGTCAGTTTGGACTTTTCATTTTCAGAGAAAACTAGCTGTGGGCATCACAATTCAAAAACAATTTCTTTGGTACATTGGTGGGGATGGCCAGTACTTGTATCCAGCGTACTGTGCCCCCTGGAGGCGAATAATCCGACTTTTGATGTTTACAATCATCTGCAATGAAAATATTACCATTGATATTTTACTAATGCTGAAATGTACCCCAGAGGGACTATGTAATCAGAGAATTTCAGATCTTGATCTTGCTGGGTAAACAAAATAATGCCACCTAAACATAGGCATAATGTGCTATGAAATGGTCCATTTTGAGTTTTCCTCCAACTTTGGCTCCATATAGCTTGACAGCATAGATACTACCAAAGAAATGCTTGGTATTCCCGAAAATAGAGTTCCAAAAGCACAACAAACAGCATTTACCCTCAGTACAAATCTGGGTTACAGAGAAAATATACCGCAAACATGCACCAAAAGTGAATTTCGACCATCTTTCTGGCCATCCATTGCACAAACACAGCAAGATACCAAGCTTTGCATTTTAGCTGTCTAAATTTAGCTAGCTAATGTCAGCAAGGTTTCATGCAGATGAGCAGAGAATTGCAGAGATGCATGTAGTCAAGAAAACACCTGGAAGGTTTTTGTCTCATGGATTTTGCAAAATTTTCATACCACTTTCAGGCTTAAATTGTTCACTTGAAGGGATTTTGCTGGTCCAAACTGCAAGAAAAAAGTCTTTGCTAGCCACGTGTTATGCATGGCTGTAAAGCCTTTGCGGTTTTATTACATCATCATAGCAGAGCTGTTATTCATCGGCATTCTATAATGTTAGCCCTTTTGAGTATTGCATCGGTCAACCAACTGTCTCTCGTCTGCATTAGCGAATTATTGCTAACTTCAACTGTCAGCGAGTGATATATAATTGGAGGATAGCACATGCTGGGAGCTCTCATACTGGAGGCTAGTCAGTGGAGATTTTGAATTTACAATCTTTAATGAAGACCTCACTGTATATTTTTAACTAGGGTACCAAACAATAATATTGATTTTATTTTAATAATACAGCTTTTTCTATTAAAAGGCCTCAGTAATACACAGTACCATAAGTATAATCCGTAAAATTGTAATTGGGTAACATCAAGATATTGCATTCAAAAGTATAATCCCTGTTCATGACCATGGGTTTGAATATTAGTGTTACTAAATATTATTGTTTGAATTTAAAGGAATTGTGTTTCAATTACTGTGCATGCTCACAACTTTGAATGAAGAAAATCCGCTCAACTGAAAGTGAAAATCTAGAAGATATTTTTCTTCTTCTATGATTATTGGCAATCGCAACCAGCTTACATTCTTCATATCCCTTCGCTAAAGCTTAAAATAGCGCTTTGAATCCTCAAATGTCCATAGAAAGCTCCTTAATATAAAAAGCATAATGCCGGAGTAGCTAAAATATATAAATGCAATGCAAAAAGAAGACAGACTGGTAAGGATCCAATCAGATCATGACTTGCAGTCAGGCAGATTCACTTTCTTGGGATGTAAATTCTGAGCATGCACAGTAATCGTGACACAGCCCCTTAAAGTGAGTTGATTTCACTGTTATAAATTGACTGAAATTAGCAGTTAAATTAACAGTGTTTCCTTGTTATTTTAATTGTAAGTAGAGTCCTGTGTACTTTAACTGAGGTTTACAGTTTACATACACGGAACCACAAAATTGGTACGTATCACTGCAGTGGCCCAGGCTTTGCACGCAGCCAAGGCTGATGGGGTATGGCTGCACCAGACTAGCCGGTAGGGTATTTGTGCAGTTTTGACCCTTCTCAAGTTACACAATTGGTACCCAGGAGTGCGAGGATTTGAGTCGCCATTTTCACTTTGTTATAAACTGATTGTTTACAGTTAAAATAACTACCTAAAGAGGTGCCAGTTAAAATAACTGGCAAAAAAAGATGCCAGTTTATAACAGTGTTGTTGCTTGACCTTTTTGAAATGCACGTTTAATGAATAATCAGGACCAATTAAATTACTCACCCGTGATGCTGATATTTCAGGTTAGATGGGTATTTCCAGCACTATATTCGTACAGCCAAGCTCCAGTTCAGAAATTTGTTATGTCTATATATGGCTTTTGTCATTTCACATTCTGTGACTTTAATCTGAAATACTCGTCATCTGTCTTTCACAGCAGCAGTGATAAGATATTGTATTGCGACAGTTCCATATGAAAAATAATGTCAACATAAGTCATAACTTTTGTTTACCATTATTAGCCTACGATACATATGAACAGCATTGCACTGCATACACAGTTACAAAACTGGATGACGTTTTAGACTGTTGGATTCATAATAATTGTCATTAGTTTCCATTTTAAGATGAATGAATGTACATGACTTGAGTGAAGGCACTCAAGCATCAGTTTTGTTAAAGTGCCAGGAGGTCGTAGTTGCGAAAAATGCTCAATTATTTGTTAGAAACATGTATCTTATCATCATAAACTATAATCCTGTATGAAAAATAAGTTTTATTGGTGATTTTGGTTAAAAACAAGAGGCCTGTCGGCCTAGAGAGCTCCGCTGAGGATGACTGAAATGTCCATGTCATAACTTAATTTCAGATATCCTTGAAAACTATTGCAATATAAAATGCTGAATTTCTCAAAGACCGGGATATAGAATTTTCTAATTTTCACAGGGGATCATCAGAACATCATAAGGAAGGCTCACAACAAATTAGACAAAAAGTTATCAGACTGTTTTTGAGATATTAATGAAAGACTGAAAAAATGAGCACAAACACTGATTTTCTAAGTCCAAAATGCTTAATTTCTTAAAAACCGGGATGTAGAATTTTCTCATTTTCACAGTGGATATTCAGAATATCATAAGGAGGGCTCGCACCAAATTAGAAAAAAGTTATCAGACAGTTTTTGAGATATTCAAATTTGAAGTGAAAAGTTGATGATCAGACAGACAGACAGACGGACGCCGGACGACTCGGCATTAGAAAAGCTCCGCTGACTGATATCGTCACAGCGGAGCTAAAAAAAGCAAAAAAAAAAAGTGTTTTTATTCACTGCTGCCGAGCATTTTCTGAACCCATATTCAGCAAACCTCGATCTGGCACTATAATTAGCATGACATCTTCAAAGGGACTCGCGATCAAAACAAAGCCAGCGTGAGAATGGAAAACATGAAGAGCAATTCTGATTCCTCATCTATTTTCACGGATTCCTCTGACAAATTTGACGATAATGATAACATTTTGTTTGTGCCTGGTTGAAGATGGTTTAGTGGATAAATTAAATGTCCAGGAAAATTGGCTAGCACCTGTTTCATTTACTCCTAAAACACTGTATAGACCAGATCGGCTAAAGCAACATTTGGGTCGCACGCATGCTCTTTGCTGACTATGTGGGGCAGAAGATTCACAAATCGCATTGAAAAGGGGGGGAATTATAAGTTCTTTCGCTTGCCCTGTGGTAAAAGACAGCTTACAGCGTGGATAAGGATTATAAACAGGAATTATTTTTGTTCAGGAACATTCTAGGATGTGCAGCATACATTTTGTGTCTGGATGGCGAGATTAAGAATTTTGTATTCAACCAACGCCAATATCGATTGATGTTTGGGTACCCAGAGAAAAGTAGGATATGTACACACGTCAAGCGTACGTCCACTTAAGGAAATTTAGAGTTTAGTTTCAAGCGCTGCTATTTGTTTTAGTAGCATATCGTACGGGCGGCTGCCATGTTACTGATGACACACTGGGTTGCGAGGGCAGGCACAGCATATGAATTTGCGATATTAGATATTAATATTCAATTCTGAACCGCCTTCTCACTAATAAAAACCCCCTAAAATATATTGGCGCCCCCCTTTTAAAATCGTTCTTGCAAATAAAAAGCTGGAAAAAGTGGAGGTTGGATACAAAATTCTTTCCCCCGGCAATATAGCTTGATTAAGCTCCATTAGTTTTCTCCTACAAACTGAAAGTATTGACTCCAGCACAATGTGGACTTGAAAGACTCTATCGGTGAGATTCTGTCAAGGTAAGTCCTCTATGTTATTTTCAGCACAAATGAAAATCCGAAATGTGTAGCGTTCAGTCATACAGTAATGATATGGCCTTGTATTTTACATGTGCACCTGCACACTTATCCATGTTGAGAGGAGATTAGGATCATGTGTGCTTGCCGGTTGTTTTGAAAAATGCAAATTTGTCGCAAGAATACTGTGGCTATTAGCTGACTAATGCCGTGGAACCCGATCATCATGGTGTTAGTGAAATTATTTCACGTCCGCAAAACTAACGGGCAAGCAAATTGAACTTTGGTGGCTATATAGAGCAAGTAATTATGAAATCAAAATCACAAGGGAACCAAATGATTATTGCAAGCAGCGAAATGAAAACCACACCTACACTTAATTCTATAATGTAAGCCCCTCAGAGCTGACCTAGACTGTAAATGTTGTATGGCACTAACATGCCTTTTTTGGCTTGATATTTGTTTGCGTAGAATTTAACATCTACTTAACGTTGTATATAGCCTATAGGATCGAACAAAGCCAGTCCCTTTTCAAAATGTGGATACAAAAACTGGACACTGTAACAACAACAGCTTGAAACAACAATAGATGAAATAATTCTTAGTCAATTAGTGGGCCAACTTAAATAATTTAATATCAACCAGTACCTTAACCATATTTCTCCCATCAGATCGCTCTTTCCTTTCAACTTGTGTCCGTGTGAGCTCTTTTCTTTTGAAGGGAAACACAGACGGAGCGAAGTCAACATCACTTGGGTCAACGAAGTCGGGCCAGCCGCTGACTAAATGAGTACTGCAGACTTTAATGTGATCATTTGGGACAAAGTCCTTCCAATTTATAGCTTGACAAAAACTCAACTAACAACAACGTGCCCAAAGTAAACAATGGCAGCCATTATCCCTACGAGTCCCTTCCCATACGTCATCACCCTAAGACTTCCGAAGATTTCTGAAGATGTTTCTTGGAAGATTCGGACTCCTAATTTGGTAGATTTTTCTAAAAATAAAATGCAAATTTCTCCAAAATGGCAGTTACTTGTCAGGAATCAATCATCAACATGAATTGCACATAGTGAGTTGGTTGAATGGACAAAACAAAGTTTCACGGCATCCTGGCACTTTAAATTAAAATACTGATATGGCATCTACTCGATCTTGAAGTTTTTGTTTTTGAGAGGTTAAATACAGATTTTGTTTGCTTTGATAAATGTAGGCGTTCATTATTATTTTGGGCTGGATAACTTATTTCTGAACTCGTAAAATTCTCTCACCAGGTGAATTTACAGAGCAACAGTTGAATTTGATTGTACATCAAAACTACAGGATAATGTTGTCTGAGTTTACATAATGACAACAGACAAGGGAGTTTATTTCTCATTGTTAGGAATGATGAGATAGAAGCAATAAGCTAAAATAGGAATGTTAATTACAGTATAGAGCATAGATGGAGGATGGGGACACGAAGTGGCGCAGTTATTCCATTATTGAGAGAGTTAGGGCCTTGCTCTTTCACCAAGGACCATGTAACCATTATACAGCAATCTCAGATCTCCAGGGCCTGTGAAATAGGCCCACCCCACCTGGAAGGAGGCAGCAGCCAGCTTGAACTGTGTCATCAGTCCAAGGAACCCTCTTCTTAAGCTACCCTATCCAAATCCACGAGAACTTATCTTAACTGAAACCCTTTCCTGCCTGCTCCTTCATAGAATCTCAACTCTCAATTTATTTTCCTGACTTATTTCTCGATTCTTCATTTTCCTGTTTGGCCTCGCAATGTAGAAAGATAAGAGCGTGCAGCGTTGTATTCGAATATGCATCGATGGATTTTCCGGGTTTTTTTAAGATTGCCTTATCGGAGAGGACCTACCCGGTAATCTGAAACAGCCAGTCTTCAGGTTGATGTGGCATTATCGTGCAACCCACTGGAAATACACGCCGTGAAGAATGAGAGGTGTTGCGATAGTAGACTTTTGCTTTGTCAGATGAATGGTGTTTATACCACAAGCACTTGCCCAGACCCATAAATATGCATTGTGACATTCTGAACAAAGCCACGCGTCTCAGGCTCATAATGAGTTCTGCCATGAGCATGTAACATACAGCCATACTATCATACCTTGTTTTCCATACACAGTAATTTTGTGAATATACTTTGCAGATCGCCAGACAATGTCTAAGGAAAGCTGTGGCCAAATTTTGGAATCCATAAGGCAGAAAGAAGCCCCTACCTCGGAACTGGGTTATGTCGACAAAATCCCATCCTGGCTGGACAACCAGGTTGTCTTTTCATGAATTTTATGAGTGTACAGGAGTTTTTTCAATAATTAATATATTAATTGAAAAATATAAGCCATTTTTATTGGCACAACCTGCAAAAAATAAAAAAAATTATTGCATTGTGGATCTCTGACATCAAGGTAAATGCTGTGATTTGCTGCTAGTCTGAATGCAAAGACAGATCTGGGGGCTGACTGTGGGCATACTAATCACCATTCTAATTGGTAAAAAGGATCCATGGGACTCAATAATACCTCAACAGCCACAAGAGGAAGGAGGGCACTATCATTTTTTCTGAGCAAATGCTAGAGCCACTCAACATGTATCTCTAATATAATTTCTCTACTTCTAACATGCCATATCTTAGATTTGTATTTCTTCAGTTTGTAACAAAATTTTAACATTTATGCTGGTCGCCACTGCATTTATAACACCAAGCTAGAAGTAAAATAAAACTTGACCAAAAAAAGTGTCATTTAATTCAAGGACTCCGCCTATTGCAGTTAGACTGAAAGGAAGCAAAATGACAAAGTAGCCTCCTTTCTTGAAATCAAATGAGCCATTTTGGCAAGACACTATACAATTGTTTTTTGAAAACAAAAGTGGATTGACTGAGCTTTCAATGTTTATTCTGAAGCATTCTATCTATTAATCAAGTGCAGTTTCACAAAATGGGGTATTATTAGGTTTAATATAAAAATGAACTCCCAGAAAATTAAATGAGAGGTTAAATTAGCTCTACTTTGAATATTTGCATTTTTAAATAATAGCAGATGGGTACATGCTGCGATATTTTGGTTTCACAGAAACTGGAAACTTATATCTTACATAATTTATAAATGGCCCAAAATGATACCTGAATGAAATGTATAATAGTGCATTACATCAACTTCGCTGCCCTTGCAAAGGCATGGAATGTTACAAGAAATTTCAAGAGTCCAGCTTATGTCACAACAAATCTGCCTGTCTTCTATTTCAATTTGTTTTGCTAAGTCAGCTGGCAATCACACAAAATACCCACTTATGCTTCAGAATGTGCCCATCACTGCAAGTCAGTTTAACTCAATTTACAAAGATTTAAACTTGGGCCATAAAATGACTGATGGCTATTGATTTCATTGTGTCTCCCTGCATTGGTGGCACAGGCTATTTGTGCTGAAAGCTTGGGAACCCTCCAGTCACTTGAATGCAGCATTCTTGTGGGCTAAAATAACTGTGAGACACACTCCATGTTTTATATAGCAAGAGAGGATATTGTATAGCATGAAATCAAAACTGATTTTGTTTCTTATACGGGCTGTATATGTTCTCAAATGCTTTGCCAACCTGCACCCTTTTTAAAATATCTTTACACACATTTAAATATATCTCTCAGCTCTTTCAGTCTGGAGAATAAGCATCAACAAAATCATGCTAATGTGCCTATTGTATTTGCATGAGATTCTACTATAGTGACACTGAGTGGGATCGGATCTGTCAGCCAAATGCGTTGGGCAATTTACCATGCTGGAAGACAACAGCACTGCAATATTTAACCTCGCCTTTTACATAGCAACCGATTTACACCTGGAACACAAGGTGAGCAGACTTCCTGTCCAAACAAAGACTTCAATAAAACACCTTAGAGTTGAAGCACAAAGAAAACAGCAAGACCCTGTGGTCCTTTAATATTGGAGATATCTATCTTTACAGTGAGGTTACATTCATAAATATACCACAAAAAAAATTCTCCTCGACCAGTCAAATGTGTTTTAGGGCTGTTTATTTACAAATATTGAGTCTAAGTTTTTTTTGAGATTTTTTGAAAGACCAAATATAGAATTTATATATAGTGCTTCAGAGTGATAAGTGTTACGTTTGCAGAAGGACACCAGTAGCGAATCATGAATCCAAAGAATGAGATTTTATTGAACAGAAAGATTTCAAACAAACAAGGCACGTGGGGCACCAAAAACTCAACAAATGAACAGAAATAATGCTGGGGAAAAGGAGGGCACATGGCCAACAAAAAAACTCCACTGAAAAAGCTGAAAAAATCAAAACTGAAAATAAACTGCAGGATTACGGGGGCACGAGCAGGCCCGGCGCTAGAACAGGGAATTGGGGGGGCACAGACACGTCCCTTTATGACAATTAGGATAGTCCTGGCTAGTTCTTTATTTTCCTTTATTGACGCGTTTTCCAATTATCCTAATTGGAAACTGAAGACACGGTTTCTCTCCATATACGATCTAAAAGCAATGAAGTCATGGGGTAAATTCAGTATAACTGAGAATTGGGGTGGACAAAACCTGTTTTAAACAATTATTAGTCCTGACCTGTTCTCAGTCATTTTCATGATTAACAAAAGGTTCACTCCGAGAGCACTCCACACTTAAAAGGTGTTGCTTGTTGTCCCCGATTAGGTAGGAGGACAATCATTCATCTGGACGCGTATTTGCTGAATTGAAATCAACGTTATTCAAAATTGCATACCTGCGCAAATAGCCTGAGCCGCATGCTTTTGATAGCCTATTTCACTGCCGAGTGCCACTTTTTTCGCTCAATACCGAGAGTAATTTTGAATAACGTTGATTTAAATTAAGCAAATACGCGTCTAGATGAATGATTGTCATCTTACCTAATCGAGGAGAACAAGCAACACCTGTTAAGTGTGGAATGCTCTCGGAATGAACCTTTCGTTAATCATGAAAATGACTGAGAACAGGTCAGGACTAATAATCGTTTAAAACGGGTTTTGTCCACCCCAATTCTCAGTTATACTGAATTTACTCCATGATTTCATCGCTGTTAGATCGCATATGGAGAGAAACCGTGTCTTCAGTTGCCAATTACAATAATTGGAAAACGCGTCAATAAAGCAAAATGATTGAGAACTAGCCAGGACTATCCTAATTGTCATAAAGGGACATGTCTGTGCCCCCCCAATTCCCTGTTCTAGCGCCGGGCCTGGGCACGAGGCCAACGAAAAACTCCACTCAAAGAGCTGAAACAATAGGGTTGTATGAGCGCAATGATATGATCAAGACAAATGACAGCGCATGGAAACAACAGACCGACTGCCTACTGGAATGCCTCTGCAGAATAAGAAGGTACAGGGTTGATCAGAGAACGAGGAACACCTGAGCAGAACAGGGAGGGAACAAAACATGACATTGGACAAAGTTTAATAACATAACGAGCCTATTAAGAAAATGGGTGTGCTCAGCTAAGTACCAATGAAGTATGCAGATTGAAGGAAGTGTGAAAAAGTTACCCAGCAAAGTAAAGCAAGATCTGAAATAATATTGAAGTGGGAAATCATGACAATTAACACCCTACCCAAATTAGTAATATTAGTAAAGTGCCTGTCTGAGAAAAACACCTCCCATGAATGTTAGTAGATGTTAGTAACTAAAAATAGTTAATTGACATTAAGCTTAGAAAGGCCTGAAACCAGAACAGCGCTGAAGGAAAATGGAGATACCGCAGCCAGCCAATAGTAAGGAAGCAGTGCATACACTTGAGAAAACAAGACGTGGACTGGAACGCAGACATGAGGAGGATTCCATTTGGCAGTGTGGGATTGGATCTAAAAACAGACACAAGGCAAGACAGAACAAGTACAAAACGATAAGGGGGAATCCCACATCAAACACTACAAATTTGTTGCGCCCTGGGTGATGCACGGCAGCCATTTTGCGCTTATCGTTTGACAAAAGCATGATGAATGGTGCTATGCCTCACCACACATCAGCAG
Organism: Gymnothorax javanicus; assembly: GCA_029692085.1. NCBI lineage: Eukaryota > Metazoa > Chordata > Actinopteri > Anguilliformes > Muraenidae > Gymnothorax > Gymnothorax javanicus. The sequence goes on from CM056201.1 coordinate 70,811,342, forward strand.
TACATGAGAAATTTCATTGCCAATAAAATTTTTAGGTGGCAGGCTGAAAGAGCCAGGTTGAGAATTCAGCCAGGGCACTGGGGAACCCCCAAATATTTGGGATGAGCTTAATGGGACCTTTAATCCCTCACTGCAGACGTGATCCTAGTCTCATCCCGAAGCGTCATATATTAACGCTACTTGACTAAGCGTCGATGTACGATGCAAAAGGATGCTTTTAGCGTCCTTATTTGACGGCAGTTTAAAACGAACCCTACCCCTTAACCCCTAACCCTTAGCCCAAATCCTAACCCAAAGCATCAAAAAAATGGCAAAAGCTTCCTCTTATGTCGTATATCAACGCTTGATCAGGTTGTATCACTGTATGACGAGTTGGGATGAGAATGTGTTGCAGACGTAGACAGCTAGCGTCTATGGAACTGCTTAATGGATGTGCTCTGTTGCGCTATCCTAATATTGGCTAGATGTTGGTGAGACGCGAAAGGTATATTGAATATTTATGAGGAAGCAGTGCCTGTAAACTATTTAGAATATGGACATAATAAGTCCCATGACTATTGCCCAGGAATTGTACGAATAAAGCTCCTCATCCAAACCTGATCTGCAAACAGCCTGACCTCTTTACCAATAGCAGCCATCAAGCAGGCGATAAAAAATATCTTTCATTACAAAAAGACATTTGTTTCCATTGTAGCAACAAGCTAATTACACAATAGCCCATAGGTATGGTACAAACTAATTTAGTAGTAAAAAAAAAAAATTCAGCTTTTTGAAGCAAAATTTCAACATGGTATTGATAATATGTCATTCTACTGTCTATTATAGCCATCAGATATGAAAAACGCATAGTATCCTACCATTGATTTATGTGTAGATTCGTCCCTCATAGAATTCAGGGGTTAACTTAACACCTCAAACAATTCTTTCAGAAATGCTGTAATTTTAGTGGTTGCTCAGGTTTGTCTGCGTAAGGCACAGCTATAGTTCACACCCATGTGAAAATCTTTAAGTAATTTTCTGTTGATTGAGAACTTTTTATCTTATGCCAGACAGTATCAACTGTCCGTGGTAATTGAAAGAAATTGATTAGGCCTTCAGAAAAGTATGTAAATCCTATCATAACAGCAGTTTGGTCGCATCCTCTCAACATCACACATTTGAATAATGCAAACACATTGAAAAGAACACCACCAAAAGCAACCCAGAGGTGCTCAGGTTACATTTATGAGATGGAAATGCGATAGGGACATAGGCACTGGAAGTCATTCTGAATGGAACTGGACTGGAGGGCTTCTTGAACCTGTTAGCATTCATTCTCTGGCAGAGGAAGTCAATGATGGAGCCTTTCTCCTTCATGTGTAAGTAAGCATATTATTGTGTGGAGTATATTTTACTTATAGCTAGTTAGCTAGCTATTTTTTATTTTTCGTTTACCAGTGTTGCCATAATTATCATACTGTTGCAGCTAGTTTGTCACATTGGTTATTATCACTAACAGGGGGCCTCTACTAAAAGTACTGAATATAGTGGCATTTTGCTCAATGTGGCACTCTGTTTTAGAATCTGTACCTAATTCAACAAAATAGAATACCTAGGTTTTTGCTATATTAAAATGCGGACAGCTCGAGGACTGTGGTATACCTCCACTTACATTCATTGCACCGATTCTGTTCAATCTACGGAAGCACATTTCCTGCTATTTCCTGACTGTGGAATATTTGCTTTGTAAAAATAAGGCATATTTCATATATTACTATGTTAGTGAGTTATACTTGCTCCTCATAGGGTGTGGAAAGTGTTTATACAACCTTGTGTTTCACTTGGGTGCTCAGAGGTGGTAACAACAAGCAAAATATGTTTATTTTTTGATTTGACAGTGTGCAATTTTGAGGGCTCAGAGAGCATGGAGCTTCTTGGATAGCAATCTCAATTGGCTCATAAACAGGAGGTAATTACGAATATAACACTCAGGCATAGCATACTTCTGGTCAAGGTGTTCATGATCTCAGAAATGTATTGTTTTAACCCCCAGCCATTTTTACATTCTCAGTATGATTTTTTCCTTTTTACAATTTCAATGCTGAATTTTCATGAAGTTTTTTTGTGCTCGTGGCCCTTATTCTGTAAAAAAAAATATGAAAGTAAACTGAAATACAATGGTATTCTAAATGCTGCTAGTGTCTTGGTTCATTTAAGTTATTTTTCACCTCTCTGGGAAGCTCAAATCTTGAATTATAAAGCCTTAAATTGGGTAATGCACAAAGGGGTTAATGAACACAGTGAGTAAGCACCTTGGTTTCACATTGCATCTGTTATGATCCAGTCCTGGAATCGAGTGTGGAGGCAGAGTATAATCTAGCAGTCAGGTTTATTCATAGTAATACGACAGACAGTGGGATAGAACCCAAAGGAAAATGGCAAAGTTCAACTCAGATTTAATAGGCAAGGCTGTGTGGGCATAGCCAATGCCTTGCCAGTGGCTCCTGGGATGGCTGCCAGATGAACTGTACACTTCGCCTGAGCCGAACTGTCAGATGGCAGAATGGAGAAGCTTTGCGGGAATGCGGTCCCAATCCTGGAGACCGTGAGAGAGGCTTGAGAGTTTGATCTTTTTAACTAAACAAGAAAGTGTACTTCCATATATTACTATCATTAAAGGATATCTTTTTGTTTCAAAAGACAAAGATTTTTACTAGCAAATACTGACTGGTTCTAAAGTGCATATAGCCAGTGACAATCCAGCAACTTGTAAACTCAAACACGCCAGTGAGAAGCAGTAACTATGAGATGAGATACAACCAGGATCAAGGAAACACACAAGATGTAAACCAATCAAAGGAGACAATACTTCCAACAGACATCCAAGCAGCTGAATGAGAGGAGACACAGAACACATTCATACGAGGCATTCACACCACGGTTGTGACAACATTCAAAAGACAGCGGTCCCTGCGATACAACTCTGTTTCCTTATCACTGCACTGTGCATTTTTTTAAAAATTGACCAGAGAAAAAAGTGCCCCTTACTGGCCTGCTAGTGTTGTGCTTGCTGTAATTATACAACTTTTTGGAAATACCACAAATCAAACATTTCTGGCTCATGTTCGATGAACTTTGGGCTAACGCCATGATGTTGTGCTGCACAGCCTTATCAAATACCTAAAACATTCCTATTACCAATAAATACCAGGAAAATATGTACTTCAATTATCAACTGAGTGGAATTTTCATATTTTTGTACAAGCAGATCAAGGATACGCAAACACTCACACTCAAGCACAACACACACCAGGAGTATCATTTAAGATTGAGAATCATTACTTTTCTGTCAGTTTACAGAGGCTCAACATAATTAGAAATGCCTCAACACTAAATATATGATTTGGCTATGTTATATTGATTATTATTTTATGGATTTCTAAACTCAGCCTTGAATTGAACTGAATTTATTAGACAGAGCAATTAAAAAGTAATTTTGAACTCAAGAATGATTAAGCCTGAGGATTTTTTGGGGATGAAGAAAGTCTGGTAATCATGGTCCTGGGTGTATCGTGGACAGTCTTGAACCTTTCTAAGTGGAAACTAAAAGATTATATTCTGTCTCGTGCACTTTACAAATACGTTGTACTACAAACTGCACTTCAGCCCTCATCCCCTTAAAATAACACCATGGTTATTTTGGTGCGTCCCTAAAAATCAATCCTCACTGAATCCTTCACAGCTCACAACTCGCTTTTACTCGTCAATACTGTGATGTTACGGCCGTGTATACCCAAGGAGAGAAAACCTCCCCAGGAGGCCATTGAGACACAGTGGAGGTTCCATGTTGGCAGGGAAATAGGCTTTGAGAGATGCCATTTTCTTCAGCTCCAGATACACCTACCCAGAGAAATAAGCTACAGGTGGCTGGTTGGATGACATTACCATAAAAGTGCTGGTCATGTAGTAGGTGTTGGCAGAGTTTTACTTATAGGGGAGTCACTACCCTCCTATAACATGACAGAAGCCTGCATAATCTTTAAAGCTGTCATCTGGGGAGGTCTCTGAAAATACTGCTTCAACATTTCCTGCATTTTAAAATTTGCACTTATGTTCATAGTCATACCAGCCACACTCTTGTTTTCTCTTGCTTTAGGATAAAGACAGTAAAAGACATAGGCAAATTTGAAGACAATTTTTCGGTGTGAAGAGTTCAATTAAAACTCCCTCATTGGTTATAGTATCATTCAAATCTTGGCTGTAGGGGCATAGGGTTTTAGGCGATTTCTTGGCACTGTTGGTCATTGTTATACACCTTACACACCTGCTCTGTCCACCACTGGAGCTCACCAAATGAATTCAATAAAATCTCTGCTACACAGCTGCGGGGATGAATATTAATGAGTAATATTTTCATCAGGAAGAGGAACTGTTATTGAGAGAGGACTGGGGATAATGTGCCTATTTAGTCCAAGAGCTTAAAGGTTACATCATGGGGACGGTTCATTTCCCTCAATAGCATTTTTTTTTTTTTCTGGTCTTAAATGAGACCCAGATGCAGACTATGCAAACTCACTATAATTAAACAGTTGAAATGAGGTTTCTTTTTTTGAAAATGCTGATACTGTCAGCTGTGTACCCATCTTTCAAGGGTGTGCTGATAAAAGTATGGCCTAATGTCCTAACAGGTGTGACAGTGCTTTTTTTTCCTTTAGTAAGCCAGTTACCAACTGTTATTGATATAATGATGGAATGATAAATGGTTCAAAATGTCAGTGAGAAGTGGAAATATTAGCATTTTAGTTGTTTTGAGGGTGCCAACTTAAAGAAAAAATGAATTGTTGTTTTAAAGTGAAGCTTGATCAGTATTGAAAGTGTTATTCGTGGATGCAGACACAGTCCGACACAATATCTGATATAATACAGAGATTTCCAAAGCATCGTATGGCTTAGTTGGTTTTACCTCACTAGAAGTACAGCAAGCTCCTCTTTATGTAAACCATTGGCCCAAATGCCGCCAGTTACCTCCTTTGAGCAGTACTGTCTATTTAAATAGTACTAGCTCTCCTGCAGTACTGTGTTGCTTGCTGTACATTAAACTGTCAGTGGCTAAAAGATGAAAGTGTTGGATATTCAGCTATAGTGCCCCTAATGTGAATTTCAGTGGTATATATGGCAAAGAAGTGAAAATAACATAAAAAATGTGAGAAAAGATTTTGTTTAAAAACACAATGTTTGCAAGATACTGATTGCAATAGCAACTTAAATGCTGTAAATACAGTACATAAGAAAAAAGCGGAGTGGCTGATTTTGAAGACGCGAATAAACTTTTTGCTCGGGCAAGAGTTGAAATATCACACCATCCAAATGACTTTCACAAATATGCATACACATCAGTGCATGCACACGTATATTTGTGTGTGTGTGTGTGTGTGTGTGTGTGTGTGAATTAAGTGGGGTCAGGATGACAAAGTGCAATCATGCAAAAGTGGTATCAGGGTGAGACTGTTTATCAGATGCTGACTAATTCCAGAAACACAGGAAACATGTGCTAGCCCTGCTGGCATTTCAGAGGTTTCAATATTTGCCCCGTGGCGTTGGAAATGCACACACTCACACACACACACGTACATTTGCTCATACAGTCTGAACGATGACCTTCAGGTGCAATCCTGAGAGGTCATACTTTGGTTGCCATAACCACTATCAGTTAATTGTTCTGTTGACAACATTACCTCAGCTGCCTGGTATTCACAGGGTCACGAGAGAGACAGAGGCCTTCCCTCGACAGCTAAATCTACTAAACATAACATGAGACTCGTGTACCCCTGCCCCAAAACAGTCATACTTCCTCTGTACAGAGATTTTAGTATGAGTGACCGCATATCCCTGTTAGCATTGCTAAACTGGCAGCCCTTACAGTGTACACCGGTATGATATGAGTGTTACTAGGCTTAAGGACAAATCTGCGATAATTAAATGATGCACAAATTTGTTGTTGTGATACAGATATATAGTTACATGCATATACTGGTCTCAGTACAAATACTGATAATTGCAGAGACACAATCTTTCAATAATTTTGAATCTTACAAAATGTAGAAATTAAAGTTGGTTACAAGGCTGGAAAGGAATGCCAAAAGCCCGGCTCTCTCGCTTAGATTCTGACACTTGGAGTGTGAAAGCAGCAGAAATGCTAAGGCTGCCAATTTAAATGTGCTAACAGGGATATGCAGAGGCGTTTGCCTGAAGACAATTTGTTTGTAATTAATATTGACATATTCTGCTCATTCGATCTCATTTCTTTACTTTTTAACTCAACCTTCTTAAAAAGCATAAACATAAAGCTGGTTTGTATGCAAGACACAGTTTAAAAATACCTCTGGCCCTGGTCAGTTTCCAAAACCACCACCATATCTGTGGTGTTATTTTAGAAGGAAATGGATAGTTCCTTTTTTCAGCCCACTGCATTAAAAACAGAGGTGTACAAATCCAAGGATTTTCTTCATTGAGAAAAGATCCACCCTCAGTGGTTTCAGTCATGCACTGTGTATTTTTTAAAACTCTTATTCAATACCGCAAGTCTCTGTATTTTTGAAAAGTGCATTATTTTGTGTATTTGCTTAGAGTTCAGTATTCATTGTTAGTATACCTGCAAATAATGGTTGTGAACAGCGGGTGGTAGTTGCTCTACTAAAAATTTTATTTATTTATCTTAGTAATTACTATTCTTAAATTTCTTTCTATCTATCTATATATCTATCTGTCTGTCTGTCTGTCTGTCTGTCTCTGTTTGTTGATCTATCTTTTACACTTGTGCAGGTACCAAACACCTAATTTGTTTGACTGTCAATAGCACACAACACTGTGCCAGTGTAGTGAGCAATCAGTTGAAATATTTGAATCATCCTGCCTCTCTAAATTTTAAACAGTTGTCTTTTTTTTTTAAAGTTGATCCTTTTTTTAATGTGATTTCAAATTTACACCAATCTGTTAGATTCAGATTTAACAAAGTTCATTGTGAACATATGCATGCATATGAACTCTGGAAGTTAATTTCACACCATACATTTTACTTTGGCTTAAATCTAATTTCCTCATCAATTTCTCAGTAAACAGCCTTGTCCAGGCAATATGTTGCATGTCAAAAGAACTTCAAATGGCTATCACTGTTGCATTGGATTCAGATAATGCCAATAATATTAATTATGATAAAGTCAAGCACTGACTGTTTTTTGACGAGCAATACTAGTCGCTACTTGAACTGCAGCAATTGGGGCTTGATAAGAATTCTGTGAGTGGGGGAATTACCATCTTAAGCAAAGTGAACACACACTAGCATATACTCACACATATACACATATACAACGGCTAAAAAGCAGTAAACGGTTTAGAAACAGATGGAGTTTCTGGCTACAGGTGGAACTTGATGTGCAGGTGTGGTGACACATGAACCACTTTTAACATCTGTGCTGTGTTCAACTGGCAGAGCCCTTGGAAGCATTTTGCTGTTTTTATTTTTTTCTTGAGCTACAGGTGCCAGTGAACATTTTAAAGTAGCTCTCTCGTGTTTTCCCATCAGAGTCTTTTAGAAATGTTGTATTTCTCTTTCTGTCCATGCTGGAAATCCCCCCCTTGTATGCATCTGTAATTTTGACAGGAGGGCAATACCTGGTGAAACTGGCTTGCTGTCGGATGCTCTGTAGCTAACGTTGCAAGCTAACATCCTACAACAACTTGTCCATTTAAACAGCTGAACTTCAAATCCATGTTAATACATTTCACTCTCTGGCACATGAGCAGATATAATCTGAAGTGATGTTATTTTGCTTAAAATTGCCATAATGACATAGCTTGCAATAGCAATATGCAGTTAATTAAAAAAAAAAAAAGGAATTATCCCTGATTTTTACAATACCACAGTGGACTGCTATGCCTTTTTGCAGCCCCTGGAACTTATACATTCTCTCTATCCCCTCTCAAACACTTGCATACACAGACCATAAGCGTGTGTGCGATCCTGTTGGACCTTGTGAACCCTACAGGAGCACTAATCATCTTGTGCTGTACTCTAACCTAGAAAAGGCAAAGTGTATGTAAGTAATCCATGGTCAGCTGAGAGGAATAATTAGAGCACTGGGTAATTGCTATCATAAGGAGCTGCTTGGGTTCGTTTCTTGACTCTGACCAACGAATAGTGAAAACCAAGAGCTGCAGCCACGCTGTGGAGCAAAAAATGAACACTTCAGCCATAACGCCCTTGAAGAAAGGAAACCAGCTTGCCTGGCACCCATTTTGCTTCACAGGAACGTGCACATACTTTGCATTTCTGTCATGTAAATACACTGCGTGGAAAGAAAGTGAGATTGCTGAGTGGTTGAATACTGCATTAAAAGCTCGGCTCAAACATTGGTAACAAAAAAGCTTTTATGGATCAAGTCTGCAGTCAGTATTTCTGTATTTGTTCAATGAATGCATAGAAATGTATGCAAATATGAGATCGCAAGATTGCACTTATGAAATGTTGTATTCAATTAAAACAATCAAAATAATCACTTGTCTCTTGGCATTCATATTTCTGCTTAATTTATAGGTGTAATAAATTAAGATATTGCTTATGTGTTAGCAATATTACTTCAACTGAATATTAAAATTACCACTCAGTGTCCACCTTCATCTTCATCTCCACTGGTCGGAAAAAAAAACGTTCCACGGAAATAAATAAATAAATAAATAAATAAATAAATAAATAACCCTGATCTACTCCTCCCCCTTTCTTTTGGAATCAGAATTGAATCACCAGTTAATTTGAATGAGGAATAATTTGTTCAAGAGAAATAGTTGCCCAGGAGAAACTTCTCTGTAATCAGAAAGCATGAATTGAGATGACAAAATTCTGACTTACACCCACCTTCCCCTTATAAATGAATCAGGCTATATGTTGTTCACACTGTTCGAGACTCCTGGCCATTGTAACCCACTGCCATCGCCCATGTAGTAAGCTATCAATGTCTCAAATAAATGACATATCCATTTTGAAAGGATGTGCTTTGCATTGGGTGAGACAAAAAGACTAAAGGGTGCCATGATTGAATCATAGAGATGGCTTTCATTGGGATCTATCGGCGAGCGGCATTATTTCATGCGCAATGCCTGCAGCACGTTGCGATTGTGAATCTGGCTGTGGAATGTGTGTGGGAAGCTTCTTCCAGTGTACAGTAGTCAGAAAAGCAGTGCAGCTTTACCTGCCAGCGCAAGCATGAAAAGCCCCACGACCTTTCTGGGCAGCTCATTTCCAGCCTAGCTGTAGGGTTTGCTTTTCACCAAGCCACCATGTCCAACTTTTCCGCGCAGGGTATCTCGATTCTTCAGAATCTGCGCAGCTAATGCACTCCTAAACAGGGCCCTCAGGTTGCAAAGACCATTAGAAGTTGATGGTAAAAATGTTTCTTAACCAATCACAACTACAATTCGCAAAACTTCCATAAAGCAATTATGTTTGCAGGTCAGAATATTTGTATATTTAGTAATCTCACAAACCAAAATAGTAAGTGGATGGACTTGAGTCTTTAATGGCCAGATATATGGTTGAAAAAAATTTTCATCAATCAATGATGAAAGCATCAGGCAATACTGCAAATACAATAATACTGCATTTTTCAACTAATTGTAAATAACTGTCAAATTGTTAGAGATTAGGTGTCAAAATATTCTTCCAAAGAAATTGCATTAAACCAGCTACCACAGTTTAGACCCACATGGAATCATATGTTCTCTGAAAGGACTGAATTAACAATGAACATTTTAGAGTGCATTATCTTGCACATAATGTATGCATAGCGGAGAGCACATATTTACTTTCCTGGCATGAAAGGTATGACAATTTTAACGAGTGTGCATACATAATGCATGTCAGTCCACATGCATTATCTCAGCAAAAAAATTGGTACGTGGGTCACAGGATGTGTCATCCTGTTAATATACTTAGCACTAAGCAGTGATGTTCCTTATGATAGCCTGTGGTGGCCTGCAGTACACTGATAAATTTAGTTGGCCAGTAATACCCAGGGGATTGTGGGAGTGTTAGTTTGTGGCCCCGGTCCCCTAACTAACACAGGGATTAAAGAGCAGCAACACCAGAGAAGACTCTCTCTCTCTTTTTTTCTCTGTCTCTCTCTCTCTCTGTCTTGCACACACAGGAACACCCAGAGGACTGGTGGTTCAAGGCCCTACATTGCTCAAGGGGACATTGGCCTCTTCCTTTTTTCTCACTCTACTCCTTGAGTTAGAAGAATTAATACCAATACCACAAATTGTTGTGACACAACTTTTTCAAATTCCCCATAATTTCTGAGATATTTAAGGTTGACCAGGGGAAAAAAATCCCATAGAGAATGAACGGTGGAATGTTGAGATTGGTGAGTAGAGACAACATGATACCCTCTAGCAACAGTTGTTTGATTGATACAGCAATTCATCCATCACTGCTTAGAAACAGTTACTTAAGAGGACTTTGAGGATCTTGTGAATTAGACCGTTGATCTTGCAGGTACATTGCTTGATCTTAGTTTGTTTTTTAATTCTCCAAGTCAAAGGCAAACACAGAATAAGTAATTGAAAATAAAACTGCACTTGAATGACCTGTAATGTGTGAAATTTGATTTAAATCTACAAAAGTATTTGTAAATAAAGCAGGATTGCATGTCCAGTGTAGCTGTGGTTAGCCACGCTATTAAACTAAAATGTTATTTTCACTTGCACACTCATCTACACAGAAGGTATCGCGTTACTCAGTAGTTTTGTTTCCACTGAAAGTTTTTTTGATTCAGCCTCTCCTGGGGGTAAAGTTAACATGTTATTTCAAACTTGTCATTTGCTATTTTTAGCCTGTCTACAATGATTATCTGATCAGTAAATCCAAAGAAATCACAAATCACCTTGGTATAGACCCCCAAACCTCCTTTTCCTGTGTTTGTTGTTTGTGCATTTTGGTTGACATTAGAATTAATAAAATCTGTATGGGATTTGGGAGCGAGCTGGAGCCACTGTGACCAATGTTGTTAGCTATATTTGCAAAGGATATTCTATTTGGAAGAACATCTTGGAGAAGAGTAAATCCAGGTAATATCAACAAGCTGCAAATGAAGAACAGTCCCTGAAGCAAAGACTATGGCAGTACAAGAGTGCCAGTAAACCTACTGATTTCTGGTCCAAGCTAACACTGAAAACACTGTCTGGTTCCATTTCAACAGTCAATATTTGCAAAAATTTAACCTCCTTTTGGGTCAAGAAATTGTTGTACAAATAGGCTCAGTTTAACAAGAGGTAAGGCAAATCTAAAGTTTTTCCAAGCAATCTGTAAACCATGCTCATAACTGCAAATTCCACAAATTTATTTGAGTATTAGCAGAAGAAAAGAATTTCAATCTCTACGTTAAACGGCACAAAACATTAGCTCACCTATATTTTGCTTGCAAAAGTTTGTTATCACGCACTGGCTGAAAAAAATCGAATATTCCTTGAATGAATAGCAATCTAGCAGGCAAATATGAAGCAACTTTAAACAATATATTTGAACAAATTTCAAAGCTACTGCCAATTTACAGCATTGTGACAAGCACATCTGAGAAAAGATGCTCAAAAATTCGCAAGGCAAGCATATGCAGTGATCTCTCTCACATTTTTGTCAAAAAATGCACCTTTCTAGTTAAATGTACGATATTGAACCTTTAACTTAAATATGAATTGTTTTCTTCTGCAGAGGTGTGAATGGACCGCAAAGAAATCTCTCCCCTCTCTCTCAGTTGTCTACAGCAGCTAGTTGACTGATTTTGATGTGGCATTATCAGGTCCTCAGCTGGCAATCGTCCAACCTTCAACGTTTAAGTGTTGTTGAAATAATGTCAATTAGTTTTAAAAAAGTTATTTAAACATTGAAACAACATTGAACATTAACTGGTTGAAGACGAGTTGAAAAATTACCACTGATTCAACATTAAAATGCCAACTTTGAATCACTTGTATGTGGAATCAACATAATGTCTACAACCATCAATAAATTCAAACTTTTATAAATAAGTCCATTGAAGAGCAAACGTTATTTCAACATCAAAACAACGTTGAATGTTAACTGGTTGAACAAGTGCTCATAAATTACTAATTATTAAATATTGAAATGTCACGTCAGGGTAGCTCACCTGGTAGAGCATATGCCACATACATTAAAGGATTCAACAAATAAAATGTAAATAAATGCTCCTAGTGCTAACTAAGCATCGCATATATAACACTGATAATATAAACAAAGTTTGCTCTTTAAATCTGCAAAAAAATATATATTTTATGGGCATTTCAAATATGCCGCGCAAAATGCGCTGTGCCAGTATGGAGCGGCATTTGGGTCAAAATTAAAGAAATAAATAAATACATAAATAATTATATATGCCCATGAAATAAATAAATATGAAAATGAAATAAATTTTGAAATAATTAAATGGGGCAGCAAATGTGTTAAAATATAAACAAATTTAAAAATTAATGTATAAATTTGTCAATATAGTTCACTAAATGAATAAATACATTTTTATTTTAAAAATGACATTTTTTAAGGGACTACTTTATTTATTTGTGAAGATTTTTATTCCATAATTCCACATTTATTTATTTATTCAATGGCACTTTTATTCACGAACGCCACATTTATTTATTTCATTTCTCGCATTCAAATGAATGGGGCGTGGTTAGCTCTCACATTCAGACCAAGGCAACAGCTCTGAGAGCAGCACTGAATATGTGTAAGGCCACGCCTCCAGCCGTCTAGCTCACAGGTCCACTAAGGCCCGGACTGCACTTCGCCCCATTATTCAATTATCACCTGTACCTGTTGTTCATTTCCTCTGTGCAGTAGAAGTGTGCTATTTAAGACCAAGCTTTGCACTTAGTCTTTGCGAATTCTTGTTCAATACATGCCTGTGCTGTATTTGAGGAGTCCACTTGCAAAGCCTTTTAAGTCAAGTTGGTCCACTTTGTACAAAAATCTGATTTTTTGGTAGGCAAAGTCATTATCCTCCAAAGATACCAATTTTCACTTAAACTATTAGCCATGCAAATATAATCCATGAGGCAATTCATTATTTTTTTTAAGAAATAACTTTGATTTTTCAACTCAAAGTTTTGACTTAGCAGGTTTTGAAACTGGAGTGGAAATTTAGCAGGTTTTGACAGTGTTTAAACCAGCCCCGTTGCTCAATAGGTGAAGGTATTTGACTCACTCTACATGCAACTCAGTGCTACAGACTGCTCAGTGGTTGAATAGCTGCTACGACAATGACGACGTAAACATGAGTCCATGGGTTCAAATCCCCCTTTTAAGGTATCGCTATCATCACACTTATCTGAACTGCCCAAACCAGTTAGAGTTAGAGAAAGCAAAAGCTGAACAGGCTATAAAAGCTCCACTGTGATTGGTTCCTTCTAGCGAACGAAACAGCAGAATTTGACAGAGTTTTCCTCCTTGACTTGGCGGGTTTTAACAGAGTTTCGCTTTTTCCGACAAAATTCATAACATTATTTAGTAGGTTTTGAAAGTGGAGCTATCAGTGGGACATGCGCAGGTGCCTGAAAGAGAGGCTAAGGGAGATAACTTGTTTATTTTCAAAACTTGACTTAGCAGGTTTTGCAAGTCGACTCCTCATTTCTAGTCTGGTATAGACAAATTTTTACACGTGTCGTGTATATTATTCTCAAACTCTAAGTGCTGTTTATTGTTTTATACCAGCACTTTATTTAAAGGAACCTTGTTTCCATTTGTTTTCCTATTTGTAATACACTGTTACTGCAGCTAAAGCCCACAGTCTGTATTGTTAGTAAATCCAAAGTTTCCCCAGCAACAAATATTATGACCGCCGTCCAAAAGAAGCAGACCCGATGTTCGTATTAAAAAACAGGAAAGTGTTTATTACATGAGCCAACAAGGAAACAAAATCCTTCGAAAAATGTTCATTGAAGCACTGCTTATATCATTACATTTGCATATATTCAAATTTGTGTGTAAAAAAAGTTTTGACCTCTGATTGGTCGCAAGCAGTTGTGTGCCATATTTGGCACTGTGGATTGGATTATTCAAATCCTGAATGGTCGTGGGGTCTCGACCTCTTCTCCCCTGTGGACTAGTGGAAAATCCCCAAAGGTGGAACTGCCAGCGATCATTAACATATACGTGTGAGGTGGCCTAATACACAAATCTGTCTGTTTCTCCAATGTATTCAGACGGACAAATTTATCTGTTTCCCCACGGTATTATTAATAGTACTAAGGAAAATTTTGTTTTGTGTTGCAACATTTGTGCCTGCTGTTGTGCTGTAGGCATAATAAATACAACCAAGTCTATCCTTGCACCTGAGTCCAGTCCTAAACTTCCTGTCCTCCATGCATCTGAACTGTACACGAAGCACAACCATTACAATATGTCAGTGGAAATATTGCGCGGGTCAAGCTGCTGTGCAGTCAGTATGGAAGCCCTTGGTGAGCTCTGAAATTTAATGCAATCCTTAGCAGAACAAATTGATCAACAAGGTTTATCAACAGATGCACTTTTTTTCTTGGATTGAAGACTTTTTAGAAATACTTGCTGCAGTAATAAATCACTTATTTATATTATTCCGTCTAGTTCACGCTAACCATTAGTATTATCATCCAGAAAATTTAGCAATGCTGGCAATGTTGAGCCCCTTGATGAAAGCTAGACCAACAGCAACTGATGAAGGTTCCAAGCTAGCTAACCCCGACATATACAATACAGGCCAAAATATTATGAACATCCTGCATTTTTCAGAATTTGGCTGGTTTTTCTTCACTAAAAGTATATTTTCAGCAAAAAAAAAAAACAAACAAAAAAACAGAATAACATAGAAACATGTATCTTAACTAGAAATGTGCAAAATTATTTACTAAGAGATAATACTAATTCAACTTTCTACAAAGTACCCTCCCTTAGCCTTGATTACAGCCCAACAAATCCTAAGCATTCTTTCCAGCAGTTTAAGAAGTGAACTTCCTGGTAACTCATTCTGGGCTTTCAAGAGTCCCTTCATGAGCTCTTTTGAACTTAATGGGCGCACTTCTCTGGCTGCCCAGTCAAGTTCATCCCACAGCAACTCAAGTTGAATTTCAAGATGTACAGCTGTTAGCAAGCAAGATTTTTAGTCAAAACAAGTGTCTCTTTGGCGTTCTGTGTGCCTTTGTTGCTCAAAATTAACTTTAAGATGACAAAAACCAGCCAAATTCTGAAAAAAAAATGCAGGCTGTTTGTAATATTTTGGCCTGTAGTGTAATATCAATGCAGTCAACTTATAACGCTATGAGAATGCATTATACGTCACCAGCCTATACTCGGCAAGCCAACATTGTTTCTTCAATCCAATTATACATATACAGTATATGTAAAGTTTGTTTCCAAAACGCAATATATCCATTTCACTCATTTTGAGTAAATCTGATTTTTCTATGTTGGTGCCTATTGCTTATATAAAAACACAAACTTTGACCATGAAAAAATACACCTTATAGTATGAATAAAAAAAACAGATTTTTTAATCATGTGAAAGAAGCACAGGGCGATCGCTCAATGGTATTATCTCAGTTTTTGAAATTTTGGCACTTATTGGAAACTTCATTTTGGAAACAAACTCTTCATATATTTATATATATATATATATATATATATATATATATATATATATATATATACACACACACACACACACACACACACACACACAGTGGGCTCCAAAATTACTGCCACCCCTGACTGATAATGCATGGACTAGACTTTAAGAAATTCTAGAAAGTATATTTATGGAGAAACTCTAAATAACAACATGTGAGAAATATTGTATGATATTAATGTTCCAACAGAACCAACCAAATCATTTGCTGATTTAATTAAAAATCTATTTCCACCAAATCAAGGTTTCACAATTAACGGGATCCTTAAAGATTATTGAAAATAACATTTACCAAAATTAAACCAGGTATTAAATTCCCCTTATTTAAGTTTTATCTAAGTGTAATGGAGCTATATCGAGCCATGACATCACTTCTTGTTTCACTACACTATAAAAATGAGGTAACACACATGCAATATCCCTTTGTCATCCAATACCACGAAAAAAACAAAACCACTGTCAGTTAAAAAGTGGCAGATGGTCATAGACCTTCATAAATCTGGTAATGGCTATGACAAGATTCACAAACAATTGAATATGCCACTGCGCTCTGTCAGGACAATTATTAAGAAATTCCAAAGATATGGAACTGTTGAAAACCTCAAGGGTTGAGGACGCAACTGCATTTTCCCCCCCAATATACTGAGGAGGATGGTGAGAGAAGCAAAAAAATCCCCAAGAATAACTGTGAAGGAATTGCAGGCCTTGGTGACATCTTGGCGTCACCAGGTTTCAAAAAGCACCATCAGGCACCACCTCCACAACCACAGGCTCTTTTAGCCAGAGGAAAGCCTTTTCTGACCAGAAAACACATAAACCAGCTCTTGAAGTTTGCCAAACATCATTTACAGCGCTTAACAAATTTATTAGACCACCACCCAATGTAAGGTTTATGCCACAGCTGCCCTAAATTAACAGCATTGGTAATTACCAAAATCATTTTTTTATGTTTCTCTAATGGTTAATCCACCAGTATGCGCAAGCTCTTTAATTGAAATGATATTTTTAATGCTAAAATATAATTATTATTGTTATCCATGAATTTAGGAATTCACTGTTTTACAAAAAAGCAGAAAAAATAGTTAAGCACATTAATATTTTTTGACTAAGATGCCAAATAACAGTTACTTGAATTCCTGAACATAAAAATTAGTTTTAGTGGTTGGATGCAACAATACAAGCTGTTATTAAGGCAAAAGGAGGCCATACAAAATATTAAGTTTTTTTGGTTTTTATGTGTGAATAAGGACTTATTTAGTTGTTTCAGTTTGTTATTTGCCAAAAAGATAAGAATGTAATTTTTAGATTTAAACAATTTTTTTGACAAATTTCTAAAATGTTTGTGTTTTCTTGTTTTTATGACAGGTGGTCTAATAAATTTGTTAAGCACTGTATATTATGACTGGAACAAGGTGGTTTGGTCAGATGGCACCAAAATTGCACTTTTCAGTCAGATACAGCATCAGCACGTTTGGCGTCGAAACAGAGATGCAAATTAGGAGAAGCACCCCATACTTACGTTGAAATATGATTGTGGGTCAGACAAGTTTTGGGGCTGTTTTAATTCAGGAGGTCCAGGGACACTGATTAAGATTAATGGCATAATGAATTCCACCAAGTGTCTGGATATTTTGGCTGACAATCTGGTTGCCTCCACCAGACGGCTGGGACTTGGCTGTAGGTGGACTTTCCAACAAGACAATGACCCAAAGCGTACCTCAGGATCCACACAGAAATCGTTCTGTGACAACAAAATCAATGTTCTGCAATGGCCATCTCAGTCGCCAGACCTCAATCCAATTGAAAACCTGTGGGCTGAGTTGAAGAGGGCAGTTGATAAACGCAAACCCAAGAATGTGAAGAATCTTGAAAGGATCTGCTTAGAGGAATGGTCCAAAATCCCCCCAGATGTATGCCTTAAGCTTGTCAAAAATTGCAGGAAAAGACTCCATGCTGTTATCCTTGCCAGAGGTGGTCGTACGACTGTTCCAATAGTTATGAAACCTTGATTTTGTATTAAATGATTGTTATGATTTTGGTTTTTTCCATCAAAACATTAATCAAGTATTTCACACATGTTGGTATATTCAGTCTCTCTATAATTACAGCGGGAAAATAAGTATTGAATGCGTCAACATTTTTCTCAGTAAATATATTTTTAATGGGGCTATTGACATGAAATTTTCACCAGATATTGGCAACAACCCAAGTAATCCACACATACAAAAAAATCTAAACAAATAAGTCCATAAATTAAGTTATGTGTAATAAAGTGGAATGACACAGGGAATAAGTATTTAACACATGAAGAATAGGAGGTGCAAAAAGGCATGGACAGCCAAGAAACCAGCTGAAATCTGTCACTGTTTAGAAAGCAATCCTGTGTACTATCAGTGCGAATTAATATCAGCTGGTTTAGTCCTAATTGATGGCCTATAAAAAGATTTCTCATTACCAAGGTTTCATACAAGAGGCATCTCATAAAAAGTAAAAAGGAAAGAGCTCTCTCAAGACATTCGCAACCTTATTATTGCAAAACATACCGATGGCATTGGTTACAGACGTAATTCTAAACTTCTGAGTGTTCCAGTGAGCACCATTGGGGCCATAATCCGGAAGTGGAAAGAAGATCATTTCACCATAAACCGGCCACGACCAGGTGCTCCCTGCAAGATTTCTGACAGAGGAATCAAGAGAACGATCAGAAGAGTTGTCCAAGAGCCAAGAACCACTCGTGGAGAGCATCAGAAAGACTTGGAATTAGCAAGTACAGTTGTTTCAAAGAAAACAGGTGGAACATCATGGGTGTGGCTGTTTTTCAGCATATGGTACTGGCAGACTTCATATAATTGAAGGAAGGATGAATGGAGAAATATACAGACATTCTTCATAAGAATCTGCAGCCATCTACCAGGATGCTGAAGATAAAACGAGGGTGGACATTTCAGCAAGACAACGATCCCAAACCCACAGCCAAGGAAACTCTCAATTTGTTTCAGAGAAAGAAATAAAGCTGCAGGAATGGCCCAGTCAATCACCCGACTTGAATCCAGTTAAAAATCTATGGAAGGAAGTAAAGATCAGAGTTCATAGAAGAGGCCCCCGGAACCCTCAAGATTTAAAGACAGTTTGTGTGGAAGAATGGGTCAAAATCACACCTGAGCAATGCATGCGACTAGTTTCTCCATACAGGAGGCGTTTTGAAGATGCCATTACCAACAAAGGCTTTTCAGCTAAGTATTACATAAATTTCAATCAGCATGTTCAATACTTTTTCCCTGTGACATTCCACTTTATTACCCATAACTTAATTTATGGACTTATTTGTTTTGATTTCTTTGTATGTGTGGATTAATAGGGTTGTTACCAATATCTGGTGAAAACTTCATCTCAATAGCCCCATTAGAAATACATTTACTGAGAAAATTGTTGACGTGTTCAATCCTTAATTTCCCCGCTGTATATTGTTTATTTTTTGTATTGTTTATGCATTGCCAGTCAGGGGTGCAAGTAATTTTTGGGCCCACAGTAAGATTTTTCAACATTCCCCCTTATGCTGCCAAAACAGCTTGATCCAGCCAATGTCATTTAAATTCCCAAACACAGGGTTTCCCGGCAAAATATCTCCCATAGTATTACAATCCCTCCACCAGTTTATCTTCTACCCACAGTGTACTTTGAGACCATCTCTTCCCAGGTAAATGGTGCATGCGTACCCTGCTGAAGCATATAATGTAAAGGAAAATGGGACTCATTGGACTAGGCAACCTTCTTCAACTGCTCCAAGGTCCAGTTCTTAAGCTTAAGCGCCCATTGGGGCGCTTTTAGAGGTAGACCGGGGTCAGAGTGACAAGTTTGACTGGTCTACATGCTAAAAGGTGCAATACACAGCAGGGCATGATGCACTGTGTGTTGCGACACTTTCCTTATGTAAATAATATTGAAATTCTTAGTGACTTGTACCACAAATAAATAAATAAATAAATAAATAAATATATATACACACACACACACACACACACACATTATACATATACATGTGAAACTAGTGAAAGTACTCTGTAGTAACAGTGTAACTTCACCTAGCAAAAGTTTCATTATCTGGATCAGTTTTGAGTGGTGGATGAGCAAATGCTGACTGCAGTTGACTTAACAGAAATCGGTGTCAGTAATGGCAAGAAATTTCTTAAAGTTGCACAGAGCACTTCTAATTAGTGTAATTAGCCTGAAGCATTTGCTATGGTTGAAAGACAGACCTGTGGCTGTAAGGCTGTGCAACTGTTCAACTGCTGATGATCATATCTGAAAATAGAATGTTGTCTGCTTCCTTGAATTCTGTTAGGACCTTATCACATCACCCGCATTTATGCTTCTCTCACAGGACACTGATATACATTGCAGTATCATAAATATGTTCCGTCATATCCATACTGGTTCTGTACTATGGTTACTTATAAGCCTTACATCAATATTTATTCAAGAGCAGATAGGAACATAAAACATCCAATAAACAATTCCAATGCAATATCCAGTATAATGAAGACAAAAGGAACATTTTTCACAAAGATCCACCATAGTTGGACCTTAACTTGTGGTACAGGTGTAAAGTAGCTGCATCATGTTTAATATTTGAAATATGAATGCGTAAATGCATTTTTTATGAATTGTTGTTACGGTCCAGACCAGAAATCAAGCGCTGAGTCAGAAGCACAATCCAACTGGTACTTTATTGACAGCAATACAGTAGAGATTGGGGGCGGAACCCTGAGGAGGATAGACAGTTCAGTACAGTTGCAATATACCAAGCTGGAGCTGCAATCACCGGCCAGGCTTCCGGGATACTGCCAGGTGTTACACAGGCTCTGCCAGCACTGAACTGCTTCAGAGAATGGAGAAATTGCTTGAGGGGAATGCAGTCCAAGCACTGGCTCCGGTTCAGGAATGGAAGCTTGTTCCTAACAAACTGGACAAGGAGAGCAAATTAGATGGGTTAGCAAGAATGGAGTCCCAATATTGGACCCTGATTAAGACTGGAAGCTTGTTCTTGATAACTTAAGTCGAAGAACAGGAACAAACTTGAGTTCACTTGAACTCAGTCCAAATCCTAGACTCTGATTAGGATTGGAAGCTAGTTCAAATTAACTAAATGATTTGACCTCTAAAGGAAAAGGCGGTCACGAAAGTTCGTCACATTTCGCAAAAGAGTTTTAAAATTGAACATTGACTAGACTAACTTGCACGAAAGTGAGTTTGCAATCCAGCAACTTTGCCACGAGCTAACGGCTTAAATACTCGTTATCCCGTAATTAAGCACACAACTACATGAGGAGATTTAGCCGACGAGGAGAGGCACAGGACGTTAACCAATCACAACACACATACACTTCATAGACACGCAAACTGCTGAATTGCGAGGAGACACACAAGGAATTCACACGAGGGTTGTGACAATTATTGCTGAGGAATTACCCAGATAGCAGCTGTTCATATTCATGACGTGCCAAATATAATTTGATATTATACTTTACTTTATTAGCCCATGGTGTACAGTGCACTTAATAAAACGGATCATTGCAACAGTTATGTTCATAACAAAACCTGGAAAAATAAACAAACCAGCAAATAAATAAATACAGTGGCACAAAATATCTTTAATCCATATAGAATACAAAGCAGTTGACAAAAATCAATAAATGGAAAAGTCGTCATAATTTACACTAACACTAACAGTAATCTACATAGTTGTCCTGAAATTGATTTTGCACACACATGGCATGATGTAATTTTCGGTTAAATCGTTCATAATTATATTACACGTGCTCAATAAATAGGCAGAATAATTCATATTAATTTCACTTCTTTCGACATGATCTTAACGTTATATTTGTGCAACCGGTCGTTATACTGACAGTACACACGCAGGAACCTTGGGGGCACCTTGTCCGTTCGCCTTGTTTGCCTGCGAGCACTGCCGGGCGCTGCCGCTCTTAGAGCCGTGCTCCTGTGTGTGTGTGTGTGTGTGTGTGTGTGCGCGCGCGCGAGAAAGAGAGGGAGAGAGAGAGTGCGTGTGTCTGCTCTGCTGTTGCTGCCCTTTGATCCCTGCATTAGTGTTAGTTAGGGGCTCAGAGACACACACATACACAGAGAGCAGCCATAGTCAAGACACGGCAACAACACCAACACTACCTCGTTCTCCTGTGTTCCTACCCCCTATAATACACTCTTTAAACCGGGGACAGCCAGGTGCACGACAAGTCCCTGCCACCAGACACTCGCATACTATTTCAATGGAAAAAATCCTTTTTTCTTCTTATCCCTAAACAAGGAGGACAATGTGAGAAAAAGGGGAGAAAATGCCCCGGAAGAAACAGGAGCAACCCAAGCGACTGCCTGCACGTAAGTCGATTTGTGAAATTTTTAATGGCTCTCTGTATGTTTTGCGCAGTAGTTTAGGGTTAAAGAGGTGAAACGGACAAAGACACGGCGTAGGTTATTTCTCCTTTTTAAGGTCTGTGTTAGGCAGCCATGTTGGCGATGAGTTGCTAGCGAGTGTATAATAACCACTGTCTTTAGTGCTAAATGATCGATAAAGGTCCTGTTCTCAAGGTTGCGGTCAGTAAGCGTGTGTCTTGTCTGTATAAGGCATTTATGGCGGAGCGTTTTTGTGTATCTGACTATTGAAGTATGTGTCTCTCTCTCGGAAGCGAAAAGGGGAGGATCTGAGAATCTGGCCGCAATAAAATGAAGGGTCAGTCGGATCAGACAAGCCAGGCTAGACTCAGGCTTCCATGCCCCTGCGATAGAGCGATATCCAACACCGCTCGGTAACTTATTTCCTGTTTTCATGCATAACGTCTAGCTAGCTAGATAACTTACTTACGATCAAACGGACGATACGGTTTGGGTTGCAAGATTTTCGCGATCGATTTATTTAGATAGATTTTGGGAGTCGGTCGTAAGAGATTTTTTTTAAGATCATGTCTTCTCTTCCACCCCTCCCAGTTCAGGAGAGTTCATGTCTGCAAGCCGCCGAGTCAAAGCCATGGTCGGTCACCTGAAGTTCAGGGTTTTTCTGCTTTCGCTTTGCAGCCGTTCACTGCAGACATATCGCGATCAATAACAACCCTGGGATAAAGCAATAATATAAGCGCCTTTTCTTGATTGCTTGGAAGTCGCGCGATACAGTCTTGCAATAGTTAGCGACGTATTTACTTCGAATATGAAATGGATCGCAATCGGTTTTTTGTTCGTTCGACCCAACGTAGGATGTTCAGTTTGGCTTTAGGATGTGCTTTTATCAGTCATTTAAAAAGGAGATGTGTTGTTACGCCCTCTGTCCGCCAGAGGAACCCTAAGGTACAACGTAACATCTATCTAAATACAACTTACTGACAATACGGTGTGCCAATATGTAACCGAGAAAAGTGGCAGAAGTGACAAGCAGGATAGGCTGGTATGGGATTGGTTCATCGGCCAAAAAAAAGAAAAGCTTTAATGTTTCGCAGTGTCTACAGATACGGCAGTTTTCATCGGTACGGCAGTCGATTTGAAGGGATTAGGATAAGGATTAGGGATTATGGTTAGGGGAAGGGTTAGGGATTAGGGTTAGGTTAGGGGTCAGGGTTAGGGTTAGGCAGAAATTATGCATCGTTGGCAGCTATTTATTTTTGAATTTATTTTGTGATTTGTGTATAACCAGCCTGCTAGTTGCCCATGTCTGTAGCAACACAAATGTCACATGGTTTGAAATTAACTAGATAGCCTGTTGAATATGGGCTTGTATCTTCTATTAGTACTGCTTGTAGTAGTATTTGAAACTTTATATGTCCATTATTTTCCTGCTTGGCAAAACTCATTCAATTCCACTAGTGCTCATTTTACCCTGAGATTATTGTATTGTACACTTTAAAGACACCATGAAGGTATTCATGATAACAGCGATGGCTTTTGAAGTAATACTGATTGTCTGTATTGAAAACATCTTTAGAATTTCAATGATGTCATGCATATAGCAGAATTTCAGCTCTTTTTGCTAGGCACATGCAAAACCTGGAGACACGGGTATTTTTTTCTGGCTTTTAGCTCGAACATTTTCTATACATTTGGAAACTCCCACTTATACTTAGGGGGAAAAAAACCAAACTGACTTAACTTACCTTGCGTTGGTTCTTGAGATGTGACAATTTCTTTTTTTGGGGGGGTGGGGGGGTCTTTGCATTGTTTTGTAAGTTGTGAGCTTGGAGACCAGGATGTGGCAGCCTCAGCCAGCAAATGTTTAGAGAGGGGATTCCTGGTCCGTCATGATGCTGGTGGAGGACTGGGCCAGACTGGACTCTGAGGGAAAGACCTGTGCTCATGCTCAGTACTGCACCGTTCTAGACTCAGTGTGACAGATCTTTGCTGTGGGGCTCTGTGGTAGTATGAAGTGCTTTGCTGCTTTCTCTACAGCAGCTAATGGGGACCCAAAATAATCAAATGGACAAAGAAACAGGATTCATTGTCCCTGTTGAGAGCAGCGATCAGAGTGGTGGACTTAACACCTTTTGTCATCTGTGGGGAAATGAAATATAAATAGTTTTTCTAAATTTAAATGATAAGTTGGTCTGACATGTTATTCTTCATGAAAGGACCTCTGAAGTCTTAATTTGGGTAGAGTAACAGGCACCTTGCATTCTATTAGCTATATTAGTGTCTAAGCAAGTTAAGTGGTAAAAAAAATTGTCCCATATTACTAAACTAAGTGCCTAAAAAGTTGATCTTTGGAAAAAATGCAATAGCAGAGACTTCTACCTTGTCCTGCAGTAACTCTCAAGTTTCTACATTTGTATACAATCATGCATTTATTTGTGCAATTTGTATAACTTTTCTATAGTTACTGGCTGTTTTTTGTTATTTGATTTAGTGCCGCAACTTATGTACATAGCTGGACTGGAAAAAGATTACATTTCTTGCTCTTTCCTGCCCTTTAGGGAGCTCATTTGAAGCATCTTGGAATTTTTTTCTGATCAAACATTGGCGAAGTTGCAATGATCAGTCTAGCCAAATATAAGTGCGTACTTTAACTGGACTAAGGTAAAAACTAATGTGTATAGCATGCTTTGCTGAAAAGAAAGGGTAAATGTCTGGTGTGTTTGTAAGCCAGAACTCAGTATTTTTCAGCTGTACCAGCGTTTAATGTGGAAGCAGGCCATAAAACAGTCATTGGTGGCTCACACAAAATCTTTTCTTAATCCTCTGAGGAAGTGGTGTTTTAAAATGATGATTTCTTGTTTTGTTTTTCTCCTCCTAAAAATTTTAGCCAGTGTTCTTATTTCATTGCTTTTAGTGAAGGGTAGTGGTTGTAGCATCAGAATTCTTGTGTATTTGTGATTGTGCATTTTAAATGGTTAAAAACTGCTTCCTTGATTTGTAGGCCAAAGGCTTAGATGTAGGACATGGTGGTTTTGCTGAGGCAATTTTACAGGCCTTGCATTGTAAGATGCCCTGGTTAACGACATCTGTTGAACAAACAGGTCTGCATTGTGTAATGTAAATTGAGAATGTTTTTCCTTGTCTTCTAACAGCAGCATACATTGATGAAATGGCAAAATCAGGCAGGGATGATTGATAAACAAGATCATTGGAAAATTGCATTTCTTTTTATGCCTTTGTTTTTGAATGAAAATTTTTTTCCCCCAAATAGAGTTCAGAGAAAGAGTGGTTTACATTTATTTTAAAACTTCAGCAATAAGAAGGATTTGAAAGGATTTTCTGTGCTCATGTGAAACAAAGTAATATCTTTCAGAGAGAAGCAGTTTGGATACAAACTTTCCCTGAGAACCAGGCTGTTTTCATTTGCATCCTGACGCAGCGCATTGAAACGCAGAGTATAGACAAATAAAATTCTAAGTGTATTCCAGCAGATATGCCATGATGTATGAGATGCATGCAAAAGGTTTTCTTATTACAATGACATCAAGCTACACTAAGAAGCCTGTAGCAAAAAGAGTCTTTGTAAGCAGTGACTGTATTGGACCTCAGAATGGCTCAAGAGTAAGATTTTATTTCTAGGTTGGGCACGGAGACACTTGAATGTTAATCAAATTTATCTTCTTGGGGTAAATGGCCTTGGTTTGTACCTTTATCAGCCCTGGTAGCACTGTGGTATTAACTTCTGGATGGCATTATGTAAATAAGTGCCATCCCTGAAGCATTGGGGGATGTGTGGTTCTTTGCATTGTGTCTGATTCATACAAGTGTAATTGTATGATGTTGATAGTAGGGAGTTTTTGTCCCTTGTATGCTTGTACGCTTTTTATTTCGAGTTGAGACGTCAAGAGATTAATTTTTCTCTACAGAGTGTAACATTTTAAGTTTTTGCTGCAATTATATCTCATTTAGTTAGTAAACGCATGTTGACAGATGAATTTGTTTTCTACCGATTGCTGTACTGTGAACACTGCCTGTGAAGGACATGACGTGTTCTATGCATTGAACATGGATGGCTTGTTTGTGTGTCTGTGTCCTGCTGTCTTTAAACACAGAAAAAACACTGTTCATTATACGCCCTGTAAATAATGTCTAATCTGTTGCGAATTCAGTTGTGATATTTTGAATTCTGCCACTTCCAAACCTATGTTTATCAATTTTGTTATCTATCGGCAGAAACGGTTTTAGATACAAAAATGATCTTTTTGAAGGGTTGCAGCTACTTTATCTTCATTAATTATTGTTGTTATGTTGTATTCGTGCTTTCATCATGTAGAGGGCAAGTAAAGTGAAAGCTTTCTACTTTTAGGGAACAATTTTCTCTATCAGTGAGTTGGGGACATCCCCGTTTTCACCCCTGATAGCAACCAAATGTATACACAGTGTCTGTACAGCAAGAGCACTAAAACCTGTGAGGTCAGCGGTGTATTTTTCTTGAAACAAATGACAATTAGCTGATTTGCAAAAAATGCTCTAAAGCTTGGAGATGGGGAAAAAAAAAACCTGAAATGATATTAAAAGAATTAAACTTCGTTTCATTTGTGGATTAATCAGATTTCTTCTGCTACTGCTCTTTGTTTTCAACCTGGTGACATTTTCCCATCCCTGACAGGTTTTGAAAACAAACATGCTGAACATACGCTGATGAGCCAAGACATTATAACCCCTTGCATATGAAGCAAATGGCATTGATTATTTTGTAACAATGGTGCATGACAAGGTCTGCTGACAGACCTTAAATGGTAAACAAACATTCAGCTCTCATCGTTGACATGTTTGATGTGGGAGATATTGGACCTGAGTAACTGACCAGGGCCAGATTGTTTTTGTTACACAAGTGGGTCAGCGCATCTCTAAAGTGGCGGTGCATCGGGGTTCTCCCAGTGAGCAGTAGAGAGTACCTTACTGGCAATGGTCTAGGGAGGTTAAAAACCATGAACTAGCAATGTGTTGGGTGTCCGAGGCTCATCGATGACAAGGGCAATGAAACCTATCCCATCTGGTCTGAACCGATTGGACAACTATGGCACAAGTCCCACAGAATTTTAATAATACTTCTGTGAGAAATGTATTACAACTCAAAGTACATTATACCCTGCTGCGTATAGCACTTTGGAGCTGCAGACCAGTCGGAGTGCCCATTCTAACCCTGGCCCATTGCCGAAAGTACCTAAATGTGCCCTGAGCATCGAAACCAGGCTTTAGAGCAATTGAAGAAGCTTGCCTAAACCAGTGAATCCCTTTTTTTTTTTTTTTTTTTTTTTTAAGAGGAATGAGTGTTGTCCTTCCGCATGTCCGTCTGTCTGTTTGAGTGTCCGTCTGTCATGCTTTTTTTCTGGGTCATAACTTCTGAATCATTCAGACAGATCAATGAAATCTAATGCACAGATAAATCTTGTAGTGTTTGGATGTGCCTTTACATACTTCTGTCCCTCCCCTGTTCATCTGTCCATCCCTCCATTGCGTTTCGTTTCCAGGCCAGAACGCCAAAACCGTGGCGGGGGATCTGAGAATTTCATGTTTGGTTTTTTTTTTTTTTTGTTTTGTTTTTTTTACATCATGTGCATCGGAGGGAATGTGATGCTCTAGGTAGTGTTCAGCTGGGAATCCCTGCGTTCTGGAATTCAAGTGAACGTCAGTTTGACGGAGCCGTTGTACCTACACGAGGGGATCCTGCACACTCTTAGGCAGATGGTATGTGAAGGAAAGTGGTCCGTTTATTCAATCTGTTAATGGCATTTCTGATGAGGCTGGCTTCAGTGGTTGCCATTGCTATCAAAACTTATTTAAACTCAAAATCAGTATTTTCTGCTCGTGCATTCAGCAGCCTTTGCCCAAAACTGCCATTTAGCAGAATCAGTGCCATATTTTAAGTTGCGTTCAGTTTCACCGATTAACCTACCTCAGGCTCCAGATGCGGCGTTTTGTGTAAAGATATCAAAGTCATTATTTTTCTTTCAGACATTAGCAAGGGAAAAAAAATCATCAATGGAGATTCAAAGTGCACATTTCATGCCTCCCTGTGTCTGTCGGGGTGGGGGGATGAAACTGTAGTCCTTAGAATACCGCAATATTTCAAAATGTTTTAGATGTTATTAAGCTTACCTTGGGTAAAAGCTCTTCCATTGTCTTATTTTTTTATCGCGTATTTACAGTCGTGTTACGATCTTGTGTTGCTGTAAACGAATATCGTTTTCCAGCATGCCGAGTAGGCTATTTGTTCCTGCCTAATTCCATATTGGTGAGGAAGGGAGAGGATATGCAGTATCTGCTTACCAGTCCGCTGTTCATAGCAAGCCTCTGACCGCCATCTCCTCCCCGAGATCATAATGACCTCGGCTGGCCTAGGGCCTGAAAACCGTTGGATTAAGGGGAAAGGGAGAGACATGAGGGGGTTTTTCCATCCGGCTTTTGGCATTCGATCTGTAAAGAGTATCTGCCAAAAACCGACTTGAACTTGGGCACGCAAAGTGTCCGCCGCACTGAGCTCAAGTGACCAATAATGCACAGGCTCTTAACTTAAAAATGAATTAAAGGGCAACAGGAAGGCGAAGACTTGCGTGCGTTAGCGAGCCCTGCACATTCGCATTTGTTAAGAAATCCAATGCCACTGGCTCCCATTGCTAGGTGTGGCACGGCGCACTACAACAGCCACGAAACCAAGAAGTCACGGATAATCAAATCGTGGGGGGAGAGCGTTTGTGGTGTCCTGGGCGAGTCCTAACAACCTACATGGTACAAAACTGAATTTTGTTTGAAAGATTGTTTGAATCCAGAGAAGAACTGACATTTTGGCTTTTTTTTTTTTTTTTTCAATGCGCACATTCAATATTCTATGTCACATTTCAACCCCCTCGTCCAATCCTAACACAGTTTGTCTATCAAGCACAGATAAAGGAAACTTCTGACAATTTCTTCTATGATGCGTACACATCATATTTAATAAACTTGAATGAATAAGTCAGTCTGGGTATTTCTGTTGAAACCAAAATGGTATTTCAGTTTATTTACAGATATTCATTTTTAGTACGCTGATCTACTAACGGTTGGTCATGTGACCGTGCATAGTCCTCAGTTTCAGAGACTGATTCCCTCTCCTCATTGCCCTGCCCCTGCTCACACCAGTAATTTTCTATCTGCTCATCTATGGATGCAAGTAACAGGGAAAAATTGCAGTGACCAACATGACCTTAAAGGAATTTTTTTTTTTTGCCAGGGTTCTTCTGAGTCCCTGTCATCGCAAAAAAAAAAAAAAAAACAATTCCTAATTAAGCCCTCTGAATATAATGTGTAGTTGTTCTTCCTGGGGATCGTTCAGAAGCTCGAAAAAGCTGCAACATTGCGATCTCCAGTGCCAAGAGCCACCCGTTCCACCGCCACGGGCCTCGCACCGAGAAATGAGTATCTCACTGGAGTGGGAGACTGTCTGTTGA
Source organism: Gymnothorax javanicus (assembly GCA_029692085.1). NCBI lineage: Eukaryota > Metazoa > Chordata > Actinopteri > Anguilliformes > Muraenidae > Gymnothorax > Gymnothorax javanicus. The sequence goes on from CM056201.1 coordinate 70,840,947, forward strand.
TGGCAGATTCTAAAGTCACAGCTCGGCGTTTCATCACGGGAAGCTGCGAAGGAGCTCAGGGCGCATTCTCTCCCTCTTGTCTGCCTGTGTGGTAGCGACGGACAAATGTGTCTCTGTCCTGCGGGAAGGGGCATTTTACTGCCGGCTACTTGAGGGATGGAGCCCCCAAGACCTGGGGGACCTACGGCCAACCGGCTGCCAGACTGCAGTGCCAGAGCGCCGCGCTAAACGGGGCTGATTTATTGATCTGGGTGTTCCTTTCTACGCGGGCGGCGGGGTGGGGGGAAACGGGGGGGCAGCGGCAGGCGGGTGAAATGATACAGTTCCTTTGGAATGAAGCTTGCCGCAAAGTCCTCCGCACGTCAGTAGGCAGTACCGCGAAAAAAGTGAGGCAGTTACATGGTTATTACTTCGACTGGCTTCCACTGCATTAGCCAGACGGCGTGCGCTAAAACGACCCTTTGCTTTGAAGTTGCCACGCTGTTGTTTGGAAAAGAAGGCGAAAGAGGCCTCACCTATCATTTTTGAGGTTGAACGATTGTTGTAGTTCGGTGTCGGGGCTCCGCAGAGCACCCCTTTTACGTAGAGGGGTGGAGGTGGGGTGACCTCACTTCCTCTACGGTCACAGGGATTTGGGCCACCTAATGCATATTCTGTCCAGAAGCAGTGTAGCAGCAACCTCAGTCCTGACACTTTCCTGGTTTGTCTACACGGCACACCCAAGAGCGAGCAAGCAAGGCATGCTAATCCATTTAACAGCCGCCCTGCGGTTTTGCTTCGCATTTTGTTCGTGGGCGATCTCAAAGTGATGGAAGGGGCCAGGAATGAAATGGACACGGTATATATCCTGTGATATTGGCAGCTTGGAGAGGAAGCGGTACATCATCTGAGACGAGAAAGCATTGGCTCGAGTACAAAGCCACTAGGTCCAATTCCCTTCTTTTAAAAGGCTCAGGGTCATTCTCTGCAAAGCTATCAATATGTACTCTTGCTTAATAAATTAACATGGCTAACTCGTGCTTAACCTTCATTTTAAACTCTTTCTAAGGCTTTTGGTATTTTACAATGAAAGGGGCTAGTCAAGAAAAGCCTTCAATGATGCCTGTTCCTAAACCCTGATAAACACTTTGTATTTATGACTTCCAGCAGATAAGCACGGAACAGCTCTAGTTGCCCTTTTGATGATCATTGTGGAGACAAAATACAAAATGTAAATCCTCAGCAATGGAATAGCAGGGTCTGTTGATCAGGTTGGACTTCGTGGACTAGATGTACGCTGGGATTATGAAGATTTGCTCCTTTGAATGAAAAATTCTTAGCAACCTGTGCAAATTGGATGTAAAATTTTAATGTTTTCTTTATGTAATTCTGAAAAGTTGGTTCCAGAGATGAAAATTATTTTGTGTGTAAGAATAACAAAACAATTTACCAGTGACAGGTGAGGGAAGGGTCAGTTTAGAAAATCAATGACCTGATTGCGTCAATTCTACAAACCCAATTCCGAAATAGTTGGGACGAAGTGTAAATTGTGAATAAAATCAAAATGCAATGACTTTCAGATCTCATGAGCCAATATGTTATTTACAATAGAACATACATAACATTCAAATGTTGAAACTGAGACATTTTACATTTTTATCCACAAAATGAGCTTATTTCAAATTTTCTGGCTGCAACAGATCTCAAAAAAGTTGGGACACAGGCAAAAAAGGGCTGAAAAAGCAATTAATATATAAAAGAATCAGCTGAAAGAACATTTAGCAAGTAATTAAGTTAACTGGCATCAGGTCTGTAACATGATTGGCTATGAAAGGGATGTCTTAGAGAGACTGAGTCTCTCAGAAGTAAAGATGGCCAGAGGCTCTCCAACCTGTGAAGGCTTGCGTAAAAAAAATTGTGCAATACTTTAAGAACAATGTTCTTCAATGTCAAATTGCAAAAGCTTTGAAGGTCTCATCATTGACAGTGCATAACATCATCAAAAGATTCAGAGAAACTGGAAAAATCTCTGTGCGTAAGGGACAAGGCCGAAGACCTTAACTGGATGCCCATGATCTTCGGGACCTCAGACGCCACTGCATCACTCACCGGCATGATTCTGTCATTGACATTACTAAATGGGCCCAGGAATACTTCGAAAAACCACTGTGTGTAAACACATTCTGCCGTGCCATCCATAGATTCCACCTAAAACTCCATCATGCAAAAAGGAAGCCACTGTTGAGCATGATCGAGAAGTGCTGCCGTGTTCTGTGGGCCAAGGCTCATTTAAAATGGACTGTAGCAAAGTGTCCTGTGGTCAGACGAGTCCAAATTTGACATTCTTGTTGGAAATCGTGGGCCTCGTGTCCTCCGGGCTAAAGAGGAGAAAGACCACCCGTCCTGTTATCAGCATTCAGTTCAAAAGCCAGCATCTCTGATGGTATAGGGATGCATTAGTGCATATGGTGTGGGACACATTTGCATGTTTTAAGAGCCAGTTTTTATAAGAGTCAGGCAGATTTCTATTAGAGGGTGATTCACGACCCCTTCGGATTTGTCCGAAATTTTTTTTTATTGATAGATATATGTTAGAAACGAACAAAAATCACATTTTCTATCCTTAATAGGGTCTGCTTTTTTTTTTTTTTTTTTTTAGGAGGTCCTGGAATATCTGTGTCAAAATCAGCCAAAATGGCAAGATCACTAAAATTAGGTTTTTGAATGCATGTGTTTCTGTGCGCCCTAAGTGAGCCAAATTGATTTCCATTTGTGCAAGTCTATCGGGTATGGACTCTCCAAAAATGTGAAAATTCTGGCGGCTGACTTGGGGCGCAGCCCATAGGTGGTGCTGCAAATCACTACTTTTTGTAATTATGCACACTTTCCCAGGGGTTGTGTGGCTTGCGCCCTAAGTCAGCCAAGGTATTTTATGCATGTCATGATAGATCAGCACTTCTTATTTGGATTTAGATGAAAATTGCGGCGGCTGACTGAGGGCGCACAAGTATAGGGGGCGCTTTTTGCTACCGAAAGGTGAAATAACCACATTTTCGCACAGCAATTTCTCCATTCGCCCTAAGTCAAAATTAATGAAATATGGCTCACATTGTCACTCAGCATCTCTAGTGTCAGTGGTAAAGACAGTTCCGTGGCTGGTTTCCGTATTAACCCCTTTGCACCATTTTTGTTAGGCCACTTCAAGAAAAAGCCAAATATGGTAAACTGGGAACTTTCTCCGATTTTTATGAAACTTGCAGGATTTGCTTCCTTTGCCAATTCCGCAGCCACCGCGGGCTTACCCTGTCCAGCAGCTGTTGCCAACTGCGGAAGCGGACGGGTCAACCGGTTTCCTGGGACCCTTGCCCTTTACTCACCTCACCTAGTGTAAAGGGCACCCCTGTCTAGCGCCGGTCAAAGGACACCTATTGGTGATCGCTTACACCAACATTGATTTCATCATACAAATCTTAGAACTGACTTTTGATTTGATTGGAAAACCCCTTGAATACATAGCAAAAAAAACTAAAGGCAGGTTTAGCTTCATGGGTTCTTGTGAAAAAAGTACAACAAATTTGATGAAAATCAAATAAACGGTTTATGAGATATAAGGTTATTTGAAAGTGCTACTTCTTGAAGTTTAGTTCCAATTTTGCCACCAAGTGGCGGCAATTTACACTTTGTCCCAACTATTTCGGAATTGGGGTTGTAGAATGATGGCAACTCCCCTAATTTCCTGGACCATTACAGTCTATTTTTAAAGCATTTTTTCATAATACTGAAAGTGGGCTCCAAAATCACTGGCACCCGTGACTGGCAATGCACAATCGATTCAAACAATATAATTATCGAGAAACAGAATATACCAACGTGTGAAATACTTTTCTCTATAAATGTTTCGATGGAAACGACTGAAATCGTGACAATCATTTAATACAAAATAAATTTCAACCAAATCAAGGTTTCATAATAATTGGCACCCCTCATTTTGTACTTAATGCAACCACCTCTGGCAAGGATGGCAGCATGGAGTCTTTTCCTGTAGCCTAATTTCTGACAAAGTTAAGGCTCACATTTTGGACCATTCCTCGAAGCAGATCCTTTGAAAATCCTTCACATTCTTGGGTTTGCGTTTATCAACCGCCCTCTTCAACTCAATCCACAGTTTTCAATTGGATTGAGGTCTCACGACTGTGATGGCCATTGCGGAGCATTGATTTTGTTGTCCCAAAGTCCACCACTTGTTGGAAAGTCCACCTACGGCTATTCGGCTAAGTCCCAGCCCTCTGGCAGAGTCAACCAGATTGTCAGCCAAAATATCCTGATACTTGGTGGAATTAATTTTGCCATTAGTCTTAACCAGTGCCTCTGGACCTCTTGAATTAAAACAGCCCCAAAATATGACTGACCTAGGGGTTTTTCTAGAAAAACAGAGTATGGGGGTGTGGTGGCCGACCGGGGCGGGGGGTGTGTGTGTGAGATGGTTTCTGTCCTTTTCATTTTGTTGGGGGGCAAATGTCACTGTTATTGCGCAAATTCTGCGTCTTCCAGTATTTTCTATTTTTTTTTTTTTTTTTTTTTTTTTTTAAGTGTGCATACATTATGAACAGGAGGTGATTGCGCAATTACTCAGAATTAACGGGAATCAAGGGGGTGCTGGGGAATAGTAAGGGGGCGCCCCTGTTACCCTGTTTAGAAAAACCCCTGCTGACCCACCATCATATTTCACCGTGGATGAGGTGCTTCTCCTAGTATGCACCTCTGTTTCGATGCCAAACATGCCAATGCCGTATCTGACCGAAAAGTGCAATTTCGGTCTCGTCTGACCAAAGCACCTTGTTTCAGTCTTAATTTAAATTATGTTTGGCAAACTGCAAGGGCTTGCTTCTGTGTCTTCTGGTCAGAAAATGCTTTCTTCTGGCAACCCTTCCAAAGAGCCTGTGGTTGTGGAGATGGCGCCTAATGATCCTTTTTGAAACCTGGTGACCCCAAGATGCCACCAAGGCTTGCAATTCCTTCACAGCGATTTTTGGGCATTTTGTAACTTTTCTCACCATCCTCCTCAATGTCCTAGGGGGCAAAGTGTAGTTGCTTCCATTACCAGTGGCGCAATAAGTGGGTATGCAATGTATGCAGTGCATAGGGGCGCTACGCGAAGGGGGTCGCCAAAACAATTGGCTACAAGCAGATGAAGCTACAAGATTATGATATTTACAAGATTATAGAATTTAAAGAGTACTGGAAGAAGCGCGATTGAGTGCGCAATATCAACAAAATAAAACGCATCTCTCACACCCTGCCCCCGACGTGCAGCACCCGCTTGCAAAAGAACGCCACCTACCGCCCCTTCATTGAAAAATTAAGTGGAGAACACTGGGCGTAGGTGTTGGAGGGGCGCTGTTGTTGTCGTTGCATACCCCCCAAAAATGGGTAGCTGCGCCCCTGTTCATTACCCTTGAGGTTTTCAACAATTTCATATCTTTGGAATTTTTAAATAATTGCCCGGACAGTGCTCGTGGCATATTCAATCGTTCGTGAGTCTTCTTGCAGCCATTACCAGATTTATGAATGTCTATGACCATCTGCCTCTCAGAAACTGATAGTTGCTTTGGTTACTTCATGGTATTGGATGACCAAGGGATATTGCATGCGTCTTACCTCATTCTAGTACCGTAATGTAACAGGAAGTGATGTAATTGCTCAATATAGTTCCTTAACAAGTAGATGAAACTTAAATAAGAGGAATTCAATGCCTGGATTAATTTTGGTTGGTGTTATTTTCATAAGTTTTAAGGGTGCCATCAATTTTGAAACCTTGATTGGGAGGGAATTGATGTTTAATTAAATCAGTAAATTATTTTGTTTGGTTCCATTTGAACATTAATATCATAAAGTATTTCTCAAATTTTGTTATTCGAATTTCTCTGTAAATATGTTTTTTAGGATTTTTTTCATTTTTTAAAGTTTTTTTTTGTGCATTTGCAGTCGGAAGTGCCAATAATTTTTGAGCCCAGTGTATCTCGTCACCAGTTGTAACTGTTACATCAGCTCTAGAGTATTTTGTTGAGATTGTTCTGATCACTTATTGCGTGTGCTTGCACCTTTAAAGGGGTAATCCCATTGTGGATCTGACATCCCCACCAGCTGATAGTCCATCTATTTTAGATCATTTATTCTATATAGATCAGTGGTTTTAACCTATTTTGCTCTATTTGAAACTGTCCTGATTACAAGGGATGATTTCTGTTCTAAAGTGATGCATCTAGGAACACTTGGAAGAAATCACAATCTCCGTAATGTCTAATAAACAACGTGTTCCATGAACTACATGGGTGGCATTGCTGCAGTAGAACAGCCGCTGATTAATTGTATGGTCAGTTTTCTTTGAGTACACAGAAGCCAGCAAGGCTTGTGCTCTGAGTGAAACCATTGTAGTAAAAAATTTTCCAAAGTGGCCAGCTGTAGCTTCAGGTTGTGTTCCACCATTACTTCTGGCTCCTCTTGAGGAAGCCGGCGGCCGCAGATTTAATTTTTTGCAAGATTTTTTAGATTGAAATGTGACCATTTCACCAAAAACCAGCCAAAAGCCCAGTTCCATTAGGCTTAGTTCCTCATGTCAGAGCTTCTCTGCAAAAAGATTAAGTCTGTCTTCAGGATCCCATAATATGCTGCTTGTTTTCATGATTAGTTCTTATATTCTTAGATATCTGAAAGATTTTTGAACTTTTAAGAGGACGTCATAAAAAACTTAAATATCTGACTTCTGTAGGACAGGCTGTTTTAAGTGGCGTCAGCTCGTAATTGCTGTGATTTTTGCAGGATTTGTTTGCCCCAGCATACATCAGCAGATTGCGATTAATACTCTAGTGGAAGAGCGTGAGAGGTGGGGTGTAACTTGCTGGCTTAAAGGTGTGCATGTGTTGCGTCATGGTGCATATTAGAATCTAAGAGGGCTGTCTCACGAAATTAATGGAGGTTTTACTGGACAATTGACAGAAACGTTCTTGCTTCCAGATGAAAAATACTTAAATTGTAAGGACTCCGTGCTATATTCCATAATGTTTTTGAAAATCCGAACAAAAATCAACCTCTGACTTGCACTGGTAAAATAAGAACCGCACTGAGCGTAAGGTCATGCAGTTTTAATAGTAAAGCTAATGTTGGACAGTCTTATCACTTAAGCAAGATTTGGTAACCTATTAGTTAGCTAAATAATTATAACTAACATTACTTTAGGCTCAGGTGAACGTGAAATTGAACTGGTCTGCCACCCTGCCATGGAAGTGGGGTACAAGGCTGAAATGAAAGGCCATACTAGTTTACCTAAGGATGTTGTGTGCAAAGTTTCACATTTGATCAATATTTGTGACTGCTAGAGGTTACCGGTAATTCTAATGGGTTTCTATGGGTGAGGCAATGTCAAAGCTCATAACTTGGTCATTTTTCATTAATCGGCAAGACCTTTCATTTATATGTTGAGTCATGTTGCCTGTATTAGAAAACTCTAAAATGGAAAGTTTTTCGACATAATCACTTCGGGGTGCGGGGCTAAAATGAAATCCAAAAGTAGTTTATGTGATAAAGATGTTGCCTACAAAGTTTTGTAAGATTTGATCAATATGTGTGAACACTGAAGGTTACAGGTTCAGTTGTTTATGGATGACTGATGACGACAAACAATGACGGCTGATAGATGAAGGCGACAGACAACGGAGTAAACACCTTCGTATTAATTTAGTTGATCAACGACAAGTTGAGTTAAAAATGGTTGAAGACCATTAGTAATCATTTTTAAGCACTTATACTTAAGCTAATGTTTGAGACTTCTTGACTGACTGCTGTAAAGCAGTTTTGCGAATTCCTGCTTAATTGCCATCCTGCAGACATAAAAAAACCAAGGGGAAAGTGCTTATTTCCAATCTTATTGAGAATCTTTGCTTTTTCATCAAAATCTAGTGTTAAAGCTAGCAACATTTGCTAAATACATAAAGTGATTTAGTCGTAAACGTTGCGATGAGTAAGGAAAGGTCAGACTATGTGCTGGCTGAGCAACTTTGAGGTTAGCTTCATACAGCGCCAGGAAACAGAGAGTCGCGACAGCTCAAGAAAAGGAGCTATTTAATATCCAATGGGAATAATAATTTAATTAGTTGGGGTTCAAGCCTGAAGAGCTGAAACCTTATTGTTTTCGTCCTGATTTATCATTATTAATTTTCAGAAACATTTGCGCAAATTCCTGTGAGAAGGAACATCATAGAGACACAACTTTCATCAATGATTGGAAAGTGTGTTTATTACTTGTAAAACAAATATGACCCCAATTAGCCTGATGGTGGCGCTGTAATTAAAGGTAAAATCTTATCTCTTATAACTCCTACGCCGTAAGTCCAATATACGCATAACTTTCTACAGAGACGTATTTGACATCCCTCTACAAATTTGCAAAGAGATCCATAAAGTCCACCTGGGTGGATTTTCCGCCATTTTGAATTTTTTGAAAAACACATTTTAGACGACTCCTCCTAAACTGTAAGTTCAATTTGCACCAAAATTGCTGTGCATGATCAGTGGACCTAGCTTATTAAGGTCACATTCATATCGATATCTATATCCGTTTTGAAGATATTGACCATTGAAGTTTAAAAGGGGCGTGACTTAACTTATAAATAGACATACCATCTCGTCAGTCGTCATGAAACTTGCCAGATATGTTTAGAGCAGGACTTGGAACATAGCCTGAAAATTTCACTCAGATCGAACAGTAGGGTGTGCTACAGATACAAAAAATGTGTGTAGCACTACACAAATCAGACTATAAATCGAACAATTTTTGTCTAATCATTACAAAACTCATAGGATATGTTTCATAACACTTTTGAAATGCGTGTGTAGAATTTTTTTTTTGAAATCACCCGATAGGGGGAGCCACCAGCTCCAAAGACATCCATGGGCCTAGCTCAGATTTGGCTATAAATCAATGACATTTTGTCCATACATCACCAAACTTGGTGGATAATTTTAAATGAGCTTTTAAAACTTGTCCCTAAAATATTTTTGAAATTCATATAGCATTAGAACAAGAAGACTTATTGTCGTTCCTTCCACATACACAGCACACTGTGAAACAAGATACTGTTTCCCCGGGACTTGAAATGGAGACTCAAGTAACCCACCATACTACCCTAGTAACAGGCTAACAAGCTACAACTAAATAACCAGTACTAACAAGGCCGACAGACCAGTAGACAAAGGGGAAAACGATACGGGAATATAGGGAGAGGAAAAAAGTGTACTGTAGAAAGGGAAAAAATATACTACCTTGCATATTATGTGTCTGTACATATAATTTAACAGTCTTTCCTGAAGTGCAATATAACTCAAGCAGAACAAACAGTGGTTGACAGAAATTGACCAATAGGGGGCAACGGCGTTGCCAAAATAGTGTAGCCAGTCAGAGAATTAGCTGTAAGGGTCATTCCATGCCAAATCACCTAATTTTCAGGAAAGTCCCCAGGTGACCCTCTTAGATTTTGCTGAAACTCCATGAAAATGTTCATATATGCAAATAACGAACACACAGAAAATTTCAGGCCAAAAGTCCAAGCTGTTTTGAAATTATGGCTGTCCGAAGACCCCCCTCTTTACTCAAGCAAGTCATCGGATTTTGTTCATTTTCAAATGATCATATTTTTGGATTTGAAAAAAAGCTACAAAGCTGAAAATTGCTACCTGGGGTAATTTGCACACAACCTTTCAGAATCTGCAATCAAAAACAGTGTATCTTGCTTCCTTTTGAAGATATGGGCACCTGAAAATGAAAGTTTTTTCTAGCGGAAATTATTTTTGCGATTTTTAGGCTTACCTGGTGCCCGAACCATTGATCTGAGGATACCCAAATTGCTGATACATAATCTCTACATACAGCTAAATAACTCCCTGCAAGCATAGACTTATAAAACAATCAGTAAAAAGTATGGCTAGGGTCCAAATTCGACTTTCACAAAAAAATCTCAAAAATCATCCCTTTTCGGGGGGTCGGTTGACCTTGTGAACAGTTACTCAGGGTAATGAAATTTGCACCACAGAATTATATGTATCTGACCTTTATATGTACCAAATTTCATTGATGTGACTTAACTCCTTCATAGTTAGGCAGTGTTTCAAAGAAACCCACTAATTTGATCAAATTATGCTACTTTACGGTATATAACATCCTCGAGCTCTGGTAAATTGACAATTACAATAATTTGTAAAAGCAAATTGAAGCAAACCTACTTTAAATACGTTTCTTGTGCATTTTGAATGGATCACTGCAATATTTCTGAGTATATTCATATCGAGATGTACATCTTCTCATGGTGAAAACACACTGTGCTGTCATCACGTAGCAGTACCCCACTTCTCCATTCCAATAGCTTCTTATCATCCTGTGACAAGTCAGAGGCTGCAAGTGTGCCAACATTTCTGCCATATATTTTCTTATGGCATTCCTCCTCCAGTGCAATTCCAATACTGCATCCCGATCTTGATGCTTCAAATTCCATGTTTTAAATCTTGATTTTTACAGAGCTCACAAAATGTACACTTCATCTGCTGAACATTGCAGTTGAAATGAATTGTGAGGAGTGGATGTGAGCTGAAAAGTGAACACACTGTTCAATTATTCTGTAAACAATACGGCCACAACGGTGAGGTAATTGATCCAGCTATTTTAAATAAACAGTTGTGGTTTGGAGTTAAGTAGACTAGGATGAACCTAGATAAACAATGTTTTAACACCTAATTAGACGAGGTCACCTGGACTAGGATGAATCTTAATAAACAGTTTCCAACAGCTATGACCTCATGCAAATAATGTAAGTAGAGCCCACTGAAAATCAGTAAGTTGAATCCACTTAAATAAAAGCAGTTTTGTATTAGTAACATCAATGTACAATATGTACAATGTATGGTACTATGGAAAACTTTGTTTTAAAACAAGCCATATGATACTATTCCTGATGTACAAAGTCATGAATTTTACTACTTTCTAAGAATTATTATATATAAAAAGGTTATCAAAGATTACTTATTCTCATTTTTTGCCCTTTGACATCTACCAAGACATTGTAATGTACAGCAAAATGGTGTAATTTGATCAAATTAGTGGGTTTCTTTGAAACACTGCCTAACTATGAAGGACTTAAGTCACATCAATGAAATTTGGTACATATAAAGGACAGATACATATAATTCTGTGGTGCAAATTTCATTACCCTGAGTAACTGTTCACAAGGTCAACCGACCCCCCCGAAAAGGGGTGATTTTTGAGATTTTTTTGTGAAAGTCGACTTTGGACCCTAGCCATACCTTTTACTGATTGTTTTATAAGTCTATGCTTGCAGGGAGTTATTTAGCTGTATGTAGAGATTATGTATCAGCAATTTGGGTATCCTCAGATCAATGGTTCGGGCACCAGGTAAGCCTAAAAATCGCAAAAATAATTTCCGCTAGAAAAAACTTTCATTTTCAGGTGCCCATATCTTCAAAAGGAAGCAAGATACACTGTTTTTGATTGTAGATTCTGAAAGCTTGTGTGCAAATTACCCCAGGTAGCAATTTTCAGCTTTGTAGCTTTTTCAAATCCAAAAATATGATCATTTGAAAATGAACAAAATCCATGACATGCGACGGGCGAAAAGAGGGGGGTCTTCGCACGGCCGTAATTTCAAAACGGGGTTGGACTTTTTGGCCTGAAATTTTCTGTGTGTTCGTTATTTGCATATATGAACATTTTCATGGAGTTTCAGCAAAATCTAAGAGGGTCACCTGGGGACCATTAGGTGATTTGGCATGGAATGACCCGTAAATGAATGAGCATCTACCGTCATAAAATCTGTAAGTTATTGTTAATACAGTTGTGAGAAACTGCCAAAGGTCTTACTCCCACTTTCATCTTTGAACCTCTTCATTGGCTTGAACCTCGGAATGGCCGCTTGCGGCAATATACAGTACCGTGCAAAAGTCTTAGGCACTCTGCACTTTTCAAAATTTTAATTTGCCTTCGATGTTTACTTTTTGTTTTCAACATTAAAGTTGCCGAAGATAAAAAGTAAATTTGAAATCCCAAATGCTAATTTAATGAAAAGTTTCATAAATAAATGTTTGTATTCCATTAAAAATAGTCAATACAGATATTATAATCTTGACAGAGCCTTGATGTCAACATCACCTTGGCTGTTTGTAATTTCTTGGAGGAATCGACAAAAGTGAGATAGTCAGTCTAAAGAAGAAGGGTGGCAAGTTTTCAACTCTACTTGGAGCAAGCAAAAAGTCAATCATCTTATAAAACTGCAGCACAACAGGACGGTGTTCCAAATTTTTAGGCAAAGCGCAGTCACACTAAATATTGGTTTGGCTTAGTTTTTAGCTGTTTACAGCTTTGTTTAGTACATTTTTCAGTTGTTAGAAACTTATAATTTCATTATTTTTGCTAGCATATCTGCTCTATGAAATTGCTTTAAATGTGCCTAAGACTTTTTCACAGTACTGTATATATATATTTTTTGATCTTTTCCCGATCTTTTGCTCTGTTGCTTGGTCTTGTGTACTTAAAGAAGCCTATCGAATGATTGCAGTCGGATGTCCAGTATGGCCACCACAGCTGCCATTTTGAATTTTGGGTCACACTTTAGATGAAGTGTTGCTCATAAAGGCTTCATAGAGCATGTATAATGCCTTCATGAATGAGACGTATCGTCTGCATAAATCATACATGGGTCATTCCATGTCAAATCACCCAGTGAGCTAAACCTCACCATCTCCAATTTTGCTCAAAATTTGTGTGTGAATTGGTCGTGACCCAAAACCCCCAAATCTCAAATTTCAGCTCAATTGGACCTTCCAGTGCAAAGTTACGGCCTTTTGTGTTTTGTTTTTTTTTTCAATATTTCGCGAAAAATGGTCGTGGCCGCCAAAATTTAAATGGCCATATCTCCAAAACTACTGGACCGATTTGGGCAAACAAGGTATTGTTGGAAAGGGAATCACACAAGCATTCCAAATCTGCCATTTTTAAACTCATTCTGGTAACTCTGGGTGTGATGAATTATTGACCTTAAGTTGAATAATGCTAAATAAAGCTTCAATTTGTCATACAGGTGATATTCAGAACAATGTAATAAAATATAAAATGATAAATTCTCCTGCCAAGCTAAACAACTGTTAACAAAAACCACTCTCCTGAAACTCCATAGCTTAGTTCATCAGTGTGACGTTTCTTTAATATTTCTGAGCCCCGTCTTCCATCACAATCTCAGGCAAAGACTGGTCTTCATGACACTGCATTTCCCTTTCTGATCTGACTCGGCATTAGCTCGCTATATCACTAGCCAGAACAGAGCCGACCTATTTGACATGGCTTGGGACGAGTGAGAGATATACAGGCTGCTTGACTAGATTGTCCAAGCCTGAATTGAAGTGCGCGCCATGGTCTATCTCTACGTCGTTGTTTGCCATGGTACTTTATTTCAAAAAAAAAAAAAAAGAACTCACGTTCTCGCCCGTACGAGATGCGTGAAAGTTACGTGCAATTGGCCTTACATATGACCAAAATGGTCGCGTCCATTGCAGAGGGAAGTAAATAAAATTTTGACAAATTCAAATTAATAAAACTGCAGTGATATTTGGTTGTCCAACGGACAACCTCGTGAGCAGTTTAGGTTGTCCGGATCTATTTTAGGTTGTCTAGACAACCGGATAACCGCTTATTTCAAACACTGGATAAGTTGCTTTTTCACCTTGGTGAGAAAATATACATATTGTCACAACCTATTAACAGGACCTTATATTTTTAATGTATACTTGGAGCATAGTAGGTGGTGATATGCCCTGTAAAACTATTTCAAATCTGGCAATAAACATACTCAAGCAGAGATCATACATGGCGAACAATTAGCTAGTTAACTAGCCAGCTAGCAGATGACACACAAATTGATTTTATGAGCTATTGCCGGATTAAGTTAAAAATAAACCTGACCCCAGCCTTAACCATAACTGGTAACTCCTGTACATTGTTGCAGTAATAACGTATTTTGAGTTGAAATAAGCAATGTTAGTGAATAGAAATCTCAGCAGATAAACATAGGTTTCAATGGTGCACTTTTATGAAATAAGTGTCACCTGGAACTGGATTTGGGTATTGGAAAAAAAAAAGGAAGATGGTAGGGGTGCTGATTTTTCCTAACCAAGTTGCGGTACCGTTTCCACTCTGAGCCACACTTTAGCCAATCAGATTGTACCTAACTGGGATTGTAAGCCAATTAGATCGTACATAACTGGAATTTTTTCCCTAACTTGGTTATGAAAAATAATCCGGCAGACAGGACTGTGTGAGGGACATGCACTGATGCACATTTCAGCAGGTTGAGAGATAAGTTTAGGTGATGTTGTTGCACTTAGGCATTTGATTGGTCGTCATATTTCCCATAAATCTCCACGAAAGGAAGGCAAGAGGAAAAGGATATTTCCCATAATGATAATAGAGAATACGCTGCCGAATTACTGTCAATTTCAATAAAAATTTTCAATATCTAGGTCTAATGCAGGCCCCTAAATACAGTATTTACGTCAGTACAAAAATTAAATTGATCATGATTAAGTCCCCAGACGGAGATTTGTTTGGCCTTTGTGTGGTTTATCATGGGAGGCATGCATCAGAATTTAATTGTGATGATACATTTTGTCACTTTCTATCAAGAGCAATGACACTAGTATTATGAGAACCATATTGACTTTGAGATACTAGTCTAACAGTGACAGCTTTGCTGTCTCCTCACCTGCGGGACTAGGTGCAATGCAATGGGAGCGACCTGATATACAATTCGGCACATCGCAAGGCGGATATGATGATTGATAATGACGGATCAAAAGTCAAAATGTAGAAGACTGAACTTCCACCCATATCCCCGCGCAATTGAACACTATAATCGCATTTTATAGCGTTTACTTCCAAGACGTGGACACAGGATTAGATAAGAATATAGTGGTATTTTATAAGTTCATATCCACGATGGTTTTCTTGTGTGAAGCTTCACAATCCTCATCGCATAGTGAGAAAATAAATCAAATCACAGTCGAGTTCGAATACGATAGCACAGTGGCAGAGCTAGATCGAGCGAGAACAACACAGTATACAGTACAGTGCAAACGCCACCTTGCCAAGTCATATTGTAAATATGTGATGTTTGTTTAATTTTTAGTTTTATACTGTTTAAAAAGATCAGAATTAAGACAATAATTCAAATAATAAATTACATCTTAGATATTCACTTCATCACATACGTGCCACAGCGGCTGGGGCTTTGTAGCCTAACCTGCGGCTGCATTGGCTTGGCGAAGCTGGCCCTATTACCGGCAGTGCGGACGTCTTGAAGAAATCCCCTTCATTCATCTCATCTCCCGATTTACGACAGTTTTGCGCTGTATGAGGTCACTCGTATTGCACTTCTGGTATTGCTGCCTCTGGTTCTGAGTTATATGGCTGATTTTCTGTCCGGCGTTGCCATGCAAAGAAAGTACCTAGGTTGCCTGCTCAGCATTCGGATTTCATGCTTTTTGAAATCGGCGTGATCTACTCGGCGCAGACAGCGTACCATATCAGATGTATAGAATTTAATTCTTTTTAGTGGATATTTTTGAGCGGTGGAGCCAGAGGGTCAAGGGGGATCAGTGGAGACTGGCTGGCAGCAATGGAGAGGGCTTGGGGTATGGGGGCAAATGTCTCAAGGGTCAGTGGAGGGTCAAGGAAAAAGGTTGCAGCACCCAAAGGGCACTTTTTTCCAGTGGTATTGATTTTTGCCGAATAAAAAAACAGATATTACCAATGTAATGAGATGAGTTTAGCTTATTTCAGGATGTGACAATGGATTAAGATCATTACGCTTGTCAAGCAAGCAGAAAATTGCAACAAGATAATATTTTCTACATGAAAAACATGATTTTTATTGTTTTAACAACTGTTTTGGTTTTGTAAAGTGGGTTTTGTCGCAATGGTGTTATCTTTCAGTTAAAATGATTGCTTATAAATTAATGTTAAATTGAGGCCTAGCTGTGAGCGCAGTCTCTGTTCCCCCTCCGAGGTAGCTGTGTATCCAAGTAAGGGGACGAGGTCATTGTGCTGTCACCCTTTTTCGTTTCCCTGACTACAGCAAGCAGTGTGTACAGGAGAAACGAATGAATCATTCTGTTCAAGAAATGCAAATTTAACGACTAGCCGCTTGAGCCTGTGTGGTGCCTTCGGGTGATAACCTCGCTATGATGCCGCACACGGGTAAAATCTCTTAGCGTGTTTCCAGCAGATTGTTAATGTGAGCATGCGTTGGGTCTGTTTTTTTGGTGCCATTGGGGGAAGTGTAGGGGATGAAGTGGGGGGGTTTGTGTTCTTTCACACGAAGGTATCAGTGTGACGGAGGACAGTGCAAGTGAACAATGCCGCCGTGGTCGCTGGTCCTATCTGCCCTGCAATTTTAACATGGTGATTGGAAACAGCGCTCACTCAACAACCCCCTGGAGACTTGCATGCAAATGAAGACCAGCCTCTCTCCTGCCGCACGGTGATTTTAATGTTGTCAGAACACCTCTCGGTGGCTAGATTGAGCAGGCCTGATCCCGTCTCCGCCTCGGACTGACAGGCTCAAATGGCCGCAGGCCAGTGTGCCAAACGGCTGTCATCCAGGTGCCACTAGAAAGGGAAAAAGGCATGAGTTTTTTTTTTTTTTCTTCTTTGGGCTGATGGTCTACCTATGTTCCAGCTGCTGCAGGACTGGTGTGTTTACAGTGGTGGAGAGCTACGCTGTCTCTCACAAGCAACCTTTCACCCCTACTTCTCTTCCCTCATCCCCTTTCAGACCAGTTCTGAATGAGGCTGGTTAAAGTCAGCACAGCTGCCATATAAGGCTGGCAAGGCTACGGATCTGATGGAGCCTCATACAGCGGCCCACGGATGGCCTAGGCTTAGCCCTAAATCAGATTTGGAGAATATGAATAATTTATAACGTTTTCAGGACTTTGCAGTTCAGCTATAAAGACTTAAACTGCTATAATATATTAGAATGGTTGGGGGCTGCCAGATGGTGCACTCGTACATGCTGTTCGTACAAAAAGAACATGACAAAATGTAATTTTAACCCATGAAAATGACTCATTCCCTGCATGTCACAAAATAATGTATTCGCAGTGACTAGACCCATGTAACGGTTTGAGTGTGGAAAAAAACTAAAAGGAATTTCTTCCCTTTTTCCTCTTAAATTTTGAATAATGTATTAATGGCCTTCAGTAGTTGAGTATCAGTGGGCTGATTTGCATAATGACAGGTGGTTGGATGGGTTGTCATTAAGGTAAAAAGTGATGTGCAAATTGACAGAAAGGGTTTCATGTAAGGCTTTCATGCTACAGAACACGATGAGTCCACTTTAATTATGTGGATGCCTTCAGCATCATTTTATCACTAAGAGGCTGTGTTTTCACTGGACTTGCACTCTGTAGCTATAGCCTATAAAGCTAATCCCCCCCCTCCAATAAAGAACAATGAAGAGGTTAGGAAAACTGTGATCCCGATTGCTCTTGCAAGCCAAATTTTTGTTCCAATAACTGTCATTGACTAAATGTGGCAAGGGAGCTTTCTTAGATGTTTTTGATCGCAATATCTGCTCCTGTAGCTATGCGTTTGTCTTTGTTTACTGTTCCTGGCAAACTTGGTTGTGAGCTCACCCCACAGGTTTTCAATGGGGTTTAGATCAGGCGACTCGGATGGCCATGGCAGAAGCTGGATTTTGTGTTCAATATACCACAGTCACTGTGTGTAGGGGCAAAATAAATTTTGGTCCTCTTCCAGGTTCATTTGAAACGGTTGATTTGAACTGTTTATTTGTTTCTTTAACTCTAGATATTCAGTTAAATCTATACGTAAGCATTTTTTGGTAAGTAGCTTTTTTTATGGCTATCCCCTGACTTATTAAGGTATTATTAACACACCTTCCCTATATTTAATTTGACTGTTCTCTCATCATTCCCTTGTTGAATGAGGGAATTTGGCCTCACCTATTTATACCCCAGCAAAACAGGAAGCCAATATTTACTAATTGAAAGCTCATAAACACTCTGGTAAATTTTAAGAAGTAAAGGAAATATGAATGGAAAAAGAATGCTTCACTTTCATTTTGTTCATGAATGTCTTGGGGTGTCAATAATTTTGGCACAACTGGATTTGTTAAAAAGCTTTTTTTTTTTTTTAAATAAAGAACATTTCTTTATCAGAACAAATTTACTTCCTTTAAAGTTAGATTTTTTTTTTCATTTTTTTATGTGTGAGTTGGCTAATTTGGTGAATTTCTTTTAAGAATTTTTATACGGCCATAATCGGTAATTTATGATATGGCATGGTGCTGTCCGTCAGATCATCTGTCTGTGTCTGTTTGTGACGTTTAAAAGAAAACCCAGCTTTTTGCGAATTGCTTCCAAAAAAAAAGTTGCATCATTGTTCATGCATGATTTTGCACACGTATTTCTTTGAAAACTGTGAGATGTTTTTAGTGAGTTATTCTCCTTTCCAATATCTACTCTGTAAACCGACAAGTATGCACTATTTCAGTTCTGCAATGTTTTTGCCACGAGTTATTCCCACATTTTTATATCCGCTTTATATATGCAACTAGCAGTTGAGTTCTTCATGGATTCTTTCCAAATTATGGCAAATTTAAATATTATTGGTTATCAAGTGGTATATCATACAAACATCAGTGGAATTAGAGGCATCGACAGATGGATAAGCAGTTAAAAGCGGTGGACTGGCAGAATGTGGCTTAATATTAATTACACAACAGTACTGCTTCAAGATGGATTTTCTGCTGCTAAGAAAAACACTTCAGAATATATTAATCATCATATATATCCATTTATTTAGTTTTGATTAATTTTCTTCATAAATATGTGAGATAAAGAGTGAAGACTTCTAAAATTGAAGTTAATTGAACCTTGGTGAAATTTGGTTCTGTTAAACCTGAGGGTACTTTATGCATTATGTCTGTGATTTTATTATGTTATAATAATCAATTTATGCTTCCCACAATATTTTACGTATTACATACCTAACGTGGAATATCACTTTGTACAGCATTCCATTTCAAAAGATGCCACAGTCACCTATTTGTTTTAGCTGACAAAGTGCCTGATGTTGGACGTATTTTGAGTCTACATGAACTCTTGTGACTTATCCTTAATAAGGGTGCTAATAATTGTGGAGGGGACTGTACATATTCCAGGAGGGGTTTGAAGCCCACGGCACCTTCGAACTGACTCAAGGCAGTAAAGCACCCTTTACTGCCTCTCGACTATTTGCCAGTCCATCACTGAGCATACACTGATGTTCTATTGCCATTCTCTCATCTCTAATTAACCTAACGCATATTTTTGGACCGTGGAAGACATGCCATTAGGGTGAGCAGGAGTCACCCTTTGCATCGTTCTGCATGGCATTTAAGTCTCTCTTCCAACGTTCCGTGAATTGAAACTCTGTCAACATTTTTATTGCCTGGAGACACTGTTCAAAAATCGTGCGCTTATTTTACAGCTGATAGTTTAGTACCGGTCTGATCATATGGCTGCCTGACACTTGCACAAAAACTGGTCTCGCAATGCCCCGAAATAAGGCGTGTCAAGGCCTGCCATTTCAGTGGCACAAAGCATATCAAGGTGGCAAGGTGACGCATAGTTTGTGCCATGTCGTGCCACCTGTCGCGCATAAGAGGAGAACTGTTCACGAAATGTGCAGCACCCCAATGTCACGCATGGGCACGCCATGTTAGCGTCGAAGATGAGCACTGTTCACGCATAATTTGTCACTCATTGTCTCGCATTTCACACAGAGTTTATGCCATGTTCATGCCAACTTTTTAGTCACGCAACAATGCGCATACTGTGCAAACTTGTTGTGACCATCAGCTTAAATGCAGACCACTAGGCCTAATGGCACGCCATGGCATGCATTGGCTCGATGTCTCATGCAATAGTTGCGCCAAGTTTGCTCATAGTTTATGAACACGATGGAGGCACAGTGGTTAGCACCGCTGCCATACAGCAAGAAGGTCATGGGTTTGAATCTGGCCTGGGGCCTTTCTGTGTGGAGTTTGCATGTTCTCCCCGTGTTTGCGTGGATTTCCTCCGGGTACTCCGGTTTCCCCCACCCAGTAAAAACATGCATTATAGGAGCACTCCAGCCACTAACCTTGACCTAGGAGCTGGCTTTAGAACTGGAGTTGGTCCCGGGGCGCTTCTCTGAGGCTGCCCACTGCTCCTAACTATAGGATGGGTTAAATGCAGAGGACAGATTACCCCAGGGGGTTCAAAAGTGTATCTTACTCTCATCTTAGAACTGTTCACGCAAGTGGCACGAAAATTAGGTCATGACACCCAGGTAAGAATTTTTTGAACATTTTGAAATTCTCAAGAAGGCCTGGCATGCACTTTTTCACCTACCCCACACCCCCCACACACAGTCACGAGTACTTCCCTCATTGGCACGTCAAATTGCGTGCCATAGCATAAACCAACTGTCAGGATGGCAATAGGCATTATGCGCCAAAAATACGGTTATTTTAATTACATTTTCAATTGGAACTTGTACATTACAAGTGCAGTTGAAACACAAAAAGTGAAACAAAAGCTGATAAGTAACAACTGAACTTACTCATTAACTCATTTAACGGATTGAATGCAGCTGACGAGTACGCTGCTGCAACTGGACGGCTACATCGGCCACGATAAGGGGCACTGAGACGGCCAAGGATGTGTGGTGGTCGACTTATGAGAGATTTTCAAGCTGTGCATGATCTGGGTATTCATAAGGGAGTTTGATCTCTTGCAATATAAATGAGAACATAATTCCTTATAATACCTGTGATTTTTTAAGGTTTGGCTTGAAGTAGAGATTACATGAGGATAACATTACGTTTCTCTCCAGTTTTAGTGGCCAGACAGCTGCAAACTAACAACAAAGTTTTCACAACCTAAAGGAATGTTCAAAAAAACAGAACTGAAAAATACTATGAGTCCTGCCCTAAAGTAGCTAATTAGCCCATTACCTGATGACTTGCACGCTAGACAGTATGGGATTGAAGTGGGGCCTGCTGTCTCGCTTTGCACTAGAACCGATATGTTGTAGCTGCAAGGTGATTAAAATTCGATTTAATCTGTGAAGACGCATGGTATTATCTTACTACGTATGCATTAACACACCACATAGCATGGATTTAAACAATCCAGGGGGAATACATGTTGCAACTTTCATCTAACTTGTTAATCAAACTATTTAGTGCAATAAAATTATTTGCAACTCGGTCAAAGCCATATAACGCCACGGTTTTCATGTAGCTCCATAGCTGGCTAGCTGGCTATTGCAGATGTAAAATGCGCAAATTACATTGGTGCAGTACACTTCAACAATGCCAGAAACAAAAAACTAACATCGCTATCATAACTTTTGGTGAAATCAAGCCTTTGTAAGGCTTTGGCTGAATTGCTAATAATTTTAATGCGCTAGCTAGCGCTCATCTCATCTGCTACAGCCAGACCCCACTTCAGTCTCATAATGCCTAGCGCGTACGTCATCATACAATGGGCGAATTCGTTTTTGGGGAGGACAGCTCTGAGTAACTGCAGTATAACGTTAAACTGGCAATTATCACCTGAGATAAACTTGGATATAAGTTGGCCAAATTTTCAAGTGTACTTTCCTAACTTGGCCATGAAAATGCCCCTTTAAGGTGAATTCTGTGTCGTGGCTATGGTTGGATGCTTTAATTGACTGTAAATTTTACATACCTTAAATGTTTAAACGCGATAACATCAGACATTTCACCAGAGTTACTTGCATAACAGATTCTATATTGACAGCCTTGTATGTGCTCAATGCAGCACTTAAGCTCACTCTCGTCACACCTTCCACTGATCAGCCTTCACTTGGTATTTAATCGTTTCAGCTTTAGTCAAGGACAGTTATCTTTGCTGTTGCAGTTATTGTCTTTTATTACGGTGATGGAAAATAGAACTTTCATTGTTATTGTTATGCATATTTATTTTTATTGTGTACCTTTTAAATTAAAATGGCCATAGTTTGGCATGAGTGAGAGGGATAACAAGGTTTAAGCAAGTAATGCCTGCTGCCTTCATCAAAGTATCATCGGACTAACAGATGAGGCAATGAAATTTTTGTTCAGATACCAAGTTTTTTCTGTGACATGTAGCCCATATATGCAGCTCAAAAACCCCTGGATTATCTTGCACTTAACCAAACCACCCCTTCTGGATATTCATACTTGGAAAACCCACGCACTGAGGGCCGAGGACGAGGTATTGCTGCTATTCACCATCATGACCTCAAACCTCGACTACTCTCCACCCCTGCTGCTTCATCTTTTGAACACCTGGCTTTTAAACTTCCCGGCCCTAAACCTCTTGTCATCGCTCTCGTCTACCGTCCCCCCAAACCTAATCAATCCTTCCTATCAGACCTCTCAGAATTCATCACAGCACTGTCTCCAATCTCTCCATCTATCTTACTCCTTGGCGACTTCAACATCCACATTGACTCCCCTGACTGTAAAAGTGCAAATGATTTTCTGGAATTACTAAACTGCCTAAACTTCACTCAACACATCAATTTCCCCACCCACAGCCGTGTACACGTCTTAGACCTCGTCTGCTCTACTGGCCTTCATATCCACATCATCTTCAGCACTGACCTCACCATCTCCGATCACCTGGCCATCACACTGGTCCTTGACATTCCCGCCCCCCAACCCAAACAAGATCGCACAATAACCTTCCGCAATCTGAAATCCATCTGCCCTGCCTCTCTCTCCACCTGCATGTCTAACACTCTTTCCAATCTCACCCTCCCTGTTAACCCAGCGCCCATAGATTTGTCAACATTTACAACAACACACTGTCTACCTACCTCGACCAACTTGCCCCCATAAAAACAAAAACTGTCACTTTCACTTACTCGGCCCCCTGGTTCACCCCGGAACTTCACAAACTCAAAAAATAACGGAGACAGCTAGAACGCCTACACAATAAAACAGGACTCACTGTGCACGCCCTTGCCCTCAAAGAGCACACCCACCTGTATAAATCTGCACTCAACAAGGCCCGCTCTGACTTCTACTCCAGCATCATTCAATCTAGATCCTCCAACCCCCGCAACCTGTTTTCCACTATAAATGAACTCCTCAAACCCCAGGACAACATCTCACCCTCATTTACCCCAGAGAAATGCAACAACTTTCTATCTTTCTTCCATTTCGAAATCGAAAACATCCGCAACCAGCTCGCCACCTCCTCTGACATCACCCCTGACCTGGAGCCTGCACCTCCCCCGCCCACTGACTACCGCCTCTCCTTCCTCTCACCCATAACCACAGCTGACCTTTCTGAAATTCTCTCCGGCATGAACTCATCCACCTGCCCACTGGACCCCATACCCTCCGCTCTTGTCAAAGCCTGTCTCATTTCTCTTGCCCCACTCATCACTGACACCATCAACTCTTTCGTTACCCATGGCACCGTTCCCCCGCCCTTTAAGCTTGCTGCCATAACACCTCTCATCCAAAAACCCGGCCTTGACCCCGACGACCCCAACAACTTCAGACCTATCTCCAACCACCCATTCCTCTCAAAAATACTGGAAAGAGCTGTTGCTACCCAACTCAAGAAATACCTCCTCTCCAATAACCTGTATGAAACATTCCAATCCGGTTTCCGAAGTCACCACAGCACTGAAACAGCCCTACTCAAAGTCACCAACAACCTCCTCCTCTCCTCTGATTCCGGCTCCCTCACCGTTCTCCTCCTCCTGGACCTCAGTGCAGCTTTCGACACCATCAATCACTCCATCCTCCTCCATCGCCTGCAATCCATTGGCATCACTGACTCCGCACTCTCCTGGTTCGCCTCCTACCTGTCTGACAGATTCCACTACATCTCCATCAAAACCACAAATCCCGCACCACCCCAGTCTCACATGGAGTCCCCCAGGGCTCGGTGCTCGGTCCCATTCTTTTCATCCTGTGCATGCTCCCACGTCGTCACATCATCCGCCGCCATGGTTTACATTTCCACTGCTACGCCCACGACACACAGCTGTACATCTCCACCAAAGCCATCACCCCATCACTCTCTCCACTCTCACCGACTGCCTCACTGACATAAAAACCTTGATGAACAACAATTTCCTTAAACTAAACTGCAATAAAACGGAAACCATCATCATTGGCCCAAAATCCCTTCTCCCCTCCTCCCACGTCTTCTCTCTCTGCATTGATGGTCACTCAGTCACTCCCTCCCCCCGGTCCGAAACCTCGGCATCCTCATGGACCCTACCCTCTCCTTCAAATGACACATCAACCACGTCAACAAAACCTCTTTCCTCCACCTCCGTAACATTTCACGCCTCCGCCCCTCCCTCTCCTCCTCAGCCACTGAAACACTCATCCACACCTTCATCACCTCCAAGACTAGATTATTTCAACAGCATCCTCTATGGCCTCCCTTCCACTGTCCTCCATAAACTACAATATGTTCAGAACTCAGCTGCCCGGCTGCTCTCCCCCTCCCCCTCCAGAAACTCCCATCCTCCGTCACCTTCACTGGCTCCCCATACTGCAACGCATCAACTTCAAGATCCTTTTCATCACCTACAAAGCTCTGAACAACCTGGCCTCCTCATACCTGGCCGATCTCCTCCACTGCCACTCCCCCACTCGCCGCCTCCGCTCTGCTGACGCCAACCTTCCCACCCCCATTACCAAGACCAAGTACCGCACCGTGGGGGACAGAGCCTTCGCCATCGCCGCCCCAACCCTCTGGAACTCCCTGCCCCTCCATATCCGGAACTCTGACACACTCACCTCATTCAAAAGTCAGCTCAAATCCCACCTCTTAAAGATCACCTACGATATCTGACCATCCTCCTACACCCCCCCCCTTATTGTTATTGTTATCCGTTATCTGTCCTGTTCACGTGTTTACTTGTCTCTCTGTTTTATGCTTATGTGCTCCCATGTAAAGCGTCTTTGAGTATTTAGAAAAGCGCTATACAAACTTGATTTATTATTATTATTATTATGATTAATATGGTCATATTAAACATGTTTCAGTCCTAATACTATTTTGTGACACTGAATCAGCTGAAGGGTAAAGCAGGGAGATATAACAAACCAAGGGACAGAATCTCAATGTTCATTCATCAGAATTTTTGGACTACCTTTTAGCATTGGCGATATGTCCCACATTGTCCTACACAAATATACCATTAGTCCCACATTTGGTTTGTGAATATCTGGTCACCCTACAAGCCATTCAGAAACCGCAAAAGTCCACCGTCAAAGGACGCATGTATGGATGGACAGATAGACAGACCGTTAGACCAATGGATGAGGCCTAAATCAGTAGTCCCCTGTGGCTACCGGGTCAGCTCACTTTGATAAGGCGCCACATTGCGGAGCAGTAGTGACCACCACGACCTGGGTTCGAATCCTGGTCGTAACAGCCGGCAGTAGTTGGTAGCCTTTTCAGAGCAGCACACAATTGGCTTCACGCTGCAGGGAAATAAATTGGGAGGAACTGCTGGTGTACGATTATTGAATCACAATATTGATCGTTGCTCAGGCGCCTCCTGTTGGCCAGCTGGGCGCTCGTCTGTAAAATTCTAAGGTTCTTCATGTTTGGGTATCCTCTGTTCTTGTTCTGAACTTGAGAAGTTTCAAGCGATGAGTGTAAATAGAAGCAGCGGCTGACAGGCACTTGCTTTGGAGGAGAGTTGTGAACTGTCTCGAGATGGCAACATGGGGTTGCATACGAGCAAGCTTGTGTATACAGTTAGCTAATTGGGCATTCCAGATTCGGGTGGGATTGGAGATGCCAAATTTATAAAAAAAGAAAAAAAAATAAATAAATTTTAGTAATTAAATCAACAGTCCCCTGACCTAGCCATTGGATGGCAGGGGACTGAAGAGCAATTTTGAAATGCCGCTACAAGTTATTAGGCAGATATTCTCAAGCTGCAAAACTGAGGTCAAGGTCACAAGTCAAAGGTCACGTAATATGTCCTGTAGAAGTTGGGGGTGAATTTTAGTACTTTCATTGGTTTCCTTGACCTAAACATAGTGGGTTTTGATGTGCTACATTAAAAGATCGTATGATTTTTCGGAAAGTTGAAAATTGCAGAAAAGGTCACTAGTCACAGGTCAACAAAACATTCAAAAGGCAGAACTAGATGATACAGCCAACCTACTCAAGCAATTTTGAAAGGCTTCTGTTAACAGTGTTGTATATATGCTCCAGAAAAAAAAAACCGTGAAGGTCATCGCTGGAATACCAAAGGTCAGAGGTCATTGAAAAGGTTAGCGATGTGAAGCTTTGGTAAAGCCATAAAATCAGTGTAAAATGGTACAGCTCCTGCACATATTTTAAGAGTAATGGATCCAGACAGATGCATGGACAGACACGGCCTAAATCAATTAGCCCTCAACCTACACTAAAAGCCAAAGTACCATTTGAAAATCCACGCTGAGAGACCATGCGGAAAGGCTCGAGCCAGATTCAAACTCCAAACCATCTTGTTATGAAGCGACTGTGGCATGTAGACTATTTTTACCGGAAAGCATATTTGGTTATATCTTTATTTATGTTTTGAAAAATGCTTTAGTAATGAATTCAATTCAGCTATTTTAGCGAGTAAATTTAGATGAAGGGGTTTATGTGAGTTTCTTTGAACTTTTACAACACAGCATTGCAAATTTATGTTAACCAACAAAGAATACTGATAAAGCATGACTGCAATCAGTATTGCTTCCCAAAATTGCCCTTAAGTTAGATTTTGGAAATGGTTGCTTGACTGAGAAAACGTGTTTGGGTAATCAGTATGGAATGGAAAGTTGCCTCATAAACACAAGCAAAATATGGACCCTGGAGAGGATGTTAATTAATCCATTAGCTTGTCCTTAATTATCATTAAGCCTGTTTGTTTAATTTAGCATTTATTAATGACAGCATATCATCGTGCAAGTTTAGAATATTATTCTGCTAATTACAATTAAATTTTGGAGGATGATGGGGGTGGATACTTAAAAAAAAAAAAAAACATATTTCTTCTCAATGTAATGTTAATTATTTAGCTCAAATTGTGTCACTCTTACTTCGAGCAAAGAGGTGCATCATTAAAACTATGAATGCGCTTTTCATGTAGTGAACTTAAAGCCACTGGCTATATTCCAAAATATAGGCCACTCTGTGCCACATTAGAGCTGGCCAAACTTGCAGGAGGTGCAGGCTATTTCATTTGTGCTGTTGGATGGACCTCCTCCAAACTGGGGAACTGTGTCCCTGGTGGTATCAAGGCATTAGTGTCACGTGACTGTGTCATTGCCAACTCACCAGATAATGGCAGAGTAGGTCTGAATTTGAGAGGTTCCACCTGATGACCCCAGCCTGCGCCTCCTATGAACAGTCGCATAACTGGAAGCCGCAGTGGTAAGGACATTGTTTAGAGCAAAGTTGGACTCATTCTTTTGTGATTCTTCGCATTCCTTGCACATTCAAGGAATGCACTGCTGTTTTTCTGGTATTTAGGAAGGGTTGACTGAGCGTTGGCCTTAATATCGAATGAGTGTTGGTCTTTCTTCTTCCCTTTTTTTAAATTACTGCAGAGATGAAGGTAAATTCATCTACCCGCGCCAAAATGGCTGCCTCTTTCCTTGACTAGTAAGGAGAAAGCTCAAGCCATCTTCTGTGAAGACTGGCAAATGATTCGCAAACCACAATAGTTCTGGGACGTATAAAAATGGATGCACCACAATCGATCAAAATTTTACGAGAATTTTTTGTTTGAAAGAATAAAACAAGCAAACAGAAAAGGTTGGAAACATGAAAAACAAAAAAAAAAGGCCACTTACTTGATTGTAGTCCTTTCTGAGTGCTTTGATGGGCCAAATTTATTGCTGCAACTTCAGACAGCTGGCTGTATTTAGAAGGAGTTTCATCTTCAGTGTCTCAATTAATGGAGTTACTTCTCTGCCTCTGCTGTCGTTTCCTTTGGAGATTTGCCTGGTGGAGATGCATCTTTTCTTCCCCACACACCATATTATCCAGTTTGTGTTAATAAGGCTTCAGGCTCGACAGGCTCATTAGCATAGTCTTTGTGAGGTGCGGTAGGGGCGAAAGCAGGCACTCGTTGGTAATTACCATTATCATTCCTTATTAATTACCGTTATCCTCTCACCACAAACTATCCATGCCCTCAGAGGGGTGTCTGGGTGGAGTCACAACTGCTCTTTCCTTCAAAGCATCAGCAAAAATGTGTTTTCTGAAGGATAGACTTTAATACAGTTTAATTTATTGCAATTGTTTTGGCATAGTGTCCTGTCTTGTTCCAAACAACAAGACTGATTAGATGCATGCTCCTCAGGCCTAGTAAAATTTCGGAATATGTTGTAGAGTCAGTGCTGTGTGTTGGGGTGTAAACCCCACTTATGTCCCCATTGACCCATGGTCTCCCTCGCTACCCCTCAAACTCTGAGGGTTGAGGGCATTGTGTTTGCCAACCTGGGTCTGCCAAAATCTGTGGAACTATATCATCTGGCTCCTGAAGGAAAGACCTGCACTGCTTCACCAGGTGTTTCTTGCCTTTCCAGCCAACTGTGCTCTTGATAAGAAAAATTGGAACATTAGGCCATAACCTTTCTGTTTTGCGGATATGAGGGTGGAAGTGGCAATATGGCTGCACTTGTTTGGGTTTGATGTTTGCAGACGCCCTCCGACTGGGTGCACTGACCTAACAATAATTCGAGGTGTAAGAGGACGGTGTGTTTATAGTGTTCTGTAACAGTGATCATTTTCAGTTCCTCAGGGTTTTTTTATAATTTTTTTTTTTTATAGGTTGGTTTCCATGTTCTGGACCCCAGTGGCAGGGATGCCTATTGGAAAGTATTTAAGCGCTAATTTAAAAATTAACTCATTAATGTTTCCAATATGACATTTCTCTGTACAGCGGGGATGGGGGATCTCATACAGAAATGTTAGGTGTGGGTGCAGGCGTTCATTCTAACCAGTATCACACCTGATTCCACTTAGCAAGCCTTCGTGTCTTTGCTCAGGACCTTAATGTGTAGAATTCGGTGTGCAACTGCTTGGTTGGAACAAAAGCCTGAACCTGCATCAGCCCCTTCTGGATGGGATTCCCCACCTCTACTCCACAGTATTAGTTACCAGTAAATTTCACCAGCCACCCGCATCTCAGTTAACTTAAATGCTGATAAACATGCATGATTTCAGTATGGCAATTCATGACTTAGTTTTAGTAGCAGATTCCGACCCTCTCCCCAAAAATGTATATTTCATCCCCTATTTGGCACACCTAAGTCTACTAATTTGATCTCTAGCCGTTGATAGAGTTGCATTTTTTCAGGATCGAAGAAGTGAAAACCTATTGGAGAGGAGGTCTATATCTCTAGGAAACGGGCTAGGCAGCTTGCTTTTAGAATATGTGAAAAACCTACCAGGAAATTACATCATAGCCTCATTTCTTTTTTCGGTCCAGTCGTTTGAATAACTTGAACCTAATTCATGAGGTACAAAAGCCCAAGCCATTAAGAAGTGGCTGTATATGATACATAAGAGAAGATGTGCTTGTATTGTACTTGGGGTGTTCAGTGTGCAAAATTACACTCTGATATTCTGAGTTGTTGGATGTTGTAAATGCCTGAAAGGAGCAGCAGGCATTAGTGTTTACAAAACCCTTTGTTTAATTATGCATTCATCTTACTTCAAAGGTTAATTGCATTTTCCTATCTCAGACGAAGGATATATTGCACATATTTCTCGGTGATCATCATTCTCATCCATTCAAGTTGTCTGAAAAGCATGATGGTGATCCAGTTCCTGTTGTTGAAGTGGGTCGAAACGTTCAGCAGTGTCACTGCTTACAGATACAATGTTCAATACCCCTTACTATGATTGATATTGTTTGCTATAGAGATGAGCGTTGTTGGCACAGCTTAACCAATCTGCTCCAGAAAAATGCAACTGCACTACCTCTCCTCATTTCTGCCCACTCAGAATGAACAGACAAGATAAGCATCTTATTTCCTGGTTTTATTCTCATTTTCACCCAAATGCTATTGACATCATGGCCTCCACCTCATTTTTTTTTAAGGTTGGTCTGAGACTGGCCAGTAGCTGGGGAGTGGCTGGTTTTTACAGATTTGATGTTCAGCTGTTACAGATTTGATGTTTGGCTGTTACCAGTTTGATTTTTAATCGTTCAGCCGCCACCATGCTCTAGAAAAGTTTTCAGTTGAAAGCATCAGTCATGCGTCTGGCTGTTTTGGTGAGGGTGGTAGTAGGGTATTGCGCTTGGCCCTCTGGGTGGGGGCAGGAGCATAGGGACGGAGGGTGTTCAAACAAAGGCAGCACTGCCATGACCTCAGGTCACCAATCTAGCCTTATGTCTTTTTTGATATTACTGCTGTTACTTTTGTTCTTGTGTCGCAAGAAATCTTTGCAGTCATACAGTAATGCTCAAACCTGGGTGAGAGAATTTTGCGGGAGGGTCATGTTGGGTCCTATGAACCACATACCGGCAAAGATAGCGCTCAGAAATAAGCCATTGCTGCCACCACATCAAGGAGAGCATAAAGTCCCCTTTTCTCTTTCTTTCAATGGGAGTAGAGAAAGAGATTGTATGTCAGGGAAATCTAATTGTAAATTCAGGTTTATGTGAGTGCTGCTAATACTGTGTTGTATAGATGCTGGGATCAGAGATGGTGGTAGGTATGACATCCGTGACATGGAGTGTGTTTATGTGTCTGTTTGCTGAATCGGTGTCCTATGGTAACGGCCACCTCTCCGAGTCAGAATGAACCCTGCTGGCCAGATGTGCTCCAAGTGCACTGTTCCCCGCAGGTCACCTAGGTTCAGTTGCCAAGCAACCGGCTTTCTCCTTTCCCCAAGAGAAGAGACCGCGTGTCTCCTGTCAGGTCGGCCGAGGTGAAGACGGCCTTGATTTGTGTGAACAAGAGGGGAGATGGAACGATGTGTTCAAATTCAATTTCTAAGATCATGCTTGAGTGTCAAAGTAACAGCAAGCCCTCTTTGTTACTTTAACCAGTTTTATTTTTATTATGTTTTTTGTCCCCGCAAAGATTTGTGCGTTTATCTTGCACAGGTGTGGGTCGGGGCTGGGAGTGGGGACGAACGGGAGGCTAGGGTCATGGCCAAACAGCTATGTTTCTTCAATATTTTTTATTGCCTATTGGTCATGTTCTTTTCTTTGCCCTTTCCTGGCAAACGGTAGTGTTTTGCTTATGAATATATGAATATTGATACATGAAGTGTATATTAATGACCCTCTGTGACCTTAACCCTATCTTCCTTCCCTCCCCGGTGGTATATGCTGCCTCATGAATATTAATTCAGCTCTGTAACCTCCATTACCCTAATCTTTGCTGTCTAGCCTCCCAGAAGGACTGGTCACCATGGTAACCCTTTTACTAAACTCCTTGAAACCTGGGAAAAAAATATGGCTGAAAGAGCGAGAGAAAAGAGTGCTTCTACTGTAGCCACAGCGTGCAAATGAAGGGCCTTGTCCCCAAAAGCCTATTTGAGCCACTTTCTGCTGGGGGCTATATTGTTTTATAGCCATATTGTTTTTATCAGGACCATATTTTAAGAAACGACCACATTTTCCCCAAAAGAACAATCTTCGGTTAAGGTTGAAGACCTCTCACCTGGCTGAGACATTGTTTGAGGCTCTGAGATGGTCTGCTCTGCTTTGTGCTTTTTTGTCACGTTTGTCTGAATGCAAAATCAAGATATATTTGCAGATTTTTGATGTTCAATCTTACTGACTTTACTTTGAGTGGGCAAAAATGCTTGCCAATGATTGATAGCTTGAGTTATGATGCCTCTGTCCCAATCAGTGGACGGGAGGCATGCGGTTTGTCATTCGTCCGTCTCTCCGGCACACATATCTTGTGTGCACAATATCTACTGAAGGGCTGAATGTATTTTGATGAAATCACACATGGTAACCCCCCAAAGAGTGATGATGAAATGATTAGTCTTTTAAAGTCATCAGTTCAAAAGTAAAGATTGCATAAGGTCAGCTGTTTGCAGAGACCAAAGATCAACTCTGAGTGTGTGGGAAGCTATGGCAGGTAGAGGAGTAGCTATCAACACTTTGCGTTGACCTTTACCTTGTTGCAGAGTAGATGGTGTTGGCATCAGTAAAGACCTCTTTACATACTATCCCTCCATGGCTCAGTCAGTGATTAGTGCTTCTCCGTTGTCTTGCAGATCTGAATAGAGTCGAGGAGGAGGAAGCAGACAGAGAGCTTGCGGAAGAAGATGGGTGGTTTGGGAATGCCTCCGACACTCCCTCCGAGTCGTCCTACGCGGACATGCAGGATGACCTTCGCGTGTCACCTGATGACCCCCGGCAGGACCGGGACACTTCAGCCGAGAGCTCCCTGGGCTGCCCCACACCCGTTCCCCGGGCCTCCCTGGAGCTCCTGGGCCTGGACGGCGAGGCCTTCCAGGCCGGAGGCTACTCAGCCCAGGACACCTTGTCCTCTGTAGTGTCCTCTCTTTATGGGGAGGCCTCCCAGACCCTGGGCAAGCCCCTGAGCAGCAACTTGCGGCGCCTCCTTGAGGCGGGCTCAATCAGGCTGGAGGCTGCAGAGCTGGTAGATAGGGGGCGGGACTCGCCACCTGTGAGCCTAAGTTCTAGTATGTCCCCATCCTCCCATCATGCTCAGCAGCTGAGCGCTCTGGCTCGAAAGCTGGCGAAAAACTCCTCCGCCTCTGCCTCGCCCGCCTCCATGGGGACCGCCAACACTGTCATGCAGGAGCCATGCGACCCCTTTGCTGGTAGTAATGGTGGCGGCTTTATGTGGGTGGGCGGGGCGGACGTGTGGCCACCTGCCTCTGGCTCCACCCCCAGCAACGGAAGTAGCCTCTCCCCGGACTCGGCCATCCAGAAACTGAAAGCCGCGGCCAACGCTGTTCTGCAGGATAAAAGCGCCGTCGCTTCCTCGGCCTCCTCGTCATCCTCCTCCTCTTCCTTATCCTCCTCTTCCTCTGTGGTGGCTGTCGGAAGCCGGGCAGAGGACGCGGTCCGTTTTGATGCTTTTGCCTCTCCGTTTAGTCCGCAGTCGGCCAGCTCCACCCTGGCAGCCCTCTCTAAAAAGGTTAGCGAGAGGGGTCTGTCCGGGCCCCAGGCGGAACAGCCGTCTCCCGCCAGCTCTTTCCTCTCGCTGGTCTCCATGACCTCCTCAGCTGCGCTCCTCAAGGAGGTGGCAGCCCGTGCCGCAGGGAACCTCCTCGCCGAAAAGAAGGAGACCGTCCTCTCGGCAGGACCTCCGGAGGACTCGAAGAGCCAGCTGGACAGGAACCAGAAGCCCCCGACACCCAATCAGACGCTTGACCTCCCGCCTCCCCCCACCTCCAAAGGAAAGGTCAAATCCAGCAGTCAAGGTACTACTGTAGTTCTCATATGTTGCAGTGTGCTTTGAGCCACTGAACAGTGTCCAGATGGCTTTTCTGTTCATGTGTGGGTTTTCTCCTGTTGACAAATGGTGTTTCGCTGTAGCCTGCTGAAGCAAAACATGGTGATATGAGTGTATGTATGTGCGTGTGTGTGTGGGGGGTGGTGGTGAGGCAAGAAATATATGCAGGGCTGTCGATAGGTTTTGAACTAGACGGCCCAAATCGGAAAGTAGACGGCAGACGTACTTATCCAGCGCCGAAGGTGCAAGTCTCCTAGAGCCGCCCCCGCCTGGAAAATTTTGACGTTTATATGCTCAGAAATGCTATTTGTCAGCATTTTCGAGCTGCATTTGGAGGTAAAAACCAATCAAAATTAAGGCTTAATTTTCCATATTTTATATTGTCTGCCATTCTTCAAAATTTCAGCATTATCAATCTGAAAATCGTTCCTAAATTAATTACGGCAATTATTGTTAGAACATGTACAGGCATGAAAATTCCATGGAAGTCATATAGAAATTACCATTCCAGTTCCAAAAAACCTTAATCACTTTTAGAAAAGAGTGAAAAAATAAAACACAAGTTTATGATGTTGGGAACAATACTGTACAAATACATTAACTGGAAATGCGCTGCAAATACATAAACGTTGCAAAGCCAAAAACATGCGAAAACATTATTCAGTCACCGCAGTGGAAATGCTCCAGACTTCTAAAGTCGGGGATTATATTGGAAAAACCTGCTTTGTCAACAGCCTGTTTCTAAATTAATCAACAGCCTATATTCCTTTTTGCCCTCATCATTTTTATGCCACTCATAATTTTGGCTTGTTATTGTTAATTGTTTTCAACTAGATATATTTTTATTGTACTTCATTCATTCATTCATTGCATTTTAAATGTAATTGTATTACATTTAGCTTGCATTTAGGCCCAATTCAATCAGTTAAATCATCCGTTCATTAATTCTTCATTTCCTTATATTTTATTACATTCATAACATGATATTTAAGCAGTTAAATGCTAATTTCTTTGAATAATACTTTGAATAATTTTAATTTACTTTGCATGCCGACCAGAATTATAAATTATGATTGATTCTGTTTTTCGCTTTATTAACTATATTTCCTTGCTTCGGCATGTCTTGAATAATGACAATAGCTTAACTTGGCTTAAGTTCATGAGTGGTGAAAGCAAATGTGTGGAACGTATGGATATTGCTCAACAATAAATAAATGATAAATGATTATTCGATGATTGCGTAGTTTTTGGACAGATGATTTCCTGCTCATGTGCAAATCAGCATTTATTCTGTGTGGCTGAAATTGGTGTTCTGGTATGGAAGCCCAAAACTGCCAAAATTAAAAATAAATAAATGAATAAACAAAAAATAAATGTATAAATAAATGTATATATAAATAAATAAATACATTTAAATGCAATAAAATTGCGAAATAAAAAACATTCATAAATAAATAAAATTTATGTATAAATTGGTTTCAACTCATTTATTTATTTCTATATTTATTTCCATATTAATTTATTTCCTAATTTATTTATTTATTCCTGTATATACTTATTTAGGTATTTATTTATTTCTCAATTTATTTATTTCTATATATATATATTTATTTATTTCCGTGGCAGTCCCGGACCAAGAAATCAAGAAATTTAATGGTAATGAGGGGGTGTGGCTTTCATCCCTGTCATCGCATCGCCTTATTCCCATTGGTTGTTCCATAACAGAGTGCTTAGATTGATTACACAGGCCTACCTCCTGTATAAGCTTGCTGTTTAGAATGGTCAATTCGCTAAATTTGGGAATGGCTTCACAAAGACGAGCAGTAGCGAGAGATTTGAGACTTTTAGCTGACATTGCAGGAAATGAAAACGCCAATTTTGATAATTTGCTATTTCGCGTGGAAGCCTCGAGGAACTATATTTTGCACATATTTTCATTTAATGACACAGAGGTTGACCCTGAGGTGTTGACCAATTTGGATGAAGTGGTTCATTGCCTGAATCTTTTGCTCCTAAATGCTGATAAGTCTGTGGGACGCCCCTCTCTCGTACTCCCCATGGAAGCTGTGCTAAACTATCTTTTAGCTGATGTGCATGTCCGGGACATTGCTGCTCTTTTGGGGGTTAGTGAGAGAACCGTCTACCGCCGATTGGCAGAGCATGGCATCAGGAGAGTTTTGCACCTTGCTATTCAAGGCTACTCGGTATGGCTACGTCCCAAACACTTTCACTTTCTTCCTTTCCCAAAAAGACAACAGGTAATTAAAATAGTGAAGACAATATGTAATAATTAACTCAAATTGAGAGGTTCCGCCCATGATACACAGCTCAAGTCTTGCCAAAAATTCCCATTCCCTGGTAAATTAAGTGCTCATTAAGTTTGAAACGGCAGAGCACATTGCTGTTATCTTTTTCAAAATTGTGTCTGACGTAAACTGCATTGAGGATGGAGAGTTGGATGCAATGGTACGTGAGATCCTCTGCTGTCATCCTAACATAGTACACAGAATGATGTTGGGCCATCTCAACGCTCGCGGTGTAGGGATTCAAGTAAGTGTATTACTTGGGTGTTATGCATTTTGTTTAAGTCACGAGTTGACTGTAGCCTTGCTATATGCATTTAGTAGATTTTGGTTCAGTATGTGAAAGATCGCTGCCGATTTTTTCGAAAAACGCAGCGTCTACGTGTCCGAAAGTCGTAAAGTCGAATAAAAATAGCCTATATCGCCAAGAAACTGAACATCTAAAAAAGATGGCCCGCAAATAAATAAATTGCAGTGTTCATTGGATGTTTTGTTTGTTGTTAATTTTTTTAATTCTTTATTTCGTTATCAATCTGTTCTAATCGTCCTCTTTTATGTTATTTTATTTTATTTTATTTTATTTTTTTTTTTTTGCTGTTGGACACGGAGTATTTTGCATTTAATCTCCGACAGGCATTGTATGGACTTCATTGTATTTATAAAAATGGCCCAAATAAATTGATTGCAGTGCCCATTGGATGTTATGACTGTTGGTGATATATTTTTATTCTTTATTTTGTTATAAATTTGCTCTCATACCGATACTTTTACTTTCTGCTGGCTGCAGGACATGGAGTATTTTGCATTTCGCGGCCGACAGTCTTGATCGTGCATGCAGTATTTAATTCACAATTTCAATGGTCATGGAATTGATTTGCTCACTGACTACAAGCACTAACTATTTTATCTTTGGAGTGGAAATAAAATGTGAATATGTTCGATCCATCTGACTAATTTTCAAAAGAGAGACCGAATAAAGACTGTTGTCTATCTTCAACGGAAGAAAATAGAAGAATAAAAAGACCAAGAAAAGTCGATAGCTATCAATTTGCATTTTGTGAAGGTCGAACACAAACATTGCTACGTTTATACGTCTATTGCTGGAATACTCGAAAAATTAGAACTTTTAAGACTGTCGGACACGGAGTATTTTAGAATCTCTGTCCGACAGTCGCTAAATTTGTCATAAATGCACTAAGTCCCGCTCCGATAACGACTTATCTATATTGAGCAGAGCTAAAACAGAAACATTGGTTGAAATTCTCAGTACTCATCTTGAAGAACTTAGCCATCTTATCAAAACATTCACGTTTAATATCTAAACAATCAACTGTCGGTCACGGAGCTAACCATCCGACTGTCGGACACGGAGTTATATTAAAACCCTGTTCGACTTTCGGACACGTAGACACTGCGTTTGTCGAAAAAATCGGCAGCGATCTTCCCAATTTCACATAGCTACTGAACCAAAATCTACTACGAAATGCATATAGCAAGGCTACAGTCAACTCGTGACTTAAACTAAATGCACAACACCCAAGTAATACACTTCCTTTGAATCCGTACACCGCGAGCGTTGAGATGGCCCAACATCATTCTGTGTCCTATGTTAGGATGACAGCAGAGGATCTCACGAACCATCGCATCCAACTCTCCATCCACAATGCAGTTTACGTCAGACACCCTTTTGAAAAAGATAACAGCAATGTGCTCTGCCGTTTTAAACTTAATGAGCACTTAATTTACCAGGGAATGGGATTTTTTGGCAAGACTTGAGCTGTGTATCACGGGCGGAACCTCTCAATTTGAGTTAATTATTACATATTTTCTTCACTATTTTAATTACCTGTTGTCTTTTTGGGAAAGGAAGAAAGTGAAAGTGTTTGGGACGTAGCCATACCGAGTGGCCTTGAATAGCGAGGTGCAAAACTCTCCTGATGCCATGCTCTGCCAATCGGCGGTAGACGGTTCTCTCACTGACCCCCAAAAGAGCAGCAATGTCCCGGACATGCACATCAGCTAAAAAATAGCTTTGCACAGCTTCCATGGGGAGTACGAGAGAGGGGCGTCCCACAGACTTATCAGCATTTAGGAGCAAAAGATTCAGGTGATGAACCGCTTCATCCAAATTGGTCAACACCTCAGGGTCAACCTCTGTGTCATTAAATGAAAATATGTGCAAAATATAGTTCCTCGAGGCTTCCACGCGAAATGGCAAATTATCAAAATTGGCGTTTTCATTTCCTGCAATGTCAGCTAAAGTCTCAAATCTCTACTTCTACTGCTCGCCTTTGTGAAGCCATTCCCAAATTTAGCGAATTGACCATTCTAAACAGCAGGCTGATGCAGGAGGAAGGCCTGTGTAATCAATCTAAGCACTCTGTTATGGATCAACCAATGGGAATAAGGCAACGCGATGACTGGGATGAAAGCCACACCCCCTCATTACCATTAAATTTCTTGATTTCTTGGTCCGGGACTGCCACGGAAATAAATAAATAAATAAATAAATATATATATATATACATATATATATATATATATATATATATATAGAAATAAATAAATTGAGAAATAAATAAATACCTAAATAAGTATATACAGAAATAAATAAATTAGGAAATAAATATAAATGGAAATAAATTAAGAAATAAATGAATATGGAAATAAATATAGAAATAAATGAGTTGAGACCAATTTATACATAAATTTTATTTATGTATATGTTTTTTTATTTCGCAATTTTATTGCATTTAAAAATATTTATTTATATATTTATTTATTTATATATACATTTATTTATTTATTCATTTATTTATTTTTAATTTTGGCAGTTTTGGGCTTCCATATTCTGGAGCTGAATTTCAACATTACGTGAGCTGTCGACTTAAATCCATAGGGTTGATACTGATTCAATGTGCTTTTAAAATTGATATTTCATCGTTGACGAAAGTAAACATTTTGATGATGAAGAAAGCAACATTGTATCAATGTTATGGCTCCTCCCTCTTGCTTCTCCGTTTCT
Organism: Gymnothorax javanicus; assembly: GCA_029692085.1. Lineage (NCBI taxonomy): Eukaryota > Metazoa > Chordata > Actinopteri > Anguilliformes > Muraenidae > Gymnothorax > Gymnothorax javanicus. The sequence continues at coordinate 70,879,850 of CM056201.1, forward strand.
TCTCGCTTCTAAAACAGACTCTCTCCGGTCTGAAACGAAACTATCCCACTTACCATTCGCCCAAGAAGCTTGTGGCACTTCCGTTGTGTTGATTGGATATGCAGCGTTTTTCTGTTGTATTTGTTCTCGGGACTTCCATGTTTTTACTTTGCATCGTATAGGTACTTACAGCGTGTTTCCTGTTAATGTAGTTATTTAAATTTCTGCTGTGCGTTTCCTTTGTTGCATTTGTTCAGGATTGTCATATGTGATGTTGAATTTGGTTCGTTTCTGAAGGTGCTGCGCGTTTCTCCAACTGGAGATGTTTTGGGCCGTTGAAATGTATTTGCCCGTCGGCCACTGTAAAAGTTAACGCGGTGGATATTTTGTCGTGAGCCAGTTTTGCATTTCTACGACTATTTGACCATGACTTCTGGTACGCATGCGCAGTCGTATCATTTTCGGACTATTTTGCCAAGGTGATCTGCCAGCAAGCGTTTTTTGTTGCTATTTTACCATGAACGCACTGGCGGGACTGCCGGCTAAACAGTACACGGCTATCTCACCGTGAGGATGTTGCTGCAGCTGCCAGCTGTTTAGCTAATCTATGACGATATTTTATAGTGAGTGCAGAGCATAATCTAGGTGGTTTCGTGGGTTCATCAGATCGGGGAAACCCGTGTTGATTACCATTAGGCCTATCTGGCGAATTGATAATTGACTGTGTGCTTTTTTGTGTATATAGAGATAAGGAGTGGCCAAAATAGGCAGTACTTTTCAAGGTCAGATTGACCTAAAATGATTGGCATAAATCATCTCTCTATATACACAGAAGTGCACACGCAATTTGTGTTAATGTAGTCCTTGATGAATCGCCCATAATTTCTTATTCACTCATGCTGCAGTATTGCATAAAATAAATTTTTAAAAGTAAGATTTTACAAACATACACCAGAGATTGTATCTCTATTTTATATAGAGATTGTATCATGTTCAACCAGTCATAGCAAAACTTACAAAGATTTGGTCGGTCATTCATGACAGTCATTCAGTTAAGAACGAGTAAGGATAAGGTGACAAAATCGCCTACACATCAGGACTACTGGAGTCCGGTGAATAGCTGTTACTCAGTAACACAATGAAATATACACTACCTTTCTACAACTGTCAATCAGTTCACCTTTCAGGCCAAGTGAAGTTAATAAATCGAACACAACGTTAACTAATTTACTTTGGATCCTGAGAGTTTTGTTTTGATTTGCTGACATACTTAGATAAATAAACACATTTTTTGATTTAACGGCATTTTCTACTGCTTAAAATGATGAAAATTTGTCTCCTATCTTGAGCAGCATTGTCACACGTCGATATCATGATGTCAAGTGCAAATGTGATATAACTGCGCATGCATATTGGAAGTCACGGCCAAATAGCCATGGAAATGTAAAACCGGTTTTTGGCAAAATATCCACAGCGAAAAATTAACAATGAAATGAGACGAAAGTAGACGGTGGAAGATTGGCATCAGGCGGCTGTTTCGGCCGGCTACCGGCCCTTTTTTACAGCTCATCATGTAGCTTCAAAGCAGCTTGTTGATCAATATTATGCTTTGAGGGATTATAATTTTGTAAAATACTTGATTGCTTTTTGAAAAAATTGTTTTGTGCTATACTTTTTTTTTTTTTTTTTTTTTTTTGGTCATGTCCACTTAGATCCAAGGAAATCATATGAACATTGCCACATGGGCCTTTGGAAGTATAGGCTTTAAAATGCTTACGAACTGAGAGGGAAACAATTGGGATTGTACAACCCTGTTTCCAAAAAAGCTGGGATGCTGTGAAAACAGAATGCAATGATTTGCAAATCATTTAGACTCGCTTGAAAATGGTAAAAAGACAACATTTCAGATGTTGAAACTGAGAAATATTGTTTTTTGAAAAATATACACATTACCTCCACCAAGGAGGTTATGTTATACCATTGGTTTGTGGGTATGTTTCTTAGCAGCATTACGAAGAGTGATGGACAGATCTTCATGAAATTTTTAGACAGATTTTTATAAAACTAAGGAGGCTAACTGCCGTAGTTTTGAAAGCAAAATGTTTTCCCATTCTTGCTTGATTGGATTCCTTTGTCACATTTATATTGGCAAAACGGTTTCGCCGATACTGTAGAATCATTACCGCTGCCACGTCTGTATCTGCGTCCGCATCCGCTGCGGATCTTCTGTGTTAACGCGATAATTCAAAAACTAATTTATAGATCCTTTTCAAATTTTATATGTCTTTAGATCTTATCAAGACAGCGACCTGGATTGATTTTAGGCTTTGTGTTATTAGTGATAATAAATGAATTAACCCATTGATTTCTTGGAATACCCAAATTTTATCATATTGCCGCGTATGCATTCGCCTCAGATCCTGCGTGTGTACATGATAACTTAAAAACTATTTTATAAATGCTTTTCAAATTTTAGATGCCTTTACATCTTATAAGACAGAGAACTGGTTTAATTTTGGGCTTTTTATTGTAAATAATGATGAATTAATAAACTAATTAATTTCCTTGAACACCTGACTTCTATCATATTGCCTGATATGTTGGCAAAATCACCTTGTAATGTTGCTATTTAAGTCTTCCTGTCATGATTAATTATTGCTGAATACTACACCAAAATTATCAGTTGATTAGATTATAAGTTAAGTTGTTAAATTCATTACTGACGACACAAAAACAGTTAGTGTATTTTTCATTATTAATGAGTAAATATAGCAGTCTCAGCATACTTATATAAGATTAAATTGGGTTCATTTTATAATAATTTCATAAGGCTGTAGCTAGGCTATTTTTGGGGGGAGTTTTTGCTTGGGGATTTCACTGATGTACTGTTTTCTGTCGGGTACGATAACGTAGACCTTGTTTTGTTTCATAATGCACCAAATATTTTCAGTGGGTGAAAGAACTGGGCTGCAGGCAGGCTAGTTTAACATTCAGACACTCTTATTACTGACATATGAGTCATGTTGTTGTAATGCATGCTGAGTGTGGTGTTTGGCATTGTCTTGCTGGAGTAAGCAAGGCTTTCCCTGAAAAAGATATCTGAATAGGAGTAGATTTTGCACCAGAACCTCTACATATTGTTTGGTATGAATGATGTCGTCACAGATGTACAAGTTACCCATGCCAAGTGCACTAATGCACCCCCATACTATCATGGATGCTGGCTTTTGAACTGTGCCTTGATAACAAGCGGGATGGTCCCTCTCCTCTAAGCCCACAGGATGTGGCGTTTATGAATAAGAATATTATTAATTATTATTCTTATTATTTTAAGAATTTCACATTTTGATTGATCAGACCAAAGGATAGTTTTCCTCTTGGGCTCAATCAATCTAAAATGAGCTCAGGCCCAGGGAAGGCGACAGCATTTCTGGATCTTGTTTATATAAGGTTTTATCTTTGCATGGTAAGAGTTTTAACTTGAATTTTTGGATGCAGCATCAAACTGCGTTCACTGTTTTCTGAAGTGTTCCGGAGCCCATGCAGTGATTTCCACTACCAAATCCTGTCTGTTTCAAATGGAGTGTTGGCTGAGGGCCTGATGATCACAGCCATTCAATACTGGTTTTTGGCTTTGTCCCTTGCATACAGAGATTTCTCTGGGTTCTCTCAATCCTTTAATGATATTGTGTACCACAGATGATGAATTCCCCAAAGTCTTTGCAATTTTACTTTGAGAAACGTTATTCACAAATTGTTAGTCACAGTCTTTCACAGAGTGGTGAAACTCTCGCAATCTTTACTTCTGAAAGAATCCGCCTCCCTGGGATGCTCTTTTTATACCCATTCATTTTACAGACCTATTGCCAATTAAGATAATTAGCTATTTGATGTTCCACAAGGTGTCTTTTTTTTAGCATCAAAGAACTTTTCTGGTCTTTTTTTTTTTTTCCCCTATCCCTGCTTTTTTGATAAGTGTTGATGGCATCAAATTCCAAATTAGGAGATATTTTTCAAAAAAAAAAACAAAACAATTTCTCAGTTTCACCATCTGATATGTTGTCTTTGTACTATTTTCAGTTAAATATAGAGTTTAAATGATGTTCACATTTTTAATCAAAAAGTCAAGTTTTTATTATATTCACCATCCCAACTTTTTTGGAAATGGAGTTGTAGGTAAAAATAGAATTTTACTGGTGTAACTGGGAATAAAAATATGGTTCAATGAATCTGATTGTATAGTCTCTAGGGGAAAATATCTGGTTGCTGTGGAAGTTCCTTCTGAATAGTTTGAAATTTAGACCCAAACACCCTATACCTGCCACTGTCCTGTCAGTATGCCATGAGAAACTTCTGGAAGTATTTGGAGTGATTCTTTGCACAAAGAAGTTGTCTGGACCAATTAATCATGTAAGCTAAAATGGTGACAATATGGAAATACATTCTTGAACAATTCAACATATAACTATTCACATGACCCATTCTTTAAAAGAGGCTTTATACTGAGTTGCACCTCACATTAGTTGTTGCATACAAACAAATGAACTTTGTCTAGCGTGGTTTGTGCCATTCAAGTAGACCTCCACCGAGCAAGCAGGGCCAAGGCCACTTATTTTACATGTGTGAGTCATCATTGTGTCTTGGACTTCCTAAATGGAAATAAGATGTCACTTGCAGAATCGAGCATAAAATCGGAACCTTCTCCAGTCTATGAGTCATCATCAAACTCAGTTGCTCTGTTGTTAAACTTATGTGAATCAGAATAAAGCAGGGCCCTGTGCATTTTGCCAATATTCCCAAGAGCTGTTCTTAAATGGAGTTGCTGTTTATATCAACCATACAGCACATGGTAGTGAAGTTCGCCTCCTCGTAGCGATCTGACAGAGTGGGTCAGGTCACAAGGTCTGAGGTTCTTTTCTAGGTCAGGGTGGTTGGGACCACGAGAAAACAATTAGGGGCAGCTGAGCTTTTGAAAAGTTGCAGTGTCTTCCCAGAATGGCTTATTTAATTTTTTTTCCTGGAAGAGCCTTCTGCCAAATCAGGGTCAGTTCTGTCACTCTCCCTGCAGTAAAGGCACCAGTCTGTCCGGCAGGTCTGTCAGGGTCTCTGTACCTCAGTGTTGGTTGCCATGTGGTGAATGTCAGGATTTCTGGAATCTTCCAAGCTGGTTGTTTTGAAAGTTTGCCTATGCAGGAGTTAATATGTGTCTAATTTAGACGTACTGGTCTGCACAGTGGTATTTCTCCAGTTCCATTAATATTTTTGTGATTTTTTTTTTTTATCAGCTTTTTGTATTTTGCAGAGTAATATTGAATGCAAAGGTCAATAAACTTCATCAAATATTGTTCCATTGGCATTTGATGAGACCATTAACACCCATAATTTTCAAACGATCAATTTACACTGCACATTGATGATACTGATTGTAATATCACTGCAAGCAACAACAAAATGGTCCAAGTACTGTTTAGTAAACTATGTAGGCAGACCTTTTTCGAGTATTTATTACTGTGTAATATGATGAATGAAATACTTATGCATTTCAGCACTTTGAGTTGAGCAGGGCGAGTACAAAGTTATTTTCTTTTGTCTTTTTTTGGAATGATCTTTAAAATCTTGTTTTTTTTTTTTTTTTTTTTCCTCGTAAAAAAAAATACATATTTCCCTCGTTTGCCGGTGAATTTACTTTACCAGTGAAATGTTCTAACCCCTTTGGCAAATCTTCAAACCCTCCAACTGTCTCACTTCATGGGTAGGCTTTTTCATCGTATTTAGCAGAAAAGTCATTCTACATCTGGACTCGACAAAACCAAAAATTAAGTCAAGCAAAATTTAGTCTGATATCTAGATGTAGTGAGGGAAATTTATTGCCCTGTATTAACTGGCTGCTGGCTGCAGGGGGCAGTGTGTGTTTTTCTGGCTGGGAAAGGATGTAGCTTCACAATTCTGCTGGCTTTCACCAGGGTCCCCTGAAGATGGCGGGAAGCCTTTCCAGTGCCCAGTATGCGGCTTGGTCATCAAGCGCAAAAGCTACTGGAAGAGGCACATGGTGATCCATACGGGACTGAAAAGTCATCAGTGCCCCATGTGTCCCTTTCGATGCGCCCGCAAAGACAATCTCAAATCCCACATGAAGGTGAGTGGTTCCGCAGTGTGATAGATGCTCATTAAATGCAGAACTACCTCTGCCAAGCAAATAATTATCTTTGTGTTTCGCTTATGTTGCCGTAATAATCATTTTTGCCCTTAACCCCTTAAAGAGTAGTTTTCTTTCTTTCTTTTCTTCCTTTTTGAGATGTTTATTTGAAAATTTAAAAAATGTGGTGTTTTAAAAGTGCTTTCAGTCATCAGCACTGGTATGTTCACTTAAGAATATTTTTATTGCACATTTGTGACCTTACACTTCAAAGGATTAATCCCAAAGCAATATGTCAATGTGTCCGAATTTACATGTTTACTCAGACCACCACTTAAATGGGCAGTAACTGCATGCTATCGTGTATGCAGGATTTTTTTTTATGTGTGACTCTGTGAATATGTCCTTCCGTTAATCAAAATGGCGAGCTCTTCATGATGCTGTTTGGCCTGCCTGACAGGTGCATCAGCACCAGGACCGTGGGGAGACCTTCCAGTGTGAGCTGTGTCCCTTCACCTCCTCCCGACATTTCAGTCTCAAGCTCCACATGCGCTGTCACCAGCACTTCCCCCGCTCTGAGCTCAAAGTGAAGGAGGAGATCACCACCGACACCGAAGGCGAGGGCTCGCTCCTGGGGGAGACCCTAGGGGCGGGGCCTGGGGCGGGGCTAGGAGTGGTGTCTAGCTCTCCAATCCTGCCCGACGCCCTCATCAGGGGTTCACCCACCAACACCCAAAATCACGTCCATGTGAAGGAGGAGCCCTTGGAGCAGGATGTTTCAACCCTCTCGCCATTCAGCCTCTGCAGGGAGCGGCCGGCCAGCAGCGGAGCCAGCTCCCTGGAGCCGGCGGTGCCCAAGTCTAGTCCTCCGACACCCGTCGCTGCATCGCTTTTCAGCCCGGACATCTCGACCAAGACGGCATCTGATCTGCTCATCAAGCTGTCGGGTATGAGGTCGAAATTATCTTTCAACTGACTGATGCAGTTTGGACTACCCAATGCACCTGTGGTGCTGTTTTAGCTGAACAGAGTCTAAATGGAGCACTGCCATACTTAAGCTGGGCAATTCCTGTGAGGTAACATTGAGTGTGATGTAAATAACGATGCCCTGACAATAGAGGTCAATGGCAGGACTGTCATTCCGCTGTGTAATACTGTCTAATTAGATTGAGATCTTTGGGAGAGAGAGGGAGAACAAACCTTTGAGGAAGTGGAACATTAGATTAATTAAAAATACATGCATAATTCATAATTAAAAATGAACTGCTAATTTAAAATAATTAGCGTTTGTAGAATACCTCCCCTTCTTCAATTTGAATCCTTGTTTGACCCCTTTGACCCTGGTGTAGAACTGCTTATACCCTCCCCTGCCAACTAGAACATTGCTCTGCTTCGATGGTCACACCCCTGGGTGGTGACAGGGTGACACAGATATGTTAGCATCAAGTGGATGAGTCTGTCTGGCTCTGAAGTCCTCACTGTTTAAAGATACGGACATAGGCAAAGGATGTACCCGCACAATGTGGTACTTACTCTCTGCACCGCAGTTGATTCTGTATTGCGCCTTTGGGACTTTTCAGGGACTCGGTGAAAAAGAAAATGGAACGTAGGAAGTTTTTCTTTGTTATGGGCAGATGCTGAAAGCCCTGATTGATCAGCCAGTGTAAGGACCCAGCATGCAGAATCTCGTTAGCATCTCCTGCCTGGCACTTTCACCGAGTTCAGTTCAAATTAAGGATTTTTGAGAGTTGGAAACTTGGTAAAAAGCAAATGGTCTTACATCAGTTTTTTTTTTCCGCCCCAGAAAGGGGCTCTGGTGCTTTTTGAAAAAGTGGATGGTGCAGAGTGTTATTAGCTAAATTCTCCAGCAGTTCTGAGGAAGCTGTTTGGTTGAGTGAACTTCCCTAGCTAAGGCTCTGTCAGTCATAGAGCAGAGGGGCTCGGCCTCAGCACTCTATGATGAGAAACCCCATCAGTGACATAGTTTCTAAAGCTATCAAAGGTTTAATGCACGGTGATGATCAGACTGATATTAGTGTCAAAAGTGATGTGGTCATTGATATGTGGCAACTCAATCCTTCCCGATATATTACCCAAGTTCATCATGCTGTTTGCGCAATGGATGTGTGTGAAAAGAATATAGCGGAAGGGAAAGACGCAGACATTTCTCTCCCACTGTCAAATCCCTCGACAGCAAATGGAAGGGTGAACTTTCACTGACCGTTGACATACAGTAAGGGAGATTCCCCATTCAGGGTTATTTTCCTCCACCTCCCTATGGGGGCGAAAACACGTCCTCTTTGATTCCCGACGTTCCTCTCCCAGGCTCGACAAGACGGTCAGACATCCGCAGCGATCCTCAGTTTTGATTTCTCAGATGAAAGACATGAAAACACTTTGAAATCCACAGCCGGCACTCTTGGCAAGCCAAGCCCATCAGATATAATTATGTGGTGGCCGTTCACAGGGCGATTCCTCCTTAGCGACTCGGTGACAATGAGGCCGACCCTTTGCAATGTGGGAATACTGAGTGTGTGGCGTGGGGTGGGAGTGCGGAAAAGTTACTTGGGTCTGGCCGTGCCTGATTTCCATTTGTGTAAAAAAAAGACCCCCCCGCGGGTGTTTGTGGCCACAAGGTCATGGCTACTCACCCCTTTGATGGAAAACTTACCAACTCGGCAGGTTTTCTCTCCAACCTTACGAAAGCACAAACATTTCAATAGCTAGCAGTCTTGTTGAACTGCTTATTAGTGGTATTAGATATGCTCAATTATGGAGGAAATTAACACCTACAGCATAAGGGCATTGGTTGGTGGGGAGGGTGGGAGAGACTGACTTTGGGGGTTGGGGGCTTAACTGTAAAGGTGCGAAATGACTGACCAGTGTTCTTATGTCAGGTCCCGTCTATACACGTGGTAGTAAGGAGCTATTAGCGTCTGTCTGCCTTTACTAGCGGTCAACATCTTAGAAGCGGGCCAAGCTCACAGCTCTACGACTATGACTTATTACACCAAGCACCGGTTCAGTTATTGTTGCCAGCCGCAACCTTCCCTGTCGACACCCTGGGAAACGAGGCCCTGGTTGTCAAGCAGGGAGCTGGTTTGGCGTGACAGAGGTGGAGGTGGGGGGGGTGGAAGAGAGTTAATGAAGTTGTGCGATGGCAGTTCGGACACCGAGCGGGAGCCGAGCAAGGGGTGAGTGGGGCCGACAGGGGTCTGGCAGCCAGACAGATGAGGCTGGAAGGCGGGGTCAGAGGGGCTGAGGGCTGCCGGATAACGCACTGTCACGGCAACGACGACAGGGGAAAGCCCGCCTTGGCTCCAAACCAGGTGGCCGCTGCAGAGGTTTTAGGATGGACGACACGTCCTCGCAGAGTCTCTCTCCCAATATAGAACCAAGCGGCCTCTGTGCGCCAGCTCAAACTGTTTTTCTTTTTCTTTTTTTGTTGTATTTAACACAAAACAGGGTAATGTTTTCCAAATTCCACCCTTGACACTGTCTTTGTTGCCCAGTTATTTATTAATTCTTTGTATTATGCTGGAATATATTTATGTATTTTTCCATGAGTGGAGCTAGGCATACAGCAGTAATCACCACATACAGCGGATTAGCACCGAGAGTAAGTTCAGCCATTAAAAATAAACACCCACTCTACTGATTAGCCTGATAAATAATTCAACAGCCCTTGTAACATAGATTCAGATGGAAATGCGCGCTATTAATAGCGGCCACCCGAAAGGTCAGAGGAGAGGAGTGACTTTGTGTATTGCGTATTTTCGAGTTGTTTTTTCGGCTGCCTCTGGACCTCTTGAGTTGGGGGAACGTGTAGCGGCTGTACAAAGTGTGCCGTGGCTGTCTGATTCAACAAGGCAGAACACGCTTTTAATTAGAGGACGTCCTTCCAGGTGCTGCCCGGGTTATACTTAGTCTGCCCCGCTGACACCTGACAGTGTGACATTACCAGCTGGTGTGGCCAGCGACTGCGGGTCGTCGTTGCTCGCGTGAAGGTCGTCCCTTCGCCCAACCCCCAGTTTGCCCGTCAGCCTGCAGCAGCGGCGGGCCCCACCCAGCGGCCCACGCCCTCTGTGTCGCACGTACATCATCAGTCAGCGACTGGAGTCGGTTCAGATTGATGACCCAGGTGCTTGGCCGTGCGCTACTGAAGTGAAGGAGGAGTTTGGTGGCGGGGGGGTTTGATTATTGTGGCAAATCTCCTTGGACTTCAGTCACCCTCAGAGCAATAACCTTTGGTTTCTGCAGAACTATTAAATATGAGCTGAGTGAGAGAGTGGGAGCTGCTGGCCACTTTGTTCTATATTGGCCATCGATCGGAAGTTTATGCCCATTCAATTATTCAGTCGTGAACCTGATGAAATGTGAGCTGTCCTGATATGTCACAGATCTGGGAGTGTAGGCTTGGAGCATAACGCTCACACAATTTTAGCCTCATCGAGCGGCGGAATGTATGCCGCGTGATCGGTTTTAGCGTGACCTCTGTGGCCTTTGACCTATTCAACTGGTACCCGCTTCAAATGGCTACCCTGTGCTGAGCTCCAGTTTCTTAAAGTCCACTGTGTTTCAAAGGCCCCAGAACCGCCACACCGCATCTCTCTCCTCATGCTCCCCAGAGTGTAACCTGTGGTGTGTCCATGTTGTGTGTGTGTGTTGTGTGGGAGTATACTTCTACCCTTTTGGGGCCCACATATCCCCACAAGTGATGAAAACAAGATTTCTTTAATTCTTGTGGGGACACTTGCCTGTCCCCATAAGGTAACTGAGGTATTTTAGGGTTAGGGTTTAGCATGTAGTGTTTATGGTTTAAGTCAGGGTAAGGGGTTAGGGAATGAATGTAAGTCTATGGGATGTCCCTACAAAACATGAACACGCAACGTTTGTATGTGTGTGCGTGCCTGCGTGTGTGTGTGTGTGCGCTTGCATGTCTCAGTGTCTGTGTCAGTGTGTCTGTGTCTGAGTAGAAAAACAGATCCGGCCTGAGATGTCCCGAAGGTTTGGAGCAGGCCTCTTAGACAGGAGGTTCTGCCATCTGTGCATTTACCCAAAATCCCCTCCGGTGTGACTCTGTGGCTTGAGACTGCTCTCTTGCAGTAGGCCAACAGCACTGGTGGAGCTCTGTTGTCTCTAGTTGCTTAAACACATTTTCCATTGGGTACAGGGTAAAAAAACGGTTGTGTTAGCTCATGCTTATCCAGCCTATTAAGTCCATCCAATCAAAAACAATTATTAGCTGCTACTGACATTTAACTTGTGTGCAACTTCATTAAACTGCCCAGTGCTGCCCTCACTGCCTCTTCTAAATTGGTCCTCGCGTGCGCCGCCGAACAGCAAGCGATTATTTTCAACGTTTACAAGGTGCCTGAGCTGTAAAGAAAACCTAAATGTAATGCCATGTGAAATTAAAAAGGGGTTGTACCTTCTGAGGATCAGTTAATTCAGCATATACCACAAGCGTTTTATCTGTACTTCTAAAATAAACATCCTGTTATGAATGAAGCCTCCCTTACTGTTTTCCGTAACTTATATAGTCATTTCGGGAAACCCTTGGCATAATTTATTGACTTGAATGGCTGTAATTTATAATGGTGAGTTCCAACTGTTGCCTTGCGGTTAATCTACGTTTTTTTTTTTTAAACCTAGCATTAAACAATTTAATGGTATTCGTGACTGGAATGGCTAATCTGGAACTATGACGCTTTTTATAGAGTGGAAAATATAGTGAAACACAGAATACAATGTCAGTTCCAAAGGGCAGCCCATAAGTATTTGGACAATGCTGCACACTTTAATGAAGAAGTGGGGCGCAAGTGCAGCTTGCCATCTTTTATTCCAGGGTGTCTGCATCTATGTGGTCTGATTTTAGGAATTAAGGCCTCTTTAAAACACATACACACTGATTGTCAAAGTGTATCCACAAGCCACATTGTAATTGCATCTTCTACCGTCTCCCTCCGACAGCAGCCAATCAGAAGGAGTCACTGAAGCCGCAGATGTTCTCCGTAAAGGAGGAGCCCCAATCGGACGGTCCACTGAGCCCGCCGCTCGCACAAACCCAGTCGGGCTTCGTCCTCGGCCCGGACAGGGTGGTGCGGACCCCCGAGGGCCCCCTAAAGCCCGAGGAGGACTGCCCCCCGCCTCAGAGCAGCATCCTGAGCCAGGACATCAGTGTCAAAGTGGCGTCCGAACTCCTTATGAAGCTCTCAGGTAAAGTCTGCACGTGCCTGTGTGTGTCACATTCCTGCATGTTTTCAGTCAGGGATCAAGCAATCCAGAGAGAATGAGCTAAATTTTTAAAAGGCACTTTTCACTTTACTGTATATAGTGTAGCCTGTAGCCATTGGAACTGTATCCGGTCATGAATGAAGCATTTTAATGTGGGCAGAGAAGGATGCATCCATTGCAACCTCTCTGCTTATATTTAGCACATATCAGATGTATTTAGACTGAAGCATGACTGTTAAGGGCCAAAATCCTAACAGGGTTCATTCCAAATGGCTTCATATTTTTGTATCTCAAATTAAAGTCCAGTGTGTCAGCTTTATTTCTGAGGGTATTTTCTTCTGTGCAGAGTGAACCGAGTAATCATTATGGCCCTTTAAACTATGGCCGCTGTGCGAATACATCTGGACACCCATGTACAGTACTGTGCAAAAGTCGCCGGCACATTTAAAGCAATTTCGTTGGGCAAATACGCTTGCGAAAATGATGAAATTAACAGTTTATTATAACTGAGAAATGTGTTATACAGAGCTGTAAACTGTTACAAACTAAATCAAATCAATATTTGGTGTGACTACCATTTGCCAAAAAATTTGGGACACTGTCCTGATGAGCTATAGTTTTCTAAGTTAATTGGCTTATTGCTTACTCCAAGGAGAGTGGAAAATTTGCCTCCGTTCTTCTGCCTGTCTCACTTGTGTCTGTCCCTCCAAGAAATTGCAGACGGCCTTGATGATGTTGACATCAGGGCTCTATCAAGGCTTTATTATCTGTATTGCTGTTTTTGAATGAAATACAAGCATTTATTTATGAACTTATCATAAATTAGCATTTGGAATTTGAAATTTACTTTTTATTTTCAGCAACTTCGATGTGGAAAACAAAAATTAAACATCTCAAGCGGCTTTAAATTTTAAAAAATGCAGGGTGTCTAGTACTTTTGCACAGTACTGCGTATATGGAAGGAGTTGAAAGACTGCACACCAGCTTGAGTCAGCGCAGTAGGGTGCATATCATGAGTCAGACCGTGCGAGCAGAGCATTCTCGACGTGCCGTTAAGCCGCTTGCCCCTGGTCTGTGTTCTCGGTCCCCCTGCACGTGGTGTGGGATCATGAGCACGTGTGGGTGAGTGCCTGCCCCCTGACCCTCCTCTTCCTCTCCACCTCTGGCTTCTTTTTTTCTGTCCCCGTCCCCCCACCCTCCGGTTTCATGCGTGGGGCTAATTAAGCTTCATCAACCGCCACCAAAGAGAGGATACTGAATGCGACGGCGGTTTGCCGAGAGTTTTGCGGCTAGCATTGAGGCAGGTGACCAGGGAGCCACTGTCGCCTCCCATTAAGAGTAATGTGTGAAAACAAGATTGCTATGGAAACACGGTTTGAAGGAGGTCTTAAAGTAATTGCGAGCCACTTCTGTCATCTGCACTGCATTAGCGGCAGCATTGAGTGAGAACGCACTCGCGGCTAGCCGTCGCGGCGAGTTGCATGACCCCTCAAACTGGGTCGCAGTTTAAGCTAGCGCATTTCGGGAGGGCCTGTTAACTTGCATGCTCATTAAGCCTGGAAACTGTTTAATTTGTGCCTCCATGCTGATTGAAGCAACGGTCATTTAATCTTTGTGTTTGATGATCCATTGGTCCCCTACACCGGGTGGCCAATCTGCTCGGCCCAGTTCCCAGGGGGCCGGTTCTGTCAGATGATTCTATCCAATCAGCAATCCTTCACCCCCTCTGAAATGACATCACAACACCTCCCAATGCCCCCAGTTCCTATTAGTCACATTTTTAAACAATGCATAGGCACAGAAGAGAAGCGTACGCCACTTTCCTTCCGGAATGTGAATTTTGACATTCAAATTGGATGTCAAATATGTGAATAATCAGTGAAATATCAAATTTACCATCATCACACACCCCCCCCCCCCTCCACCGCACACTGTTTATGAACCACAAGAGAAGTGATGGATCAATTGCTAGTTAGTCAGACTCTTTAGAGGGTTATGGGCGACTAAAATGTTCCATCCCTTAGTTGATTTTACTAAGCAAGACCCCCTTGAATCAATATGGGGTTAATAGTTGCTCAAGGGTGCAAGGACCACACTGATTCTTACAGTGGCTTTTCTGGGCCTTAATAATGACCTTCTTAGTCCATTAAATACCCAAACCATAGCACTTAATCAACGCCTTATATAGAGGATGGCCATTTTTGGCCTGGAGGGCCAGTGTGTATGCAAGTTTTCATTTCCACCAATTACCTTGACTAAATGTGGAAATTGTGGAAACAAACATAGGTTTGCACATGGATTATATCGCAGTAAAATGTTTAATTTTGGGAGATAAGCACAGGCTGTGGCGAGCTTTTCAAGAAATGCCGGTAAAATGTCATGTTTCATAAACGGTTCAGCTAATTGCGTAATTAAGGGCCAGACGTTGGAATGAAGGCCAGTAACATTAGCAGCCCTCATGCCCACCTCTGCTATATAGGCTGCACAAGAGAGCCAGGGTCACGGACATAATGCAGATTTCCATAATATATACTGCTCCCCTCCTACCCTCCCTGAATAAAACAAAAAGATTGCTATTGAGGATAGACAGATTTCTCATTTTAAGATTTGCCAGAGGGGTGAGAAAATATCACAAGCAAAAAGTAGGTTAACGAGTGAATATTGTTTTTAACTGAGGAAGAGAAATAAGATTGTAAATCTCATCACAAGAACAATGTGTGAGGCACTTTTTAATCCCCCATGCAAACTGTTATCAGTACTGTCGTCTTCAGTTCTGTGTAGACTACTTGGCTACAGTCATTCCTGGTTTACATTTGGTACTGGGATGCTGGGTGTTGTGTGTTAGGTGATGGGGTGCTTTGTTCCATAAGTATTTATTGGGTTTAGTGTGACTGGTAACAATCGGGTTGTTTCTGGTGCTCAATCACTCTACTGTCATGCGGCGTGGACATGCCACGGCTCACCACTGAGACGGACTGCAGGAATAAAGCCAGGCAGTCTTTCCTTTATCTTGCAATTGAGGTTTGAGGTGTAGTGTGAGCGCTGCGCGCGACCTTTGAAGCGCATGAACTTTTCACCCCATCTGCCAATCCGGTTAGCCCTCCCGTCATCGAATGCAGAGCAGCCCCTCACCCATCCCTTTTGCACAGCCCCTTCATTTCCGTATCCCCGGATCCGTTCGCCCTCTGACGCATAGCAGGGTTCAAAAGTGACCTGGCTTGATGAAGTATGAGAGGAAAATTAGTATAATCAATTTTAATAATAAAACCGATTCATTGTAGGATAATGAAATACATCATCACTGACAAAATGGTGACGAAACATTTGACACTGCCCCATTTTGTATTGAAACTGAATGCTGGTTGAATCTGAATCGGAGGGCTAAAGGAGATTTGGTTTCTGATAAGGGGGCATGCTGTTGGTTAGCATCTGTCATTATTTTATTTTCACACTCTGTGTACTGTACTGCTTCTGCAAATTAGGCCAATAAACAATGAGATCTGTAATTGCGTACAAAAGCGCTGCCCGACGGTCTCAAACAGGCTGGGTCTTGCACAAGCAATTCATGTTTGTTAATGGTGAAATCGAGTTTAATGAGCTTTGTTACAGCACAGCAAATAGAGTAACTTACAAGGGTCTGGTGCAATGGTCTCCTCTTCTTAAAATTTACTGAGCAGTACAGGCTCTGTTGTTCTTGTAAATAAGGCAGGCATGCACCTCAGATGATTTGATGAAAAGGGCCAGAATTCTCACAGAACTCCAGGCCAATAAATAGTACATGAGATTGTGAATTAAACTTTAAAGCAAAGTCTGTAACGGGGATTGGACGGGTTTAAATCAGCAGTTTTTCCTTGAGTTGCCTTTAATTCAACGAGCTGTCCCTCCTCTGATTGACCAGTCCCATTTCTGTTATATTCTGGGATCGTAATGCTCTGTTTTTAAGAAATAAATAACCTCATGGCCTCTAAAGTAGTGTACACTGCTAAAATTTCCAGTGTAAGTAATGTTCAGGGTCACAGTTCACAAGAATGGTCTTACCATGTCAATGCAACTGGCCAGGGCATCGCACAGGGAGGAAGACTTCACTTGTCTTCTTATCTCACCTCTTTGATTGGTTTGGGGCAAAAAGCTCTTAAAGTCAGAAAATTGTAGTTTGTATCTCAGTGACTGTGTGACTCGGTGGCAATGAACAGGATAAGCAGGTGATGCCACGTTATGGACGTATGCTGTAGTCCGTACCCTCTCAAAAGGGCGAGGGGACAGGACTACAAATTAGACTCCATGGATCTTAATAAATTAATCTTAAAATGGAGGGTTTAATAGAACACTGAATGGAGCCCGGGCAGCATGTGGGTAGCTCATGGTCATCGTACCAAGATTTAGCATTGGAATCTGGCCTGTGGCCTCTGCCTGTGGAGTTTGCATGTTCTCCCTCGTGTTCCCATTGGTTTCATCCAGGTACTCCGGTTTCAGTCCAAAGGCATGCATGCCAGGAGGCTCCAAATTGCCTGTAAGAATGAGCGAGTGAGAGTTGTGGTAGAGCCTGGCGAGCTGTCCAAGGTTCGTCCCAACCTTTTGCCCGTAGTAGGCAGGCGCAGACTCCTGCTCCCCCGAAAACTCCAAGAAGGAAGATGCGGTGTAGGCTAGATCTTGAATGGATGGATAAATGGAGCTTTATTGAACTTGGACTGTTTGGTTTTCAGCTTTCGTACCCTCTTTTTTCGTGCTGATGAAAACGATCTGATTACTTTCTGGTCATTGCATCACCAGTTTTAATATTTCTGCGGATTATCATCATCTTTAGATGTGTGCAGGTGTGACTTGAAGCCATTGAACTTTATTTGGAGAACGGTAGGCGCAAATGTTGCATTTTATTTTGAATATAATGACCCACTAACTGAAATTAAACATGAATTTGAAGTGAGTTTTGATTATTTGTGCATATGGTACTAAAAAAAAGGTTCTGTTATAGAAATGTAATGGATTGCTGAAGCTCGGGCCATTTTAGGCCTAATTGTCGGCCTATGTTTTTATCCATTTGTGAAAGAAAGCAGTCCAATAGTAACAAGCAGGAACCCTTGAGGACAATAAAGTGCAGCACGCCGAGGTATGGTTTTATTATTTTATAATTTATTATTTTTGGCATGCCATATAATTTTGCGTGTTTGTTAGCTGTCAGTCTACTGTGTGATGCAATGAACTTCCCTACCTATACTATAGGGGTAAGTAAAGGGTGTTTTGCACTCAAAGTGAATGCCTTGCAAACACATTTGGAGACATCAATGTAGCGTTAATGACAGAAATAACAATACAAGTAAAACACACATTGTATGACAGTTGTATGAGCAGTAGTTTTAATGCTGTTGGACAAAGCTTGTACAATACTTGATAATTCAAATCTAAAAATTGAAAAAATATGAAAGTGTTAAATCAAATATACTAGACATCCCAATGGATGGATTCTGTTGGGAGACTACAATCACATTAAGGAATGTCTCAGCGGTTTCTTAGTGCAGTTCAGATGTTCTTATTGTGAGCCTGTCCTTATGTGCCACTGATTATAACGGGTGAGTAGTCTGGGGGAGTCTGTTCCCGCACTAGCTGCAGGCAGCTTATTAGCGGATTAGCGCACTGCTAGTGGTCAGGGAGCCCAGCACTGTTGTGGCACAGACAGCCTTGAGACTCCACACGGCAAACGCATGATGTTGACTGGGTTCAATGTGAGCTTCACCTCATCTCTGCTGAAGTAAACACCACCCTCAGACCCACCCAGCCCCCCCAGCACTGTCCTTCATCACTCACTTCAACTACCAAGGGAGCAAAATTTTTTAGATTGATAATCATCCTATCATCCTCGCTCCACTCAGCGGTCCTGCTGTGGCTTGTACGCCACACTTTCGATTGCCTGGCTCCTGAAAGAGATCGCTTACCTTGGTAAAAAAGGGGCCATTCACCAGGAGGTTATTTTTAGCTTAGAATTTGTCTAACCTTTTTAATCCAAGAAGAGCATAGTCTTTAGCTGGCTCAGAACCATTCGGAAAGAGCATTTTTTCTGCAGAAGAAAAGGTCGGAAGCCATTATATGATCATTATTAGTAGCTGGCTCAAAATGGAAGACCTGCGTTACATCACCTCAGTCCTCTGGAGTAGCTCACTTGTGTCCCCTCCATTTTTAATGGGAACAGCCTCTTCATGGTTTGCAAGCTCAAAGTCCGGAAGCCTCTAAGGAATTCTTTCAATTAGTCGTGTGTGTGGGGTTGTGTGTGTGAGTGTCTGTTTGTAAGAATGTGTGAGATTGTGTTTTCCTGTTGGCATGTATTCTTACCCTTATAAGAAGTGATGGATTGCAAGATTTCTTTATCCTTCTGGGGATATTTTCTGGTCCCTATCTGGTAACTGAGCTATTGTAGGGTGAGTTGTTAAGGTTAGGGTTGGGTTATGGTTAGGTTTAGGTTAAGGTTTAAGTTAGGGTTAGGCATGTGGTATTCAGGTTAAGGCTGGGGTGAGGCATTAAGGAATGAATGTAAATCAATGGGATGTCCCCACAAAACATGAAAATGTGTGTGTCTGAATGTGTCTGTGTGAGTTCTCTTCCATCTCATTCTGGATTTTACGAAAAATTCTTCAAGCACAGTGTGCCCTACATGAACCCTCTTTGGTATTTGGAATCTGCGTCCCGCAGGATAAAACACGCTAACAATTAGCTTGGTTGTGGCGATAGCGCTGACTCCAGGTGCATTCCTTCTCCCATTCTCTCTCTAGAAAACAACAAGGATGCGCATGTTTCCACGGTTACCGTGAAGACCGAGCCCATGGAGGTTGACCCACCGGACCAGAGCCCTCAGCCTCCAACGCGGCTCCTGGGCCTCAGCCCTTTACCTGGATGTGAGAAGACCGAGCCCCTGCCGAGCCTCGCCGACAGCCTGGCCCTCCCCCAGAAGACCCTCTTTTCCCAGGACATATCCATCAAAATGGCCTCCGAGCTCCTGTATCAACTGTCAGGTAAGGGGCCACAGCTGTTCCAGGTTAGGAAAGGTTCAATCTTGCCTGTTTATCTCTCCAGGTTTGGACCTTATGTACATTATACAGGGCTTGCAGATTAATAATGTGCTCCTGGCCACTTCGGGTCAAATGAATCCCTTGAAACATGTGCATAACCTTTATTTTTACACTGCTTGGGCATTTGCACTTTCCTCCGTTTAATCATAGTAAAATTACTTTTATTTGTAATTAATCAATGAGAAGAATATATTTTATTTGTCTTGTGCTTTGATATGTATAGCTATAGACAGATTAGTCTACATTTTCAAAAAACTGGCATTTATGGCCAAACTACCAATGGTGTATGTTTTTTACTGTCTAATTATGACCCGTTTATGTTATTTGCCATTTTTGTCTTTCAGAAAAAGTAAGCAAAGCAAACAACCACAAAGACACCAACATGCTGGGCATGAAAAGGTGAGCTCAAGTAGAGAAATAACTCGCTAAAAAAAAGTACTGCTCAAAAATACAAAGCTACAACTGACAGAGAATACTTTTAGTGACAGTGCAGTGATTCGATGGCGCAATATCTAGTCATCTTGTCGCAGGTATATAAGATGACAAAGCTGTTCATTTCTGTCCTCTAGTACTCATTAAGATTTTCAAACTTGTTCGTATGCTTTATAATGTCAGAGCTTTGTAAAAATGTTGTTAACTGAGTATCTGTAGATGCATTTTTGCAGTGACTATGCTTTCATTTCCAGCCAATTTCTTGAAGACCGCTTTGTACAATCACCCTACTCGTCCTGCTCCAAGGATCCAGTTCCTAATGAAGCCAGTTCATCCGGCAGCGCAGTCAGCCACGGTGAGTTTAGATGCCTTTTTCCATGACCTATAGGGTCTTCAGATGGCCTACTGAGACCCTGAACTGTCCCCCAAAACCTTATGCTGTCCCTTTAAACCCTTTCAATACCGAATGCAGTAATACGAATCAAGTTATCCATTGGATATATGTGTAATTTTTGTGACTATAATATGGAATTGACCCAAATGCAAGGGTTTCTGGGGACCCATATGTCCAAACTGGATATTTGGAAATGCTGTGGTACATATGTGTCCCATTAGTACTGAAATGGTTAAACCCTGTTTTGTCTACTTGAAACGTGAACTGTCCTCTTAACTCTTTCAACCCCAGATATTCTAGCATCACTATACCCTTCAACCCATTATCTGGACATTGTATCTTACTGTTATCTCTGGAATCCCATTAAATGTAACCTGATATGTTCCAATCAATTAGTCAGATTGTTTGAATTTTCCCTACAGGAATTTGGGGTTGAAGGGAATATGTTGGTCAGCCCTCTGTAGAGGGCTGTGGGGTTGAAGGAGTTAAACCTGGTACATCCACTTGAACCTTGTGCTGTTCATATATAAAAAAAAAATATATAATATGGAGGTCCAAAACTTCTCAAATCAAAAATGCATAATAAATAAATTAATAAAATGACTCAATAAATAAATACATGAAATGATAAAGAAGAAAATGTAGAAATAAAAGGCTCAATTATCAAATATATGTGCAGGTTAATTTATAAATAAATAAATTATGCTAAGAAATAAAAATGAACATTTAATATTTGTTTGTCAAAGTGCTTATTTTTGCATGAATTTACTCAGATTTAATATTTCCTTATTTGATAACATTTATTTCTGCTTTTATCTATCGCCCTATTTGTCCATTTCTTTATTTAGTCCGCGTCCACATCCGCCACCAATCCTTCGTGTTAACGCAATTACTTAGAGTATTTTAGTAATCCTTTTCAAATTTAATATGCCATAAAATCTCGTCAAAGCAGAGAAATGGCTTTACTTTGTGCTTTGTATTATTAGTAATACAAATCTAATTCTTTGTTTTCAATCACGCTGTTAAAATCGGGGACGTCACTTATCACTGCCACGTTGGTTGATATACAAAGCATTTAAAAGCCATATTCTGAGAGAGTGGCACTGGCAGTGGAGTTGACGTCTCAGAATTGTATGAAATTTGGCAGAACGGTGTCCATACATGTGAAACAGGAAATTCCGGAGTTTGAGCTCACAATTTTTATCAATATGGCTACAGCCACATAGAAGTTGACAAGTCAGGCACCAATTGAGCATTTTTGAGGAAAAATACCTCAAAATACCATTTTTGATGGAATATTGTGGATAACTGCTTCAATGTGCCAAAGAAGTTATGGTTGTATCTGATACCGGGATACTCAAATTTTTAAAATGTGAAGGCGCTACCTGGTGATCAAGTTGGTTATACGTGCAGTGACAAGAAATCTGTGAACAATGGGAAAAAATATCTTTACAAATTCAGGCTTATTTTAATTTTTAAACCAGACAAGTGCCAAATTCATCTTTCCTGTTTCCTTTTCAGGCATTAAAGATGAGAAAAATTTTGAGGTATTTAGTCTGGCACTTTTTTGTTTTTTCGAGATATTTGCTCCCAAAGTCGGTTGCGGGCTGATTTTTTTCCTGTTTGTACAGTGGATTAACATTAATAACCACACACCTGTGGGGATGGGTAGACCATTAATTTGAACCTTCCTTAGGGTTAAATAAAGGACACCAGAAACATCTTTGGCACTATGCTCCGTATTGGAGCAGAGGCTACAGACATTTTGACAAAATCTCCAATTTGCCTATTTGCAGTGATGTTCAGGGGCCCATAAAAATGTTAACCAAGAAGATAGAGCCTTGAAATTAGCTGAGTCTCCAGCCTTTCAAGATCTTTCAAGTTCTATGGCACTCTTTGGCAATGTCTGGATATAAGGGGACGAATGCTCAAAAATATTTCCGTATAGGGGGCACTGTTACCAATATGTCAGATCTGACAAAACCAGACGTGCCACAGAGAAGTTTCTTGAAATGGAATCTGTGTCTTACGTACATTGTGAAAACACTGATTTTGTTTTGCCACTATGTTGGTTTAACTAGTAATGCCAATAGGTGGCGCCCCATCGTACCACCTTATTCAGATCTCGCAAAACCAGACGTGCCACAGAGAAATTTCTTGAAATAAAATATGTGCAATGTGTACATAGTGAAAACACTGATTTTGCTTTGGTAGGTGGCTGGTTTAACTAGTTACAGAGATACTATGGGCAAGTATATTGAGCAGTTTGCATATCAGGCTTAGCGGAGGAGTTTAATGGAGGCAACTCCTGGGGGAAAAAAAAGGGATTGGAGTGAACTTGTTCATATTCTAAACCGTGTTTGAGCTCGGCTTGCTTGTGAATATTCAACAACTGATCTGGGTGTGCCATCTAGTGATAGAATATTGTAACTGCGTGCATAAATTTGCAGCTCCGTGTCCGCGGGTGGACACATCTGCACAAAGGGGTTAATAAACCTATTAATTTCCTGGAACTTTGGAGTTCCATCATGTTGCCTCACATGCTAGCAATATCAGGTTGAAATTTTGCCATTTGATTCTCTCAGTTATACAAGTTGATGCTACGGAATCATCATCGCTGCTTCGTCCTCGTCCGCCATATCCACGTCTGCCACAGATTCTTTGAGTTAAAACGAAAATTGAAAAACTATTTTAAGTTTTATATGCCTTTTGATCTTATCAAGACAGAGTACCTGATTGATTATGGGCTTTGTTTTATTAATAATAATAAATAGGGCTGGGACTTTAACACGTTAATTTCGATTAATTAATTACAGAAAAAATAACGCGTTAAAAAAATATCGCATTTAATAGCACCTTCCTCAGTTCCCTAATTTCTGGAACGCCGGTAACACTGATGCCCACACTTCAGCCCGGTGGGTGGCGGTAATGCACCTAAAGTCTTAAAATGTTGAATATAATGGCTAGAATTGTCTCCCGTCGCCTCCGGCGAAAGGGAGACATAGGAATGCACCCCGTCCGTGCACGTGTGTGTGTCCGTCTGTCCGTAAAGTGGCGTTAACACGAAAACTCAAGAAGTCCCATGTTGTGCATGTAAGAAGATTACATTCTGAACCAGTTTCCTATTCAATATCAGTGACCTTGACCTATTATTTGACCTTGCAATTAGCAGGTCAAATATTGGTACTTGACCTATATTTTTAAAACTTGATTTACAAGCTCAAAATTGTTCACTGTGGTGTTTTGCGCCATTCTCTTTAACCTGATGGTCAAATTTTACGGATCCAGTTCCTTGCCATTTTTTACAAAATATCGACTTTCACGTTGAACAGAATTGACCTCCTTGAAGGTCACAGGGTACATATTTATTTTGGGAATGGGAGACCGTGGGCCTCGCAGCCAACGTGGTGCACTTTGAGTTTGCACGAATGTGAGAATGTAATAGACAGTTGAAAAATGCGCGTACATGTCTATTCATTGATTCAGTCATCAGCCAAGATTTATTTGAATTGAAAAACTTTGCTTATTGTGTCAAATATTGCTATTTGATAAAAATGCAAGTAATCGAGATTAATTAATTACAAAGCCTCTAATTAATTAGATTAATTTTTTTTAATTGCGTCCCACCACTAATAATAAATTAAATAATTGATTAGTTTCCTGGACCACCTGAGTTCCATCATATTGCCTGTATGCAATGTTACCTTGAAATTTTGCCATTTCATTCTTTCTGTCATAATTAATTATTCTTGAATACTTCTCCAAAAATATCAATGGATTAAATATTAAGTTGAGTGGTTACATTTATTACTGACCGCATGAAAAATAGTTTAATGTATTTTTTACAAGAGCATCCAATTTAACAATGCAGTTGCTATTAGCTAACTACATTCCTCCTTTGCTGTTGCTACGCATTAACAGTGGTCCTGATAGGATAACACTGACTTAATGCCTTATCATTGTAGCCCCCGGATGAAGTCAGGTGGCTACTATGGATTCATACTTGTCGTGTCCACTGCTGCCACATCCGCGTCCGTGGACACTTCCTTGTGGATGCTGTACAGGCTGTAATTTTGGATTGATTACTTTGATATCTGGTATGGACACGTGTTATACATAAGTTACGACACCTATCGATTTTGGATGACATAGCAACAGTATTGGCCTAATAATGCACAGATTTGTGCTGAAACATAGACACTTGCTTGTGGATGCTGTACAGGCCGTAATTTTTCACTGATTACTTTCATATTTGGTGTGGTCATGTGTTATACTTAAATCATGACACCTTTCGATTTTGGTTGCCATGGCGACAGTATTGGCCAAATAATGCGCAATAAACGCGAGAAGCGGGCTTTCGGGGGCTACTTCCATGCAGTCGCAGGGCGACTGGACTGTCTAGTAAATAAAATATGCTGCTAATAAAAAACAGTTGGTTTCATCAGCCATTGTGTTTTGATGTCCCATGCAGTCTTTTGGTGAACTGGGAGTGCAGAAATCGGTGCCACCCATTTGGAATTCTCATTACAAGGAAACTTGTGCAAGAGGACGTTTCCATCTGGGACGTGGGATTATTGTCAGTTCCCTTGGCATCTCAAATGCATCATTAGGCAACTGAGAATCAGAGGTGGCTACATCCTTGCCGAAGCCAGCTACTGATCTGGGAGGCTGATCTCACGTACTAGGCGTCATAAAGCGACATTTGGGCAAATGCCCTGGGCATCAGCATAGAAACGCAAAAGGACACCTTCCGCTTTAGAAGTGAATGCTGAAGGTAGCCGAGGTAATTCACGACATCGGTAATCATGAGAAATTGATTTCTCAGGTGTGAGTTGAACCTGGAGCTATCTGTTTATGAGACAGACACACTAATCAGTGTGCTACTGTGCTAGCTATTGATTGTGTGGTGCAAATTATTTCTATCCCCAACTGTCACCGTTACCCAAACTTTAATTATGTACCCTAACGCGAACACAGCCCTAATCCTAAAGTTAGCCAAGTTGTTTTGGTGCCTAAACCGAACCTATTAGTTTCAATGCATAAACACAGCCTAATGCATAATCATAACCCCAACATGTCACATGACCAAGTAGTCTCAGTGCCTATCCCTGATTTGAACCCCAACCCAAAACATAAACAAGTAGTTTCAGGGCTCTATCTTTCACACTGCCCTACCCGTTGCAACTACCCGCTACCCGTGAATTACGCATTTAGCAGCTTCCATTATCCCTAAACGGTATCTTGCGGCCACACTACCCGCTATGCACTATGCCGACTCCCTTATTTGCGCCTGGAGGTGTGCCCGTGGGCGTGTTTATGCGCTTTCCCTACAATTGCTATCTTGACCACACACGTTAGGGAAAGTGTATAGCGGGTCATCAAACCACCCGCTACCCATTTGGTTTTCCTTTATTAACACATTTTCCAATTCAAGAATAATCAAGTGGCAATTGAAGACACGGCTTCTCTCCCCCATGCGATCTAACAGCGACAAAATAATGGGCTACATTCAGTACAGAAAAATAATTTAATTATAAATAGTTCTATGCACTGGCACTCAGCAACGGTAATTTTTTTCCAGCGACAGCGGCATTTCAGAACTCTCTTGTGGATGAAGGTAATTTCGGCGACAAGTACGCACACCTGTTTTTGCAGCACGGTCACGCAACTTGCTGTAAAAAATAGACAGCTGTCCGATTGGAAAATGTAAATGGACAAAACCATGTACTTGTCACCAGAATTACCTTCATTTGCTGAAGAGTTCTGAAATGCCGCTCTTGCTGGAAAAAAAAGTTACGTTGCTGAGTACCAGTGCATAGACCTAATTTAATTTTTCTAAAATGGGATTTTGTTCTATGCTTCATTTCAGACGGGAGAGGGAGTTGGAAGTGCATGGCGAAAACGCATTTTTTTTTTTTCTTTTTTTTTTTTTTTTTTTTTTTGTTTCCATCACAAAAGGGGTAGGCTTGATGTTTTTTTTTAATTACATACCAAACATTAAACAATATGTCAATTTCAAATAATAATAATAATAATAATATAATACAATTCATGATTAACTTAACAAAAACAGATCCTCCCCTGTCTGGATTTGACCTCATGCACGAGAAATTTAACTTTGTCTTCGGAGAAACGTGGTGACCTTCCTCTCTCCATCACGGGTTTCGCTTTGAGGATTTGGGATAGCGCAGCCTGCTCCTAAAGGCAATGGCACCTGGCACACTGATTGGTTTAACTGGCGCCACTCCCAAACCACACCTATGCATAATACAACAGGTAGCGCAGGTGTTTTAGGGATATAGGCAGGTGTGCAAGAATGAAGACACGTCTCATTTATGAAGGCATTATACATGCTGTATAAAGCCTTTATGAGCAACACTTCATATGAAGTGTGACCAAAATAAGTAGTTTTACAAATGTATTCAATATGTTTTATTTATTTTTATTTGACCTGCACATTTTCTGACAATTTAGACTTTTGTGATTACATGTCTTCTTTATGATGTTATGTATTTATTTATTGGGTCATTTTATTCATTTCTTCATTCATTTTAGATTTTAGCAGTTTTGATTCTCTGCGCATTTAAACCTTGTGCTGACCTCTTAAACCTTACTGTTCACTTAAACCATGTACTGTCCCTCCAAACCCTGCAGTGTGCCCTTTAAAACCTTTTCTCTTTACTTACCCCAGGCCCTGTGTCCTAAAACCAGGGGAGGGGGCCCTCATCCAGACAGGGCTGCTGTGGGTGCAGTGTTTCGTTCCAACCAAGCGGTGACAACTTCTAATTTCACAAATCAGCCTTTATGGTCTTTCATAAACATCTTGATTTGTAGAATCTGGCTTGTAACTGCATGTTTGGAACAAAAGCTTGCACCTAAACCAACTCTTTCTGGATAAAATTTCCCACCCCTGCCTTAAACCGTGTACTATCCCCTTAAACTCTATACAATCGCATCCATGTAAGCACTGCACTTCTTCCTAAACACGCTCATCATGCTCTCCTTGACTGGTTTGGCCGTATGTCAGTTGAGGTAGAGTTAATGATTAAACTCTGTATTTTACAAACGAGAAGCTGCTGGGAATAAGATCAGGGCAGCGCTTATGCTGTACTTCGTAAGAGTGTCAACAAAAGATCTTTAATATGGTGGCTTTGCTAAAAAAAAAAAGTCCAATTGCAAACAAAAGCACAATCACCACATTTGCTTTAAGTGTTGAAAAGACATTACACAAAGCCAAAACAACCCAAAACTCCAAGAAAACAGAAAATAATCTTTTCTGTTTAATTTACAGTGGCTACCTCGTGTGCATATGTCAGTTGACATATGTGATGCTGTCAGTCCTCAGTGCACACATAAATGTTGGAGCTTGCTTATTGAATATGTTTGCATACATGGTTTCATTTTGCGTATGTGCGTGTATGTGTGTGTGTGTGTGCGTTCACTCTTTTTGTCTTTGACTGGCGAACCTAGCAACAGTGCGTAGGCCTCTCTTCAGCTTAAAAAGAACAATTAAACCAGTAAGTTCTCCACAGACACTGTAACCCATGACCATCTCCATTAGACACCACAGTCTATTTTGGACCTAATATCAGCATTTCTCTGAGTTTCAATGCTTCAGGTTTGAGAAACTGAGAAACTTGTGGCCTTACAATACACTCCTGCCTTTCTCAAAGGCTCGTGATTGGTACTAGGCATGGCTGGTATCCAGCAATGGGTTGGACCTGGCGTTTATTGAGGTGGCAGAGTAGCTTCTCCTCGATGGCACTCGTCGCAGCGTGGACTCCAGGCAGATTTCACTCTTTCCATGGTCTTGCGTGAGCAGGAGTTATCGGTGTCGGTAATTCACACATTCCCTTCGAGTGGTCATCTGATAAGTCATGACCAGCCACCTTGGGGGTGCACTGGTGTCCAGCCCTGTAGATCCGTGATGAAAGTTTCCAGAAAAGGCAGTTCTCAGTGGATGTTTCAGGAAAGGCTGCTCACCATGCAACCATACCAATACGTTATTAGTCCTGTTAAAAATTGATGCAGGAAAATTTTTTCAAAAATATCTCTTAAACGTGCTTTTGCACCTTATGTGCTACCCTGTACTACCAGGGAAAAATCTTCTGCAGTTTAAAGCCTTTCCTCGAACGCTGATGCACCTGTACTGTAGCGTCAACAAAAACAAGACTGTTCCCCCTTTCAGGGTGTCTTGCTTTTCTTCCACCACACACTGAGTTTCAGTGCAGAAGTACTGTAATGCTGAGTCTACAGAAAGCCCCGGTACTTGTGACCCCAGGTAATATTAAATTCTACAGATGTTCGCACAAATAAGAAATGTGCTCTTCTAGTTCTATACCTTCCTAGGCTTGTATTTTTTTATATTCTTTATTTTTAACAGCTGTGAAATTGTACATGCTGTTTCAGACCTAAACCCTGATTTATTGGGCTTTTTTAAGTGCCAGCCCTTGTGCTTGGCCTTTTTTTTCTGGGCGCTGAATGCGAGGGTAATTCGGAGTGTATGTTGTGAATTAAAACGCCCATCACCAAGATCAGTCTGAACAATGGTGACGAGTTGAAATTCCGCCGGCATTCCCTCCTCGAGCAGAGGGTATGTACTGGGGGGGTGTCGGGCACTGATGAGGTTTTTTCCGTAAAGAGAAGGCGCAGTACGGAATCTTAATCAGGCAGTCAGCTGCCGTCTCATCAGAAGGTTAATGCGCTGAGTCGCCTCGTCCCTTTTTGATGATCTCACCGCCCTATTAAGAGATAACTGTAGGTGGGCTGAGTAGGAGAGGTAAAAGAGGGTCCTGGGGAGGGGGGGGGGGGGGGGTGAGAAAGTGGGAGTGGCCAACTGACAGACATCTCGTGGCTTTCCAGATTCCGAGAAAGCGGGAGAGGATGGAGTGTGGAGGCTAAACGAACAGCTCTACCCCTGTCCGGTGTGCGGAAAGGTGTTCGGCCGGCAGCAGACCCTCTCGCGTCATTTGTCACTCCACACAGGTAAGAATCGTCTCCTGCCCAACCCGTTGCCTGGTCTGATCACATGCTAATTCCTCCTTTTGCAAAGGGGGCGGAGACCCTGGAAGACCATTCATTCACCATCGCCGAAGAGGAAAATGCCCCTCGAATTCCCCCTGTCTTTATGACATTGCTCTTCATAGGGAATGTCTGTATGGGCAAGAGTTTGGAGTTAGAGCGGCAGTTTCAGTGATGTATGTTTGAATAACACTGCGGTTTAGCTATTGTCAGTTAATGGAATTACTCAAAAGTCCTCACCTGAAACTCGGTCTCATATTTAAACTGAACTAAACATGTACTGATTGAAACACATGCTTACATATTGGGAAAAGCATGTGGATAAAGGGGAATTTTTGTGAAGTACACAGGAAATTGTGGCAAAGTTGTGCAAGTCAAAATGGAATGTGTGGCATCTTGTTTTTAATGACAAGTTGCCTGCCAAAACTGAGCCCAGGTGTGTCCAATTTCTGACAGTAGGAGGCCCTCGGAGGCGCTTTTGTTTGTACTCACTTTTCAATTAGCGGCCAAATAAAAGTCTAAAATTAATCACTGCTGCTGAAACACTGTGGAAACCACCGGCGCACAGTGCGGCCCTTCAGGACTGGCTCCTGACATCTGCTATTAACCTGCTTATAAACCGGTGGAGTGATGTCCAAGATGGATAGTTAAATGTAGAAGGATAATTAGGGCTGTGTTGTTGTGACTTGACCCTTCTTTCGCGGAGATTACAGCAGTGATTAGCTGCAGCAGGAGTGTCGTCCGTCTCATTACGGAGCTGGAGGGTTGGCGCCTTGACTGCGATGTGGCCAATGTTCAAATGGTGATCAAAATCACCGTTTTAGGGGTTTCAGAATGAGAGTGAAATGAAGCTGGTGGGCTGTGAGCCGAGGGGCGTGCATCAGCGTCTCATTTCGGATTGTCGTAACGACCCGGCCCCGTGCTTACCGGCGATCCACTTTGTTTGCACTTGCAGAGGAAAGGAAGTACAGGTGTCACCTCTGTCCGTACGCAGCCAAGTGCCGGGCCAACCTAAACCAGCACCTCACCGTCCACTCTGTTAAGCTGGTGAGCACTGACGCCGAGCAGATCGTCACCGCCGTCACAGCTGAGAGCAGCCACCGCAGCAACTGCCCGTACTACTACAGGTAAATACGAGCATGCACTCACATGCAGACACGGATGTGTGATGCACGCATACACTTGCAGAATAAGCACAAATACTGCCCCTACTACTACAGGTGAATATGAGCGTAGATGCAGACACGGATGCGTGATGTATACACACACTCACAAACGCTTGCAGAATAGGTATAAGCTCTGCCCCTACTACTGCGTGTAAGTGTCAATACGCATGTGCGCACCAACGAGCATAGGCAAGCATACAGAATGTGTGCTAACTGTCTCTACTACCGCTGATAAATATTGTCACACACACAGAAAAGTATAACATCAGCCCCTATTAGTGCAGGTAAATTTGAACCAACTCACAGAACTAGTGCAAGAAATTTCCTTTACCACAGGTGTGTATGAACTCGCATGTATACCACAATCGCACAGAAACACACACACTTTTAGTGTAAGAGCCGCTGCTGGGAGCATGGGGCTTGGCAGATAGTGTGTGTACTTTTACTCAGGGGGTTTGTAAGGTGAAGCTAAGCTCTTTGGAGACTCATTAAATCTAAAGTCTACAAACAGAGCTGCACAACGACATAGGAAACTGTATCAGTTGCCGCGTTCACAAATTTTGTCATCTCATGTTACCGAACGGAAATAATAGCAATGCTCTGGTTTAGCTTGCACGCACGCGATAACATTACATTACTTTTGAGGACATTGTACTGATTTACATTCAGTCTTCGTGGCCTTTCCTGAACCCTAACCGTGACCAATTTATCCCTAATCTTCACTGTAATTGTAACCCTAACTTTAACTAATTAGCCGTAATCCTTCGAAATCTGCTATGAGGACCACTCAAAATGTCCTCACAACCCCAAATGTCATAGCATTTGCAGTTTCTCAAGAGTTGATTCTCACAAGTATTGCTATACACAGACACACAGAGAGAGACACACACACACACACACACACACACACACAAAAAGACAGGCTGAGTCCTCTTCTTTCCCCGTGTGTCTTTGCTGTCCCGCTCTGTTCCAGCGCCCATGCTCAATGTGCCTCTGCCGTTCCGGGCCTGATTAGTAGTGCAGATATTTATCTGCCTGAGCACCGTGGAATTCTTCGCCACTTTGCTAACGCTTGTGCCTCTGTTGACCAGCTGTCACGTGTGCGGCTTCGAGACGGAGCTGAACGCACAGTTCGTCAGCCACATGTCCCTGCACGTGGACAAGGAGCAGTGGATGTTCTCCCTGTGCTGCAGCTCCTGTGATTTCGTGTGCAGTGAGGAGAACGACATAAAGCAGCACATCGCTGCTGACCATACAGGTGAGCACTGGGAGGGGGCGCGTCATTGCACCCCACCAACACATCCTGTATGGAGTTTGCATGCTCTCCCCATGTTTGCCTCAGTTTCCTTCCTCAGTCCAACGACATGCATGCTAGGCTAATTTGAGACTCTAATTTGGCTTTGATACGAGCATCTGAGTGAATAGTATGAGAGTTGATTCCGCCTCGCATTTAAGAAAGTATGACAGATGACATGATTTGTACAATAAGTGACACAAAATAATGTGCTGAAACACTTGGTACACAAGAAAAATTAAATAAATAAATTGAATTAGAAATCAAATTAAATCAGCACATTATAAATGATACTCAACTTGTCTGCAAAACCTGTCATACATACATATATATATATATATATATATATATATATATATATATATATGGATATTCAGAAATTATAATGCATATGCGTAACTGTGGAGTCGAAGGGACTGCCACAGCGTTGGATTGTATCGAGCTGTGCTTGTGCCGACTGTGGGCGGCAGCCTTTTGAGGGCACCGTATAATTGGCTTCCTGCTCAGGGATATGGGAGGGATAAAGTCGCTTTGGGTAAGCATGATTTGTTGCTCAAGTGCCTCCTGCTGGACATTCGGGCACATTTGAGTAAAATTCTCAGCAAGCAGATGTTCGGGTTTCTTCCACTCTCGTTCTGAGTTAGTCTGTCTGCGCTCTCCTGAGATGGCAGCATGAGTCACGAAACGGCATTCTTTTACATAGTTTTGTAATTGGACATTTTAGATTTGAGAGGGAGTGGAGATACCAAATTAGGAGAAAAAAAGAAATTATGCTGCTTCTTGCACCATGGTTTCCCATTTTTTTCCTGATGTGTATTTACCATAAGATGCAAAAATATGTCTTTATCTGAAGGCTTTACAGGTTTCAACACTCATTTGTCATGCATCCCGTGTAAGCACGTGCATGTATGTATACACATGTTTGCGTGTAGACTTGTGTGCTCTTGAATTCACCTGCACGCATTTTCTGCGATGGCAAGTCCTTAACAGAGCCGTTTTGTCTGTTCAGGAATGCAGCTGTTGATATCCGACTTGAGATGATCTTCAGTTTAATGTGTGTTGCTGTCCATTTGTGCTTTGACACTCATTAGAGGGCTACAGTCATCAGGGCTAGGACCAATCAATACTGCAGGGTCTCCGCCCTAGCCTGAGATGAGAGCATTTTGGGAGGAAAGGACAGTGGCGAGAACTGTGCATTTAAGAAGATGCAACTCTGCCAAGGAGGATGGAAAATGGCTGCCTTATTTTTCTTTTTCCACTTTACCAGCGTGACAGATTTTAAGCACTTAATCACACTGGGTGACAGCCAGTCTAATTACCAAATGCAAGTGCAGTCAGTCTTTCATCTCAGTACTCATTTTCCTTCTTATTTCTTCATGAGTTTAGGAGCGCAAGAGAAGCCTGTGGACGTTTTGAGAGAGACAAAAGACAGGACTGATGTATACATCTCCCAGGATGCATTGCTGTGAGATAAAGCCAGGCATACATGTCCACTGTTCACCTCTGACCTTGTGTTACAGTGTAGAGCTGGTTTGCAGAGCCAACAAAATGCATGAAAGTCATTCTTCAGCCATGTGTGTGAGTTCATTTTGACCTTACCACCCAGCAATATCTTTATAACATTAAACAAGGACGCACACATAAACACACATATACATATACACGCACTCACATATAAGCACCTACATATACAGACATATTACTTTATAAGACATGTTCTTTTGTTATCAATAAGTCCATTGACAGTCTTAAATTTCCTTCACAATTTTTAGGCAGGCTTTCCGAAATTACATGTTACTCCATCACGAAGACTTGTACAGTAATTGGACTTCTGGTTAATACTTGAGAGCATTGGGCCAAATCCTGTGATCACAAGCCATACTTTGGTCTTACTGCACATCATTTGGGACACAAAACTAGATTGCAAAAAAAGCAAGATTAAACCGTTTGAACTGGAATGCTACCCAAACTATAGCCAGTACATGCAACAGGGTGCAAAAGCGATCGCTATCAGGAAAGAAGTGTTGTTAAAAATGGATCTAATTATTGCCTGTGTTGCAAGTTGAATACTGTGGGCTTCTTCATGAATTATAATCCCAGTGCACAGTAACCTTGAATGAAAAATGAAAGGTGTATTCATCGATCAGCCATCATCATTATGCAGACTGGAAATGCAGACTGCCCTGATGGAAGCTGACAGCGTTACATGCACTATTGATGATATATTTTTAAAGCAAAAAAGCGTAGTGGGGGGCTTTGAGCAGCGGGCACATGGGAAATCCAAGGGGAAGAGCGTTCGTGATAACCTGAAATGTTTTTATCTAAATGCAAGAAGCATTAAAAATAAATTTCGAGAACTTGAGGCCGTTATGATTAGTGAAGGCTATGACATAGTTGGGATTACAGAGACATGGCTTAGTGAAGAGGATGGAGATGAATATAATGTAGAAGGTTATAAGCTCTTTAGGAAGGATAGATGCAATAGGCGAGGAGGGGGTGTAGCACTCTATGTGAACGAAAACATAAATGTGCAGGAAATTCCTGAAATTGAACATTCCTTGCCCTGCGAAGATATCTGGGTCAGGCTCACTGGCAAACACGAGACTGGTTTAAACATAGGTGTATGCTATCGACCACCAGCTTTGGACAGTACAGTCAATGAAATGCTCTTTAAGAGGATTACGCAAGCTTGTAGAGGAGGAGGGACTATTATTATGGGAGACTTAAATTATCCTGGTATTGATTGGGAAAAGGTGAAAGGACAGGGGAGGGGGGAGGAAGAATTTCTAGATGTCATAAATGATAATTTTTTGGTGCAGTATGTTAATAAACCTACAAGAGAGAAGGCAATTTTAGACTTAGTGCTCTGTAATGACCCAGATAGAATTAGCAATGTTGAGGTACAGGGAGCCACTTGGGACAAGTGATCACTCGACTATTAATTTTGAGGTTTCATGGGAAGTTAAAAAGGTGTATTCAAAAACAAATTTTCAATTTTAGGCGAGCAAACTTTGACAGGATGCGCTCATATCTAAGTGAAATAAAATGGGAGACACTCCTGGACTGTGAGTCTGTAACTGAGATGTGGGAAAGATTTAAGGGGGTTTTACTTGATTCACAATGCAAATTCATTCCAAAGGTGTCCAAAAGTAAGCTGAAAAAGCAGAATCCTCAGTGGATGACCGCAGCTATTCGTAGGAGTTTGAGGGAAAAGAGGAATCTTTATAAGATGTACATAGAGGATAACAATGAGATTACTAAGGCCGAATACTGTAAAATGCGTAGTATTAGACAAGTTGCATAAACTAAAGACAGATAAGGCGGCGGGTCCTGATGGCTTATATCCTAGAGTGCTCAGGGAAGTTAGTGAGATCATCTTTAAGCCGCTATCCGCCATCTTTAGACGGTCTTTAGAAACTGGAGAAATACCAAATGATTGGGTAATATAATACCAATATATAAGAAAGGGGACCGTACTGAGCCAGGTAATTACAGGCCAGTCAGTTTAACTTGCATTGCGTGCAAAATATTGGAATCTATCATAAAAGATGAGCTGGACTTATTTCTTGAACGTAACAATATCTTGAGGGATAGCCAACATGGTTTCCGTAAAAGGAAGGTCATGCCTGACAAACCTTCTGGAATTTTTTTGAAGAGGCCACCAAGACTTATGACTAGAGCAGGGCTTATGACATCATATATTTGGATTTTCAGAAAGCATTTGACACAGTACCGCATAAGAGACTAATTTTTAAAATGAGCTCCATTGGAGTTACTGGAGATATTCTGAAGTGGATTCAAAACTGGTTGCAGGACAGAACACAAAGAGTGGTGGTCAGTGGTATCTCATCTGAGCTAGGTATGGTGGGGAGTGGCGTCCCCCAGGGATCGGTGTTGGGACCCCTGCTGTTCCTCATCTACATTAATGACCTTGATAGGAATATTGAGAGCAGATTAGTGAAATTTGCAGATGATACTAAATTGGGAGGTTTAGCAAATAGTTTAGAATCCACTAAAGTGATTCAGGATGATTTGGATAGAATCCAGAATTGGGCAGAAATGTGGCAAATGAAATTTAATGTAGCGAAATGTAAAGTAGTACATGTAGGTAATAAAAACATTAGACGGGATTACTTCATGGGAGGTTTTAAACTGGAATGTGCTCCACAAGAGAAAGATCTGGGAGTGATTGTTGACCAAACCCTCACAGGCTCTAGCCGTTGTGCCATAGCAGTTAAAAAAGCCAATCGGATGCTGGGATACATTGCCAAAAGTATTGAGTTCAAATCCACGGAGGTGATGCTTCTTTTGTACAACACATTCGTTAGACCACATCTAGAGTATTGTGTACAGTTCTGGGGACCATACTTTAAGAAAGACATAGAGGCTTTAGAGAAAGTTCAGAGAAGAGCCACGGCTAATTCCGGGTATTAAAGATGAAAGCTATGCGAAAAAGGCTGAAGATCCTTAATCTCTTTAGTCTTAGGAAAAGGAGACTAAGGGGTGATCTGATTGAGGTCTTTAAATATGTTAAAGGGATTAACAAAGTGAATTATGTAGGATTCCTTCAACCAAGTGTTGTTAGTAGAACTCGGGGTCACAAATGGAAGCTGACCAAAGGTAAATTTAGCACTGATATTCGGAAATATTTCTTCACCCAAAGAGTAATTTCGGTGTGGAACAGCTTGCCTGACCATATTGTTGAGGCAGAGACCTTGGGAGTTTTCAAGAGCAGGCTTGACTTAAAGTTAGATACCATTGAGTCATTGAGTATCTGAAGTGATATATTCACGATAGTACAAAGAAACTGGCGAGCCTAGTTGGGCTGAACGGCCTGTTCTCGCCATTCATGTTATGTTATGTTATTATGACCTTTTACAGGTGAAGTTTATTACAAAACCCAAAACCAGTGAAGTTGGCACATTATGTAAATCGTAGATAAAAACAGAATACAATGATTTGCAAATCCTTTTCAACTTATATTCAATTGAATACACTGCAAAGACAAGATGTTTAATGTTCAAACTGAGAAACTTTATTTTTTTTTTGCAAATAATCATTAACTTAGAATTTAAAGGCAGCAACACATTGCGAAAAAGTTGGCACAGGGGCCTTTTTACCACTGTGTTACATCACCTTTCCTTTTAAGGACACTCAGTAAACGTTTGGGAACTGAGGAGACCCATTTTTGAAGCTTTTCAGGTGGAACTCTTTCCCATTCTTGCTTGATGTACAGCTTAAGTTGTTCAACAGTCCGGGGTCTCCGTTGTCGTATTTTACGCTTCATAATCGCCACACATTTTCAATGGGAGACAGGTCTGGACTACAGGCAGGCCAGTCTAGTACCCGCACTCTTTTACTACGGAGCCATGCTGTTGTAACACGTGCAGAATGTGGCTTGGCATTGTCTTGCTGAAATAAGCAGGGGCGTCCATGAAAAAGACGTTGCTTGGATGGCAACATATGTTGCTCCAAAACCTGTATGTACCTTTCAGCATTAATGGTGCCTTCATATATGTGTAAGTTGCCCATGCCTTGGGCACTAATACACCCCCATACCATCACAGATGCTGGCTTTTGAACTTTGCGCCTATAACAGTCCGGATGGTTCTTTTCCTCGTTGGTCCGGAGGACACGACGTCCACAGTTTCCAAAAACAATTTGAAATGTGGACTCGTCAGACCACAGAACACTTTTCCACTTTGCATCAGTCCATCTTAGATGAGCTTGGGCCCAGCGAAGCCGGGCGGCGTTTCTGGGTGCTGTTGATAAATGGCTTTCGCTTTGCATTGTAGAGTTTTAACTTGCACTTGCAGATGTAGCGACGAACTGTAGTTACTGACAGTGGTTTTCTGAAGTGTTCCTGAGCCCATGTGGTGATGTCCTTTACACACTGATGTCGGTTTTTGATGCAGTACCGCCTGAGGGATCGAAGGTCACGGGCATTCAATGTTGGTTTTCGCCTTGTCGCTACGTGCAGTGATTTCTCCAGATTCTCTGAACCTTTTGACGATATTACGGACCGTAGATGATGAAATCCCTAAATTTCTTGCAATAGCTCGTTGAGGAATGTTGTTTTTAAACTATTCGACAATCAGCTCACGATTTTGTTCACTAAGTGGTGACCCTCGCCCCATCCTTGTTTGTGAATGACTGAGCATTTCAGGGAAGCTGCTTTTATACCCAATCATGGCACCCACCTGTTCCCAATTAGCCAGTTCACCTGTGGGATGTTCCAAATAAGTGTTTGATGAGCATTCCTCAACTCTCTCAGTCTTTTTTGCCACTTGTGCCAGCTTTTTTGAAACATGTTGCAGGCATCAAATTCCAAATGAGCTAATATTTGCAAAAAATTACAAAGTTTACCTGTTCGAACATTAAGTAACTTGTCTTTGCAGTGTATTCAATTGAATATAGGTTGAAAAGGATTTGCAAATCATTGTATTCTGTTTTTATTTACGATTTACACAACGTGCCAACTTCACTGGTTTTGGTTTTGTATATTGAATATCCCATTAACAATGAAAAATCGGTGTGATTCAATCTTTGAGATACAGGTTTGGTATTACACACGTAATACAGCTTTCTCGCGCTGCAATTAGTCAGATTCCGTTCATTGGCAAGCACGGTAAAGTTACCAATCCTCCTGCTGGTAACTGTTAACCATCATGAGCGTTAGTTTCTAGTTTGCAATTTTTTCAAATCAATGGGATGAACAAATCGCTAACAAGCATGCTAGTGCTTTTTGCCATTGAAGTAATGAGTTATCTGAGTTGCTGTTGTCATTGAAACTTGAATTTATCCATTTAATGGCAAAAAACGTTAGCATAGCTGACTAATTATTTGTCCTTTTGACTTGAATAGACCGCGAGCTAGAAGCTAACGCTTTTTTCAAATTATACAATGCTGACATTTATGGGATAAATAGGATCTCAAATTCGTGAGCCTGAGATATCAAATTTATAAAACTTGAGCGGTAATTTTTGTTTATTCCTCGCTGGAGGCTCAGAATAAATGAAAATGACTCATTTCATAAATTCTCAGGCACACTCATTAGAGATGCTCTATTTATTTTGTTACAGTGGCACCTGTCAGCGGGTGGGATTTATTTGGCAGCAAGTGAACATTTTGTACTCGAAAATGGTGTGTTGGTAGCAGGAAAAATGGGCAAGTGTAAGGATCTGAGCGACTTTCACAAGGGCCTAATTGTGATGACTAGATGACTGAGCATTTCCAAAACTGCAGCTCTTGGTGGGTTTTCCCTGTCTGCAGTGGTCAGTACCTACCAAAAGGGGTCCAAAGAAGGAATACCAGTGAACCGGCGACAGGGTCATGAGTGGCCAAGGCTCGTTGATGCCCTGGGGGAGGAAAGGCTGGCCTGTGTGTTTTGATCACACAGAAAAGCTGCTGTAGCTCAAATTGCTGAAAAAGTTCATGCTGGTTCCAATTGAAAGGGGTTAGAAAACACACTGCATTGCAGTTTGTTGTGAATGGGGCTGCGTAGCTGCAGATCGGTCAGGGTGCCCATACAGATCTCTGTCCACCGCCTATACCTCCTACAATGGGGATGTAAACATCAGAACTAGACAACCGAGCAATGGAAGAAGCTGGCCTGGTCTGATGAATCACGTTTTCTTTTACATCATAGGGATGGCCGGACACGTGTGCATTGCTCACCTGGGGAAGACATGGCACCAGGATGCACTATGGGAAGAAGGCAAACTGGCAGATGCAGTGTGATGCTTTGGGCAATGTTCTGCTTGCCATTCAAGTGGATGTTAATTTTGACACGTACCACCAACCCAAATGTTGTTGCAGACCAAGTTCACCCCTTCATGGAAATGGTATTACCTAATGGCAGTGGCCTGTTTCAGAAGATGCATGCCAAGTTTCAGCTTTCTTGGTGCAATGGTTTCTGAATTAACTTTTTGTAAAATTCTGCTGGCGTGGCATTGAGACAAAAGTCGAAACCTGTAATGCATGTTGCGAGTCTTATTGATTTGCGCCAATATACAGTATGTAATTTCAGCTCAATTGGTGCGGAATAGGCTGAGATATGAGGCATGAGAAATGGGCATTTTCCAGATAGCTGCTTGGTGGCTATTTTGAAAATCCGTCCAGAATGCCGTGAACAAACTTTGGTATACTTATAGGTAGGACCATCAATGCCAAGTTTCAGATTCATCAGCTTGATGGTTTTGGGGAAGACACAGATGTTATGACAAACAAAGGTCGAATGAAGGTCAAATTCGCTGCATGACAAAACCTGTAATATCCGTCATGAGTCTTGCTACTTGGCACCTAAATACCAAATTTCTGCTTGATCTGTGCAAAAATGCCTTTGATATGGCAGAAACAGGCATTTTAAAGATGGCTGCCTGGTGGGCATATTTGGAATCGGTTTGGAATGCCTTGGACAAACTTTGGCATGCTCATGGATACAGATATGAATCCAAAGTTTGAAGTTGATCTGCCGGACGGTTTTGGAGAAAGTGATGTTTACAGATGACTGACGAATGGCGACAGACGAACAGGCCATGACATCAGCCCATCGGACCTTCGGTCCAGATGAGGTAAAAATGGTTTAGGAATGGTTTGAGGAACACAGCAATGAGTTCAAGGTGTTGACTTCGCCACCAATTTCCCCAGATCTCAATCCAGTTGAGCATCTTTGGCATTGGTTCTCAAACTCGGTCCTGAAGCCCTCCTGCGAGTGCTGGTTTTTGTTCCAACTTTAATTGTAATCCTAGTATTTTAATGAGTTGATTAGTCCTAATATGGAGCAGTTTGTGTTTAAAGTAGTTATTCACCATCTTAAGCCACGTTTTGGCAGAAATATCTGTGTGGACCATGAAAAATATATGACTCCTTAACATATTGTGTTTATATTTCTATATTGCAAGATATTTTAGGTTACAAAATTTTTAAACGGATCAAATTAGACACTGGGATAATCAGCTTGCACCAAACTTGGTTGCTGAACGCAGATGTTAAGAGTTCTTTCAAAATAATTTGCTTGAAATTTATAACCCAGAGCAGGTTTGACTATATCATTTGCTTGCTTAACAAAATGTTCGAGCGACTGTCCACTGTATCGCCAGTTAGGAACCTATAGTTGGTTTATTTTACAAAAGTAATTGGTTAATTTGTATTATACTACCAACGCACAGTTGCTTAAACTGACAATTTATTAGGCAAGCAAATGATAGTCAGACCTGTTCTGGGTCATATTTATGTTAAAGGATCCATTACCTGGTATTTACACCCATTAAAAATAAATGATTTGGGTCTAAAACATTATGTTTTGTGGTAATTTGCAAAAATTACACAACATCCACATTTATTTTGCCCTTTCAATTGTGTTGAAATGAAAACCAGCATACACAGGAGGGCACTAGGTCAGAGTTCGAGAACGACTGATTTAAGGGATGTGCGGGCCAAGCAAGTCAAATCCATAGAGGCCCCACCATGCAACTTATAGGACTCAAAGGATCTGCTGCTATTGCTTGGTGCCAGACACCAGAGCAAACCATCGAAGGTCTAGTGGAGTCCATGCCTCAATGGGTCAGGATTGTTTTGGCAGCAAAAGGTGGACCTACACAATATTTGGCAAGTGTTCGTAATGCTATGCCTGATCGGTGTATATGTGTCATTATTGCAATTAGACAACAATACATGTTCTTATTTATTCCATTCCCAATGTTGTAATATTAAGAATGCAAAAAAAAAAAAAAATTTAAATTATTTTGTAATTAACTACTTTTCTGTGGGTCTTTAGCAAAAATATTGAAACAGTCGTGTATTGAATTATTGAAACTGTAGATAGAAGGAATAAGTGACACTTCAGATGTAGATGTCTGACCCCTGCTGTTGAGTAAACACCTTAAAAACCTTAAATCCGTATTATTACCATCTTACCATTTCGCTAGCCATGAAAGAGGACTAGAGTTTATAACAGACGAATCAAAAGAGCTGTATTGAAAAAGTAATCCTAAAAAATAGGGTGACATCAATCAGTCTCCAGGGTGAAGAGATGGATAAAAGCCACCATTAGCAAAAGATTGCCAGAGCAACAAGAAAAATGTTTGCCTAGAAACTAGAAATGGCAAGGAGCCAGAGGGTTTAAACAAAGTTTTGAGGACAGATGGTACCAAAATAAACTTTTTCTGAAACAATAGAAAGATGGAAGTGTGGACATAGGAGGGAACGACATGTGGCCTGAATCACCCCCTTATCTGTGAAGTATGGGGGAGGTGGTATCATACTCGGGCACGAATGGTAGCTTTGGAACTGTCTTTATCAGGGAAATTTAACTCAACTTAAAAAAATTTTTCTCGCCTCTTAATGTGATATTATTTGACCACGGCATAGTATGTGGTATTAGTCAGGAAATGGAAAAATAAGGTGCATTACCAATGATTTAAAACTGCTTAAACTCCTTTCAGATTTTAGTGTTAAAAACAATGCTTTTGTTTAGCAAGAAATTCAATCTAAAAATTGACAACCTTTACTTTTGCACTTTACCTACCTCTTTGCTGACCATTTGCTTACAAGGGACTGGGTAAACAATGGAGTGCGTAGACTTGCAGCCCTGAGTGCCCTGCTTAAGAGTGGCTTTAGTGTGATGGATAATTTTACAGAAAAGATAAAGGTACCATTTCACACTTGGTGCACTGGTTAGTACCTCACCAAAATGGCATAACCCAGGCTGCTAATGTACATA
Organism: Gymnothorax javanicus; assembly: GCA_029692085.1. Classification (NCBI taxonomy): domain Eukaryota; kingdom Metazoa; phylum Chordata; class Actinopteri; order Anguilliformes; family Muraenidae; genus Gymnothorax; species Gymnothorax javanicus. The sequence continues at coordinate 70,922,290 of CM056201.1, forward strand.
CTTGTCTGCTTTCACCTGAAAGCAAAGGGAAGATAATCCCAGCAGAGATGTTCTGTCTGCCAGTCACGCCTTCAGGTTATTTGCAACCGAATGAAGATATTTACAGCTGACTGTACAGTTTGGGAGCTCAACGACACAATATGTAGCATTATCTGTGATCAGACAATTTTGGCTTAATGCCCAAGACTAAGGAGAAATTTACACCCAAAATAAAAACATATTGTAATACTACTGCATGCTTTAACAGTAATGACATTTCATCGGCAGTTGATCCCTATTGTACAGCCCATCGTGGGTGTATTAGCTATAGATGCTTTGATTCATACTTATATTCACTTCATTTGCCTTCTTAGCAATTTGATGATGATGAGTATCACCACAAAATAGTGGTTTCCTGAGCCCCTATATCTTTTTGTTACTGCTTGCATTGCAGGATTTATTTTCATCTACAGCAGAATACAGGGATTGTCACAGTTTATACATGGACTGTCCAAAAAAAAAGGCCACCATTTGGATTTAAATAAGAAAATACTCAAGAGCAATACTCAATTGCAGTAATGAATATGTTTCACCTGGCAGTAATTATTTTAATCCCGACTGATTCAGTGCGTAACTTCTCATTTCTGAAACAACCATGTCGGAAGACGCATCTCATGGTTGTTGAGAAGATGTTACTGTGTTTCAAGAGGGGCAAATTATTGGTCCGCATCAAGCAAAGAAAACAATTAAGGAGATGGCTGAAACCACTAGAATTGGGCCATGAACTGTGCAACAATTTATTAAAACCTGGAAGGATAGTGGTGAACTGTGAACTTCACGGGAGTGACTGGTCGGAGAAAAATCATGACTGATCCTGGTCAGCATGGTGTTAGGTAGCGAGCCGTGATTTGCACGGCCCATGTCATAAACATACGGCCTGTTTTCTGGACGACGTCTTACGAAATTATTCCCAGGCCGTGCACGACATGGCAAGAAATTACGTTGCTAAAAAACGGTTCAACGACAGATTTTATTTCCGACTGTATTGATTTATTTTTGCAGCCAGCATGCCACGGCTGCCAATTCTCCAGCCGAGTATTGATTGCTCCAGCACCGAACACTTCGCCAAAATGACTGATTTGCGTACTCTGAGAGCAATCGGAACACCCTGAGATTTTTTTTTGTGGAAATCGGCGCGGCAGCATGCATGCATCGTAGCCTGGGAAAAGACTGAACGCTTGCCAACCGATCTCGTGCCTCGTGGTTATCCAGCAAAATGGTCAAATTCTTTAGAAGTTAATATCTCAAAATCAGGAAGCGAAAGTGCGAGGATTCCCAGGATGATCTTAGCGAGAGGAAAAATTGGGAAATGATTCTTCAGTTTTTACCCCTCAGCCGACGAAAGTCGTGGAGGGGTATTGTTGTGGCGAGCAGCGTCCGTCTGTCTGTCTGTCCGTTAACTTCTCGTTTCCGTACGATAGCTGAAAAACGCCTTGGCCAAATGCTCTCATTTTCTGGTGGTATGGTGGGGGTGGTTAGAGGAAGCTTCCAATCGATTTCTGTCCCGCTGCGATGATCAATATGGCCGCCACGGCGGGGCAAGCGCAAGGCTGAGGGGTCCCGGTCGCGACAGCGCGCCATTTTTCTCTTAGGCTAAGCTGAGTCTGTTTTCATTTTCTTCATAAAATGTGCACATTGTAACGGATGTCGCAAAGAGCCAGTCTGTGGTAGGTTATCAACGAACCATGACATGAGCAAGGAGGCACACGCATTTTTGTCTATATAAGGATGGCAACGAGTGTTATGTTTTCCCAGATGGACTGATCGCATGAATTACTCGAGGGTGGATTGAATCCTTGCAGAGTGAAGACTTCTTTTATAACGCATCTTAATGGCATATATTGATGCATTGTACGGCGTGGGATTCAATTATTGTGGTATTACTGAAATAAACTTGCAGTCCGAAAAACTGTCAAGAGAATGAAACTTAGTTCGCTGTATATTACTAGTTGAATGCGACCAAAATCAAAAATAAACAAAATTATTCCTGCAAGAAATCTGTACAGAAACTGCCGAAATGAAAAACCATGTCAATTCGGACATTTCAAGTGACCCAAATACTGTGATATTGGAGAAAGAGCAGGCAGTGAATGAGCGTGGTTAGCTTGTTATGTGCAAATTATGCTTTCATTGATCTACGTGTCTTCGGATATATTTAGGACTTGAAGTCGTATTTATTTTTATTTACCGATCTCGGCCTTTTCTTCCCAGAAATCTGACGTTCGCTTCTGTCATGTAAAAAAAAAAAAAAAAAAAAAAAATGTGAATAAATAAATAATAATAAACAATAAACGGGAGAATTGATTAATTTACAAACATGGGATAATTGGGTTACCACGATAATTGGGTCACCGGCCATAAGTGTAGTGCAGTGGTCATTACACTTAGATTGGCATAATTTTCAATGTACTTGGTTGCCTGCATTTTTTACATACTTTATTTTTTTACGTACTCCACGTACTTATCAGCGCTTAGCTTTTGTAGCCATAACGAAACACGTATGTAAGTACGTGAGCCATAATGAAGCTCGGACGTAAAATTGGCGCTCGGCCTCAGAGCCAATCAAAACAGATCAAAAACTCCACCTAGATCGCTTGCATCAAAATTGAATCAAGAGTAAGCTGAGGTGCCAACTTTCTCTGGAAAGGCTTGATCAGTTGATCAGATTATCTTATAACAAAATACCTATTGAGGGTTTTCCTTTCCAGGGTGCCCAAGAGATTTACATGGAAAATCCTCACAGATGGTATTAAGTTATGTACTTACATTGGTCTTGACTGGTTAGAAAAAAAACCAAGTCACTTACCCAATTGTAGTACATTATTGATGTACAAGATATTTATGTTGTCCCCCGCTGACGTGGTAGCGAGCGGAGCGGGGACACAGTATTCAGCTCCGTCCGTCCATCCGTCCGTCACGTCCCATTTGTTGTGAACGCGATATCTCAAGAACAGTTTGACCGATTTCATTCATCTTTGGCTTCAATGTGTATTGGTGTGATACGTCGACCCCAGTCGATTTCCGTGACCTGGCGGGGGACATGGCCACGTTTAGTGGCAACACTTGTTTGAATAGCATGTACAGAGAGCACAAAATACAGTTTGATGCATTATTTTCCATTTTCCTATTTGGAAAACTGATCAAATCATAATGAAATACATACCTACCTAGTCTTTCCAATGAGAAGATTGTTAATACCTGGTTTGTATATGTGATATTTTGCTTTCTGTCTAGTCTATGGCTGATGGCACAGGCATATTCCAGGATGACAATGCCACAATATGATTCGGGCTCATATTGTGAAACAGTGGTTCTTCGACCATGAGGAATCATTTTTACATATGCACTGGCCGCCTCAGAGTCTGAACCATAGCTAATTGGAAGTCTTTTAGATGTGCTGGAGAAAGCTTAACGGAGTAGTTTGACTCACCCATTCTTAATACAACACCTCAGCCAAAAATTAATGCAAATCTGGTCGGAAATAAATTTTGAAACATTGTATAAGGTTGTCAAAACAATACCACGATGAATGTATGCCATGATCAAAACTATAAGTGGCCTAAAAAAAAACATTGTAGCGCGTAATTTTTTTTTTTGGACAGGCAGTGTATATTGTATGATGACCTTAACCTACTTCGTACCATGGCTTTGTTGAATGCTCAGATGTGAACGGCTGAAGGACGTTCTAAGGGTTTGCACACCTATGAAATGGCTACAAACATTAGCCTTTTGACATTAACATTCACCTCGTATGAATTCCAGGTATATTTAAATATTTACACAATAAAAAGGACCTGGTTATGTCTTAATCGGATCGCTGCAGCGCTCCGTCTCTCCCTCTCTAGAATGTCTGTATATTGCAGTGGCAAGCATGCCTAAAATGTTTTGCTAAGCATTGTACTAAGCTGTTATTGCTGATAGCCATGACTAAATAATTTTGCTGTCTGGAGGTTATGCTATATTGACTGGAGTTACGAAATAGCATGCTAATTCTAATAGACGCCCACCAGCAGCAAAAATATCTCGAAGGTTATTTCTTCCCATTTGGAGCACTTTAAAAACACAGTAGAATGCATGGTTGATGGATCAGAAGGCTTGTTCAGGTGATTAATAAACATGTTTTATATGCATAAAGTAGGAATGCGATTTTGCGCGAATAAAATAACCATTAGGCATATTTTCTTAAAGTCCGGGTAAAGGGAAATCCGAGATTTGCTTCTAAACACAATATACATGTTACAAAATAGATGCTGATAACGTGAAAAGACAACGAACTAAACTAAAGCTGAATTGTGGTGTTTGAGAGTTAAACTGTTTTTCACCAGTTTTATTTTCCACATTTTGTTTGGGCGGGGCCTTCCTTAACATATCCTGCCCCAAGCATTATATAAAATCATGAGCGCATTGCATCAGTGGCTACCAGCTCAATCATGATTAATGACCACACATCCTGTGTTTAGCTACCTTGCTGAGTCACCAGTGTTCAGATTTCTGGGTAGCAAATCAGCTGTCCTGCCTGCTGTGTCTGAGAATTGTATCTTCTCTGCATGCGAGAATTTAAAAAATCTCTGTCATTCTATTTAAATTTCCAAAAGATGAAGAACAGGTGGATTACTTTTGTACATAGCCATGTTGATGGAGAGTTGAGGATCACCTCCAACTCTCCTCTCTGTGGTAAACATTTTACACTGGGTACTTTCACCAACTTTCAACTGAGACAACTGTAATTCATTCAAGGACTGATAAGCACATGTGTATAATATAACCTCCATTTAATTTTGCTTAAGTATAAAATTAAAATGTTTACTCTAATTTGGTACAATAGGGAATATTCTGTGGCCTAATTCACAATTCATCCCAAACGTATCCCATTTGGACCACGAAAAACAAAGTCCAGATTTACAAGCTATAAAATTCTATTGGCGATATAGCACTTTCTTTCCCTCAAGAGAAACAAGTATGGAAATGGGTGACAGTTTTTTTAACCCCTTTGCGTAGAAGCCAAATATGGCCGTTTATGCATTACCCTATAAGGCTTTATAATTCAGGATTTAAGCTTCACAGAGGGGAAAAAATGGTTTCAATCAAACAAGACACTTGTTGCATTTAGAATTCCATTGTATTTAAGTTTCTTTTCATAATTTTAGTTCAGAGTTAGGGCCACACACACAAAAAAACTTCATGAAAATTCAGCGATGAAATAATAAAAAAATACTGAGAATTTTAAAACGGCTGGGAGTTAAAACAATACATTTCTGGGATAATAAACTCTGTGACCACAAGTGTACGTCATCTGACAGCGATGTTCAAAATTATCTACTGTTTTTGAGCCAAATTGGATAGCTCCCCAAAGGGATCCCGAAGCTGTCAGAGCCCTCAAAATTATGCACTGTCTAATCATAAAATAATCGCATGTGTAACTCTAAAAACTTTTGACTCATAAAGTTCAATATGAATTAATATTTTTTTGTGAAATATAGCATGAGTTTATCAGTATAGGCGCAGATGGACAACAGTAGTCACCAGTAACCTCTCCAAACCAAAAACATGCCTTTTCTCCGTGATAAAATTCACAGTTTTGTCCATTTTTTGACAAAGCTGCATCAGCCAGCAGAAGTACTCCTTAAAGGAACTGCTTACTTTACAGGCAGAATGTTCACTCTGCAACGGATAGCTTACTATTTGCAATTCTGATCATCCAACGCAACACAAGCTTGTATAAACGCTTTTCGCACTTATGGTAATATCTGATATATACCTTATTTTAACAAAACAGAGATTACACTATTAGGAAAAAGCAGGCAATTTGGTACTAAAGATTGAACAGAATCGGTGCAACGAACGTAGTGGGAGATTTACTGAAATCCTGGAGCTGATCTCAATTTTAAATGAATGAAAACCAAGGCATTCGATTTTGTTGAATGCGGCGTTAATACTTAAACAGATCCATGTACAGTATTATCAGCAAAAGCTAACAGATACTCATACTAACCGATGTGGCAAATGAGCTGTGTGATCATCATGGCTATAGTAAACTGAAAATAAAAAACAGCTAGCTAGCCAGCTAGCCATAAGGAATTTATACTCCATTGTACTTGGATAAAATAAGTTAATTTCTTCTCCAGAGAAACAGAACAACAGAGCTACTCGGTACAAGGAACCATCTAGTACTGTTCCATTCGGAATAACTCCCATTGTCCACGTCGGTATCACATGTCTATGTTGTAAATGTAACCTAAGCCCCTTTGGGTTGTTTTCGGAAGTCTTTTTTTCTATGTACTCATGTCATTCAGCTGCGCATAGTTGAGACAATACAATCTAACGTGCTGTTAAGCAAGGGTATAAATACTTTTCAGAGGGTCCAATCAAAGTATTCCAGTTGCTATGGAAATTTTATACTGTCAGGGACTGGATTAAGAAACGTGACAACCAGTAGATAATTACCGGGAATGTTTCACGTGGATGTGAACTATAACTGTGCAGATAAGCCTTAGCAAGCATTGAGTGACTGGATTTCAATGAGAGAATTTATGAGGATGTAAGGAACCACTGAATTCGTTGAGGGATGAATCTAAGCGTCCTCACCTTGGTACCCTCAATAAACAGTGCGAGTGCCATTTTGATTTAATTGATGAAAGTGGGTCTAGTGGGGACACTGTACTTTAACACTGGGTCTTTCAGAGAATAGGTAAAAATGGCCTTTGGAAGCTAAATGGTTGCAGATAGAGATTAAGTTTGTATTATTGATGTATAGGAAGTGATATATGACCTATATTTTGTCAGTGTTAAAGTTGACCTCATATGACCTTGAAGTCACATTTGAACTTTCATTTGGTGAAATTCAACTTGACTGACGGTTTCCTTTGATGGTCAAACTTGACAAGGTGAAATTACAATGACTTGTATCACCAAAATGGTCACAGATAGAGCCAAGGTTTGTATTACAAACGTATAGAATGTCATGTATGAAGTCCATTTCGTGACCTCAGTTCCACCTTTTGCGACTTTTAAAGTTCACGATTGACAAATTAAATTTCCAATTTCATCTGTATCACCAAAACTGGTTCTGAGCTTAGGATTGTATTACAGACATACAGGAGGTCTTATAAATGCGTGTGAACTTTAATTTAGTGATGATTCAAAGGTCAAACTTAACATGAAATTTTCATAACTTGTATCATCTGTTTCAAACTGAAAGGTATGTGAGAAAACATTCTATAGCAACAACATTAGTGAAAAATATCGACTATGATAAATGTATCAAAGTCGATATTTTTCACACATGTTGTTGCGATAGTTTGAAACTTCATAATGCAAGGAGCAATGTTTATTCACAGACGATAATTGCCAGCTGAGCTCGAAGGTTTCCAGTATTCAGCGCTGCTAAGTTAAGTGCCCAACGAACCAGAAACTGCTCCTGCCGCGAGTAATTATGGGTAATGTTGGAACCGTGGATACCTTCTTGTGTGGAGTAAAAAGAAGTTTTACTGCATATCTCTGTCTTTAGTAGGCCATCTGCAGCACAGAGCAAGACATCAGCAACTACCATTGAAGCGCGTCATGACCCGGTATCATGCAGGCAAAGATGCGATCCACTTCATCTTCAATGATAGCGGCAGTGTGGCTAATCTTGCTAACTATCCATCTTCATGGTAAAAGACACACTTAATCGGCAGCATAGTACATAGCAGAGCCTCTTGTATACTGTAGTGCAAAACTGGTCTTCAGTTGAAAACTGCTATTTTGAGCCCTTCTGACAGTTCCGCACTGTTCTTGTTTTGTTTGTTTAGTTTATTGTTTAATTTTTTAAGTTTAATTAAAAATACATTGATCTTTTCACAGCATCGTCAGACTTTCTGTTAGTTCACTGTCTTCATTCGTACAAGATCACTCTGTCTTGGGTCTTCCTGACACCCTTTTTATCCCCCTGGCATATAATGCGGGGGGATTTAGTCATGGGTGCGGTTGTCTGTCCGTCCGTCCGTCTGTCTGTGAACATTCGTTTTCCGGAGCATAACTTGAAAATCGTTCAATATTTTTTAACCAACCTTGGTGTGTACATTAATCATGATCTGAAGTGGCGCCTTTTGCTAATCCAAAGTTGATGAATTTTGTATTTTATATGGTTTCCATGGAAACATTTTGAACTTATAATTTTTAGGGGTATGGTTTGTTTCCAGAGCAGGTGGCATTTTCATTCTTTCTATATGTGGGGCCGGGGGGATATGCAATCTCCTGATGACTCTTGTTAGACTTTTGCAGCTATTTGTGATGCTGTATAGCCTGTTACTGTCGTGCCCTAAGGTAAATTGAAGCCAATCACATGGTGCCCCAACTAACTTAATAAAATTGCATTGGTGCCCTTGTGATTTTTGAGGAAACAATGGCAATTTTTGCCATGCCCTTTTCCTAAACTACTTCAAGGCTTGGTCGGTTTCCTTAAAATAATGCCTCCATCGCCATTTTTAAAACAGACCTTGTTGAAATGATCTGTAAAATCACTCCGTGGATGCAGCTGGACTGTAGTTACTTTGCCCAGTGCAGTGATGTTGAATGCTCCTTTAAGTATTTCAGAGCTTAAAATGTTATAAGCTACTGAACAGAACATCAAATAACTTAAAATGAAATGCATCTGCATGTAAATTAGTCTGTACCAGCTACTGTGGTTTTGTCATCTTAAGCTGGTAGGTAAGAAAGGCTTCCTCTCTGAGGTAGCAGATAATGTCAGATAACAATTTCAGGCTTATTTCTTACTAGCAAGCGGAGTCATCGCTAATCGTTGAACGGACAGACGTATAACTCCTTGATGCAGATGCCAAATTAAGCAAATCCTTGCCTATTGTGCATGACCCTACTAAAGGCTTTGTAACTGAGGGTTTGTGTCACAGAGACTGGAAAAATCATTTCAATGAAGCAAGATGCTTGTCTCATTTGAGAATTCAATTACGGAATTATTTAGCAATTATATTTCAGTATTTTGTAGACGTAGACGTAGGCATCTACATCTGCACTGAGGGGATAAAGCAAACCAAGCAAATTAGTGCCAGTGTTGTATGTAATGATGCTTGTAGTTTTAGCAGGTCATGGTGGCTAACATTACCTGCCTAGCCAGGTATGCCCTCTCTCAGGTAAAGTGTATAGTATGTCGAATTTCATTAACATTTGACATAGCCGTCTCTAGATGGTGTGTTTTGTGTCGTGCAACAATGCTAGCTAGCTTGCTGATTAGTTCACCAGAGATTGATTTGCTTGATATCGTGAAGGTTTTAAAATATGGCTGGAACATTTATAACTTAAGCCCTGCTATGCCTGTTTTGTCTTGTGTAGCGCAAAGTACTCAGTTCAAGCTCTAGGTTTGGCTCGGAGTGCAGAGGGGGCTGCTGGTTAGGTAATGGTTAGGAAAAGTGTTTTGTAAAGGGAAAAAATATATACAGTATTTTGACATGGGGGTATTTTTTGCTGTAACATTGCGTGCAAATTACTACTTACTGTTTTATATTTCAAGTATGAGTGGAAATACATTTTGTAAATACTGTTCATTGCAGTTACAACTGTAGTATTGCTGTGATTACAAATTCAGTAAGTGGCTATTCTATGTTCTGCTTTGATTGCAGCTGATTGCACGTGTTGCTTTGATTGATGGAGAATTATACCCGGCATATTCTTCTGGACTTAAATCAAGTTCTTGCAATTTTTTAAATCTTAAATGTCCATCATCATGTCAGTAGGTGCACAGCCAATTGGCCACTACAAGCCATTTCAAAATCTGTTTCCCTGTGACATCATGTAGTGAAATATTCGCCCTGAGGCAAGAAAGACTTATTTACTTGAGCCAACCTGTTAATCAGTTTCTTCATTCTGGGTGATCCCTCTCCCTTGTTATGTCACACAGGACAGAATATGAAATGGCTTGTAATGACTCATTGGGTGTGCACCTGATGATATGATGGGGGACCTTGAAGAAAATCCCCAGTCTTTTCTTTAATAGCTGTGCTCTCTCACCTTTGACGGCTGTATAATGCGATATGGTCTGAATCTCAATCAGAGCCCTCTTAATTTAATCAGCGATTCTTGCCAGAACATCAAACTGATTTGACTTGGGTCTTATGCTTTGGGTTTTTTGGCAGCACTTTTGTTGTGTTGCCACTCCTTTGTCCATTGCATGTGTCTGCACGTGCAGCATAACCCACTCAACTTCACTGCTCTCCCAGGCCTGAGCTCCAGGAGTCCCCTCAGCGAGACCAAGAGCACCTCCTCCCTCTCAGCCCTCAGTGACTCTCTCAATGGCTCAGAGAGTGGTGATGCCAGCCTTGCCAACGAGGAGCTCCAGGGCCTGCTGGTCCCGCCTTCATCTGGGGGCAGCCAGTCCGGATCAGGAACAGATGATAAATCTGAGAAAGGTATGCATTTGTTAATTTGCGCATGTTTACTAATTGCTTGAAGAAAAGGTTTTTAATGAAATGTCAAAATTAAAACCATTCTAGGACTTTGTTGATTTCACTTGTCAGTAGTGATTGCTGCTAACTTTGATCAGCTTCAAGTTTAAAAACTGCCTGCCTAGTGCTGCCAAAATGGCTCCATCAAACTGATGTCACTTGAATTCCAAAACTGAGAGTTATCACACTCCCTCCACTAGCTTGTCCTCTTCCTACTGTGCATCCTGATGCCATCTCTTCCCAGGTAAATGGTGCGCACGTAAACAGCCGCAGCGTATGATTTAGAAGAAAATGGGACACACTGGACCAGGCAACCTTCTTCAGTTGGTCTCAGGTCCAGTTCTGAAGCTCTGGTGCCCATTGGGGGCCGCCTTTACAGGCAGAACCGGGTTAGAATGTGCACTTTGACTGGTCTGCAAACTATATGTGCAATGCACAGCAGGGTATGATCAGGGCTCGACGCTGACTTTTTTCCCAAGTAGCACGTGCTACTCAATTAAAAAATTTAGTAGCACATCGAGAATTTTAGTAGTACAATGAAAATGTATCAAATAATGTTTTTTTTTTGTGAAGGGATACAAGGAAACAACTGAAAAATGATTTAAATACAGAGAAATCATTCAAGTTTTTAATAATTTCAGTTTCAAGCCTTTACAAGTAACTGTTACATGCAGCTTGGTTGCTTCTGAGTTGAATTTTGTCTCCTTGTGCTACAAGCAAGTAACTGTCAACTGAGCAACTTAATCACTTGCAACCTGCAATTAAAACAGGCGTTAATGTATAGTTGTCTGAACAGTGATTTTCCGATGTGTAAAAACATCAAGCGAACACCCAGTCGAGAATTTAGAGTTTAATTTCTAGTACTGCTTGACGTGGTAATGGCATATAACGACAGCAACCATGATACTGATAACACACCACGTTGCTAGGGCATGCACTGCATATGCATTCACGATATTAAACATTCATATTAAATCCTAAACCCCTTCTTAGTAATAAGCACCCCCCCCCCCCAAAAAAAAAAAAACATTGGCGCCCCCCTTTTAATTCGTTCTGTCAAATGAAAAGGCGAAAAAGTTGTGGTTGGATTAGGAATTCTTTCATTCTTTCCCAATTAATAGCTAAGCTAACGTCATTAATATAATAACAGTAACGTTAGCTAGCAATGAAAGCTGAGACCTTTAACGGGGTTTAGAAAGTATTAAATGTTGATAAATAATTACAGCGAAAACTAAGGCTCTTAAAAGCATTAAAATATGGCCATTTGCGGATATTGGTCTCGGGCTAATATTAACGTTATTTCCTTTTGTTCGGGCTCTCCCACCTTCAGAAGACAGAAGCTAAATCCATGCTTGAACGAGTTTTTACAATTCCCTACAACAGTGAATTATTTTCCACCACGTAACAAATTCAGTTCATTTAACGAGTCTAACTTTGATACCATAATCCTCTCTTGAGCATCTAACAGCAATCATGGCTTAACTTTCCGAGATTCAAATTTACTGAAGATAAAAACGTTTTCTTCGTACTCCATGTAGATCATAAACCCTATATATATGGCTCATTGAAATCTGTTGAGAAGTGTAAACCTTGTAGATTAAGAAAATCCACATCACCCCCGTTTATTTGCATTTGCTTTCATGCGGGCCCTGCCCTTCCTGATGTGGCTTACGCTCGAACGTATCGGAGCCATAGATCGGAGCAACAGGCCAAAGCTGCTAATGCGGCGTTTACTAACGTTGGATGAATGGATCATATGATGTTTTTATTGCACAGCATTGGTTCAGTCAGTGCAGTGATGACTGTTCATCTTAGGCTTTTCGGCATGCAAGCACCCACGTTGAGCTTCTTACTGCCTGCACTGGTCATTTTTCTTATTCGCACAAGTGCTACCAAATACATATTACAATTCGTACACACCTATTTGCAGTTGCAAATACGAGTGAAACACTCGCACAGTCGAGCCCTGGGTATGATGCACTATGTGTTTGACACCTTTGTTATGTAAATATTACTGATATTCTTAGTGAATTAAGCCACGGTCGCCCTTATGTTGGTTTGGACCAGACGGCATAGCCTTCAGAGCCCTCATGCATCAATGAGCCTTGGGCACCCAACACCCTGTCGTGGACTGGCATCTGCTAACTGGTAGAAACTTGCCACTTAATAGATGCTCTAACCCACTCATTGAGCCATAACAATTTTGCCCTTGTCAAAGTCATTCAGTTGCCATTTCTCCACATCCAATACGTTGAATACGAGAATCGACTGCTGGCTCACCCTCTAAGATCTGTCTGCAGACCTGAATATGTCCAGTTATTGTGAGATAATAAATATTGTCAAACAAATGATTTAAAATCAGTGTAATACAGCCATGTCAGATCGGTTTGATATTACCCATGTGTAGTCCAGCTTTCTCGTATCTTGATTGGTCAGATTCCATTCATTGGTAAACATCAACCAATATCTTCCCTACGGTAACATTACCAATCCTGTTGGTAACTTTTAACCATCGCTAGCAATAGCTTCAAGTAGGCAGTCTATTCAAGTCAATGGGATGAATAATTTGCTGGTTAGCATGCTAATGCTTTTCGCCATTTAGGCAGGCTAATAAGTTGCACGTGTAACTGTTATTGTAGAAACTTGAATGTATTAATTTAATGGCAAAAAGCATTAGCATGCTAGCTGGCAAATTATTCATCCCATTGAATTGAATAGATTGCCAACTGGAAGCGAACACTTTTTTAATTTTCCAAATCATACGAGATTGCCATTTATGGGATAAATGGGATCTCAAATTCGTGAGCCCGAGATACCAAATTTATGAAGCGACAGTAGTATTCTTTAGGGATCCTCTAATAATTTGCTGCTTTTGTTCGTGGTTTTAATTTTTGGCTCATAGGTGTATGTGTTCAGTTAAACACTCCAACCACTCATTTGTGAATCTCCTCCTTAAGGGGGTTTAAGGGAGCAGTGTCTGTCTTTCAAAGAAAATTATAAACCTTTTCTCTATATAAATTATATTTCCTTCCTCGTCTTGTATGGCATGACCTTGGTGGTTTCGTATGAATTGAGCCAATGACAATTATCTTCAATAACCATATTTATTCTGCCATATTACTGGAGTGTATTCATGTCCATCCACATTTTTCTGTGTGCCTTCTGCTATTACCTCTTGGCTCTTGTCTCTTACTATTTTAGAAGACATGCTTCATAGCATTATCTATTTTTTATGTGAAACATGGACAAGTAAGTTATGTTACTTATGCTCTCTGTTATGGGAATTCATGGGAACCTTTCTCAGAAGGACACAAGTATTGCCACATCAGAGATTTAACTGAGATTTAGTATCCAGTATGTTGAATGTTGCTTCCTATTTGACTGTGGAGAACTACATGCAAAGGTAGATGGTATAGGGGTCAGAAAGTAAAAGTTATACAATTTGTGTCTTGCATCGATGAAGTCTGCAAGTCTGCCTGCTGGTCTTACTAATTAGTTAGACCTCCTGGTTAAAGAATTTGTATAATTTTCAAGCACAAGCATTTGGGACAAAAGAAGAAAGTCCTGTGTTGGACTTTTATTGTCTAAACTTTGGTTTCGCACGTTTAGAACCATATCTCCCTGGCCACTGAAGGCCCGCATTTGTTTATCCGCAGGCCTGGAATGCGTGTTCTGCAACTTTGTGTGCAAGACCCGGACCATGTACGAGCGTCACCTACAAATCCACTTGATTGCGCGCATGTTTGAATGCGACGTCTGCCACAAGTTCATGAAGACCCCCGAGCAGTTGCTGGAACACAAGAAGTGTCACACGGTCCCAACTGGAGGGCTGAAGTAAGGAACGCAGAAGTGAAAAAGCCATACCCCCAAATTCCCTCCACCCCCGCCCCCCTGAACTCCCAATTCACCCACTTCCCAGCGCCCTGTCTTCCTCCTTCCCGACTCCCTCTCCTCCTCCCCTCACCTTTCTCACCCTGTGTCCACTTCTCCGTGTCTCTCATATCTCCAGCTCTCACATCCATTCAAATGCTCCTCCATTACTGCATTCACTCCATTTTCCATATCTCCTCCCTTGTTCACTCATCCCTTATTCTCTTTCCTCTCTTTGCACACTTATCTATCAGTTCTTCCCATGCTAGTCCTGTCAGGGAGGTTCAAGAAGGGCATTTCAACCGATAAAGGAGTTAGAGGAAGGAGTTCGATGACCAGTTCATTTTGAGGATTTGTGGCGGTCGAATGGCTTTTGCTTTCAGGAGAAAAACATGGATAGTTGATTTATTTGAAAAGGTGAGGATGAGGGCACCAGCATGCATTTGTTACCCTCTTTCAACTTCTCCCTTCACAGTCAGACTGGTAGTCTATTGATCTGACTCACCTTTTTAGTGTAAAATGATGATTCAATAAATCAGTTTTTTACTATATACAAGTTGTGTAAAACGGAGAACGACTCACCAATTCACTGAATGGGTGCTTTACAGTCCCTCTGTACACTGAAAAAGTTTGGATATGACATCAAAAGATGAATGTGAGAGAAGAGATCAATATTTTAGCTTCCATTTCCAGGTACTTGCATCTAGATCTGTTAAACAGCTTAGAAGATGGCACCTCTTGTTTGAACCCACCTATTTTTCAAGTGAGAAATATTATTGGAACGTGACTGACAGGAGTTTTTTGTTTCCCAGGTGTGTCCTATTACATTGGTTAGTAAAACAATAAATAGCACTGAATGTCAACTCTCAGTTTCAGCTCTGGTTTTCGCCTGTGCAGGCTGCATTCATAGTTGAAAAGGTGTAACCACCATGAAGACCAGAGAGCAGTCTATGGGAGAAAAGCAAGCAATTTTGAAGCTGAGAGAAGATGGAAAATCAATCAGAGCCACTGCACAAACATTGACCATAGCCGTGCAACCATTTGGAATTTCCTAAAGAAGAAAGAAACCACTGGTGTACTGAGCAACCGACATTGAACTGGTAAACCACGGAAAACGTGCAGTTGATAACAAATACATCGTCAGAACTGTACAGAGAAACCGTAAAACAACCATCAGTGACATCACCAACAACCTCCAGTGGGCAGGAGTGCAGGTATCACAATCCACCGTTCCCAGAAGACTTTGGGACCAAAAGTACAGAGGCTTAACTAGAAGGTGCAAACCACTCATTGGCAATAAAAATTGGAGGGCCAGATTGGAATTTGCCAAAAAGTACAGAGACATGGCTGAAAAGTTCTGGGACGAAGGTTTATGGACTGCTGAGATGAAGATTAACCTTTACCATAGTGATCCAAAGGCTAATGTGTGGACAAAGAAAGGATCTGCTCATTATTCCAAACACACAAGCTCATCTGTGGCACACGGATGACGTAATGTCATGGCTTGGGCTTGCAAGGCTTCTTCCGGGACAGGCTCATTGATCTTCATAGATGATGTAACACATGATGGCAGCTGCAAAATGAACACACATGTCAACAGAAACATTTTGTTCGCCAATTTAAAGTGAGATGCTACCAAACTGATTGGAAGATCTTTCATTATACAGCAGGATAATGAACAAAACACTGCCAAAACAACCAAGGAGTTCATCAGGGGAAAGAAGTGAAAGGTTTTAGAGTGGCCAAGACAATATCCAGACTTAAACCCATTTGATCATGGATTTTACCTGCTAAAGGGATGACTGAAGGGAGAAACTCCCTGAACGAAACAACAACTGAGAGAGGCTGCAGTGAAAGCTTCAAAAAGCATCACGTAAGAAGAATGCAAAGGTGATGTCAGTGGGTTGCAGGCTTGATGCCATCATTGCAAGCAAAGGATTTGCAACTAAATATTAAGCCTTATTGACTTTAATCAATTTTAAGTCTAACTGCTCTTACTTTCGCTTACCTGAAACTTTGGTGTGGCAAACTATGCTGTCTTCTAAGTTTTTTTTTTTTTTTTTTTTTTTAGATCTAGATGTAAATACCCAAAAATAAAAGCTGAAATACTGATCTCGTCTCATATTCATCTTTTGATGTCACTCCCAAATGTTTTCAGTACACATCAAAAATTAAGGAATTGGCCTGACTGTTCCGGTACCTTTGGAGGGGACTGTATATACAAGTTAAACCATTAGATACACTGATAAGTCTAAAATAATTAAGCACAAAAGTAACCTCGAAGAAAGACAAAACTTTCATTTTGGTATTTCTATATTTCAACAAAACATTTATGCCATTGTCAGGAAGTGCAGTGCATTCTTCAAAATGGGGAGAATAAATAGTGTAGACAGGTCACAAGACAATGCAAAAACATCTAATCCAAGACAAATAAGTTACATTGTGTCAATACAGTGCATCCAATCCAAGATGGTAGTGTTAAAAAAAAAAACCCTATCGAAACAATACCAATTCCTTGCTGGCTTTTATACCATGACTAAGTATTGAACTGTTATGTTTTGTAGCCAATGCTTCTTTGAACAAGAGCTCATTCCAATGTCTAGCTGAATCTGTTATCTTAGTTTTGTTTATAAAAAAGTTATGAATAGGAATGGGATGCTCCACATTCATTCGATTAGGCAAATCTGGTTCATACAAAAAAACAGGCTATCAAGAATTCTTTATGTTCCATGACTTTCGAAATCAAGGACTCCGACGACAAATGACTGACATCTGATGCCAACAAAATCAAGCAGCTAAAAGCTCTGAAACAGAGGTTTGTAATTCTTAAAACTGGACGAAGGTAATGGCGTTGTTCTCCTGCAAAGGAGTTCTTATTTCGATGCAATTGGGAAAATGTTTTCTGAAAAAAGTGAACTTTGTGAAATGTCTGAGGACTATGCCTCTACTTCGGTGGCCGACGGGGACAAACGCACTGCAATGGCCCAAAACATGTTTGATAGGAGAAATGCGCTGCAAAAATAGGAACGATGCAGACTCAAAAACACGCAAACCACAAGAGCAAATGCAAGAGAAAAATGCTGCATATCCACATCAACACAACGAAAGCAACACAACGAAAGCTCTCCCAGCCGCTATGGAGAGCGCCAACTAGAACAGCTTTTACTTTTGACCTGAGCAAGACTAGCTAAGTTAGCTTAGTCAGCAAAAAGGCTTTCTAGCTAGCTAGCTAACGTTAGTTTGCTTGCTTAGCTAGCTAGTTCACTAGCCTCGCTAGCTAACAGTTATATTTGGTGCATGGAAGTCAACAGAAAATAAGTGAATAAAAATTATCCATTATTTCGTTATCTCACTTGGCTAGAGTTAAACCGCGAGGATTTATATTTTACCTAATATAACCGTTTGCAAGCTGGGCTAGTGAACACGCTAGCTAAGCAAGTGAACTAACATTAGCTAGCTAGCTGGCTAGAAAGCCTTTTTGCCGACTTAATATAAATCCTTGTGGTTCAACTCTAGTTACGTGAGAGAAATAATGGATTTTTTTTTTTTTTTTTGGCATCTCCAATCCCACCCGAATCTTGAATGCCCAATTTGAGAGCTATGGACAAGTTTGCTTGTATGCGACCCCATGTTGCCAACTCGGGAGAGAGGGACAGTTCTTGGCTCTCCTCCGAAGCATGCCCCCGTCAACTACTGCTTCTTTACCCTCATAGGTCGAAACTTCACAGGTTCAGAACGAGGACTGAGGATACCCGAACATGAGCAAGCTTAGAATCTTACTGAAGAACGCCCAGCTGGCCAACAGGACGTGCTTGAGCAACAAACAAAGCAACTATTTTTAATATCCCGGCAGTCCCTGGCCAATTAATTTCCCTGCAGCACGAAGCCAATTGTGTGCTGCTCTGAAAAGCTGCTGACCACTGCCATCTGGTACGACCGGGGATCAAACCCGTGTCGTGGTGGTCACTACTACTCCGCAATGCGGCACCTTAGCCAAGTGAGCCAACCTGGCAGCTTGACAATTTTTTATTCACTTATTTTCTAGTGACTTCTGTGCACCAAATATAACTGTTAGCTAGCTACAGCCCCAATTCCGAAATAGTTGGGACGAAGTGTAAATTGTGAATAAAATCAAAATGCAATGACTTCCTGATCACGAGCCAATGTTTTTTTACAATAGAACATAGATAACATTTCAAATGTTGAAACTGAGACATTTTACATTTTTATCCACAAAATGAGCTTATGTCAAATTTTCCGGCAGCAACAGTTCTCAAAAAAGTTGGGACAAAGGCAAAAAAGGGCTGAAAAAGTAATTAATATATAAGAGAATCCGCTGAAAGAACATTTGGCAAGTAATTAAGTTAACTGGCATCAGGTGTGTAACATGATTGGCTATAAAAGGGATGTCTTAGAGAGGCTGAGTCTCTCAGAAGTAAAGATGGCCAGAGGCTCTCCAACCTGTGAAGGCTTGCGTAAAAAAATTGTGGAATACTTTAAAAACAATGTTCCTCAACGTCAAATTGCAAAGGCTTTAAAGATCTCATCATCGACAGTGCATAACATCTTCAAAAGATTTAGAGAAACTGGAAAAATCTCTGTGTGTGTAAGGGACAAGGCCGAAGACTTTTACTGGATGCCCGTGATCTTTGGGCCCTCAGACGCCACGGCATCACTCACTGGCATGATTCTGTCATTGGCATTACTAAGTGGGCCCAGGAATACTTCAAGAAACCACTGTCAGTAAACACTGACCACCGTGCCATCCACAGATGCCACCTAAAGCTCTATCATGCAAAAAGGAAGCCATTGTTGAGCATGATCCAGAAGCGCCGCCGTGTTCTATGGGCCGAGGCTCATTTAAAATGGACTGTAGCAAAGTGTCCTGTGGTCAGACGAGTCCAAATTTGACATTCTTGTTGGAGATCATGGGCGTCGTGTCCTCCAGGCTAAAGAGGAGAAAGACCACCCCTCCTGTTATCAGTGTTCAATTTAAAAGCCAGCATCTCTGATGGTATGGGGATGCATTAGTGCATATGGTGTGGAACACATTTGCATGTTTTAAAAAACACCATGAATGCTGAAAGGTATATAAATGTTTTAGAGCAACATATGCTCCCCTCCAGCGGACATCTATTCCAGGGAAGGCCTTGTTTATTTCAGCAGGACAATGCAAAACCACATACTGCAGCTATTACACAGCATGGCTTCGATATAGAAGAGTCTGTGTGCTGAACTGGCCTGCCTGCAGTCCTGATCTTTCACCGATTGAGAACATTTGGCGCATAATTAAACGAAAAGTCCTTGAAAGGAGACCCAAAACTCTTCAGCAGCTGGAAGCCTGTATTAAACAAGAGTTGGGATCAAATTCCAATGGCCAAACTCAAAATCCTGTCTCCTCAGTGCCCAGATGCCTCCACTCTGTGTTAAAAAGAAGAGGGGATGCTACACCATGGTAAACTGGCCCCTGTCCCAACTTTTTTGAGACCTGTAGCAGCCATCAAATTTGAAATGAGCTCATTTTGTGGTTAAAATTGTAAAATTTCCCAGTTTCAACATTTGCTATGTTATCTCTGTTCTATTGTGAATAAAAGACTTGCTGGTGTGATTTGAAAGTCATTGCGTTTTGATATTATTCACAATTTACACTTTGTGCCAAGTATTTCAGAATTGGAGTTGTAGAAAGCCTTTTTGCCAACTTAGCTAACTTAGCTTGTCTTGCTCAGGTCAAAAGTAAAAGCTGTTCTAGTTGGCGCTCTCCATAGTGGCTGGGAGCACTTGCGTTGTGTTGATGTGGATATGCAGCGTTTTTCTCTCGCATTTGCTTTTGTGGTTTGCGCATTTTTGAGTTTGCATTGTTTCTGTTTTTGCAGAGCGTTTCTCTTATGTTATGGACATGTTTAGGGCCATTGCAGCACATTTGACCCTGTCAACCACCGTACTTTACACAGTTCAAGACTTTGCAAAGCTTTTTACGGACATTACTACACAGAAGTGAAATTGCAACAGAGGACTTACTATAAGGAGACTCGACCACAATCTACCAGACCTGCTCATACCCTTGAATTACCAAAAGTTCATAAGGACCTTGTAAATATTCCTAAATTTAGACCCATTATAGATACTATTGGTACTGCGTATTTTAATGTCGGTAAGTTCTTAAAGGTGTCATTTCACGCCTTCTTCATTAATTTTGTTATGGTCTCTGGAGTTATTGAATGCCCAGTGAGCAGTTTTTGGAGAAAAAAATGCTTTGGTTGGCCTACTTCACTCTGTTCTAGTTTGGTATGGAAAATGGCTGGGAAGAAACGACATGGATTGCGCCTCTTGCTCATGAATATTCCGTATGTAAATTAACTTGCCTCTGATTGGGTAACTGTGCCCCCCCACAGCTGTATCGAGAGGTGTTTCTCCGTCCGTTTGATTAGTTGTTACAGACATAAGTTCACAATGCGGGTTTCTAAATTGCTCTCAATGGCCTCAGAGATACAGCCCTACCTGTTTGATCTTGAATCCGAGGAGGAAACAGAAGCAGCACAAGAACCGCTACCAGAACGTTTATCAATGAACGTTTCGGAATGGTAATATTTGCATGTCAACTTTGATTTTCTTCAAGAGGCGAACATTTGTCGCGATCATCATCATGGCCTTCCACGTTGCACTAAACTGCGGGAAACATTTTAAAATAAAGGTTTGTTTCTTTACACCATCAACAGTCTTGGCAACCTTCCTGGTAGCTGGTCTAGTGCTAGTCTATTCCCAGATTACCTGAAGACACAGCACGCCGTTGGATGCAGTTGACCGAGATGTAGACATGTCAATTCGCTAGCATTATGGCTTGAATTCCAGGCTACCATTGTACACCCGAAGATCATTAGCTCATGTCATAGCCTACCAATTATTACATAGGCCTAACAAACACACTTACCTATATTTTGTCAGGTGCACATGCGGTATTTGTGCCAGAATGCACACAGAGGAGGAGAATGTGTGCTGCCAGGAGACTCCGCCGGTAATTAAGACTAAAGCTGCTTTCACACCGAACGCGAAACAAATTTTTCGCACGGCAGATTACGTTCAAAGTCGATGCAAAGATGCAAACACACACACGTTTCTTATTCGCGTCTTTGGATGGACTTTGAATGTAATCTGTCCTGCGAAAATTTGTTTTGCGTTCGGTGTGAAAGCATAAAAAGGCATGGCTTTGGTTGATACATATTTGTTGCTATAGGTTACTCAACGTTGTTTATTTTTTTCACAAATGTAACTGTTCAGGTGGTAAGAGTGGGTATTGGTGTCGCCCATTCTTCTTATCACCTGAGCAGTCACATTCGTGAAAAACAAACAACACTGAGTAACCTATTGCAACAAATATCAACCAAAGCCATTCCTTTTATGCTGCTTTCACACCGAACACGGAACGAATTTTTCGCACGGCAGATTACATTCAAAGTCAATGCAAAGACGCGAATACACGCGTTTCTTATTCGCGTCTTTGCATGTACTTTGAATGTAATCTGTCCTGCAAAAAATTTGTTTTGCGTTCGGTGTGAAAGCATAAAAAGGCATGGCTTTGGTTGATACATATTTGTTGCAATAGGTTACTCAATGCTGTTTATTTTCACAAACGTGACTGTTCAGGTAGTAAGAAGAATGGGCGACACCAATACCCCCATTACCTGCATGACCCTCCACCCGAGATTAAAACCAGTCTGTTTCAATATCTATTCTCTTCAAAGTGTTACCTCCTGCTGGCTGCCAATGATTTGGTGGGCGGTCGCAAGTCAAAGTGGGCGAGACCAGAGCGAGACCATGAATAATAATTCACAAACCTGTGTAGGTTTGTTGAGCTTTTCTGATTCGCCCATTTTTCCTTTATTTTTTTCAGTTCGCTATTACACAGAGTGGGGATTGATATTCATGTTCACACGCAGCATGCATACGCAACTCATGTTGACCGATGGCGCTTCAGAAAGAACACGTAATATATGGTTTCCAGTGGGATGACACATTTAACACGTCTTTTGAATCCAATTGCAGAAAATGAATATCAGTTGGAAGATAGTTTTAATGCTCTTGAATGTATGCCGTCCTCTGTTTTTGACGAAGGTTACAGATGTATCTCACTGATGTAGAATCACTGTTAACAAATATACCATTGACAAAAACCGTTAATTGTTTTGAGGAGAGTTTACGTGAAGAAACTATTAATACTACATGTCCTAAATCTACACTGAAGAAATTAATTTTGGATTCTTGTACCGAAACTGTTTTTTTTTTCATTCAATGATAAGTTGTATAAACAAACTAATGTACTGTCAATGGGTTCTCCTTTAGCTCCAACTTTGGCAAACATTATTATGAGTGAATTAGAATCACATCTTATTGATAGTCTTGTAGAACCTGGTATCATTAAGAGGCTTACCAAAGAAAATGGCCCAGCTGTAACAAAAGTTTGTTAGATCTCTACTTTTTCAAAGAACCAGCAACACACAATTGAAAACTCATTTGGTTTGTCTCTGGGTTTGTTACAGGCTGTGCGATTTTTTTTTTTTTTTTTTTTTAGTTTGGTTCTGGTGAAAATATATAGACTTAAAAGTGTGGTGGTATGAAGTTTTGCGGGAATGTGGCATGTTTTTTGATTTTGTGTTGCTGGTTATTTGCAAAAGGTAGACATCTGACAAACTTTTGAGACAGCTTGGCCATTTTCTTTGGTGGGCCTAATGAAGTTTTATTTACGGTATGTAGATGCCACACTTGTATGAGCCAAGCCTTGTAATTTTGACCTAATCCTTGGTAAACTGAGTCCGTTTCATCCTGAGCTTTGCTTCACTAGTGAATACTTTGTGGATGAGAATGATGTTAATTTTTTGGGTAGTAAAATTAGGGGCTCAGACATGTTTGTGTTCAGAAAATCTACCCACACAGGCCAATACACTTATGCAGATGGTCTCCAACTTAAGGTGGCTTGGATGAAGGCTATGGTTAGTAGGACATACAAAATATGCAGTAATGTCAGTCTGTTTCACATAGAGCTCAAACAGATTGTCATTTATGACTTGGAATGGCCACTCAAAGTCTTTTGCCAGTGAATTTGTTAAAGTATGCTGAAAGATTGACTTGTCTTAAACAAATCCGAGTAGATTTTGATATACCTGCAGTTTATTTAAACTATCATAACTGGAAAATGGGGAAAGAATCGTCCATGAACACCTGAACAAAATTAAAAGATTACTTTGTAAACTTTTTAGTTTTTCCATGTCTTGGAACTGTGTTAAAACAAGTACCTTTGTCAATCACAAAGACAGAATGCCTTGGGAATAGAAACGTTTTGTTGTGCATCAGTTTTTTCGCCCAATTTGTAATGCTTTGCATGTCGGTAAAACAGAATGTTGTTCAGTTGAAAGGTTAAAAGAACAAGCTATTGGTTCGAGTGAAATTTGCTCACACATCCTTTGTGTGAATCCTTTCAGCATCGTAAAGACATTTCAGATTTGCCCAATCGAATGAAAGGGGAGCCTTTCATTCCTATTCCTAACTTCCGGTTAAACAACACTAAGATAATAGATTCAACTAGGCAGTGTAATGAGCTCTTGCTCAAAGAAGCATTGGTTATAAAACATAACAGTCCAATAGTTAATCACAGAATAAAAGTCATCAAGGAATTGATATTGCTTTAGTCTGTTTTTATCCTCTCCTTTTTGAAGAATGCTCTGTACTTCCTAACGATGGCATTAATGTTTTGCTGAAATACAGAGATACCAAAATGAAAGCCTGGTCTCTCTTCGGAGTTACTTTCGTGCTTTACGTACAAGTCACTGTTGTGGATTCAGTTACTGATGGGAATTTACTGTGTAGTGAGGATGGTGGTTCGCTGGCTCACTGACCAGATACTAACAGTCAGTGGGGCCGCGCTGCATTGCAAAGGACATGATGGTTTTCTGATAGGTCATTTAGGAATAGATAAATAGAACATGGTTCAGAAAGCTTAAGAAGACGAGCCACATCATTGCATCTTCTGCTGGGTTTCCGTTCTAGCTATTACTTCATTTATTCATTGAAGCCAGAAGACTAATCAGGCACAAATTTAATGGGCCCTTGGCTCCAACTGTTGACTTCTGAAAAAGTGGAACAGTATTGCCTAGTTATTCACTCACTGTGAGTCGGTTAATGTGGCGCATATGTGTTGCCTTTTTTCCCGTTACCACTGCATTCATCCTTCAGCCTTTAATAAATAATTAGCTTTGCCTAATGAAAAAGTTGCGACCGTCAGTCCCACTGATGTATTTAAAGTAATTAAATGATTGATACCTGTTTGCTCATGTGGAATTCATTTACATGCAAAGCAAAAAGTCTTTGCGTTATATTTTTCTTCCATTGCAAAGGCTGCCCGTACTGCTTATTGTGTGTCACCGTGGAGTTATTAGCAAGCCGGGATCTTTTCATTCATTGTCCGTAATTAAATATTGATTCATGACTTTTAGTGGCTTCCATGAATAATGTGCTAATGCAGGCCATACGCTTGCAGCCAATCAAATACCCATTCATTTACTCTGGTGGTAATCAGAGCGCCATTGTGAGGGAGTCAAGAGTCTTCCTGTCACTCACGGTCTGGGGTGACGCCAGCCTTGACTGCCCCCAGACCGCCAGATGTGGAGTTTGGGGGAACGGTGCGACGAAGCGTGTCATTTCTCCTCAGTGGGAAATCCCAGCCCCTTTTTGGCATGAAGGCAAGATGTTCTCTGTGTCATGCAAGTTGGCCTTGACTTCTACATTTTTTGCTCTGAGCGCTTACCTCATTCCTGCTCTCTCAAAGACCAAGTCACCAAATAAACATTCTCTCTCCCCCCCACCTGTTATCACAAACCCTCAATGCATTGAGTGGTGTGGGGACAGTATTTGAACTATGCCACTGAAAATCAGCTAAGATATACTTCCTCTGTAAGGTAAAAAAAAAAAAAAAAAAAAAATCACCAGGATGGTATTAGCACTATGCAGACTTACATCTGGAGCAAATGCATGTGTTCTGCTGGTAGCTGATCAAACACATTGCGAGAATAATAAAGAAAAGCATCATCTGTTGCGTGTGTGGGGGTTTTCTGTGGAAGAAAACTTTTTTTCTGAGGGCCTGCATGCCTGTTGCTAAGATATTTCCTGTCTGTCCAACCAATCAGATCTAAGGCTGAAGGTCGTGCCGGGTATGGGTTCTGGTAACTACGGTGGAGCGTACTCAGATTTAGTTAGCTCATGGCCTCAATTGCCCTGTGTGTACAGTGTTTTCGAGGACAACCATGTAACCTGTGGAAGAGTAGAGCTACCATTCAGTCAAGGAGATGATCTTGCCCACTGACGGCACTTTGCACACTTGAATTCTGTCTCTCCGTTTCCTGTGTTTCTTAGGTATAAGCCTCTCTTGTCATTGACATTTGTGGCCAGGCCCTAGCTTTGGTTGGGGGTGGGGGGAGGGGAAGGTGAATGGGGGGGTGGCGGCAGGCTTTGACTGAAAGGCGATAGGCTAGAGGGCGAGGGCTTAGGCCCGCAGGATTGGCAGAGGCCGGAGGTGGGCAGAATCCTGTGGGGGGTGGGGGGGTGGGGTCGGGGGTGGTTGAGGCAGATCAGTCTCTGGCGCAGTGGTGGTTTTTAGGGGAGAAAGCGAGGCTTCACCAATGGTTTCTGAGGTGATTCTGTTCTGCAGGGTTTGTGAAGCGCTTTGGGGCCCAGAGCAGATGAAAGGTGCTATTTAAATGTAAGTGCCATTCATTTATTCCATTTACCTACACATAAATCCTGTTCCCAGCTGTGCCTGCAGCCGCACCAACACTCTCGCACGTACACATGCACACGAGAGCCAGAGTCACTCAGGACAGCAAGCCTTGCTAACTCAGGTCTCTGCAAGGCTTCTCCTCCACCCCACAATAGGAGCCTGTTTAATGTTCTGCACAACGTGCACTAAAACCTATGGTTTAACTGCCGCATCTATCTGTCTCTGTGCATGTGTGTGTGTGTGTGTGTGCGTGTGTGCGCGCGTGTGTGTGTGCGTGTGTGTGTGCTCGCATTTTCCTTTTCAGATGTCCCTTCTGCATCTACTCCACCAACCGGCCAGCTGCCATGGAGTGTCACCTGAGAACGCACTACAAAATGGAGTATCGCTGTCGTATCTGCCAGGCCTTAAAGCCTAACCAACTGGAGTTGGAGAGGCACGTGCGGGAGCACCGGCTGGGCAACCACTACAAGTGTGAGCAGTGCGGTTACCTGTCCAAGACCGCCAACAAGTTGATCGAGCACGTGCGCGTGCACACGGGCGAGCGGCCCTTCCACTGCGACCAGTGCGGCTACAGCTGCAAGCGCAAGGACAACCTGAACCTGCACAAGAAACTGAAGCACGCGCCGCGGCAGACATTCAACTGTCTCCAGTGCTCCTTCTCCACCACCCACCCCTTCGTATTCAGCCGCCACGTCAAGAAGCACCGGGACGGTGAGGAGGAGGATGGGGAAGGGGAGGGGCCTAGGCCCGGCCCTGGGGCGGAGTTAGGGGCGGGGTCAGGGGGTGGAGTCCCCTCCCTCGGCGTGTCGGCCTCCCGCGCCTTGCAGTCTGTGGCACTGTCCCTCTCCGGGAAACGGCGGGAGGCTGCACGAGCCCCACGCTACCTCTCTACCAAAAGCTCCCCCTCCTCCTCCTCCTCCCCTTACTCGCTGCGTTACGAGGAGTACCGGAACTCAGAGCTGGCCCACCTCATCCCCCTCACCACGCTATTCTCCTCGAGCCAGTCTAGGGGAGAGGGAACATTCCAGGGCCCTTCCCTGCCCTCCTCCAGGCCATGCCCAGCCTCCTTCTGCTCCTCCCCCTCCCCTTCCCTCTCCCCCGCCTCCTTCAAGCACTCCTTTCTGGGCTACCTGGGGCTCACCGCGCGAGCGGAAGTCATTTGAGGCGCCTCCTGCCCCCCACTGGAGAATGGCTGGAATTGACTTTTCCAATGTGGTCAGACACTTCCTGTTCGGTTATCATAACGTCGGGTTTAAATAAGAAAAAAAGAAGGTACTAAAATAAATGCATTTATTAAATAAAGGCTATATATGCTTCAGTTAAATCAAAGCTGCTCCTCTTCTCCATTAATTGAAGACTATTATTGTTATTGTTGTTTTTTACAGTTTTATTTTTATTTGTATTTTTTTACTCTGATATCAAGTTGTGACTGACCAGGAAATCCTCTGCATTACCTGAAAGTGTGTCCTTTTAAAGCATATATTGAGGAGAAACAGAAATGTTTGTGCTGCATACATGTTTTTTTTTTTTTTTTTTTGTCTTAATCAAAGCATTAGAAAGCATGCTTGTGTATATTTTCAGGTTTTGATTATTATGCGCACTCCCTGTCGAAAACTGCCAAACTCACAAAAACTAACTGTTATGAAGTGTTTTTCCAGTTTTCCAAAACAATGTCTCCCTCAAAACTAATCCGCTTTCTTTATATATTTTTACAGGCTCCTAGCAGTTTTTAAAACTTGTCTACCACAGGCGTTCAGCCATCTGCAGAGTTTAAGATATTTCAGGTCGTAACTTACATTTTCATTTGTTGCATAAGTAGTCACAAACTGGGGTTTTAATGGATTTTTCAAGGTCCAAGCAACAGTGAAATTACAAGAATGTCCAGTCAGACAAATATTCAATGGCGATGATCCATTTTAAGACTGGAGAACTGTTCAAAATCCGCGCACAAGATCTAGTAATACTTGTAAGTATTTGGATAGTGGCTCAAATTAAAAGGGCTGTAATTTCTGCATCTTTCACTCAATACCTATCGATTACTTCGGCATTAAGTGTGAACATGCAAAAATTTCAGTCCATTAAAGTGGTGTCACTGTCCCAATACGGTGGACATACCCTTAAAATCAGGAAAATAACTCAGTTTCTTGTCTTTCAATCATATTTTATTCTTGAAAAGAGGTACAAGATTCATAAGAAACAAAAAGAAATGATTAAACTTTGTACACGT
The DNA here is from genome assembly GCA_029692085.1 of Gymnothorax javanicus. NCBI lineage: Eukaryota > Metazoa > Chordata > Actinopteri > Anguilliformes > Muraenidae > Gymnothorax > Gymnothorax javanicus. The sequence goes on from CM056201.1 coordinate 70,950,626, forward strand.
GCTAGCTTTTGACACTTATTCAGCCGCGACTCTATACTAAAGTGGGCTTTGCTGTGTAGTATAGTGGGTAAAGCCTCACTATGACTTAAGATTGTTTAGGATTCATTCCAGCACTTGACTCAGAACATAATATGTCACAGAGTATTTTAACTCACCCCAAAATGTTCCAGTGTATCATGGAGGCAACAGGTGGTGGGAATTTGCCCTGTATCCACCCCCGTCCCTCGAGCAGTGCCGATATTATGGTGCTTTTTCAAGCTTTTGAAATTTGTATAATAATTGTTCCAAAATGACTCGAATGAATGTATTGCTTTTTAATGTAAAAATGGAGATTGATTCTGAGGTAGATGTGAAGAGCGGTCTTTCAGATATTGGTGGCCTTCTGTTTTAGCGTTCTTTTTTCAAACAAGCTTTTGTTTTTAAAGTATAAAATTTTGATCCAAATAGTTTCCAAGAGAATAGGGTTGGTTGAGTTGTGTGGTGAACTAGAAACTGTTCCTTCCCACAAATCAGTTTGATTGTCTGGGCCCCATCAATTTTTGTGAGGTATAATGGGATATTGTCACGTGTATTGCCCCATTCAAAATCAACAGAGCACTTACCATCATGTTTTATGGTTTGAAGTTGCACTTGCTTTGGACTACCTAGTAGTCAAAATATTTTATAAAAGAACAGCAATTTTAAGTTTCCAGTCTCTTCAGTTGTCCAGTTGACTGGATTAGTGTACCGGACAGCATTCAGCCTCACAAGGATGCTCTAAAGTTAGCTGACAGTGAATTGTGCTACATGTACCAAAAAAGTATAGCAAAACTGAAATGAATGATTCTGTCGTGGTATCAATTTATGCGCTTTTTGTATTGTTAAATCTAGGGGTGGGAATTGATAAGATTTTATCAATATCAATGCCATTGTCGATTCTGCTTATCAATCCAATTCCTTATCAATTCACCTAACGATTCCTGAGTAGTTTTTTGAGGGGAAAAAAAGTAGTTCTACACAGTCTTCCGCACTAAAAGCAGCCATTTTATTTTTTCCAAAATGATGTCTGCACAAGACTGACCATGAACATATTCAACTTGAACATACTGAACAATAGGTAGAAACAACATACAGCCTAAATAAAATAGACTGATACAATAAATTAAAAAGCCACACACACAGTCAGGAATAAACCATCTTCTTAACACTTGAACATGCTAAATTACTGCTTAGCCTAACACTCCTTTTCTTAAAAGGATATTAAATGTAAGGGATATAACCAGTGGTGTACTATTTTTTTGTAGTGGGTATACTGTGAAACTCACACTCACCCGTCTCAGAGCAATATACGCGCAGTGCAGTGAAAAAGTATTTGCTCCCTTCCTGATTTCTTACTTTTTTGCATATATATATATATATATATATATATATATAAAAAAATAATGTAAATAAGCCTACCTCTATAAACAGAGGTATGGAAATGATTAATTTTTTTATGACCAGATAATGAGTGAACAAGCTTGAAAAAATTGCCTTGAGAGATGATAGGACTTTGGGACATAGGCTGGACCCCTCTTAAATTCCATACATTAAACAACATTTTGCGACCGATGTCTCTCTTTTTTTTTTTTAACTATTTTTTTAACTAACTTTTTGTAATTAACACTAAACCACCAATAACAATGGAAACACGACACATTTTTAATATAAAATATTATATATATTTTAAATATAAAAAGTTGTGTACTGTTTATGACTGTCACTGCACCACTGCAGGCACACGCCATTATCATCGAATTTCTGCATTTTCAGGAAAACCCAGCCTGTACATGCAAATATATATACACTTACAAGTCAAAAGGCGCACTGAAAAAAATGTGTTTTCATGATTTTCGAAGATATTTAAGATGTGATCGAAGAAACGGAGCCCAAGATTTTCGGTTTGCGTAAGCGCAGAACCGCGAGGTAGCATATTTTGATAGGTAGCAAAAATTAACAGATTACCGGCAGTAGTTTCAGGGGCAAGTTGGGCAACTTTCTGAAAACACTGAAAGAGTGTACTCTGCCGTTGTTTTCGTTTCACACTTTATATCTTTAGGTTATTCATTCGCATTTGAGCAGAGAATGTCCGCCAAGCAAGTTTGTTGCTGTTGCCTAGCAACAGGTCGCAGACTCGCTGGCGATGGAAGCCCCAGAGGTCTAGAAGTCGTGCTCCAATCCTAACACAGATGGGGTCCGGGGTGAATTTAATTAACGCCTTAAAGTTCCGTTACAAAATGATGTTGTTAAGTATCCTCACACATTTTAAGAGGGTATTCGCATATCATTGACATTTTCTAGTGGGTATACGGCGTATACCTGCCTATCACGTAGACTACACCACTGGATATAACAGTGAAAATACATAAGTCCTCTTTAGAAAAATAGGCATTTGTTTCCGGTAACATTTTAAAAAAGCAAATATCGTTGCTTTAACTTATTGTAAGCTTAAACCAAATGTCAGCACTCCTTTTCTTAGAAAGGATATAAAATGTAAATGAAGTAACAGTGATAATACACAAGTCCTCTCTTTAGAAAAATAGGCATGTATGCCTCAGATAACATTTTGAAAATGTTTTGAAAATACTTTCACTGTTACTGTAAACTTGTCAGACAGTCAGAGTGCACAGAATTAACATCAACAATTCTTATGTAGCAGATGAACCGATTAAAATTTGGTTGAATCTGAACACTGCATCGGGTCCTGAACCGCATGTTGCTCGTATCAGCTTCCTTACTAACCTAGCGCATTAAAATTATAAGCGGTTCAGTCAAAACCTTAAAGTAGACATGTATTGATTTGAAATTTTATTTTAAAAATTGTCGTATTCAGCATCATCCGAAAGGGCTTGCAATGCTCTCACTAACTACCAACATTCTTTACCTGGAGTTGATCGTCGAACACAGCAATCAAAAAAAAAAAAACGGGCTGTTAGCAACCCCCAGTATAGCCCTGGAACAGCACTGAGAATCGGGCCAAGAGCGGTGACGTTACTCATTGGATCAATTGTGACGCTTAGACTATCGTATGTGTATTTTGCATTGCAAGCAAGATGTCGAAATCCACTTAAAATGTCAAAATTTTCACTTGACTTGGACTTCGTTGAGGAGTATGATTCCAGTACAAGTTCAACAACTAGCGGCAGAGTTGTTACAATGAGAGGTGGGAGAAATGGAGACTGAGGAAGAAATTGGCGACAATAAGGATGCAGCTGAATGCCAACTGCTAGCTACGGCCAGCGTACCAGCACAAACTGCAGTCTCGGACACGAGTGAGCGGGAAGTTTTGTAGTGTGTTCCCATAAACAATGTTGCTAATTTATTTAGTTGGTAGCATTGGCTGTCCTTGGTTGCCCCAGCTATGTAAGTTGTTAACGTAGTTTCATCTAAGCTTATAGGAAAACTACCCCAGAGCGAGAGCGGAGGAAACCCGAAGATGTACAAGCTCAGAATTTAACTGACTAGTGACCAGCGGGCTAACAGGAGGCCCTTGAGCAGCGAACAATACTGTAATCCTGTAATCGCGTACCGGCGGTCCATCCTAATGCATCTCGCTGCTGCGCGAAACCATTTGTGCGCTGATCTGAAAAGGCTATCAGGTACTCGCATATGAGAGGAGGAGCTGTTTATACCATTTTTTGCTAGAAAACTGGATGGAATTTCGGTACGTGAAAATAAAATTTTGGAAAGAATTCTGTATCCATCCTGCACTTTTTCTACTTTTTTATTTGCCAGAACGATTTAAAAAGGGGGCGTCAGTACATTTTGGTGGGTTTTTATAAGTGAGAAGGGAGTTAATAATTTAATACTAATATTTAATATCGCGAATGCATGCCCCAGCAACCCGGTGTGTTATCAGTAATATGGCTGTCACCATTATATGCCATTATTACGTATGGCAGCACTAAAAATTAAACTCTAAATTTTTTTGACTGGATGTACGCTTGACATTTTTACACAACCGAATGTTTCTCTGGATACCCAAACATCAAGGTAAGCAGAAAAAGCACTGTTTTCATACGTTATTGGTGGAGACTGAATACGGAATTCTTTCCAAAATTTTTTAATAAAATAAATTTTTTTTCCCTTCCTTCTGTCCCAGTTTTTTAAGAGCATGTTACCGGAAACAAAATATTTTTTTATTAGGCCTTACCGTCGTTGACGGAGGTCACAGTAGAGCTTGTTTGACTAGCAGCAGCAACGTTAGCTGTAGCACTCGTACGGAGACGGTCGAACACTCGACAATCCTGGAATTTCATTCCATGCCGAGTCGACAAATGCTTCAGCACATTTGTGGTATTTGCGCCTTTACATGAGATGACAGCGTTGCACCGATTGCACACGGCATTCTTCTCGTCTCTTTTACTAAAATGGAGCCAAGCTTTAGACTGCTTCTTCCTCTCCATGTTTCCTCATGGCTGAAGTATGTGTCGTAAATGCAACGTGACGTCGTGCAGGGAAATGAAAGAATCGTTAAGAAGAATCGATAACATTGGAGGTGTACAATTCCGATGGAATCAATCAGTTGGAACAGGTTCTAAGTCGGAACCGGTTTTCGATTCCCACCCCTAGTTAAATCTCTTGCAGTGGTATCAAACGGCAAAATACTCTTTAACCCTTTCCTTCTCTCCCAAGTTTGCCAGGGAAACTTAATATTAAATTTTCCTATTTTAGAACAGTTGAGCTGAATACTTTTGGAAGAAGTATATACTATATGTTTGTGTGTGTGTGTGTGTGTGTGTATATATATATATATATATATATATATATATATATACACACACACACACACACACACAGTAAAGTATATGAATATAAATACACTATATCCTGGATAGTTTAAAATTTGTCGCTTGCTTAACCTGTCTGTAACCATGGTAACATAATGTCATATCAATCAAAAAGTTTTATTTTTCAGACACACTGAATTTGGCCTCTTTGGGGGGGCTTGGCTAGGGTTAAAAACTGTTGGGCTGTTTTCCCCAATTTTGATTTTTGATTTCTGGTATAAAAATCAGAGGAAAAGTAAAATTTAAAAAATAGCCAAAAAATAAGCTTGGTTAGTGCAGTTGTTCGCTTTTAACCCAAAATGGAACAAAACTATGAAATTGTAAATACAGCCCACTTGGATTTGGGTGCATTGCTCACAGAGGTCAAATCCTGGGCATTGTCGCACAGGCTAAATACAGAACTGCATAAGGCAATTTTGCACAGTGCTTTTGTCTTGCACTATTTTATATTTGTCAATACAAAGGATTAAGAAACTGAACAAATAAGATTTACCAAGATTCAACTCTCACCACCGCTTCATATGGGGAAAAAAGGCTACTCAAATTTACAAATTGATATACTCTGGAAATGGGTACATGTTGTGTAAGATTTGAACTCTCAGATTTCCCAAGTGTTCTTTGAGCCAAAATGGTTTTCTCTGTGTAAAAGGATTGTTTGCTTCCATGTAATAGCGTTTGATTTCCCTTATTCTCATGTGCTTTATTCTGTTTTTGTTTGTGATCGAAATGAATTCTATAAATGGAGGGTTGTTAACACTTTAACGAAGAGAGGGGGCGGGAAGAAACTGGGATGCGCTTTTTGGATTGAATCCAATCGTTCATGAGTTAAGTCAGGGGGGCCAGGGTGCATTTTTTATATACAGTAGGTGACCTCTGACCTTTCCTCATTGTTCCTCTATGTAAATGTACAGCATGCTGCCCTTTTTGCTATGTTCTACTGGTCTGGAGCTCTCTTGGAGTTTGCAAAAAAAAAAACTCCCTATCCCTTTGCATTATGTTTTATACTCTAGTGCCACTTGGTGGTGGGGAACACCCCCAGACCCACTGAGAATGAGTCAAATTGATTTTGAGTTCCCAGGGGGAAAAAAGACAAGTAAAATAAAACCTGAAAAAGGTGACATCTTATTCGTCTGCCTTTGAAAATATGTTGTATAATCTAAGATGGCCACACTTTCAGACGGCTGGGCGTGTGACGGACAGACAGGCTCCAGCCTGTCCTTTCTTTACCAAAATTTCTAGGCACTTGGTTCCTGCTCTTATTTGCTCAAGTGTAAGCAGCACAGTGATTTAGAGTTACAGCTTAACTACCTTCTTGGCACTATGGCAGATGCATGGTATTACAGAGCCTAGCTATTAGTATTTACATTTCTTTGATCATTTTCCTAAAGAAAGGCCCTTTTTCTTTATGCATTTGGTCATGCACTTAGTGCTTGCCACTCTTTTGGTCTATTCAGTTTTACTCTGAGGCTGTGTTTTTTCTGCCTTGTATCTTTCGTTTTATTTCATCTTATTGAAACTGTTTAACAGGTATATTCTGTATAAAGCTTTTTTTATTACTTCATCTTCAAGGCTGTACAGGGTTGTTTGTGATGAATGATTATTAGATCATTTGTATTTTTTGTGTTAAGGTTGATGATTTGTTTTTATTTTTTTATTTTTTATTGTTTATGGCATTTTGATTTCAGATTGCCAGTTCTCAATGTAACACAATTTTGAAGTAAAGCTTACATCAGCTATTACAAAGCAGCATTTTGTTGTCTTGAATGTTCAGAAGTTCTTCAGCTAACATTAATGGTGTTTTTCACAGCTATGGGTCAATACTGGTCTGTTTACAACTTGCACATGAAGAGCATTTTCAATGGGTAGCAGTGTTACTTTAAGGTTCCATGAAAGGATATGTCCAAAGCTTGTCAGGCCATCTGCTGTTGCTGTATTTACAAACCAAGTGTTTTGATTGCAAGCTGGTAAGTTAAAAAAAAAAAAAAAAAACGTGATACTGCTTGGATGATTGTCAGAAGGCAGATAAATCTCTGCTTTGTTTGACTTTGACTATGGTGAAAGAAGCCTCCCCTACACACTTGCACGCACACACACACACACACACTCACTCCTCCAGGCAGAAGTGGGCACACTATGCTAATGCAAACAGATGAAGTGGGGCAGAGTGTTTGCCGACGTTAAGCGACCCATTTTTCAGAGGTCCTCGAAGCCTCAAAACACCATGATCCAAACGTCTCCTCCGATAGCATGGTAACACGCACTGTGTCTGGAGAATACTTACAATGAAAATAGAGGCTTTGAATATTATGCTGGCTTCTATCTACACATACATTACTGTGATGTCATGGCTGCAGTCTACACAAGGGCACGTTAACTCTGACATCAAAAATGAAGGGATTGAATAGATGAATCCTGTCATAGTTCTCAGCCATTTCAAAGAAGCCACATAAATTCAGTCTGTTTATTCCATTTGCACCCTTTTTGCAGTGAATGAGTCATTTTGCTTCAGTGTCATGCTTTGCATTTCACCTAAAAGAGAAGGCAGATTACAAAATTACTGTAACTGATCTGTTTGGCAATCTTTCTCTTTCATTGATCATAGTGTGGCGCAACGACTGGAGGCCGTTATGCTATGTGGCAGCGATTGCACTATTATGGTAAAAGGAAAAGCTTCAGGCACTGTTGAAATGATACATAAACTGTCCTGTCATTTGAAAGGTCTTAAAGAAAGCAAGGGAGGTACGCATATACAAGGCCTTCGAGAGCAGTGGATGAACTCCGATAACGCTGCAGTTGCTAACTTTAATAAAAACATTTTTTTCATATTTTCTGAAACTCATTCTATACTGATAGTTGTACATGAAACAGGTAATCTGTGTTTAAAAAAAAAAAAAAAAATCTGATACTTTTGGCTCCTCCCACTGCTTCTCATGGCATTGGTGAGAATCCACCGCTTTGGAGCAAAATTAACCAATCGGAGCCAGAAGGAGTTTTTAACATGGTGTCAATCACTTCTCGTACACACACAGTTCAGCCCCACTCCTCCTCACATGCTCTCTCCCTTTGTCAAGAGTCCAATATCATCTGCACCTTGTTCCAGAAGGGGGTTTAACCTGCAGTTGGTTCCCTTTTTTGTGGTAAAAATGTCAGAATACCCTTTCAGCTATCTGTAACTGAGGTCGTCTGAGAGTAAATTTGGATCCCTGTATGGCAGGCCTGTACAGTGAAAATTCATAGACTTCAAAATCTCTCAGTCTATACTTACAGTTTCTCTGTTGTCAACTGCTGCGCAACTATTATACTGGCAGGAGAAAAACCAAAGACTTGCAGAAAAGCAGTCCCCCAAGAGGGAGGTGGAATTTGGTTATAATAATTGCAACTTGCATAAACTGGACATTGTGTTGCTACATTGCTTGTTAGCAAGCTTCTACATTAGTCCTGGGCATTTATTTACTGCAACTGGGCTCCAGTTGTAATAATGTTAAAGCAATCTGTCTGAAGCAGAATTGTCACTGTCATTGTAACACTTAAAAACTGTGGCTCTAATAATCCGTGCCTATATGCGTTTCATAGCCTAGCATATTATTTTAGCTTTGCATACCTTAGCGCCATGTGGCAGTGATAATAACCCACATAAAGCTTATTCAGTGGCTATATGGTAAGCAGCTGGGAAGCAGACTGTCTTTGAGTGTTCACGGATGCAAAATTGCTTCTCTTTTTGTAGTTATCCACTTCCCTCATCCACTATCTGGACCTGGAGTGTAGTTATCATTGGAGACTAGGCTCTCATCTTGAACACTAATAATGTAAAAATGTTAAATGTTATTCATCACTTGGCAGCTTTTGTAACATGTGGCTAGTTACTAGGCTCGGTAGCTAATGCTAACTTATGTAGGTAAGGTTAGTACGCTCACTTGCTTGGCTGATATACAGCCTCGTTTCCTTATCTTTTGATTACCAAGCACAATTCCAATAACCTGGAGGTGGTGTATTTTGTCTGAGTGACATAAGGGTCTCAAACTGATCCGTGAAAGTGCAAAGGGGCTGCTGGTTTTTTATTCTAGCCAAGCAGAAGCACACCTGATACTACTAATCAACTGTGCAGGCTGAGATCAGTTGATTAAACTAGACAGCCCAGTCGGCCACGACCGCATGGGTGTAGCCCCCGAAAGCCCACTAGTCCCCTTTTTTGTACATTATTTGGCCAATATTGTTGCCATGGCAACCAAAATCTATAGGTGTCATAAGTGAAGTATAACACATGTCCATGCCAAATGTGAAAGTAATCGGTCAAAAATTACAGCCTGTAGAGCGTCCACAAGGAAGTGTCTATGAACGCAGACGCGGTGGCGGTGGCGGCGTCAGCAGTGGCGGCAGAGGAGACAACACGCATGAATCCAGAATAGCCGACCGACATCGTCCAGGGTTACAATTAATGGCTGCAGTGACAGCTTCTGCCAGTGAATCCCAATGTTGAGCGAGCAACTTTTGAAATATTTCAAAACTTTTCGAAACAATGGTTTGAATGTTTTGAAACCTTTCAAAGCTTAAAATTTGCCATCCCTACTTTCCGTTTAATCTGTCAGAACATAAGGTAAGGAATTTTTGTACATGGTCTTTATTGAAAACAACAAAGATGTTCACTGTTTCCATAAAATCTTAAAATAGTTTACATAAAATATTCAATATTCAGTTGATAAAATAAAGTTCAGTAAGAGGCCTGGGATGGCATTTTTTTTTAAACACAGTAGAATGAAGAATAGCCCCACTAGCCAGTGTCTACATCATAAAAAGTACAAAAAGGAAGGAAAGCAAATCAGAACTGATCTTAAACTTACAAAAAATTTTTCAAAATGATGAAGACGCCTCCATTGTTAGTTCATGGATTACTAATAAATTTTTGAAGAAGTGATTATACGTGTCCCTCAACAGACATTCAGCACATTTTCCACAGACTGCAGGACTCGACTGAGATTTTAACATAACTTGAGTGAGAACCCAACTAGGCTCGCCAGTTCCATATTACTATAGTGAATCTATCACTTCAGATACTCAATGACTCAATGGTATCTGCGCTAAATCAAACCTGCTCTTGAAAATTCCCAAGGTTTCTGCCTCAACAATATGGTCGGGCAAGCTATTCAACACAGATTACTCTCTGAGTGGAAAAATATTTTCTAATATCTGTGCTAAATTTACCCTTGGCCAACTTCAATTTGTGAGCCCGAGTTCTACTAACAAAACTTGGCCTAAGTAATCCTACATAATTCACTTTGTTAATCCCTTTAACATATTAAAAGACCTCAATTTTTTTTTTTTTTTTTTTTTTTTTTTTTTAACGTGTTATATGTAAGGTGAGTGAGGGCAATTTGGGAAATCGTCAATACAAAAAAAATAGCCGGTGTAGCACTGCTACACTTGTACTACCACACTTCCGGTGCGCAGCCGGCTAGTGCTTAGGCCAACTGCATGTGCTTGAAAACATTGAACAATAGCCATGTTATCATCTACATCAGCGCTTTTCAAACCTCTCCTGGAGAACCACTTCTCCTGCATGTTTTAGAGCTCTGCCTGCTCTGGCACAGGTGAGTCAAATGATCAGCTTGTTACCCATGAAGATCCTCGATGATGAGCGAATCATTAGAATCATCTGTGCTAGCAGGGAGAGATCTAAAACACGCAGGAGAGGTGGTCCTCCAGGAGAGGTTTGAGAAGCAGTGATCTACATAATCTGTGATTGTTCACGGCAACATCAAAAATTATGCGAGAAATTATATCAATCACCTGAATATTGCCATGGAAGGCCCTTGTAAAAACTTTGAGAAAATGACTGTAACACAGCTGAAAGCTTCTTAATACGGCTTCTACGCTTGGTATCAAACCTCCAAGTATCCGTAAGCAATCAAGGTAAAGTGACTATCCGCTGCTCGGCGAGACCAGAAGCGACTCGGCCGCTGAACTATCCCATAAAGCATTGGAAATGTTGTGTGACTGCAACATCAGGGCGTTATTTTGTATTGACGATTGCTCGAATTGACATGCTATGGGTGAAATAATTTAGAATACCACCCAGTGGTCTCATTAGCTTATTCATATGTTGTACATGCTTTTAGTTCATTTTGAGTTTGTGATTGCACATCATTAGCAACATTTGCATTTTGTGGACACAGAGTGTTTCTTTTTCATGCGGTTGCAAGGAAATCCATGTTATTTCACTGAAAAAAACATACACCATTTCAGGCAAATATTTTATAGATGGATATATATTTTTTTTGGCTAATTTCAAAAACCTCATTCATTTTTTGCATAGAAACTGAAGAGATAGAACCAGAAGAGTAAAACTGCAAACAAAATAACGACAGGGCTGTGACTTTCTGTTAGGGCCTGTCACCATCCAATCCATGTCAGTACTTCGATTTTTTTCTACGCATGTGTCAAAAAAGTGACTACGTCCTGTTGGTGCAATTGTTTTCTGCTGTTGTAAAAATTCTATGCGAAAAGATGAATGGGGTTTTCAATATAAATTAAATAAATGTATGGAAAATTTTGTTTTGCTTATTGCAATAATTTCGTTGATTACTCCAAGCCTTTTCAAAAAATAAAAGGCTTTGGGACCTTAAAAGGCGAATGCTGTTGTCGTTGTGTAAAGTTGAAGTAATATGGAACTATATCACCCACCATTCTTTGATCATCGTCTCATTTAAATAAAAACCCCATAGAAGGCGAGAAAAATTCATTTTTCGACAACAACGTCTACCCATTCCTTCCTCCATTCAACTCCATTCATTTACCAAGTCATGTAAATTTCCAGCTCGAGCCTTGCTTTACATTTAAGACCAAAGGATGGATGTTCATGTATGTGCCTCCCCACCATATAACCACATACAGACGCACAGAAATTCCCTTTTTTTCATCACTTCATCCCACTTATTAACCAAATTGATGATCTTTGATCTTTTATAACTTTTCAACCATTTGTGATAGAGTTGGGGATTGTGTTGTTGGACTCAGGACATTGCCTCATGCTAAATCCTACCCCCTTTCCTGACAAATGTTCAGTCAATACTTGATTATTCATGACTATTGAATCAATTAGTGTACAAAGTTTGGGTTGTTAGACTCAGGAAAAGGTCGTGGTCATGTAAATTGACAGAGACTGGCCCCATTTCCCGATTGGCCAATATAATGCATAACAAAAGAGCTGTATGTCATAAAGAGTTGGCGGTTGGGTTGTTATACTCAGGAAAGCATTGCATATTAAACTAGAAAAGTGCAGTTTCTGAGGAATCGGTGTGGGCAAGCTGGAAGCCGCTGAAAATATAAGGCCAAGTTTGCTCTAAATGTGAGGATAAAGGTGCTGAAAATCACAATTAAGCCATGACGTCAGGATTTTTTAAACTTTAACTGTGCTGTTTAAATAAAATCCTCAAACTTTAAAAGCTGAAAATGCTGAGGTAAAACAATAAAAGCAGCAGAAGTTTTTAAAGTAGTGCTTGTATACTATGGGGCATGGCATCAATGTGTTACCAGAAAACCAATCTTGTGACCCCCCCTCCTGCACACTACCTGAATTTGGTCTTAAAATGTGGGGAATGTATGTCTTATCACACTACCGACATTTCCCATGCCAGAACGTGGAGCATTTCCCAGGAATTCCCGCCTAAATGAAATATCAAAAAACAAGTAGTTCTTTTAAAAAGATAAGCCAATAGTCAATATCATTAATATGTAAACTATTGTATGGAAGCCCAAAGTGGACAATATTCAAATGAAATTGTAATCCCACTATTGCATCATAATTTTCCACTTATGAATGAGTTATTTGAGACAATATTAAATTGAAAATGCATTAATCCAATTATCACTGTCATTTTCACATACACATATGGGAAATCTACGACTATATTCAAATGATAATGAAAAGCTGTTTGACATTTCATTTTCAAAGTCATGCTCCGCAATACAGTGGACAATATTCAAATGCAATAAGCAAAACAGCACCCCCAGCCTATTGTATTTACATTTACATGTCATCACGCTCTTTTAGGGTCAACATGATAATGAAAATGCTGTTTTCTAATCACTTGGAAATAATAATGACATAATAATGATGACGACATTTGACATTTCATTTTCAAAGACTTATCCTGCAATACATGGGACAATATTCAAACGCAGTAAGGGAAACAGCGCCTCCCAGTCCATTGCATTTTCAAATACATGTCACCACGCTCTTTTTGGGACACAATGAAAATTAAAATGCAATCTGTCAGCGTCTCATCAAGGCGGGTTTTCCGCTAGGACGTCACTTATTAGGGGCGCGAACAGAAACCATGTTCCTCATTTGCATACCAACCAATCAGCTTCTGGGTAGCGCTTGTACGCACGGAGGCTAACTGATAATGTCATGATGGCTAGGCTGCCATGTATTGTGTGCCATCGCGCAGTAGGCTACGTTGCGCCTTGGATGTAGCCATCTCGGCAGCTAGTATACTAGCTAACGTTAACTAAGGAAAATATTTATAAATGATCATCACATAAAAGCAATATGATTTGATTTTTGCCCCAACTCTACTAACTGAGCTAGCTGTAATATGCATGAACTTATCCGAGGCTTCGCGGCAGTGTTGTGCAACTGCAACCCAAGTATGCTTGCAGATTTCAGAGACGTTCGCTAGCTTGCTAGTGAGTCTAAAAGCAATCGCCTAGGTACAGCTAGCTGTCTATGATGCCTACTGGAGAAGCTCTTACAGCCGATTTGTCACTTTCAACGCCATCTCGCACACACGACCTCTTTCACCATTGATTAGCAGCTTCTTTTACCTACAGAACAAACTGACAGTTCAGCCTGAGACATGTTATTTCATAGCTAGTTAAAGCAGCATTACCTTCCATGCGTGCTATAGCGTATTACATTACTCCAGATAAAACGCTATCCGTCTCCCCACCCTGCTGACGCTAGTTAGAGGAAATGTTTGTCATCATTTTTATACTTAATTGCTGTGATTCGGTTTTTGCCCTAGCTTCACCAGCTAGCTAGCTGACAGCGATTGCTCTTGTGTTTGCCGAGTTGCAAGTTCACCACTCCTGAAACATGCACAATGTAGGCATCATGCAGAACGTTCCGATAAACGGCCAGCAGTCAGGCTGCCGCTGTTCCTAGTTTAATCGCGATTCCCCAGCCATGTAGCAATGGGAGAGGTTTTGATGACTCTGACTCGCTGAAAACGATGTTCCTCACTTGCTAACTTAACCTGCTGAAATATGAACTTCTTTGATATGTTTGGCAGCACTTCTGTACGTCCCAACAGTACTATCAGATTTCTGGGAGATTTAAATGGATAGCTCATTACCTGGCTAGCTCAAGAACAATCGGCAAGCACAAGAGCAATCGCTGTCAGCTAGCTAGCAGGTGAAGCTAGGGCAAAAACCGAATCACAGCGATTAAGTATAAAAATGATGACAAACATTTCCCCTATAGCGTCAGCAGGCTGGGGAGACGGATAGCGTTTTATCTGGAGTAATGTAATACGCTATAGCACGCATGGAAGGCTAATGCTGCTTTAACTAGCTATGAAATAACATGTCTCAGGCTGAACTGACAGTTTGTTCTTTCGGGAAAAGAAGCTGCTGATCAATGGTAAAAGAGGTCGTGTGTGCGAGATGGCGTTGAAAGTGGCAGATCAGGGCTGGAAGAGCTTCTCCAGTAGGCATCATAACTAGCTAGCTGTACCTAAGCGATTGCTTTTAGACTCACTAGCAAGATAGCTAAAGTCTCTGAGATCTACAAGCAGACTTCGGTTGCAGGTGCACAACACTGCCGCGAAGCCTCGGATAAGTTCATGCATATTACAGCTAGCTCAGTTAATAGAGTTGGGGCAAAAATCAAATCATATCGCTTTAATGTGATGATCATTTACAAATATTTTCCTTAGTTAACGTTAGCTAGTCTATGATAATATTTGTATGAATATTATACAAATCTGTAAAATAGTAACTTGTACAAACTAATCATACAAATCTTTATCATTTTTACAATAATACAACTTGTATAACATAAATAAATTGAATAGTATAATGATTACAAATCAGAGTTTGACTGCATGAAGGGAATTATAGGCCTTTACACTTTACTACATTAACTTACTATACTTCGTAAATTAACATGCGGTGCTCATCATGAACTAAAGAGCTTTTTCTATTAAAGTTAGAGAGAGGCAAGATTTGTTGAGCATTGAAGCCAAATAATCATCTGGATCAAGAAATTTGAACATTGCGTTTTGGCCTTATATCTGTCATACTGTTTTAATTACAATTTAAACAATTTAATGGTGTACTTTGGTGAAATTAATCAAGTAATGTTAACAAACTAAAATTATAATTTAGGTCAATTTAAATGGATGTATGTTTTACACATTCCAACAATATGCAAGTTAACATCTTGACACATAATACCAGGTCCAGATGCACTTACAAAAGGCTATGTGGAATTTTGCACAAAATCCTGGTACCACCTGATGGAGACACATGCCACACATTGAAAATTTTGGAACCAGTATGCTTACACATGAAATTAGAATTGAGTCAAATACTATCACATTAACTAACAGTAATTTGTCAAAATCTGATTTTTCACAACGCCACATTGCAGCTTGAAGAGTCCATATACACCAATCGGAACAATTAACTGTGGCGCGTTAGTTGGCAACAAAGATCGATGAAACGGAGCATTTTATTGGTTGAAATTTGCTTCAATAAATTTTATCGATGATGAATTCATTCATTGATTTTACGATTTAAAAAGAGAAAAATGCTCCACTTCCTGATGCGGGAAACACACTGATAAAATTTAATAAATTCATGTGTGGATTTTAAGACCAAATTTAGGTGGTGTGCATATGGGGGTCGCAATGGAAGCGTTCTGATCGGCATGCCCCATAGTATATACGGTGCTGTAATTTTGACATGGCACCACATCTGAGCTTCACAATCATCGATGCAGGAAACAAGATGAGAAATTATTTTGTTTTTGGGGAAATTATGAAGTACGAATAACGAGAAAGCCCTGGTCAGCCCTGCCATTGAAAAGGGACTAGAAATGAATAAGTACATATAAATCTTCTTTTGTATAGCACAGTGAATCCCATTACACATAGGATCTGCGTATCTCTAGACATACTTCAAACTCAGCATTTTACTCAATGGAAAAAACACTCTTAAGGTTAATTTGTGTTAACGCTAACCCCAAAAGCATTTTTCATACTTGCATTCCTCAGCCCTTGGCTAACTTAAGGCCTGGGCTAATTTCAGCAAAAGGGTGAGGTTAGCCTTGATTCACTTTTGTGTTCATGAACCCAGTTAGTTACAGTCAGGTCAGGGTTAAGGGTTGACATTGAAAATCCAAACCCAGGTTTGACTAACCTAAAGCCCAACTTCTCCCTAGCCGTAACCCCAGCGTTATGGGATTTTCAGTGCTCGTGAGCCGCTGACCCTTAAATGCATAATTGCATTCAAGCTGTTCCTGTTTAAGATCGCTTTATTAATGGTCACACAATTTATTTACTGAATAATCTACGCCTACAAAAAAGACAGTAATTATTCAGAAATTATTAAAAAATGACAGAAATTACTGATGGGCTAAATTGATGATGTACTTAATCGTGATATTGTCGGGACAGAAAAAACTAGTAATTAACTAATCCAACACTTTCTCTGAATTCCGTCTCCCATTTTAGCTTTTTTTTTCAGCACTGAAACCTAATTTAAGATTGCACTTAATCAAAATGTTTTCAGCTTTCAAAAACATAGGCGACATTTGTGGGGAAGCGCAAATGAATAATTTAGTAAATTGGTTTTTAGTGCATTGTGAAAGTTTGATACAAGAGAGAGTTTAGCTGGTTGCATAGCTGCAGCTGCTACGTTGCAGTGAAGACAACATACACTGCCCTCCATAATTATTGGCGCCCCTGGTTAAGATGTGTTCTTTAGCTTCTAATAAATTCAGTTTTTTTCTAAATAATGTAGGACCACAATGACAAAAAGAGGAAAATCCAACCTTTAATTCAAGTGCATTTATTCAGTGGGAAAAAAATCCCACATTAAGAAATAATTCTTTTACATCAAATCATGTGTGCCACAATTATTAGCACCCCTGATGTTAATACTTTGTACAACCCCCTTTTGCCAACAAAACAGCACCTAATCTTCTCCTATAATGTTTCACAAGATGGGAGAATACAGAAAGAGGGATCTTCGACCATTCCTCTTTGCACAATCTCTCTAAATCCTCCAGTGACCGGGGTCCTCTCCTCTGCACTCTCCTCTTCAGCTCACTCCACAGGTTTTCAATGGGGTTGAGGTCTGGGGACTGAGATGGCCATGAGCGGAGCTTGATTCTGTGTCTGATGAACCATTTCTGTGTAGATTTGGCCACATGTTTAGGGTCATTATCTTGCTGAAAGACCCAGTGATAACCCATCTTCAGCTTTCGGGCAGAGGCCACCAGATTTTGATTTAAAATGTCCTGGTATTTCAAAGCGTTCATGATGCCATGCACCCTAACAAGGTTCCCAGGGCATCTGGAAGAGAAACAGGCCCACAGCATCACCGATCCTCCCCCATACTTCACAGTGGGCATGAGCTGCTTTTCTGCATACTCATCTTTTGTGTTCTGCCAGACCCACTTAGAGTGTTTGTTGCCAAAAAGCTCTATCTTGGTCTCATCTCACCAAAGCACACGGTCCCAGCTGAAGTCCCAGTACCGCTTAGCGAACTCCAGACGTTTGCGTTTATGATTGTGAGTGAGAAAAGGTTTTTTCCGTGCATGCCTCCCAAACAGCTTGTTGGCATGTAGATAGCGCCTGATGGTTGTTTTGGAGACTTTGTGACCCCAAGATGCTACCATTTGTTGCAATTCTTTAACAGTGAGCTTTGAAGAACTTTTTGCTTCTCTTACCATCCTCCTCACTATGCGTGGTGGCAAAATAACCTTGCGTCCTCATCCAGGCTTGTTTACCACTGTTCCAGTTGTTTTAAACTTCTTAATGATTCCTCTGACAGTAGATATGGGCAGGTGCAGGCAAGTGGCTATTTTCTTGTGGCCATTGCCTGACTTGTGAAGGTCGACACACATCTGCCTTACTTGAATGGTGTGTTCCTTTGTCTTTCCCATGTTGAAGAGTGGATAAGAGAAATGGCCTCTGTGTCACATCATAGTTGTACCCCAGGGAAACAGGAAGTAATGAATTACTAATTAAATGTTCCTAGATACTCTGATCAACTTTGTAAACTACTGTAGAAATGACAGAAATACTTCAATTACATTTATTTCCTAGGAATTGTTAGGGGTGCCAATAATTGTTGAACAGGTGATTTTATGAAAAATAATTATTTCTTAGTCAGGGATTTTTTTTTTCCCCTTAAAATTCACTTGAGTTGAAGGTTACATTTTTCTACAATTTTCAGTGTGAGAGTTTGCTTCTGCAATAAAAATTGAATTTATTTTAAGGCTTTTAACACATCTTAACCAGGGGTGCCAATAATTATGGAGGGCGCTGTACATGGCATGTGTTTAAAATGCATGCCATGCATCACACTTTCATGGTAGCAAAACCACGAAATGATGACGTCTTTATAGTCCAGCTTCCGAGAAAGTTGTAGGAAGGCTACAATATGAGATAGTGTGAATGGCAATTATCTAATTTATTAATCAATCAGAAACAAAATCTGCACCTTAACTAAAGGCAGAATTTATGACAGAACATTCCACTCAAAGATGAAATTTGAGAAATTTCAGTTAATTGCCTTCCATATAATCTCATATTGTTGCCATCCTCTTTGACGCAAAGCTTCGTGTCTTCATCTTTAATGGCAGCGTAGCATTTTGGTGGCTTATTTGGTCAGTAAATTAATTCAATTAATCGTCTGAGTCTTGATCAGAAAAGGTTGAGAGTTAACCTGCATTATGGTAATGTCACTGGTTGTAGACAGAGTTTTATTTTTGCATAAGCAAACTTAACACGCGGACCTGAGTCTGCCAAACCGCATTTTTAAAACCTTTTTATGTGTGTCAAGTCGATTGGACACTGACGCAGAAAATATTACAGTTTTGTGAGCTACTGGAATACAGAAGCTTTGAAAGATGTGTACATCACATGTCTTCACAACACTTATGACAGCTTTTACTAGACAAAAAACATTGTCTTGCTTTTCAAAAGTATTCTATTGCTTACATTGTAACCTTGATTCTAAACTAAATTCACTGTTCAGGCTTTAACCCCAACTTTCTGGGGACCTTCTCCAAAATTCAAGGATTACCCTGCTGTGGAGCAAAGTTTAGCAAGCCCTGGGTCGAGAGAGGGGTCTGACCTATCCCGCAGTTTAAATTAAAAGTTGAAATGACTGTTAGCTTAGAGCCACTGAAGCTCTAAGCCCTGGGGTCAGTTAAGGGCAAAAAGGATGATTGTTGCCTGTCATGAAGTTTTAATGTTGTTGTCATGGAAATGGACTTTGCGTTCTGGGAGGATAGTGCAGAGACTCCGAAGGTTACGTCTTTCAAGGCAGCCAGAACCATGTTGGCCTTATCTTGACTTTATTTGGGCACCATATTTAGAAGTCTCATGCACTATACCAGTGCCAGTTTCCATGACAGTGAGT
Source organism: Gymnothorax javanicus (assembly GCA_029692085.1). Lineage (NCBI taxonomy): Eukaryota > Metazoa > Chordata > Actinopteri > Anguilliformes > Muraenidae > Gymnothorax > Gymnothorax javanicus. The sequence continues at coordinate 70,970,089 of CM056201.1, forward strand.
GCTGGGCAATATTTCAATATAATGCCAATGCTGTAATATGAGGCTACATATGACTTTAACTGCAAAAACAAATATTTCCATTTGTACTAATTTCAATAACCCACATTTTCCAGTTAATAGCAATCAAAAAAAAATCACTGGTAGGCCAATGCATAGGCAACAGGCAACAAAATGTTGGACATGGATTGAGAAAGTATTTTATGTGAATCATACAATGACTAGTATTCTCTCGTGTAGGCTATGTGTATACACGTTTGCTTTATGTGCATTGCTCCACTGGTCAAAAAGCTTTCCTCTAATTAATATGACTTTTAAAAAATGACATCTCTTGGGGGCAAATTTAAGGTATTTTCAACCAAGATACTAAATTCTGAATATAGTGGCAGGGTTGAAATTTTTACACCTAACATCAGGCGAGGCTTTCTTGTGTTTCGGTTGTCAAGGTTTTTTTATTGGAAAATCAAGTCAGAGGGGGGAATAAAATTTTTTTTTTTTTTTTCCCACTCGTTCTTAACATTATCGAGAGTTCTGCTGCATTTCTATCACGTCGGAGGATCATATTTTTTTTTTTTAAATCAGCTATCTTTCTTTTTGTGTTCCTGGAATCACTACATTTTGTATTAAAAAAAATGGGCCTAAAGCACATTGCAGCCACCATTGCTGAACATGCAAACACTGTATGCTCTTGTATAGATGTACCTTCTTTAATCTCAAATAAGTTGACACTAAAGAAACCAAGAGCATTCCTATGTATATTTTATAAATTCTTCTGATCGTGCTATCCTGCTTGTATGCTCATGAAAACTGATCTCTATTCATTCAGAGGTAAATGTTCGCATGTTTTCAGCCAAATGCTCTCAGGGAATCTTGATCCCCGAGGTGTCTTCGCATCACAACTACTCCGTACTTGTAGCATGCGAAGATACCTCTCGACACGAGAATGGTCCAAGGAAAAGGAAATTCTGGGTTGAAACAAGTCGACTACAGTCGGTGAACGCAGACCTTAGTTTCTGAAAGCAGGAGAGTGATTTACAGCTCCCAGTCCAAGCACAAGGCAAGTGACTTTACAGCTCTCTGATGGGGTAGCTAAGGGAGCAGATTGGATGACAAGGCAAATAGATTCATTTTACATACTCAGGGCTGGTATTAAGCAAAAATAACTGCATAGCGAAAACTTTTTCTCCCGCAAAAGTTGCCATCTTGCACACCTGCCTATATCCCTAAAACACCTGCGCTACCCGTTATATTATGCATAGGCGTGGTTTAGGCATTACGCCAGTTAAACCAATCAGTGAGCCAGGTGCCATTGCCTTTAGGAGCAGGCTGCGCTATCCCAAATCCTCAAACCGAAACCCGCGATGGAGAGAGGAAGGTCGCCACGTTTCTGCGAAGACGAAGTTAAATTGCTCATGCATGAGGTAAAATCCAGACAGGGGAGGATCTGTGTTTGTTAAGTTAATCATGAATTGTATTATATTATTATTATTTGACATTGACATATTGTTCAATGTTTGGTATGTGATAAAAAAACATCAAGCCTACCCCTTTTGTGATGGAAACTTCAAAAAGAAAAAAAAATCGTTTAAGCCATGCACTTACAACTCCCTCTCCGTCTGAAATGAAGCATAGAACAAAATCCCATTTTAGAAAAATAAAATTAGGTCTATGCACTGGCACTCAGCGACGTAACTTTTTTTTCCAGCAAGAGCGGCATTTCAGAACTCTTCAGCGAATGAAGGTAATTCTGGTGACAAGTACGTGGTTTCGTCCGTTTACATTTTCCAATCGGACAGCTGCCTATTTTTTACAGCAAGTTGCGTGACCGTGCTGCAAAAACAGGTGTGCGTACTTCGCAAAAGAGTTCTGAAATGCCACTCTCGCTAGAAAAAAAATTACCGTTGCTGAGTGCCAGTGCATAGACCTATTTATAATTAAATTATTTTTCTGTACTGAATGTAACCCATTATTTTGTGGCTGTTAGATCGCATGGGGGAGAGAAGCCGTGTCTTCAATTACCACTTGATTATTCTTGAATTGGAAAACGTGTTAATAAAGGAAAACCATCTAGAATTAGCCAAGACTAATTGTAGTCAATAAAGGGATGGATATTTTCCCCCAAATTTTCAGGTCTAGCGCCGGCCCTGATATTATATATAATATATATCATTAATATATATTATACATAATAATTATATACTATTATAAAAGCAGAAAAAATGATTGATACAAAATACAAACAATATAGATTTACCTGAAAGGCCCAGGTAGCTGGTGCGCTGGCGGTACACGCGTTCTGGGCGTCTTCTATTATTTAACTGGCGATCAAAGCGATTTAGTACTACCTCTGCCATTTGTGGGTACCCAAGTGGGTAGCGGGTGGTTTGAGGACCCGCTAAACGCTTTCCCTAACATGTGTGGTCAAGATAGCAATTGTAGGGAAAGTGCATAAACACGCCCACGGGCACACCTCCAGGCGCAAATAAGGGAGTCGGCATAATGCATAGCGGGTAGTGTGGCCGCAAGATACCGTTTAGGGATAGTGGAAGCTGCTAAATGTGTAATTCACGGGTAGCGGGTAGTGGCAACGGGTAGGGCAGTGTGAAAGATAGAGCCCATTGTCTTTGTACTATTTTCAAATAAATATAAAATTCAAAAGATTTGACAATCATTACATTGTTTTTATTTACAATTTACACAGCATCCCAACTTTTTTGGAAACGGATTTGTACCCTATGGAGATACCATGAGAAAGAAAAGCCTCTGCGGAACAAAATGAGTGAAAATTGCATGCGTAGTGGCAAAAAATGCATGTGAGGACAGGAACAAATTTAAAGGTCCCATATTATGCTGTGTTTAGTTGTTTAAAATATGTCCAATGGGTCTTTAAAATAATGTTAAGAATTCAGTTACAAAAAAAAACCACCCACATCCAAGCCTAGAGAGACCTCTTCTCTCACCCCATCTGTGTCGGCCTGAAACACGAGCCGTTTTGAGAGGGCGGGGAGGCAATGCAAATGAGGCGCTGCTCTGATTGGCTGCCTGGCCGCTTCGATTCTGGGGGAGGATGCAGACCCGAGAAAATCAGGAAACCAAGATGGCAGGTATTTCAGGACAGCTTTCTGCGGCATCGATTGTTGTAAGGCCGTACTTGTTTGATCTCAAATCTGACCCCGAACGGGAGGAAGAAGCAATTGAAGTATTGCAGCAACGTTTACAGCAAGATGTCGATGAGTGGCAAGTTGAAATTTTATTGTTTTGCTCGTACTGTCTCGCCTTGCATGCATGTGATTGTAGCTGTACTGTTATATAGTCATGTTATATACCCACTTAGCTACCCGGAGGAAACTTTGCTAAAAGCTCATGTTAACCATTTCCACCAAAACGAAACAAAATTTCGACACCAAGCTACTAAATGCGTTTGTAGCAAAAACACACAAACGGTGTAAGCGTTGCTTATGTGGAGCGACCTCCACTTCTTTTTTGGCTTTTTATTAGCCGGAACAATTTTCAAAAGTGGATGAAATTCCGCCAAGGCAATGCAGAGATATCATTTGTTATACCAGGCACGTTATAGTGCGTTTCGCGATTGCTTTCACCGCGGTAGGATCAGAGAGTTAGCCCACACCACGGCAAAGTACCCGGCTCACCCCAGTCATGGATAAGTAAAATGATCGTTTCACAGCAGCAGTAAACAAACCCAAACACGTAACTTAAGCTCCGCAAAGCATACATCTGGTCTAACTGCAGTCTTATCAGCCCAACTTTGCAGACATGCATAGCACCTCTCTGGTTTGCTTCAACTGCAGCGGCTACGGTCAGGTAACGTTATGATGAAACTACCACCTTGATGCTAACCAAAGTAACACAAGCATACCAATCTGAATTACTGCAGTTCTGCAATTACTGCAGAATATTTTGCAGTTGGAGTGAAATTTTTAGTTTAAAGTATAACAGAGTGAAAAATCATTGAAAACTGCTGTATTCCGATTCCATAATTTTTTCCTCTACCTGATTATGAAAGAAATAAGTAATTAATTACAATAATTTAATCTAATTTGTTTGTTTTAGGTGTGTTTCATGAAGCCTGAATGTTAAGATAATAAACAAAAATTGTTTTGTGTCACATCTGCGATTTATTAGCTATGAAGCAAAAAACCTGGATGAACATCCTCCAAGTGTTGTTATTTCATCTTTTTTGCCAGGGGTTGCATGAACACCCGTGTAACAACCTTGTACACCATAGCAACCATCTAAAAACACTTTGGCAACAACCCCGTGTATAATTGCAACCACAAATAAAAACCCCAGCAACAACCCTGTATTCCATAGCAACCATATAGAAACACAATAGCAACCATCTTTAAACGCCAATGAAACCACCAAGAGCAGCCTAGTAATCACCAAGAAACACCCAAGCAAAGTTTGACCGTTGCTAAAGTGCGGTGTCAACCAGCCTCTTGCCTGCATGGGTGCTCCTATCTGCTTGCATTTTTAATTCCTCCATTGTGTTTTTTAAAATATTTTTTATATACAACATCATATATTTAATATAGAGTCACGTATTTATGGCTTGATTCATGCACGTTTCATAGGGGATTGATGAATAATGTAGGCTACATGGTTGTTAAACCGTAAAGAAAAATCACTGTCTTCTTGAATTTTTCATTACATTATGAAGTGAGCAGTCAACAATTGCCCAAATCAGCAAAGAATTCTTATTTCTGAACATGAATTTAGTGAACGTTTGCTCAAGAGAGCTTTCAAAGCTTGGCTGAAACAGGACTGGTGTAGATTAGAGTCAAAAACATGGTCCACACAAATTCATGACCGTAGACGCTTCTAGCTGCACAAGTTGTTGTACACACGTTGTTGTATTCTGGCGAGTGCTGCCAGAAAATAGTAAAATCACACAAGTGCAAGGTGCAGTATTGTAACTGGCAGGCCCTCTAGCATGAAACAACATGAGAACGCTGTCTCTCTTTGTTTGGGGTTATGGTCATGGAAACACTCTGAGTAGCTCCATATCACTCCTTGAGAAATTACGTTTGTTACGTACATTAGTGGGTGGGAGCGCAGGGTGAATATACATTTATAAAGGCGGGTATGTGCCAGCTAAGCCAGGCGTTGTCATTTGCGTTCACATACTTGCACGGACCATGTTTCTGCCTTTACTTGACTAGCTTCTGTCCGTGACATGTGCTTACGTCTTGCGCCCAGTGCAGCTTAGGGGTAACCCGATGGTGGAAATTGAATATTGCAAAACCATTCTGACTCTAACCCTACAGTGGAAACAGGGTATTGCAGAACCATTCTGGCTCTAACCTGACAGTGGAAATCGGATATTGCAGAACCATTCTGGCTCTAACCCTACAGTGGAAATATGGTATTGCAGAGCCATTCTGGCTCCAACACTCCAACAGAAATGGGGTGCTTGAGAGCAGGTCTGCTTTTACTTGTACAAAAGAGTTGGAGTGCTACTGAGTGTCACTCTATTTGGCCAGCACCACAGAAGAAGAATTATGTTTGTGAGTCAGTCTGGTAGGAGGGTGCAAACGATGGATGAGTTTGACCTCGACCCCCTGAAGGCTTGTCAGCAAAACCTCTGCCCTAAGAACACTCAGCTCTTAGTTTTCATTTTGCTACTGCTGGGTTCACAGCATTGTTTGACTTCAGAACACGTGGGAGGATGTTTTTTTTTTTTTTTTACCTTTGGTTGCTGCTTTTCTCAACCACTGGTGGTGAGATATTGTGGACCAAAGCTTGTGTGATCGGTCTCGAGAAGGCAGCTGTCCTACTGGTCCAATCGTTGGGCTGCTTGTCTTTGTGTCTCACTCGCTTCTGGTTTTCATTGAAATTACTTGGTCTGGACTTGTAAGTGCATTCTAGGCTGAGACCCTGTTTAATTAGTTTGACTGTTTTTTTCAGTCTCTGGCTGCCACGATCTTCTCCTTGGTATGTGAAGCAGATAATTATAACGTAACAACAGTGCTCCTGACGATGTGCGCCCTGGGTCTGGCTGACCCTCACAGATGTGGAGGTGTTGATTAAAAAGTGTGAGCATTTGTGTGCGTGTGTTCGTGTGTGTGTGTGTGTGTCTGCATGTGTTGGGGGAGTGTTCGTGTGTGTGTGTGTGTGTCTGCATGTGTTGGGGGAGGGCTTTGTTCCAAAGCCTCTCTGAACACTGGTCCCACTGTTCCTTCACCAGCTCTTCCACCACTATTGTTATTATCTCCCTCTGTCTTGCTCTCTCATACTTACTCCCTCTCCCTGAGCCTTACTGTTACACGTGCGCACACGCACACACACACACACACACACGCACACACACAACTCATACGCAAAGACAATTGCACACGCACAGTCACACACATATCAATCAAAATCATATTCAGTCGTCACTTAAATGTTAATCATGATCACATTCACTCATGTATAAATTATCAGTTTTTCTTTGTCTCTCTCCCACACACCTAATTTGTGATCACACTCTATCACACACATGCATTAACTTCAATAGCAATTACACTTGCATCTCAATCACAATCTTACTTAGTCACGTCAGTCATGATCGCATTGAATCATGCATAAAAAAGCATGCAACTTATGCTCATAATCACACAAAGCAAAGCATGCTCTCAAGCATCATTATCACTTGCTCACATTGATTAGCATTCAGTTTACGTATTCACATAATCACAAAAATCAAGAAAATTTACATGTTCGTACAAAATCAAGCAACACAATCACATGGAGTCACAGCTATAAGCGGCACAATAGTAGTTACACCAGCTTAAAAATATTTCCAGATGTTGATTTCATAGGTCATAATACTGCTGGCTCTGTAAGTTCCTTTTCTGCCGCATTTTAAAGTTTTGGAGCTGCTCAGAGTATGAAACTACAACCTTCTAAACTTAGTGGCTTCACACATTAAAATATCAGTTTTACAAAGCCATGAATCTTAATTTTTTCATCTTTTTCTCTAAAAGTGAATAAGGAAATTAATCTGCTGATCACTATGTATCTATTGTATGTGTACAATGGTCAAAACTAGAATCATGAGGCAGACCCCACACATCAAGATTGTTTGTCTTACAGTATGTCCCACCTTGTCAAAATGAAAGCGCACAGTGAATATAAATTGTCTCTCTTGAAATCAAACAGCAACAAATCAACATTGCTCAGACAAACAGGTTCCTGCTTTTAGTTAAAGCGACTGTTTTTTTTCCTCTATTTTCACAGCAATATCCTTTTTCCCTCCAACTGGAGCTGTCCTCACAGCCCTAACCTCTGACAGCGCTTTGCCGCAGTTAGCTGCCGCTGATCAATAGCACGTTAGCTTTTTGTTTGTAAGTTCAGCTTGGCTGGCTGGCTTATTGCAGCTGGTTCAAGTCATGAGGGAGAGCTGAGGGGAGATTTTTTTTTAAGAGGAGCTACCCCTGTTTGCCAGATGCGTAATCCTGCAGTGACCTGGGTTGACCCACCCCAGAGAGCAAAGCAGCTTAAACAGGCAGTGGGTCTGCGAGACACCCAGAGACCTGGCACCAACTCATCCCCCACCCCCATATATACCCCTCCCCTTTTTTCCCTCACGTCTCCGCACCACGTCACTTTACTCCCACCCTAGTTCTGTACCACGCCACCCACAGCGTCCACGAGTTAAAGGCACAGTAAAATGCTTTCGCAAGAGAACATATGCTGCTAACAGGCCATGCGGGGAATCCCTTTGCCTAGCAGTATGGAGCTCAACCACGCACTGACAAATATTGGAAGCACCCCTAAAAATGGCTTTAACTTTGGAGTGCCTAAACCAGAATTATCACAGCAGCTATGCTGGTCATTTCTATTAATTTGAATACTGATTTGCAGCATGTGTCTGCTTAAAAGAGGTCTAATCAGCAGCACTTTACTACATAAGCCTTCAAGACCTAATGAGAGTATGTGTAGTTGCCAAGGGGCCAAATAAATGGTCCCCGAATTACAGGTGGGTTGGTCACTAAAACAGTTAAATTATCATATGCCATTTATTCGTACAATTACAGTACAATGTCAAAAAAAAATAAAAGAGAGCAATAAAATAAGATACAGCAAGGGTGTCAAGGGCAACTTTGCCAAAAATTATTTCAACACCTATCAATCACAAAAAAATTGCAACAGCAAAAAGGGATTGCAGCCGCAAGTCAAAGTTCTAAGACGTGGATTAAAGGGGTTGAGGGATATTTGCTAAAAACCACAGGAATAGAGTTCTAAAAATGCCATATACTGTAATTGGGGGTGGCAAAGTGGACAAGTGGGAACTTATGTTACCCCATTGGATTCTGGCCTGGGGCCTTTCTACGTGAAGTTTGAATCTTTTCCCCATGTTCACGTGAGTTTCCTCAGAGATGTCTGAGTGGATGCTGTGTGATCCCAACATTCCTTTTATAAGCGTATGAAGATTGGCATAATACAACATTAAACTAAAAAGTTGAAAGTGCCATTAAAACATAATTATCGATTGCGACATAACAGAATTAATTCATGTCTGAACCAGTCTCAACAAAAGCAGTGCAAAGCTGCTATTTTGCAGTGGCAGATCCAAGGGGGGGCGCACAGGGGTGCGCGCCCCCCCCTCCTTTTTCGCAGAGAAGTGGAAAAAAATACGTTAGTGTGGTTCCTTGCCTAATGAAGAATTAGTTTTAATGGAACGTCACAACAGCTATATTGTACTTCGTGATTATGGGCTATTACAATGCAGGAAAGTGGTCTCACGGTTTATATACCACTTTTAATGGTTCTACTTCACTATTCCAGTTGTCTAGCATCATGACCAATTTATTTGGATCCAATTGTATATATTTTCTTTATGCGATAGGAATGACAGAGAAACTCTTTTCTTGCAAATAAAAAATGATTCATGGACTTAAGCTATGTACAATTTATTTAATTTTATTGTTTTCGTCCTTAAGTTTAAGAAGGCAGGCTTGCTGGGAAATTTGTTCGACCAATGGCCTTGCTTGTCCCCTGCTGCGGTAACAGTCTAAAACACGTTTCAACGACTACGATTTCAGACGAAAATGTCAGAAAGCAAGGGAGAGGCGGAAAAGCTTAGAGAATAAAGTAAACAGACATTTGAGGCTCAGCCTTTCAAATGGAAAACAAAAAAAATGACCAGCTGTTTGGCCATGATGATCCTCGTAGCAAGCAGTTTTCATTTGCAGGGGGACATGGAAGCGGTAAGACTGACGTTAAATTAATAGGCTATCGCAAGTATGCGTTCGGTTAAAATTTGCTTGAGCTTACAAAAGGACCCAACTGATGGACCAGTTGTTCATAGCCTACTATTTGTTGTATATTGATTCGTTGTTTTACGGTGCCAAATAATTTGGAATACCAAATTTTCCATTCCAAAACCCCGTCTTGACGTTCAGAATCACCCGTCATTAAACTTGTAACCAGCGAGTACTGCGGTTCTGAAGCTAGTGAGCGATTTTATGCCCTTTAGAGTCTGTAAGTAAGATGTGTAATATTATTTTAAAAAGGTTATGTGTGAGTCAATCCAATTAGTCCAATGGTCTTATTGAAAAATTCTATATGGCCCTGAAGTCACATTTCTTCTTCACATTCATTCTTGTAAATATAATAATAATAATAATAATAATATTTCCGTAAAAAATAGTTTATATGTTGACAATGTCATGTTTTAATATAGGACAGCATCATTGTATTAAATTTATTTCAGGACATCTTTAGGATAAATAGGATCTTTAATATTAATACGATAGTTTGTTTTTGAACATTACCCACCCAACCACTGCCTCCAGATTAGTAAATTCACTCACGTGCAGAAATTCAATTTACTAGTGACTCAGATTATGTGTATGACAACACTTCCTACTCTCACAACACTTGGGAGTGTTTTGGAAGCATTAAAGCCTCGTCTTTTAGAACCATTTTGAAAAAAGGCAATCACAGCATTGTAATAACTTTTTACAAACAGTTGAGGGTGGTATTTTTTACTAAACCTGGTTTAGGGACTTGAGGGGAGGGGGTATTTGATGATCTGTTAACATCTGCTAAAATCACAGATGCATATAGCCACTGGGTTTGCATGTTAGATATACACTACAATTATTTTGTTGGAGGCTATTTGGTGTTATATAAACTCAAAAAGTAATAATATCAATGTTTTATGGGAAATATGGTCAAACCCTTTCACTGCTAGTGGTGATTTTGTCAACATTTCTGAAACATCAAAACCTTTGAAAATCGCTCAGACCATAGCACATTGGTATTCAATGGAAAGCTCTCATCAAGCACTTTCCAATGAATACCAACACAGTAGAGTTTGGAAGATTTCGAAAGATTTTCTCCTCTTTGAAATTTTGACCAGGTCACCAACAGCAGTGAAAGGGTTTAGGTCACGAACTTTGACAGTAAAGTGAAAGTCCTAGGTAAAGATAAAAGTTGTCAGTTAATGTAAAACTGTGTTATACCGGCACTTTGAAAGTTTTTTTAGCTTAATTTTTGGAACCTTGGGAGGAAAATCATTGAACAGATAGGCCAGATTTTTCTCCTAAGATACCAGGAAAATGTGTTTTCAGCACATTAATTTTTCAAATTTTTCTGGGGGAGGTTCTCCAGACCCCTCCTTGAGCACACACCCCCCTTTCAGCAATTCCTGGATCTGCCCCTGTTTTGGTAGCACTTACAATTATTTGACCTCACTTTGAATTTTGTTCATCTCATAATGTAATGTTGTTAATATTGACCATATTGCATGCATTCAAATGGAAACATATGACATCTGCAAAGTGAAAACCTTGTCTCCATTTTTATAAAAAGTTCACGCCAATGATGATAAATGAATTACCCTAGGAGTACAAATATCAAAACTAAGTAACAGCTTTCAGTGATTTCTGAGTTATAATCAGCGTATTGGCTCTGCTCACTCTCACACTTCCATTCTAACTAGTTCAATCACAACAACCAGCAGTGCCCCAGACTCTCTGCATTGACCCAGAGCTTGGGAACAGGCTCTATTCCGAACCCCTGCGGTGTCCTATTCCCTAATGAGACGACAAAGACACACAACAGTCTGTTCACTCAGCGGGGGGACCCATTGACTGAGCACACTTGAGCACTTGTAGTGTGCGACACTCAATATCCATAATCCACTGGGACCACATCTGTAGTGTAGGCTCTGAAACCTGTGGAGAACAGGAGCGCAGAACTGATCTTGAATCAGTGCTCAATCTCCCTGAGAAAATGCAGGTGTATGTGTTTGTGTGCACTTCTGCACCTGTGTGTTTGTGAGCGCATGCATGTGCTTAGTTCTGAAACCAAATATAAATTACTCACGCACCGATCACATCCACATCAATAGCAACTGATAACATTTGCTGCAGCATCACTAACTCACCAGCTTTGGTATTACACCTTGCTTAGACAGTCTAGTGCCTTCAGACCATCCATAGGAACAGTACACTGCTCCCAGTCAAAAGCTTACCCTGAATCTCTTGGTGTGTGTATGGACACTGATTGGCATCCCTCCAGTAACTGGGTGTTCTGTTTTGTTTAGCAAACATAATGAGCCATGCAACAACCAAATATTAGGCGAAAAAAGCAAATGTAAACACAAGGGCAATAACAATGTAATTGTTTAACCCATTTGGTTTTTGACAATCCCCTCATTTACAAGCATTTGGATGTAAATGTCTTCAAATTAAAGAGCACATTTCTAATTTGAGAGTTTTTAAAGCCCTTGTAGAGAAAATTTTTTACAAATTGCTGCCATTAAGACTATTTCACTGTCTAAATATTCACAAAGTGCACGCTATGTGCATACAGTCAGGTCCATAAGTATACACACAGCAACGTAATTTTCATCATTATGGCTTGGTGCACCATTACAATTGATTTAAAATGAAATGAAACAACCCAATTTTACTTTGAGGGTTTTCTCAAAAATGTTGCATAAACCGTGTAGGGATTACAGCTATTTTTACGCACAGTGTGCCAAATTGTAGGGGCTCAAAAGTAATTGGACAAACTATCAATCATAAATAAAAATTTTAATTCTTGATTGGAAATCCTATTGCGGTCAATGACTGCCTGAAGTCCTGATCCCGTAGACTTCAACAGATGCTGAGTCTCTTCCCTGGTTATGTTTCAGCAAGCCTTCACATCAGCATCTTCAATTCCTACTTGTTCGCAGGGCATTTTATATTCATTTTTGCCCTCAGCAAGTGAAATGCATGCTTAATTGCATACAGATCAGGTGAGTGACGTGGCCGTTGTTGAAATTTCTTATTTTAGCATGCGAAAAGTGCTGGCTCACTTTTTTGCTTGATGCTTAAGGTCGTTGTCTATCTGCTTAGCCCCTTTGCGCTGAAGCCAAATCTGGCTATTTATGTGTTACCTTATTTAAGGCTTAATAATTCAAGATTGCAGCTTCACAGAGAGGAAGGGTATGGCTCAACTGAGTCAAGACCCTTGTAGCATCTAGAATTCCATCTCATGATTTTGGTAAAGAAAAAAGGCTGCAAACATAAAAAATCTTCAAGAAAATTCAGCATTGAAATTGTCAAAAAAAAAATACTGAATTGAAAAATGGCTGGGGGTTAAAACTATACATTTCTGGGATCATAAACTGCTTGACCACAAGTATAATTAATCTCAGCATTAAATTCTAAATTACCAACTTTCTAGGAGCCAAATAAGACAGCTCTCCAGGTGGCTTCCCAAACTGTAACATCTCCCGAAACGGTGCACTGTCAAATCATAAAATAATCATATATTTAACACAAATCAACTTTTGACGCATGAGACTCAATTTGAAGCAATTATTTTCTCGTTGAATTTAGCATGAGTTTATCACTATTGGTGCAGTCTACTTCTGTCGTGTCCATATACTAGACAATGTTGACCCATTTGTCAACACATTTCTGAGCAGTGGGACTATACAGGGCAAGGTCTAATGCACTACAAGGTTCCTCAAGCAGGGGGCAGTGCAACAGGTGTGCCATGGTCTGAGGTGCTGTCTCACAATCACAGATGGTGGATCCTTGGCTGTAGTCTCATTTATCCATTGTGACCTTTGACTGGCCCACTCCAGTGCGAAGTCTGTTGAGACATTTCCATCTTTGCCAGGGTTCTTCAGCTCCAGGTGGAAGGGACTCTGCTGCTGGTAAATCCATTTTAGTGGATGATGGTAGCTCAGCTAGCCTCTCGTTCCAAAGGTTGAGGCGAGCTGCTGATGGTGTTGTTTGCAGTGGTATTGTGATGACGAGGAAGCTTTTCCTTGATTTTAGTCGATTGGTTGCAGGGGTATGGTTGTACAATGGATGTCTCTGGTCAGTCATTTGTTTGTTCCGCTCTACTTGGCTTGCTGCAGTTCTCCTGATGTCTGGTGGAGCAATGCCAGCAAGGAGGTACACGCTTGCATATTTGTTGACCTCGGGCATCCAGTGATGTTCCTGCAGCTGGTGTTCAGCACCGAGTCAAGTCTCTTGGTGTGTGAAGATCTTTCGCATGCAGTGCAGGCATATTCTGCAGCAGAGAAGCTGAGAGCTAGAGCAGTGGTTCTTACTGTTGATGCAGAGGCTCCCCATTTAGTGTTTGACAGCTTGCTGAGGATGTTGTTCCGTGTTCTGACTTTAGCTCTAGTGTTGTCTATGTGGGCTCTGAATGTAAGGCAGCGGTCCAGAGTGACTCCAAGGTAAACTGGGTTCGGGCAGTATGGTAGTTGTGTTCCACACCATGTGATCTTCAGTTGGTACTTTGCCTCCTTGTTCCTCAGATGGAGAGCACATACCTGAGTCTTTGATGGGTTAACTCGGAGGAAATTGTCATCGTAGTATGATGCCAATCCAGTAAGTGCATTTGTGAGGATGTTCTCCACTTATTGGAATTCTGTGCCCTGAGCTGTTATGCAGAGATCATCAGAATAGATAAACCACTTGGTTACCAAGTCAATGGGCTTGTCATTGGTATAGATGTTGTACATGATGGGAGCCAGGACGCCACCTTGTGGTAGGCCATTCTTCTGATTGTGCCATCTACTGCGTGTGCCTCCCAGTTCAACAAAGAAACATCGGTTCAGTAGCATGACACGCAAGAGCTCAGTGAGTTTCCTATCTTTGGTCATTGCAAGGATCTTGCTGAGGAGATGTCTATGGTTGACAGTGTCATAGGCCGCTGACAGATCCACAAAAACTGCACCAGTGATTTGTCCTCGTTCGTAACCATCCTCGATATATTGAGTGAGATTCAGGAGCTGGCCAGTAGTAGACTTTCCTGGGCGGAAGCCTGCTTGCTCTGGATTATAGCTGATCATCAATAAGCGGGCGAGTCGGTTTAGGATGAGTCTCTCAAACAATTTGTAGGTGTGACACAGGAGAGAGATTGGCCTATAGCTCTTTGGTTCCGAAGGATCTTTCCCTGGCTTGAGGAGGGCAATGATGCGTGTCTGACGCCAAACCTTAGGTATCTTAGTGGTCGAGGCGTAGTTGTTGTAGAACTGAAGGAGCCATTGTAGGGTTCTCAGACCGAAGTGTTGGATCTGCTGAACTGAGATGTCATCAAGCCCAGCTGCTTTCCCTGGCTTTAGTGTGGTAATTGCAGATTCTAGTTCTTCCATGGTGATAGTCTTGGTAAAACCTGGATCATCAGAAAACTTAGTTCAATTTACCTTAGGTTTAGGTTTTTTCCTGGCGGTCTTTGGCGCTTTCCCATTCTGGAGCAACTGGTGGGCAACTTGATTGGCAGTGACATTTTGGTGTTGATTAGCTTTCTTAGGATCATTTCTGAGTCTGTGGATGAGAGACCATGCTTTTTTGCTGTTGTAGGTCATATCTGTATATTCTAATAGTGTCTGCCATGATTTGCGATGTACCGGGGATATGGCTGACATAAGCTGTTCTCCAAGAGCAGTGGTTTGTTCATCAAAAGGGTCTCTTTGGAACATCTCCTTGTATTCTTCATAGAGAGTTGCATTCTCTGGAGTCAGCCCCGGGATGTATTCAGTGCGGCATCCTCTTGGAATGTTCTTCCTAGAGACTTCTTTTACCAGCTTCACAAATGTAGCATAGTTCTCTGCAGGGGGTTCCAGATCTGCAACTCTGAGGTCAAGGTCTTTCGAGTATCCTTCCCAGTTGGCTTTCTTGTAGTTGAAACGGCACCTGAAGGGTACAGTGACAGGAGAGACGGCTGGTTTTATCTCAATTCCTATCGGTCGATGTTGGTTTCTTGGGATAGGGTCCCATACTATCTTTCTACATGATCCAGCAATATCAGAGCTGCTTACAGCGATATCTGGGTTGCATCCCTTCTTCCATCTTCCACTGTTAAAGGAGCTAGGCAGCTTTGGGTCATGGATAAGGTTAAGCTGGTTGACATCAATCCATTCTTCCACTGTTTCTCCATCTGGGTTTGTTTCTTTGTAGCCCCATTGGGTGCTGTGGCTGTTAAAATCTCCTATTATTAGCCATAGTTTCTTTGCTGTAAGTCTCTGGGGGGTATCGGCACCAAACCTTGTCTCTGGTGGTTTGTAGACAGAAGTAATGGTGATTCCACTTAGCTCAACTGTAAGAATTTCTAAGTTGTTGTTGTCTGACTTGATGGTGCTGTCGATGATTGTTCCAGGTTTAACAAAGACTGCACATCCATATTTCTCGTGTGGTCTTTCAATGGCTATGGTCATGCCTGGTATCATTGGGTGGTTGCTTTCTGTAACCCTGTGGGTCTCTTGTAGACATAGGACATCGCACTGCAAGTCCTTACACATACTGACGAGTAGCTCTTGTTTCCCCATAGAGAAGCCTTTGATGTTTACAGACATAACTGTCAATGCCGGTCTTGAAAAAGACCCGTGTCTCTGACATTGACGTCCGTTGCTATCTTGGGCCATGGTTGGTGGTCTCGTATATGGTGTTAGCAGAATTAGCAAGCAAAAATAAATTCACTTGGCGAGGGTCGCGACGTGAATGCTTCTGCAATGACCCCCCTAGGTGCAGTTAGTCATCAATGGTCACCAGTAACCTCTCCAAACATAAAAAATGCCTTTTCTGCATGATGAAGTTTAGAATTTTGTCAATTTTTGTTCAGTCTCACTAGCCAGCACACATACTCTTTAAAGGAACTGCTTATTTAATGGTAAGAACATTCACCCTGCAATGAAAAGCTAGCAGTTCCCATCTCCAAGCACACAACCTTATATAAACACTTACCACACCTTATAAGGAACAAGTATAACTCACTAACTCAGTATCTGAAATATATCTTATTTTAACAGAATAGACATTCCATTATCAGGAATAATCAGGAAATTTTCTACCCCAAATTGAACAGAATGGTGCAATGAATGTACCAGGGGGTCTACCGAAGCGTGTGAGCTGCTTGCATTTTGAAGAAACCAAAACCTTGGCATTCGATTTTGTTGAACACGGTATAAATTCTAAAACAAAAAGCCACATTGAGAAAGATGCAAGCAGAGTAGCAGTATAACCTTTCTTCATTGAATCCCTCCTCCAGAGACAGATGTATCGGGTAGAAGGAACCCTCCAGTCCTGTTTCATTCGGAATAATTCCCATTGACTATGTCTGTACCTCATTTAAATCCCCTAAATATAACTGAACACTTCAGGCTGGTTTTGGATGTCTTTTTTTCTTTGAAATCGCGTCATTTTCAGCTGTGCAACCATGCCCAACATTAGGAGAATACAACCTACCTTACTTTTACGCACAGGTTTGTATACTATTCTTATTGTCCAATCAATGTCTTTCAGTTACTGTGGAAAGTTTAAACTCTCTGGAATTGGATAAGAAACTAGTCAATCAATACATTATTACCGCAGAAGTTTCACGTGGGCGTGAACTGTAAGTGTGCGTTACGCAGATGAGCCTTAGTAAATAATTGAGCTATTGGCTATCAGCATGAGTACTTACAAGGATATAAGGGAGTGCTGAATTTGTCGATGGAGGAGTCTACGCATAAATCCATGGTAGGGAACTACGCGTTTTTCATATGTGATGACTATAATTGGTAGTAGAATGACATACTATCAATACCATGTCGAATTTTTGCTTCAGAAAACTGATTTTTCTTTACTAATAATTGGGATACCATTGTCTCACTGTAGCTGAAGTGGTTGCTACAGAGGACAAGGATTTTTTCAGGAGCAAGAGATCATTTTTTTGAACTGCTGGATAGATACTATGGGCAAGTATATTGAGCATTTTGCACGTCAGGCTTAGCTAGGGAGTTTAATTCAGGCAACTCCTGAACAAAAGAGATCGGAGTGAACTCGTCCATATTCTAAACCATGTTCGAGCTCGGCTTGCTTGTGAGTATTCAATAACTGATCCGGGTGTGCCATCTAGTGATGGAATATTGTAACTGCGTGCATGAATTTGCAGCTCCATGTCCGCGGGCAGACACATCTGCACTAGGGATGTGAATCTCCACCACTGAGCCGATTCGATACGCATCTCGATACGCTGCCAGCGATACGATACATTAACGATACAGCGAAGCCCCTTGCCGATACGATGCGATACGATTCACCCTTGTTCATGATTAGATGCGATTCGGTTCGATACGATTCGATTCAGCACTATGCAAATAATTTATAAGCCCACATTTGGTTTCTTACCTCACCAGCACAATTATTCTTTCCTCTCTCTTTCCTTGTCAGGGATGTATTCAATACTTGATTGTTTTCTATTACCCAAACCAATAAAGTCAATAAAATAAAATAAAATAAAAATGCAATTCAATATGGTACAGACAGAGGTAGACGCAATTTATTTCTTATTGAGGCACAAAAACGTAATTTCAAGATTAATCAATATTATAACAATATAAACTGCGCAAAGCCGCATGCAGCTTGACGTTAAGCTCCAGATGAGAGGGAGAAAACACCTGTGATCTGTCGCTGTCTGACTGAACAGCCTCATGGAAATTATATTTTACAATTCTTCATATTATAAACTAACTAAATTCGTTAAAGCAAGTAGTTTGGTAGTCATGGTTTTGAGCTCAGATAGATTCCATAATCTGCTCGCATTCAGACGCTGCGGGTGGCCGGCACGGTGTGTGCTGCGGTGTCAGACTGTCGGCTAAATAAAGTCAGCGATCACTCAAACTTAAAAAGCAAAGTTATAAAACGCATCCACTCACTGGGTGGGAGGTTTCAGATGGATTCAGGAGATTTTTCTTTATTCAATGAGAGCTCCATTTCACTAAAGCCCGCTGCATCTCTGTCTGAAGTGTTTTGCATGAAGTATGAATCCAGTGTTCTTGTAGTTTTGAGCTTTCACCTGGAGTTTTGTCAGAGATTTTAAATGTTGCAGTGAGCCGACTGTTGAGCCTCAGTCTTGCGCATTTGATCCCTCCCTCAGACAGCGCAGCACGTCCTCATTATTAAATACTTTGAAGTAGGATATTATGAAGTATTTCCACTCACAGCTGATGTCAAAAATCGTGTTATGTTAGTCTAATTCAGATTATAGACCCACAAGTTACTTAACTAACTGCGTTAACGGTCAGAAGTGTTTGAATTCAGGGCGTTTTGTGATTGTTAATCAATTAAGGCCGATGTTAATCGCACTTATACGTGTGGCCAATGCTGAATTTTTTTTCTTGGCCACACTAACTTTCGCTCGCCAGTTGATGACCATTCCAGTTTTTAGAAAGTACCGCTTAAAATAGCCTACGTTTGGCCAAGAAAAAAATTTTACCTTTGGACACACTTATTTTAAGTGTGGGCATTGGAGTAATGTGCATCTTGGCCACACTTATAAGTGCGTCTAACACAAATTTCGATCAATTTTTGTGCTTGGACGCATTTAAATAAGTGTGAATAGTCAGTTCGATTAAGTTAAGTATTCTCTTCCCCTGCACACATACACACACACAGCTGCTCCGCCTGCGCACACACAGCTGTTGAATATGTTTTAAGAAAGTAAAATAGGCCTACATATTTTCTAAATATATTCCATTATCTTATGAATATTTTTTAAATGTTTTTTTCCTGGTTTCTCGTTTGGAGGTCAAATCCCGGGAATCCCGTTTCCCGGGATTAAACCCTACATTCAGGACGCCTCGGAAACACCTGAGCGAGGGGAATAAAACTCGAAATAATCATGTAAACCACGTTTTACCGATACAGGGACGTTAGGAACGATACATTGCGAATCAGCTGGCATTTGTGACCGATACACCCTGAAGCTACCGATGCAGTCGCATCGCAAACGTTTGTATCGGACCACCGATACGCACCGGTGAATCTCTCCATTCCTAATCTGCACAAAGGGGTTAATCAGATGTTAATTGGTTAATCAATGTTTAATCAGTTTTCAAGTACAGGGTGAATTTTCCTACTGACCGGTAAAATTAACTTCACAAACGAAAATTGGGTTTTTTTGAACCATAATGTAAAACATGTTTATTTCTACTGTAAAGTTGGGGCTTTTTAATATGGGGGTCTATAAAGATTGATTTGCATCTGCAGCCAATCTCAATTGTCCATTTGAGGAACTGCAATCTTTGGCACCTCTGCGTTAGCCTCACTTTTCAGCCGAAGAGATTTCCACTTGCTTCTAACCCACAATCTGCTGTCCCCTTGACTGAATGATAACCTCAGTAAATTATCGTGAAGTTCTGGGTTCAGGCCTGGGTGCCAAGCCCAAAATGGCAAAATTGGTCTCAAGCGACAAATTACGGGTCAGGAGATAAGCAAGAATTAAACAAATAGATAAAGTAACATGGTATTAGGCTACGTTCACACTACAGGTCTTAATGCTCAATTCAGATTTTTTGCTCAGATCTGATTTTTTGTTTGGCTGTTCACATTTTTTTTAATCTTTTTTAAAATCCGGCCAATATCCGCTTCCAGTGTGAACTGCTCGCGGCCCTGAACTTACCCACATGCGCAAAAGAACAATGACAATGACATCACTCACAGCACACTGTTGCACGGAAGTAGACGTGGAGGCCTCAGAAGTGAGCCTTTATGCTTTTATTTCAAAGTTACTGTGCAGTGGAAGCCAGAAAATGTGTTCGCAGGTGCTAAGGAGGACGAAGATTAAGAGAAAGAGAGCAAAAACTTCCATTTTGGCTTTTTACGGTGCTTTTTTTTACGTTCTTCTGTGTCCCCGTTCTGCCATTTCTTTCTATATGCTTTCAAACACAGACCGGTTATGGTATGAACCCTCAAGTTTTGCTTGTATAGAAGTTTCACCCCATATACTTATTAGGTCTAACACCTCACTGCCCCTCCATAGACTCGCTCCATTGCAGCTGTCCTCCATGTTTTCAATCAAGCAATTCCCACCAGCTCAGAATTGTGACAAATGTAGATCTAGAGTGACGTGAAAGTCGCATTAAATCCGTCATGACTGTTCACACTGCAGTCACGTTGCAAAAAATCAGACCTGTGTCTGATTTAGGACCACATATGGAAGTGACCTACATCTGATTGGAAAAAATCAGATTTGGGCAAGATTCCAGTGTTCACACTACTTAGAAAAAATCTGACCTGGTCACTTGACCCCAAAAAAATCAGATTTGGGCTACTTTTACCTGCAGTCTGAACGTAGCCTTAGATAGCTTTTCCAGTTGGTTTCTTTAAATGTAACAGCCTAGTGGCTAAACTTGTGGACAGCTTTTAATAAAAAGAAGAGTTAAAAATAACACCTAATTGTTCCTCTTTTGGAAACAAGTTTTCAATTGTGGGAAGAAAACATTTGTGCAATATTATCCTATAAACCAAAGCAGTAATTACAGCAGCTCAGCTTCCACCAGTTTCCAGCTTTTTACCAAACAGACCACTGCAGCAAAAGTTAACAAGAAAATGGTGGCCTAGGTCTCAGGAGTGCATGAGTTTAACCCTCGCTAATTTTCTGACTGATGATTTGTTGTTAAGACCATTAAAAGCTTCATATGTTGCCTTTTTTTGCCCAGGAGTGCACATAGAGCAATGGAGGATGACAGTCTGCAGTAATTAACATTTTAAACAGGCACTGTAGTAGTTTAAAATATAACAGGAGCAAATAAGAACAATAATACGAAAGATAATTTGGATGGTGTATACTGTACATGACAGAATGAAGCTAATGGAGCTGGCAACAATTCGCATTTTACTTTTGAGTAACATTGAATGTTTACATTACATAGCATTGATATTTCAAATACAAACAAATATCCAAAAGCTATAATTTACTCTAAAATAACAAAAGAATGCAAAATCTCAATTAATTTCTCCGGACCACCTGACAGGCATAACGACTTGACTTCTGAGGTCTATCTAGTCCCAAGTATCCACAGGATAGCCAGCCACAGCTCTGGGGCACTTCAATACCTGACCATGCAGCCACCACAGGGAAATTTCTTCCAGTTTAGTGCTTTTTTAGAAGGGAAAGCATGCACTGTTCTCTGTTTTGTGGTCTCGTCATGTCGAGGTTTATTTATGTTTATTACACTAGCCATCATGATGTTAGGCCTAAAGCCAGTGTGAGGACTGCACAACAACTTTCATAGACAGCAGTGGCCAGTTGTTGCCATAGCTTCATACAGCACTCTTAATTCTTTTAGTTGTTTTTTTTATTATTATTTATTTTATTCAACAGATGTTTTGCCCTCTTTTCAGAAACCAAAATCATTGAAGTACTTTCAACTTACCCTTTTGTAAACATCTGTGGCTCTGTGTGAGGTTGAGCTCACACAACCAGAAGAATTGATTTAGGAGCAGTAGAGACTCGCAAGATCTAGCAGTGGCTCTGAGCACTGGCAGCTTTGTCAGTCAGTGGCTCACTCTGCTGGCAGCAAAAGAAGGAATTTATAAGCGGGGAAGAAAGATTAAGGAAACATCAATTTTGCCAATAATCCAGTTGAGAATTCTCGAATTTCATCAATCTTCTTGGCATATGATTCAAACAGGCTGAATGGATCCAGGCATTGTGGCAGGCTAATTACCCTCCTGATTATCAGTCATCTAAAAAGCTGCCATGATGACATCATTAATCAATCTAAATTAAACCAATCAGATGGTAACGAGTGAAAACCTCTGTGGCTGAACTGGAAGTTATACACGTAAGATGTGCTTCTATTCCAATGGAACCGGCATGACGATAACATGCTGATAGGGTTTATTGTTCAAATGTCCAATTGCACTTCGCCCAATATCTACATTTGGCACTGACTTGGTCAGGATCCAATCCAAGACTGAGTGGCACCCATTAAAATTGTATCCATTGTCTGCCTCAATCTACACAGATGGACTTTAAAAACTTATAACCAGAATTGTAGCCAAACTCAGACTCAAATTTGTAACCATTTATTGACTTTACCCATAACAACAACTTTGACAAAATGCCAGATAACATCAACAAAAAAAGAACGACAAAAGAATCAACAATGACAAGTTTAACAACAAAATCAACAACAAAGATCAACTCCAATCTCAGTACCGAGTGTGACCGCCACGTGCCTGCAACAAAGCCATCACTTGTCTTGGCATGGACAGCACCATTCAGCTGAGCTGTTGCTGGGGAATAGCCTGCCACTCCTGGAGAAAGGCTTCTTGGATATTTGCCCTCGTCCTGGGCGCTGGAGTGCGTTGCCGAACCCGCCGATCCAACAGGTCCCACACATGCTCGATGCACTTCATGTCAGGGCTGAAAGGTGGCCATTCCATGACTCGCACACCATTCTGGGCCAGGAGCTGTGGGGTCACGTGCTGAGTGAGGTCGTGCATTGTCTTGCATGAACGTGACCTCAGGGTGGTCTGTGATGTAAAGCACGACGTGTGGTCTGATGACAAGGTCACAGTAGCGGGCTGCATTAAGAGTTCCATTGATAATGACCAGGTCGGACCTCCAGCTGCACCGAATGGCACCCCAGACCATCACCGAGCCTCCTTCAAAGCGATCTGTCTCAGCAATGCAGGGGCCGCCAGTCTCTCTTCACCACGTCTGTGTACCCTCTGTCTTCCATCATGTCGGTACAGACAAAATCTGGACTCATCACTGAAGACAACATTCCTCCAGAATCGGTTGGGGGCTCATCTCTGACCATATTCTTCAGCCCAGCGAAGCCTGGTAGCCCTGCGCCGTGCATCAAGCTGCATTCCAACACATGCCCTGTGGGCTCTGATCCCTCGCTCTGCAAGTCGGCGACTCACTGTTCTTCTGCTGATCCTTGGTCTGCAGATTCCTAGGGTTTCCTGAGCCGTCCTGGTGCAGGTTCAAAACCAATCTCTCAGGTGGACGAGGCGGATCTGATTGTCCTGGGCTGGGGTCGTGACCCTAGGCTGACCAGGACGAGGTCGATCATTGGTGCTTCCAGTCTCCTGGTAACGAGCCACAAGGTTAGAGATTGTGGGTTGGCTTACCCCAAATCGCTGGGTGATGCGATTTTGGGATCCAGCCATCCACAGCCCAATGGCTTGATCACGTTGGGGTCTGGAAAGGCGAGGCATGGCGCACGTAGTGTCTTAGAACAACTGCTCTCGGGTTCTGGCCTTAATGACCTCAAGGATTGTTTTAAGGCATTTGACAGCATTGCAATCGTGATCAGTGAAGCCGGATGAGGCTACATCACTAATTCCTCAAATCTTGCTCCACATACACAAACAAGGTCATGACCTCACGCAATGTTGTGTCTCCTTACTCAAAGACAACTGCGTATCAATTGTGTAATCATCTAATTAAAGTTCCCCTAACCCAACTATACTATTTCTGTCTAGTCAGACTTATAAGTTTTTAAAGTCCATCAGTATAGAACGCTGTGCCATATGTCTTATGAGAATAGTCACAGCTTCCTCACTTAAGAGCTCTCCTCTCTGGTGAAATTAATACAATGTGTTGTGATTCTGTGAATAAAGTGAGTGCAATGATGCTTGGATAAAGTTTCACTATGGATGATGAAAGATGGGTTTTTCTAATCTTCAGACTTAACTACTGCCAGTTTTGTGCTTATTAATCAGTCTATACCAGTCAGTTATCATTTGCCAGATGTATAAGTCCAGATGACAAATCAATTCAGGAAGTAAATGACAAATTATGGTTGAGTTTAGCCACTTAAGCGTCAGAAATGACAATGTACTGTGTGCCAGAAGTGGCCCAACAGCCAGTTGCAGTATCATGGCATTTGAATTCTTAGCTGAACATGGCCCAAGTGCATACTGCGCCATACACTGGTGTCAACTAGGTTGAGATGTGTGCTGTTTTCTGGTCGATTGGGTTCATCAGCTGTCATTCTGGGACATTAAGCTAGCAAATCAAACTGATAAGTGTGAGCTAGCACTGTGCCATCACTCAGCTGTTATCCAAAATTCCCTCTTAATTCTGTGTATTTAAATTATTTTTATTGTTTTAATCCTTTATAAGGTACTCAAAAATATTGTAAATGGTGTAATGTAAAAAAATACCACGTGTAAAGCGTATGTCCATGTATAAGTCTTACCATCACTTGCCCTAGTCTTAGGTAAACAGGGCATATGCTCAAACATGACATTACCATTTTTCATGCAAAAATTCCACTAATTTCTGGAAATTCCACGCAAACGACGACTATCCCAACATTTGTGCACGACTAGTCAACTGTATAATGTATGAGTTTCATTGACATGCCATTGTTAAATATGATGTTTGGTCTGTGTGAGTTGGACTGCGTAGAGGCCCAGAGCCACACTTCGAGTGGTCTGGAGAGGAAAGGAAGTTTGAAACGCTCAAGGCCACTGGTGATTGGTCAGACGACATGATGTCACCACCTGTGACGTTCCTGATCTTCACTGATCAGCTGGGAGAAATCTCTGTGGTTCTAATGCCTCATGTAGAGGCATGAGGGCGCCATGACAACTGAAGTTACCAAATATGGTTCCTCGCCCGATAAAGGGTTAAGTGAATATAGAATTTACATGGAAACAGCACTGGAGTTTTTCTTTTTTTTATTGTCAAGTGCCAATCCTTTTGCAGTCCTTTATACCCCGTTTAAGAGTTTTCCTTTTAATTATTTTCTAGATCTGCATCTTATTGTTTTTTAATAAAGTTCAGAGAATGTGCTAGTTAAAGAAACCATTCTGAAATATGTGCATTGAATGGAAGGTTTGTTTGTTTGTTTGCTTTGCTAGGCAACAGACAAAGTGACCTTCTACAGTTTGGCTGCCCTCATAGAGCAGAGTGCTTTTTGTGCCCTTAGTCTGAGCATAATAGCATTATTGAGACCAAATCGCACCATATCTAAAAAAAATGTATTTTACTGTACTACTGTGTTCAAGAGAGTTCACAAAGTGCTTTACAATAGCACCCCCCATTGCTTGTAACTAAGGCGCAATGAATTGCGGGTCCTCAATAAAAGCAGCACGGAAGTGGAGGAATATTTATACAGCCCATGCAGCCTTTATGTTTGATAAAAGGCAAATTATGGAAAGGAAAATGCATTTTCAGAGCCCTTAAAAAAGTAAATAACTGGAAATAATAATATTTTAATACTATTTTGTTTCCCTGCGGAGCACTACAGAGAAGCCCAAAAAAGCCCAATTTGGCGTGATTGACTGGCATACATAGGGACCTGTTTCAAGGGAGCCATCAGGTAGGCATACGCAGGAAGTATGCACGTGTGTATGTGTGTGTGTGTGTGTGTGTGCGCCTACATTGGTAGTATACACATGAATATTCAAGTGTGTGTGCGTGTGTGTGTGAGAGCGAGAGAGAGCGAGAAAGAGAGCGAAAGAGGCCTGGGGGTGGGGTTATTATATAGAATCTAGAGAGGTGTTTCACGGATAATGTTTTCGCCCCAATCGCCACATCTGTCACATCCGCTGCCGCAGAGATTACGTGTTAGCGCGAGTACTGCAACAGTTTGCAAAGTTTGTTACAATTAGTACCACTAATTAACCCTCAACTGGCTGACTTTTCTGCTGCAGTCTAACCTTGACAACCATATCTTTTCAATCAAGCTAATCTGCATGAATATATATATATATATATATATATATATATATATATATATATATATATATAATATGTAAGCAATGTGTATGGAAGTAACATGATTATTGACTGACATTGTTACATTAACACTCCAATCCAGGACATTGCCATTATACCTTTTAACTAGGCCCTTAACTTGAACTGCTGGAGCAGCATACATCCAGGTGTATTAATGGAGTGTTGGCAAAATGAAAAGGAATTGAAGCTGGAAATTAAAAACACCAGCCAAATGTTCAGTCTCATATAGTTTTACTTAAGCTTCTGACTGTCATATTGTGAACTTTTTCTCTTTCTCGGTCCTTGTAATATAAATACGGCAGATTTTATTTCATGTTTGAACTGCTAAACATTTTATTTTCTCTGCTGAGAGCACAAGGTTGGAGCATGAGGCACTTTCACGACTGGTATACTGTAGTGACTCCTTTTTAAAACGCGAGCACCTATTTCCATTTTAATGCAGTGTGACCACTTTCAGTGCTTTATAGTGGTAAGGAATACAGGAACACTTTGACCAGTAATAACATATCTCTTGACCTTTTATACTCACTGCTCAGTACGGCTAAATGCAAACCACTGTATGTCCCTGAGTAATGGCTAACCACAATATTATCCTGAATAGCCCAATAAGGTACATTTTGCATCCATACTAGGTCACTTTCTCTCCTTCACTCTCACAAGAACTGGTTCACTCACAGGCTGGGGCAGCTGGTCAGGGAAGAAAATGGAGAGAAAATGAAGTAAGAAAATGTGAGGGGTTATCTTCAGGCTGATCACCTCCTAACTGTTCACAGGACACTACTCATTTAGATGAAACTGTTGAAATTGTTCACATTAGCAGGAAGTGTTTCCATCTTCCTACCATTAAAATTACATTTCTATCATATTCAACACAAGTTTCTGCATGACTTATCATTTCTTAGAGACCCGTCATATCAAATATTCCAAAAAACGTAGTCAAAAAAATATTTTTATTCTGTCAAGACATCCAATAAACGGTTCATTTTTAATCAGCTATTCTTGGCTGTTATTTCATTGGTTTGGCTTTAAAGGGTTAAATACATACATTTAAGTGTTTCCTGAAGTATAAGTGAGACCATCGATGCATTCTTTTGCATGCAGAAATCAATTTTATTAAACATTGCTCCGCTTGTGTGAACCTTGTATGATCCTAGTGGATTTTTTTTCCCCTAACTGTAATTACTCACTTATGGTCACAACCAAACAATGCTACTCATTCTCTTCCTACTACATAAAAAATCCTAAGGCATTTTCTGCACCATTGTCCCCTTCATCCTGTGTTAACTGCTCACAGGGAACACTGTGTACCCTCCGTGGAGGGCTCGACCCGCATGGCACTGATGCACTAGGAGCTGTTGTGACGGGAACTAGCCCCATCTGCTGGCCTGCCTCCACCTCTCCTGTGGAGCTCAGTGAGTGTGTGTGTCTTTAGCGGGAGGGGTCACACCCCCCACTCTTCTGGCTCAGTTCCAGGTCTTGTGGAGAGATGGTGCTCACTACCTCCGCAAGCTCAGGGAAACTCGAGGCACAATGTCACAGACACTTCTTGTTTTTTCAACTGGATGTGGTCGAGACATCCTGTCGCGATTGCTGGATATGTCAACCTGGCGTGACGAGGACGATGCCCCCGCAAATCCGCCCACCCCGCCACCCACCCTTTTACGACATGGGCGACACATAGGTAGGAACCCTAACCCACCCACAGTTTGAAAGATAGAACCGCCAAACTCGCTTATCCCTGTTTAAAAACCCTTCTGTGCTGTGCCACAACTCAAATGTTAAATTGTTTGCAGGCATGCAAGTGTTCTGATACAGGAAACTCTAACTGTGTGGTTCGCTCTTGCCCTGTAAGGCCTGTGGCATGTTCTTTTAGACATTACTGCTCCCCAGATCATCTTTTGATCCTTCTCTTTCTCTTTTTTCTTTCCCTTGTTTTGACAAGTTGAACAGGGCAGATGGAAAGATATAGGCTATGCACAGCCACACTCACAAAAAAACATGCACAAACACAGACATACACATCAACACTCACAGACATTGACACACCAAAAAAAACACAGTACATGCACACAGACAAAACACACATATCCATACACAGATATACATACACTCACACACAGTATAGTCATACATGGTGAATTTTAAGTGAACATTATTAACAAAATCTTACTGTGTTTCACTGTTCAGTTTTCCTACAGAGTTGATTCTTCCGTTAAGCAGTGTAAGCAGTGCAGGTTTCTTCTTAATACCTTAAAGGAGGCCTATTATGCTATTTTTTTCCAAGTTATAATATTCTTGGATGTGCAAAAGGGAAGTTAATAAACTTTCCAACAAAAACAAACAAACATAAAATTTATAGTTGCGAGGTTATTTGATTCCTCTCATTTCTAACCCTCTGAAAGATGTGCTGTTCTGCTGTTCTGAGTGGGCATCCCCACTATGAAGCTTTGTTGTAACTGGCCAGCGAACAGAACTACCATGTCAGCAAAAAGCGACAATGTCATAATCCCCCAGTTACAGGCAAGTCTATAAGTGCAGATATCTGATTAAGTAGCTTGCCAGCTAGCTAGCCATTAAACTACACAATGAGTATGAAAAGGTAACCTCAGCAGGCTAAGCAAGAATGGACAGTAGGCTACATTCACAGAAGTGCAAAATGTAGTCACCATGATTGTTTTACTACACTCGTAATTTAGTATCTACTGTAATATTAAGAATAATTCTTTGCTAGCATCTGTATAGTGGCAACCATTAGCTAACATTCCATTTATTGCCAGCTACGCCATTAAACATGGACTGAGTTCGATTAAAAACTGTCATCCATTCCTTCTTTTCCTATTGCCGTGCCTCGTAAACTGCTTCTGGCTGAACTAGCAACAGTTTCTATGCTCACAGTAAATTTAGTAGCTATCTAGCTAATAAAGTGCACAATTATCTTCAAAAAGTAATGTGTGCATGCTAAGTCAGTTAGTTTTGAAAGTAGCTCTTAGTTAGCGAGCAAGTTAAATAAACAACCAAATCAAACACACTAAAATTGAGCACAGTGGTGGTTAAGGCAGGCCACGGAGTCACGCCCAGCTCACAAGCCTGCCTCCATTAGTGATGGTACAGATCGAAAGCCAAGCCCACATCAGCTGACAGCTCAGCTGCTTCCTTTCAGGCACTCAATTGGCAAATCATAAACAAGGCGCCCTATTTAAAGATGCTCTGCCTGCCTACTATTTCTGCTTACTCTGCTTATTTTGCAACGCAACGCACTGACTTAAGTCAATGACAATGCAGTCATTGATGGCTTGGTTTGTTCTGTACCCCTGGGAAGGGCGGTTTGCTGCTGCTCTGTCTGCCAATGGCTTTCACACGTATGTATGGAAGGGCAGGTTTTTGGCTCTCCCTGCTTACTGGCTTTTCATGCATACGCGTGATAGGGCGGGGAGGCCCCAGAACAGAACCATCCCGCCAAACTCAAATAATGCAAGTAAATTTGCTGCAAATGATATAGTTTGAAGATTTTGACAAAGTGGACCTGACTGAACTAAGGTTACACTTGGAATTCAGTTTGAATATCAACAAAAATTGGAAACATTTACCAACCTAGTCAGCTAGCTAGCTACAGATTCTCCCTGAAAGTAAATTGAAACCATTTATTCTTTGTATCATTAATAGGTCCCCTCTAATATAAATTTTGTTGCCTGTCCTGCCTTGTACTGATTCAGGGGCGCATTTCCCAAAAGCGTAGTAGCTAACTAAGTTAGCAACTTACATAGTTCGTCCATTCACTGTGAATGGGCCAAACTACGTAAGTTAGCATCTGTGATTTTGGGAAATGCACCCCAGGTTAGTAGTATAAAGCAGTCAGACAAAAAGTGGATAGCATACACATGGCGAATTATGGGCTTTTGCCAATTGAAGCTGGAATGTTGCCATAAAATAAGCCGTGTGTGCAGATATTCAGATGAAGGATGAAACAATTCTCATGAGCCTGCAGGTGACGTGGGAAGGGGAGCCAAATTTGAATGCTATGCCGAATGCCATATTTATGAAAAAGGCAGCCCACAAAAAAAATGACAGGGTTGTTTGTTTTATGTCGCAGTCAGCGGGTTGGTGAGCACTGCAAATACCGAAATGTACAGTATGTGCAGAAAAACTGAAGAAGTGAGTTTTTCATAATATGTCCCCTTTAAGTGGTTAAACTCACAGGCCATTTGACCCAGACAAGTCAATGCTGAGCTCTCATGAGTGCTTTTTTCAGGGCTTGTCCTGTGAGGGGCCAATTTGTCATTGTTGTTCACCTGCTGACGTGACCTTTTGCAATGCTTCTGGACCAAGTGGTTGAGTATGAAGGAAATGAATTTTTTCGCCCGATCTTGTGGCCTTTGCTGACAGCACAGCCTCTCCAGGCCGCTTCATCAGACCACTGTCGCTCATGCTTATACAGAGAATCCAACAGGCACGAGAGAGTGACGCCCAATAAGGCCCCTGCTGTGTGTCAAAACAAGGCCATCATTGACTGCAAAAACGTGGGGTGTTAACACTGGTTAGAAGGTGTCAATACCATCAAAGAACTATGGTTAAGCCACCCCTCTGGCATTCGGCCTCCATCCTTACTTATATTTAGGCCATTAACATGCACAATGTCCATACAAGCCTCAGAGTTGAACATTGTAACGAGGGGAACTGAGGCCAGCGATGACAAAAAAAAACGCCCCCTTCCTCCATTTGTGCACTATTTGGCTCAATCTTCCTCAGCAGTCAAAGATTTCCCCATCAAGAACTTGGGTTATAACTTCCACAGGGACATAGAGCACATGTCAAGGGCATCCCGCTGATCCATACGTGTGCTGAAGTCTGGCATTTCCATTTTTGCGTCTGTGTTCTCATGTGAGGTCTCAATGCAGCATTAGATGTAGAAGAGGTGGAGCCTCAGTGGGGGACAGCCCATTTGACGTCTTCATCACCCTGTACTAGCGAGGGAAGACATGTTTGTCACACCACTTGGACCACCTCCAACTCAGGATTCACCGGCCCCTTTATTTAAGTAAGACATCTTGCTGTGGGCAGGATAATATTACAGTCCTCACTAACCAGCTCAGGGTAGATTCTTGGCCTGTGGTAATTAAACAGCTGAATCCACTTAGGTGGACAGCTATTGCAGTTAAGCGAGGATGTAGCCTGATTCAATTTTATGAGCCGGGGAGGGCTCAACTGTCAACTTAGCCCATTATTCCCCATCATCTTGGGTGGCGGCCTTCTTAAATAGAACCAAACAAGTACTTTGACCATAAAGCACTGGACAAATGCACATACACAAACTTAAATACACACACAAACGAACGCACAACTATTGGCAGAGTTTACGTGTACACACAAGCCCTACCACAGCGTATATACAGACAACCTGGCACAACTTACATACACATACAAGCCCTGCCACAGCGTATATACACACACGCAACCTGGCACAATTTACATACACACAGAACCCTGCCACAGCTTATACAAACAGACACAGACGTGAGACAACTTACAAGCATACACAGACGCACCTTAACACTATTTGTGGACACTGACACAGTTTTTACATAGGCACATACATACACACGCTCACACAACTTGCATACATTCACATGCATGCAGACACACACACAAAAACTGTGAAACAGTCAAATACACAGGCACACATGGACACACACGCACACATGTAGTGCATACTATATCTGGGCTGGATGATCTGCAGTCTGTCCCTCGTGTGGTGGAGGTACAGAGCTGCATAGGGCCCAAGGGCTTGTGGAGGTAGCGGTGGCCATCCTGCTGGACTGGCTGTGTTTTGAGGGGTGGGGGCAGAAGGGGGCACCTGGGTCTAATTTCTTCAGAGCCTTCAGCTTTTTCTCTTTTGAGTGAGTCAGCAAGTGGGCCTCGATCCTGCCGCTAAGCTTCCAAACTCAACTCTGAAGAATTATAGACACGAAGCCATCGCAAAGGGTCAACCGGGACTCACACCTTGCACCCCAATAGAAGCCGTGACTCCTCCCCTTTGTACCCACCGGCTGCTCCTCCCTGACATTTTAAGGGAGCGGAGACACATGATGACCTCTGGATGGTGCTATAATATTTGGCACAGCCTACTGTTTAGAGTACACTCAATCAAATTGAAACAGTAAGTAACAATTCACATTAAAGGCAATTAATTACAATATTTAAAGGGTGAGCACCAGCTACTGTGTTGTTATTATTAGTTATCCTTTGATTTTAGAGAATACAAAAAAGTATTTACTGCTGAAATCAAAAAACTTTATGTAGCTGACAAATGCCCAGTAAACATAGTAATATACCTCGTTTCCAAATGTTCTTTGCTGAAGGCTGTGCTAGCTATATCCCCCGAGATACAAATTGTTGAGCTTGTGGGCTCAGCACGGCAAGCTCTCTGTGTTTGCCACTTCACACAGTCCTTTGTGCCTCTTTCTTACATCTTCACACATTTTAAATGTACAAGATGGCCGTGTGGGCTCCCTTGCGATCGTGAATGCTGTGACATTGCATATATGCCGCAATTAAAAATGCAAACTCTCATCCTATTCCCACAGTAGCGGTGGAAGTCACAGGCTCCTTCTGTGTGGGCAAATAGACAGAAATGGACCGAGACAAGAGCTCACGACGTGAAGGAAATTCATTGGATTCTTGCCTCTCTCTAAAGAACAGCCAGGCAGCCAATGCTTCTTAACCACAAGAGAGCGGAGGGAGAGAAAGATTTTCTGGCCACACATCTGGCTGCCTGAGGAGAGAGAGTGAGAGAGAGGGAAAGGCAGAGAGAAAGCATGCTAAAAGGGGAGGTCGGTTGTGCAGATAGAAAGCACTGAAAAAATAGAAGCAAGAAGAAAGATGGTGTATATGGATCCAAAAAGAAATCAATTGACCACACTCTCGAAGGGATATCTCTGCACTTTTCTATTCTCCACTTAACCCCATCTGCAGCTGCTTCTGCTAGTGGATATAACTATTAAAAATAGTGGATTTTTTTTAGCTGAAAGAAGTATCCTTTAACAGGTCAGTTATTTTTTACCAAGCATCAATATTGCGTGATGTACACGTGGAGCAGCATCATTTGTCGTTCAACCACTGTTATACCTAAAATCATAACAGAATACACAAGTAAAATACATACACAGCACAGTAACTCATAGAGAATGCACAGTAAAGGATGGCCATTTTGGAAATGAATATCAAAGCAGATACTTTACTCTAGGGACTCTAACCTGGTCACTCGGTGTCAGAGATGTACAAATCCAGTCCTCGAGAGAAAGTCTTTATTCTGGTCAGATTCTGAGAATTTATCATTGTTCTAACAACTAATAAACCATGCTGCTTCACTCCTTTGCTTGACCAAAATGAAATCTCACGAATACTCTTGAAGCCTCTGGCTGTAGCTGGACCAGTTCAAAATTATTTGAGCTATTTAAATAATTAAGGGCAGAAGTTGGCACAATGTCCTGGAAAGGATCGGGCCCTTGTTGGCTCGTCCTGCTCTTTATCAATGTCTTTAAACATGGTCATTCTATGACATTAAACAAAGAGATCACTCAAATGGAGAATGGAACTGCCTGGGGAGTGGTTTGGACGGTGGCCAGAGAGAACTCCCCTTTTGTCGAGCCAGACAGAAGCAATCGATAGTGGTGCAGAGTTGCTGCTGGAGTGAGAGAGCTAGTCTGGCATCAGAGGTGTAAAGTCTAGTCATCAGAAAGAAGAAGTCCTCCTATGAATTTTTTTTGCCCCTGAACTTGCCTTGATGATTTTACTTTATCCAGGAATGAACAGCTCCGGACCTGGAGGGCTGCGGTGCTACAGGCCTTACTAGACTGCTTTCAATCAACAGGCAATTACGGCCAAGAAAACAGGATGTGTGGACTCATAAGCAAATTAATATAAAACTAAAAATGCGCAGACTCACCAGAGTTGCCCATCCCTGACTTTTTTAACCCCTTAAACTCATATTTTTGCTTAAATTTCCCAAAAGAAGGGAAAGTTTCAAATGAAAAAAAACATCTTTTTTTATATTGTTGGACACTGTCAAAAACATTGTATCTGCTGGTTGCAGCACTTCACTGAAGCTACGTCACACTTATGCTGAGAGAAATATTCAAACTCAGGGTGCTATGTTTTTATGTTCGCAGCATTACATCAAATAGAAAATATTTCTAGAGCTTGCGCATCATTTTGTACACATTTCCCTGTAATTCAATAGGACATGTTTGGGATTTTTTGAAACCTTATGATCTCCACTAGAATTTAAAATAGGCCTAATTTCCACAAGTTTGAATAAAGCAACTGCATTCGACGAACTTACATACAGGCCCATAGGTTTTATGGGATTAATTGTTTCTTCTTGATAAAGATTTGTGGCGATGAATAACAAATGGTGATTGCAGCGAAATCATGGGGAGGACTTTTACAGCCTGTGCCCAGATTTTCTCATCTGCCAAGAAATCCAAGCACTGTGAAAAATCTGTGAAAAAATATGAAAAATCCATCTGTGTCCATTGAACAACTCTCACAGGATTGGCAGAGGAAGCATTTGTGTGGAATACCTAGGTCTTTGTTGTTTTCTGTTGAGCGCCTTGTCTGTAATTGTTCATCTCTCTGTGATGGACACCGTGATTAAAGGGACGTCTTCCCAGCTTTGTTTTGAAGACTTACGGAAGCACGATAGTATTGCACTGAATGGGCAGCCGCCAATCACTCACCCTTTTCCAAATCTGCGAGACATAATTATTTTCCCCATTTTATTAAACCTATTTTGTTTGTTCACAAGACCAGTGGTTCTCACCAGTGGGGTCCTTGAGAGGATTTCATGTGGTCCCCAGTAAAAAAGGGAATATTTTATTTTCACTATCATTCCATCCATAAGTAAAACAAAAACATGTATGAATATTTTCGGTCATGGGTGTCACACTGAGTGAATTCTGTAATTAAACATTGACAGCAAAAATCCTGCCAGATGGGGGACCCTGGGACAAAATCCTACCAAATGGGGGGCCATGATCTTATTTGTGGCAGTTTCAGAGCTTTTTATGTGAAACATTTGAGAACCATTGCATTACATGGACTTAGAGAGTAAGTCTGCTCTGAGCCTAATGGCTCATTAGGCCGGTGCTCAACCCCGGAATCAGTAGCACGAAGCAACTACAAGTATTGCTACTTTCCCTGGATGGGATGCTAGTCCATCGCAGGTTACCCCCCCAGCTCTTAGACAGGTTTCGCTGACAAATTACTGGTACCCAATTTTACACCTTGTTGGAGTGAGGCACTGTGGGAGTGAAGTGCTTTGCCCAAGAACACATCGCGAAAGCCGTGGCAAGGACTCATACTCAGGACCTTTTGGTCCCAAGCTGAGCACACTTAACCACTGTGCTACTGTGTCCCATAACCGGCTTAGCTTGGTTTATTGAATAATGTGGGCCAATATTGAAACTTGACAAAGTTCAGTGCGTTATGTTCTTTCTCTAAACGGAGCAGCAGTTTAATAACGTGATTTAGTGTCCAATCCCTCCAATTGTAAGACCACACCTCCTACCGTCCAGCTCACCAGTCTGATAAAACTCAATCTGCACTTCTCGCATTAGTCAATTATTATCACCTGCACCTGTTATTCATTTCCACTGTGTGGCAGCAGTGTGCTATTTAAGACCGAGCTCCGTATTAGTCATTGCGAAGTCTCATCTCTACAAACCTGTGTTGTATTCCTTGTCTGATATACAATCCCCAATTCTGAAATAGTTGGGACGAAGTGTAAATTGTGAATACAATCAAAATGCAATGACTTTCAGATCACATGAGCCAATATGTTATTTACAATAGAACATAGAAAACATTTCAAATGTTGAAACAGACACTTTACATTCTTATCCACAGAATGAGCTTATTTCAAATTTTCTGGCTGCAACAGGTCTCAAAAAAGTTGGGACATGGCAAAAAAGGGCTGAAAAAGCAATTAATATATCAGAGAATCAGCTGAAAGAACATTTAGCTAGTAATTAAGTTAACTGGCATCAAGTGTGTAACATGATTGGCTATAAAAGGGACGTCTTAGAGAGGCTGAAGTAAAGATAGCCAGAGGCTCTCCAACCTGTGAAGGTTTGCGTAAAAAAATTGTGGAATACTTTAAAAACAATGTTCCTCAACGTCAAATTGCAAAGGCTTTGAAGGTCTCATCATCGACAGTGCATAACATCATCAAAAGATTCAGAGAAACTGGAAAAATATCTGTGCGTAAGGGACAAGGCCGACGACTTTTACTGGAAGCCCGTGATCTTCGGGCCCTCAGGCGCCACTGCATCACTCACCGGCATGATTCTGTCATTGACATTACTAAATGGGCCCAGGAATACTTCAAGGAACCACTGTCTGTAAACACAGTCTGCCGTGCCATCCACAGATGCCACCTAAAACTCTATCATGCAAAAAGGAAGCCATTGTTGAGCATGATCCAGAAGCGCCGTCATGTTCTGTGGGCCAAGGCTCATTTAAAATGGACTGTAGCAAAGTGGCAAAGTGTCCTGTGGTCAGACGAGTCCAAATTTGACATTCTTGTTGGAAATCATGGGCGTTGTGTCCACCGGGCTAAAGAGGAGAAAGACCACCCCTCCTGTTATCAGCGTTCAGTTCAAAAGCCAGCATCTCTGATGGTATGGGGTTGCATTAGTGCATATGGTGTGGGACACTTGCATGTTTTAAAAAGCACCACGAATGCTGAAAGGTATATAAAGGTTTTAGAGCAACATTTGCTCCCCTCCAGATGACATCTATTCCAGGGAAGGCCTTGTGTATTTCAGCAGGACAAATCAAATCCACATACTGCAGCTATTACAACAGCATGGCTTCGTAGTAGAAGAGTCCGTGTGCTGAACTGGCCTGCCTGCAATCCTGATCTTTCACCGATTGAGAACATTTACCGCAGAATTAAATGAAAAGTCTGTCAAAGGAGACCCAAAACTCTCCAGCAGCTGGAAGCCTGTATTAAACAAGAGTGGGATCAAATTCCAATGGCTTAACTCAAGAAACTTGTCTCCTCAATGCCCAGACGCCCAATCTGTGTTAAAAAGAAGAGGGGATGCTACACCATGGTAAACAGGGCCCTGTCCCAACTTTTTTGAGACCTGTAGCAGCCATCAAATTTGAAATCAGCTCAGTTTGTGAATAAAATTGTAAAATTTCTCAGTTTCAACATTTGCTATGCTATCTCTGTTCTATTGTGAATTTTTGATTTTATTCACAATTTACACTTTGTCCCAACTATTTCAAAATTGGGGTTGTACTTATTCTTCTCTTTTTTGCATTTATTATGCTATAAATCTAACTTAGTGCTGTTTATTGTTTTTGTCCAGCTCTTTATATTAAGGAACCTCGCTTCCTGTTTATTTTCTATTTGTAATACATTGTTACTGCAATCTATATTGATTGACTGTATTACTAAAAGTGTTTATTAAGGAACCTCGATTCCTGTTTTGTTTTGGATTGCTTCGTTCACGCATTCTGCTGTGAAGAACCAAGTCCATCCTTGCACCTGAGTCCAGTCCTCAACTTCCTGTCCTCTGTGCACCAGAACTGTATGCAGAGCACAACCCTTACACCAATAAAATAATGGTGTAATAATAATTTAACCATCACAATGTGTAAAATAATGCGTGATTTGCTCAGTAAATGGTTCTTGTCCTGATGGGCAAATAATCCAGAAGTAAAATAACAGTCAGTTCTATGGGATTCTTATTAGCTCACATTGTTTATATTTGTAAATGCTGTTGTTATAAATTATGGTATTAATATAATCAGTAATTAAGGCTCATCTGCGATTGTGCATGCTTTTTCCGTTAGAAATATAAACAGCCATAAATGTTTCTTCCAATTTAATGTGCACTACAGGTACTTGTAGAAATGTTGTTTCAAAACATTTCAAAATGTTTCAGTATTATGTTTCTGAAGTTAGAAGCTGTTTCAAAGGTTTGAAATTGTCATCTCTTGAAAATGCTGTGCAAATATGTGTCATGCCATATAAAATCAACCAAATCAGAAAAAAGTTCCCACCTGACCCCTTTGGAACCAGCTGGTTTTTATTGTACAATAACTTCGGTGTATGTTTAAATTTAAATCCTTGCGAAATTTACTTTGCTTGTGGTTATTTTTTACATAGCCATTAGTTACAGGCTCTTAATGAATTCTGGACCACTCCCAAAGTGGAGGAGAGTATTGGGTGGAACTGCGGATAGGAGATCGGGGCTAATGTGATGTTGGACGTAGTCTGTGATTGTGCGAACGTTGGGCGTCCCCAGGTGGCGAGACTCAGGGTGAGGCTCGCGTTTCTTGTCGAAGTCCGTGTGGCTCCTAAGCCCTCCAGGGTCCCAGTTGGTGGCTATTTCTTGCTTCCTTCTTGGAGAGGGGAAGGGTGCGAGGGACGTAGAAATGAGATGAGCGGGGATTGTGGGAATGTAGGCGGTATATATAGGCGTAAGGACGAATAGGAAGGCGCCTTGGGAGTGGCCCTGTTCATTAACCTATGTTATCGGGAACTCCCTTTAATGAATTCTGGACCACTCCCAAAGTGGAGGAGAGTATTGGGTGGAACTGCGGATAGGAGATCGGGGTGAATGTGATGTTGGACCTGGCCAGTGATTGTGCGAACGTTGGGCGTCCCCCAGGTGGCGAGACTCAGGGTGGGGCTCGCGTCTCTTGTCGGAGACCGTGTGGCTCCTAAGCCCCCCAAAAGTGTTATTGGATCAATGAGAGATAAGATAAGATACACTTTATTGAACCCTGTAGGGTAATTTGTCCTCTGCATTTGACCCATCCTATAGTTAGGAGCAGTGGGCAGCCACAGAGCAGCGCCCGGGGACCAACTCCAGTTCTAAAGCCAGTTCCTTGGTCATGGGTACTGGTTGGAGCCTTCCTATGATGCATGTTTTTGTGGGTGGGGGAAACCGGAGTACCCGGAGAAAACCCATGCAAACATGGGGGGAACATGCAAACTCCACACAGAAAGGCCCCAGGCTGGAATCGAACCCACGACCTTCTTGCTGTGAGGCAACAGTGCTAACCACTATGCCACCGTGCTGCCCAATTTTTTTTTTTTTCCCTTTGGGAAAAAGAGATGGGCTCTATATACGTCATCAACATTATTGCGAATATAGCTTACGAACGAGTTCGATGTCCAGCGGCCGAGGATTTTAAACAGGTGGTCCGGCACTCCTCGCTTGGATGCTGTGGTGGTGGCGCCGATGCAGAAAGGGTGCCCGGAGACGTATTTGGGTGGAATGTGGGATCTAATTAAAACATGACGGAAATGGTAGAGGAACCAGTGGCGAGAGGCTACGGCCCTGGTGTCGATCGTGAATAATGGGTCATGGGGAGAAGCGTGGTTATTGTATCTTGAGGTGACGTAGTTTGATATTGGCTCGAACAGACTGAAGGCAAAGTCTAGGCGAAATAGGAATATGGGCTGAGAAATGCCGAACTGATCCGTTTTACTACTCTTTATCGAGAGGGAGCGGGAACGGCCTTTGTTTGCGATTTCTACTGTGGTCGAGTTGTCATAATGTACGGTTATACATTTGGCGGCCCGTTCGTGACCCTGAATGAGGGAGGAAACGGTGATGGGATACGATGAGGCGAACAGCGAAGTAATAGCGCCCCTTCCAGGAAATGCCAGAGGAACCCCCAAAAAACGTGGGTCGAGTGGGACGACCCTAAGCGTTTGCTATATCGGCTTTAGCCAACCAGGCGCCGTGACCGGCGAGGCGGATGAGAGTGGTGAGATGAAGGACTGTCAGTAAAGGGTTAACCACTGCTGGGCAAGCGGCCAATCGGATTGCACGGAGCGATGTGCTTGAGCGTGGAGACGGCAGATGGATGGTGTGCAGGCGAGGTGGAATGGTGGATTGCGAGACCGAAAGTCGGCCGAGAGCGTGAACCTCGCCACTGCGACTGGCCGTGAGGTGGAGACACGTCGTTTTCGTGAGTGTTTGCCGACGAGGCACATGCACCAATAACCGAAGCACTAGCAAAGCGCTAGTGGGCTGCGCCACTGCGAGTGGCCGTGAGGAGGATACACGTAGTATCCGTGAATGTTTGCCGGCGGGGCAAAGTGCACCAATAGCCGAAGTGCTAACGAAGCGCTAGTGAGCTGCGCCACTGCGAGTGGCTGTAAAGTCTAGTTTATGCTTGACGCAGTCACGAGGTTCGAGCGCCAGGAATGACATCATCGCGCACCTGGCGACAGCCGCGCGCGCTGGCGCTTCGCGAGGTTGCGCACCTCCAGGATTTTGAAACTTTTCGCAAGCCGCGCTAGTGTCGCCCAAAATGTTTTCCGCTTGCTTCTACTACTTCCTATAGTATTTTTTTTTACCGCCCCCTGTCTTTGCGGCGAATACTGCAACGGAGAATGCAGCGAGTATAAATGCCTCCGCGCTCTGTTGAGGTGCACGCGCAATCCGAGAACGGAGCCAGGCGAAGGTATAGCTGAGGCTTAAGGTGGACATACGTGCAGTATCCCTGAATGTTTGTCGACGAGGCAAAGTGCACCCATAGCCGAAGAGATAGCGAAGCGCTCGAGAGCTGCGCCACTGCGAGTGGCCGTGGATACTTGTAGTATCCGTGAATGTTTGCCAGCGAGACAAAGAACATTAGCAATTGTAATGATTTCACGATTTTGGAATAAACATGGCAATCATTCAACAGCACCATAAATGTATGAGATTTAATTTGCGAAGAACACTATGTGCATATATAGCAAGAGTTGCTCAGACTAATTAGTAGAACTGACGAAAGTCGAATTTATTTTTTAAAAGCCTTGTTATACATTGCGCTACGAAATTACCTGGCGTTTTCTTCCGTGCATCGATGACTACGAAAAATATCACAAAGTCTTTATAACTTCTGTGCTCATGTAGCTTGTGAAACACAGATTTGCGTAAATTAGTTTGCGAGGCTCACAGAGCAATAAGCCGTGAGAATCCGTTCTACAGTCTGAATGAAGTGACAGCTAAATGGCGTTGTTAGGTACGATGCACAGCTGAGTGATGGCGAATTTAGTTGCTGCGAACTCAGCGAAAGTTTCGGATTTTGCAGATTGTTATCCTTGCAGAGTCACATCAATTATATCAACATAGCTAATAGGCAATCGCTTACCGTACGGCCAAAACATTAAGCGAGATCAAGAACGAGTGTTAGGTAATCGTCCAGCTTTTCCCTCCCATGAGGAAAGGACTGGGGGATTGCGTCTTGGTAGAATGGGACAGCGAAAGGCAAACTCGGTTCGCGTGCACATCTCGGAACGAGCGGGGCTCGGGTGTTTGAGCTGTGCGGGATCGATGACAGTTTGGAATTTTTTTTTTCATGACTAAAATATGAATGCGGAAATAGGATGGTTGAATGAGCTGGGCCAGGTCGACGTGCATACCCGATAAAATCTGTTGTCTAAGTGTGGGGTATAATGCCGGAGGCTTTGGAATAGGTTACGAGGGGCGTATGGGAGGTAGGGCGGTGGCTAGTGTGTGCTGAAACTGTGAGGGGAAACTGCGATGGGCCAGTGAAGTAGTTGATGGGAGGGGTGGACTTGTTGGAGGAAGCACAGAATTAGTAACATGGGAAACAGGGAAGGGGAGGAAGCGAGGAAAAGAAGAGACGAGCGGATGAGGCAACAGCGGGTGCTTCTTCGGGTGTAGGTGGGTTAACACTGGAACTGCTGGAGCCTTGGAGAATTTGTTTGTGGGCTGCAGGAGCGCAGAAGCCAGGTTTTGTCTAGCGGAAGTGATGGGAGGGGGGGAACGCATGTGCACGGGGCAAAAGTGCAGCCTGCGAGCACGGGGACGAAAAGAAACTAAAGAGGTCGTAAATGGAGGGAGCAGGCGGGGGGGGGGCTGCGGGCGGCGACTGGCTGGTTTGCGAAAGGAGTGACTTCCTCCGAATCTGGATCAGAGGGACGTCGCCGAGCATGATGACGTTGGCGCTGGGGACGTTGATGGTGGAACCCGGTAGTGCTGTGTGGTCTGCATACATCTGGTCTGCACGTGGGGAGGATCAGCTGCGTTGTTCAGGGAGTCGGTGAATAATTTTGTGTAGTCTGGCCTTGTTGTCGGAGCGGTGGAAGGGGATTTTCTTCTGCTTGACTGCCCTATGGAGTCTGGTGACGGTCCAACGTGGAGCCTCGGATGAGCTTGAAGTGCGAGTCGTGGTAAGCCTTGCTGGGGAGCCGCGGGCTCTCACTTCTGAGCGCCGCGGTTGACGAGGGGCATAGCTACTGCGAGACAGCAGCCTGGAATTCTGCGGTGCGGAGCCCGGCCTCGGTCGTCATCGCGGGGGGAGCGTGGTCCGGAATATGAGCACCCCGGTTGGGGCGAGCGGGTGACGCTTCGTGGTGGATGTTCGAAGATGGCGGAGCGCAGGCGGGTGCGTGGAGGAGAAACGGGAGTTGCGGGAACAGATTGGGAAGATTCTTCTGGAGCATCAGAGTCTTGGAATTATTCTGTGTCCGAAGGACTCAGTAGGATTTCGGATTTCGTGCTGCAGGTAAGTGAACTCTTGCTGTGCGCTGGGCTATCCGGTTTGCGTGTAAACGACGTAGAAATGAGATGAGCGGGGATTGTGGGAATGTAGGAGGTATATATAGGCGTAAGGACGAATAGGAAGGCGCATTGGGAGTGGCCCTGTTCATTAACCTATGTTATCGGGAACTCCCTTAAAAGTACACGTACAAGTCAAAATTTCTCAGGCAATTTTTATCTAGCATTTTTGAGCCCTCATAACTTTGTGTGTATTAGAGGCAGCTAAATGAAATTTTCAGAACTGAAGGACATATTGGAGCACTGTTGAAAACTGCAGTTAAATTAATTGTATGCCCATTCTCTTTACTTGTCAGTAAAGAGAACAATCCTACATTGTGCCATTAGTCATCGGACACATCTGTTTACCCAGTCGAGCCGATTTCTTTGTCAGGCATGGGTGATGTCCAATCCACACGTGGAGATGGACTTCCCAGAGCAGGGGTCACCAACCCTGTTCCTGGAGAGCTACCATCCTGTAGGTTTCTGCTCTACCTCCTATTCAGCACACCTGATTCAAGTAATTGGTAACTTAATTGCCCAGCTCGGGATCTTGTAAAGTAGCTAATTACTTGAATCAGATGTGCTGAATAGGAGGTAGAGCAGAAACCTACAAGATGGTAACTCTCCAGGAACAGGGTTGGTGACCCCTGTCCCAGAGGTTCCCTCAGGTTTGGGCAGAAATGCAGCGATTGTGGAAACCATCTCAACTGCAATTGGATTTGCTGGTCTCTAACGGTAACAAGGATGAAGAGTCCGGATATAGTGGTCTTGCGTGAGGTTCTGCAGCTTGCTGTCGTGCCTAATTCTTCAAAATTATGTCTTAGGTGAAACATTGTTGAAACATGGACAATAAGAGCCCTTGTGACAGCCCTGAGAGTCATTCCTGCATTGAGCGTGCCTTTGAGGTTTTGAATCATATGTAGCATTTTGTAAAATGGCTTAACTGGGACTTTTGGGGTGGCCTTTTATTGAGCAGTGGACAGGGTGTGCCTGGGCTGCGCATATCTGATAGCTCTGGATCAGGCCACACCTGTCTGATGGGCCTATTTTCACAAAGAGCATGAGATTGACAATGACATGACTAAGGTGACTGAAATGCATACAGAACAGTAGCACACAACTTTAATCACATGATTAAACCCTATAAAGTCAACCACAGAAATAATTTTGCAGAATATTAGGAGGATTCCACTGTTGTGTGGGTGTATATGTTTTTGTCTGGTGTATTTGGCTCATTCTGAAAAAAAAAATATGACAAAGGATTCTGCAGTGTTGAGCTGCTGAAATCCTGTGTCAAGCAAAAATGCAGAAACATTTTGCTTTCAAAACTGTGGCAATCAGCTCCCTCAGTTCCCAAAT
Source organism: Gymnothorax javanicus (assembly GCA_029692085.1). Taxonomy (NCBI): domain Eukaryota; kingdom Metazoa; phylum Chordata; class Actinopteri; order Anguilliformes; family Muraenidae; genus Gymnothorax; species Gymnothorax javanicus. The sequence goes on from CM056201.1 coordinate 71,014,020, forward strand.
GCTTACAGAGTGTTGCTAAATGAAATGATGGATTGCAGTTGTAAACATGCCCCTGTTCCAACTTTTTTGAAACGTGTTGCTTGCATCAAATTCAAAATGAGCAGATAATTTTCAAAAAACAATAAACTTTCTCAGTTTCAACATCTGATCTGTTGTCTAAATACTATTTTCAACCTGATATAGGGCTCTAAATTCTTGGCGCAGCGCAGGGTGGCGCAGCCCACGCAGTGGTAATTTCGTCTGGTGCAACACCGTGCGCAGCCACTTTGGCAATTTGGTAGACCGACGTGCACGGGATGGGTGTGTGGCGCAGTAGGGGGAGGTGTTACATATTCATCATGATGCAGTGACAATTTCGTGGCAAAAGGCTCCGCCGAAAGTGCGCAGAGCGCTTGCCAGCTCCAACCTAGTTTACTTTCTGTGCAGTGGTAATTTGGCTGACCGGCGCACAGTGCACACACGTCACAGAAACCCCACAGGCAGGTTTCCAGAATGTCAGGCACATTTCAATGCAATAAATAATTACAGCAACCACTATTTAATGTAACTATCTGAGTCAGCACATAAATTATAGTATCTATATCGATTGTCCTGATGTCAGATCAAAGACGGTTGGCACGCGTAACGGAAACTCGACCTGACAGCCCTCAGAGTGTCAGTGCATTCTCTGTGGCACGTTGCATGCTACACAACATAGCTGTACGCCATGGATGTCACTTTGACCTCACGCAGGAGACGTTACAGGACTTGAGACAGAGAGAGGCCAAACTGTATGTGCCGTATCAGCAGGGAGAGCAGCAGCGCGCGGGAGAGGAGAGACCACCTGGCTGCACAACTCTGTCCTTAACACTAGAACCGCGGCTGCCGCTTTTTATGCGGCACTGATCTTAGTTATGCATGGTGTTTCATGTCAGTAAAAGATATGAATCCATCCATCCATGACTTTTTCTAAATACCGGTATGTGTTTTCTATGTTATATCAAAGTTTTGAACTTCTGTTATAAAATGTGAGTATTGATATTAAATTACTTTGAGCGCCGTAGCAGCTTTTTTTGGGTCAGTGGCTTTGACCGCAAATACCCCTGTCTGCAACGTATGAGAGAGAGAGAGAGAGAGAGAGAGAGAGAGAGAGAGAGTGTGTGCATGTGGGCGCGTGAGTGCGTGTGTAGGCCATGTGGGTATGCGGGCACGACATTGCAAAATGCGCCTGGATACACCCCGTTGGCGCAGCGCTCCCCCCATTCGCTGTGCCTGCGCCGCGCCTGCGCCTGGTCAACGAATTTAGAGCCCATAGACTTCAAATGATTTGCAAATCATTGCATTCTATTTTTATTTACATTTTACACAGCATCCCAACTTTTTATGAAATGAGGTTGTATTTTCACTATGAAAGAACCATGAGCTTGGGAGGCAAAATGGCTAAATACTTTTTATGGTTTGTTCAGTGACGTCACATGAATACAACCTATACAGTGTAGTTTGTCATACAGGGCACGGTTTATTCTCCAGTGCTCCCTTCAAACATCATCATGTTACTCCACAGATCTAAAATACAGGAATAATAAAAAGAAGGAATTTCTATCACAAATGTAAAGAAGGAGAAAACAATATTTAAATAATTTGCTTACATTTAAAGGGGCACCGTCACAGCTGAACACATGTAGTAAACTTCTTCAAGTTTGACCCTGGTGGAAGTTACAAGTTTAACGTGATATTGTGGTTAATCATAGCTGTTGAACATCTCAGTGTTTTCCAAAAACAAATTATTTATTTTAGGGCAGGACTTTGGGCAGGTTTTTTTTTTTTTTTTAACATTCATTTTTCTTGCACGAACTTTGAGACATTTGTGTGCTGCAATATCTGGGCATGGATACTGGAAAGAAATGTACAAATTTGTCAAATGTCAAAAATGTCAAATTTCTACTTCTTTATCTATAACATTGGATAAAATTTGGTATTTTAGAAAATAAAGAAAAAGGGAAGTCTAAATGTAAAAATTGCAGGTATTCCAAGAAATTATATCTTCAGTCATATTGCAAGAGATCAAAGTCACACACTAAAACCAAGATCATGGACAGCTGAATAATCTCGATGAACGATGAGCATCCACTACACATCCTCGGCCATGACAGGCAATTGAGTTGTGGCAAGAATGTGAGTCAGCCGCTGGATCAGGCTGTCAAACTGTGTAGACTCACACTGGCGGCTTGAGGACTTAGGAGAATGAACCGTGGTATACCAAATGCAGACAAGGATGGGGTGTGGTAGGGTTGCATTGAAAAAAGTTAAAGTGAGATCCATGGCTATTGACAATGATGCATATTTTTATCCGCTAGGAGTGAATAGAGTAAAAATCACAGGCAATTCTCACCATCTAAACACTTTTAGACTTCACTGTACCCGCATGTTAATCTTGAAAAATTATTGTCTTTCAAAGACTGAATCAACAATTTAAACCTTATTTGTGTGGCCCTTGAATTTCTGTTGTCCTGAATGACTGCACAGACAGTTTATGCTAGCAGATGGTCTATATCCGAGCCTTTTGGGCAGCAACCATCAAATCACAGTCCTGGAGGCGCAGGAAATGCTGATTTTCCACTATTCCTTTACCTGGCAGTCAGATGTAAAGAGAGTCTGGCTGTAATAACTAGTGGTAAGCTTGAGGCTGTGTGACAGGCTCTTGCTTCTCTGTTGCGTTATGATAAATAGGTTACATAAACTTGGATTTTGTCGTTATCTGAAATGGCTGGATATGCTGAAGGAACTAGGTCGAGGAAGATTTGGAATCTGGAATTGAGATTGTCTGGGAACAGCCATCCCTTTATCCAGAATAAGGACTCGGGATGCTCTTTCTGTGCCAAGAACGGCTGGGATAAAGGGGATACAGGGCTGTGTGAGAAATGTGACACCCACTTGTCTCTGTGACTACCATGTTGGCAGGATGCCCTCTTAAGCAGATGTGGCTAGCATGTGAAACAAAGAGACAAGCATTAGGTGCCCTTCCACCTTTTCTCATCATTAACCTGACAGTTCCCCTACACCTGTTCCTCGAAGCCAACTGAACACATGACAAGGACCCCCACCTGCTACAGCCCTTTACAATATGTCTCTTTAAAAAAAAGTAAAAAAAAAAAAAAACTCATTTCGAATCGCGGTTGCGGCAGTGTGCTGGTGGGATCAGTGGCTGTAGGACGGGCTGGGTTTGGCAGCATCCCAAGACCTCGCTACAACCAAGTTCAGGGGAAAGAAAGGCATCACTTGGTCCAGGAGGAGGTCCGAGCAGGGGTGGAGGAAGCCTGCTCCAGTTGGATGGTGGGGATGCGACAGCAGGGGGCGTGGACGAGAGGGGAAAAGACAGTGGACCAGAAGATCTCGTGGTCTGAACTTTGGAAGGCTCAGCCACACCGAATAAAGTTCCTGATCCAGTCAGTCTACTACGTCTTCCCCAGTCCGTCCAACCTCTTCTGCTGGGGCCTGGCAGAGACACCAGCGTGCCCACTGTGCCAGAGAAGAGGATCGCTGGAACACATCTTGAGCTGCTGCCCCAAAGCCCTGGGAGAAGGGCGCTACTGCTGGCTTCATGACCAGGTGCTGAGAGTCATAGCAGATGTCGTCAGCACAGGCACCTCTGCCAGCAGGCAGCAACAACCAGCAAAGCACTCCATTTCCTTTGTCAAGGCCGGGGAGAATGTACAACAACGCCCAAGTCAGGCAGGGGGGCTTCTGGCAACAGCACGGGACTGGCAGCTGAAGGTGGACCTAGGGAGGCAGCTCAAATTTCCTACCACCATTGCAGAGACCACACTCAGGCCGGATATGGTACTGGTATCTGAAACAACAAGACAAGTGGTCCTGCTGGAGTTGACTGTCCCCTGGGAAGACCGGATGGATGAGGCGTTCGAGAGAAAGAGGGCCAGGTATGAGGAGCTGGCAAACGAGTGCCGAAGCAAGGGGTGGAGGACCTGGTGTGACCCCATTGAAGTCGGGTGCAGAGGCTTCGCAGGCCAGTCACTCTGCCGGGCACTCAAGAGGTTGGGAATCAGAGGGCTGCACAGTAGGAAAGCCATCGGGAAGATCTCGGATGCTGCGGAGAAAGCATCAAGATGGCTGTGGATCAAGCGGGCGGATCCGTGGACTACCCGAGCTACTTAGACACAAGCCAGGGCCTGATCACCCCTGGCTGGGTCGCCTGGGCGAGGGTGTATGATGTTGAAAGACCCAAAACACCCAATGACCCCAGGTTACATCACTGATGATGTGTCTAAGTTGCATCAAGAGGTGTATTTAAAACCAGCATGTTGCACAATTGCAGGGTCCTAAGGGAAAGGCATATCATAAAGTATACATTGCAGAAAAAAAAAATCACACCTGTCCCTGAAAGTGTTTCAGTCTTATTATAATTTTTTAAATTTATTCGGTTCCCTCATGAAGAAAATATTTGCTTTTTGATCCTAGATTGAAGAGAAAAAAAATACAACCCCAATTCCGAAATAGTTGGGACGAAGTGTAAATTGTGAATAAAATCAAAATGCAATGACTTTCAGATTACTTGAGCCAATATTTTATTTACAATAGAACATAGATAACATTTCAAATGTTGAAACTGAGACATTTTACATTTTTATCCACAAAATTAGCTTATTTCAAATGTTCTGGCTGCAACAGGTCTCAAAAAAGTTGGGACACACACAAAAAAGGGCTGAGAAAGCAGTTAATATGAAAGAGAATCAGCTGAAAGAACATTTAGCAAGTAATTAAGTTAACTGGCATCAGGTGTGTAACATGATAGGCTATAAAAGGGATGTCTTAGAGAGGCTGAGTCTCTCACATGGACTGTATATAAATATAGACAGCCGAACAGCTCCTGAAAAGTAAAGCCAAAACGTCTCGATTGCCATCCAGTGGCTGGCTGCAGTACAATTTATAAGCCCGCCCCCTTCATGTTAGTGGATGGGTCACAGGTTACATGAAGAAAATCAAGTACATGTCAAATTATTTTTTTCTGAAAATAGTGTCTGCCTTTTTAAGAAGTTCATACCATGCTGATATATGTCCAAGTGTTCATTTTTCTAATAAGTTTGCTGTTATCTTTTTATTTGATACCACAGAAAAGGGGCGTGATTGACAGCTGCTGTGCATGACGGAGCGCGATGGCCCCTGCCAACTGCGGACTTTTTTTACGAGAATATCATCTATACGTAACTGGAGTAGAAATGTAGACAGGAGATTTGCATTCACCGAAATTTTTCAGAGGGCAGGCTAACCGCAATTGTGAGTTTTTAGCCCCTCAGATTGATTGAAAAAATTGACGAAATGAGTCTGGAGTGAACAGTACTATCCGACCTTTGCGGTCGTATTCGGTAAGTCAAATTTCTATTTCTTTAGCAAACGTGAACAGTCAGCCAAGTTAAGTTATCACCCAGGTAGCTAGCTAACTTGGCTAATGTTAAACAGCGAGCAGTTTAACGTTAACATGTATTGTGGGGGAAAATAGTGATGGGTAGCCAATCATACCAAGCATAATATATAAATTTCATTCAAAGAATACCTATGAAGATAAGCATTTGAATGAAGTTAACTGCACTGCCATAAGATGCCATTCTTCTGTACTTGAACTTGATTTAGCTTTATAAATCCGGTTGCGTAGTAATCACCAGAGGTGGAATGTAACGAAGTACAAATACTTTGTTACTGTACTTAAGTATGTTTTTCCATGTATCTGTACTTTACTTAAGTAAAAATTATAGAGCATACTTTTGACTTTTACTCCGTTACATTTTGCAGCTATTATCTGTACTTTCTACTCCACTACATTTCTAAAATATACCTTGTTACATTTTAACAGTCACTCCACGGGTCCACCATGCAAAATCTGCGAAAAGTGGCAAGGGGGGGGGGGGTCTGTGGATCCGTTCTGTATATTGACCATAGGTTGGCCCCGGGGCATGGAGGTGACTGTTAGAGCCATTCGTCAAATGATCATGTAGGTTAGGAGAAGGGGCCATTTTTGTTTTTCGCTTGTTATGAGCAGCTATTTCCCCCCAAAATGCACTGATAATGTTTCAACTTTTTTCACTGCAACCACGAAAAGAACAGACTTTTCCCTATTGTAGAATTAAAGTGGACATGTTGAAGATTTTTTCCCTGCTATCAGTAATTTTTTCGTGCTTCTGGTAGTGCTGGCCCAGGGCCCCCAAAAGGGGCCAAGTTTGACACTGCGAAATTATATGCCATATTTAGAGGTCGATATCTTACCTTCTGCAGGGTGTTGATAAATGAATCTTCGCCAAGAAATAGGTGGATGCCTATGCTTTTATATTCAAAAAGAATTTTTGCCAGCTATTTTTGTATTTTCACACTAGGCTTTCAAAAACCTTGTTATTAGCTATTTTTTGTCATTTCACAGTTCCCCAATAGGGGGCTATCAACTTGGATTGGTGCAGTCGGATGCTACAGAACAACAGCAACAACAACAAAATGGCAGCTCATGAACAACAGCAGCCCCCTAGTCCGTTCTTTATACTGTAGGTTGAGGAAGTGACAATAGGGGGCAGCACCATAACACTAGTTCAACAAGTTCTGGTCTCACTCGCAAACAGTAAATGTTCACAAATTTTTTCTCTGTTTCCAGTAATTCAAGTAACGGTTCTAATCCCAAAAGAGTCCTAAAATCCAACTCCCTGCAGAAGGCAAGTTATTGGGCTCGGAACATGGTCATCTCAAAATCAGTGATTTGGGGTAGGGGTAACATTCTCACCTATACCTCGCACATTAGGTAATATTTTTCATTGGTTTTCAGGGTAACATAGGCCTTCCTAAAGTGAATCCACCCACCAAAATGTAGTATCCCAAGTTGAACCATTTTCTGTCAAGACTTAATTTTCTCTTGCACATTGAAATCCGTGAAATAGTGCTTAAATGAATGCCAAAATTCTATTTCTAGCAATTATTCTGTAATCACTGGAGATAAACCGCTCATACTGCACATTCTAAGTAAGCTAGGTCAGAGTCGTGCCCAAAATTATTCATACCCCTACCAATTTTTGAGTTTTTTCGAGATATTTTTGACAAATCAAATTTATTCTCGCACAAATGACACAGTAAGTTGACATCAGGCTGTAAGAAGTACAGTAAACAATTTTTCGAGAAATAAATTACTTTTTGGTATTTTATTTGACAGATTTACAAAAAATGCTATGTCCAGAATTATTCATACCCTTTTCTCAGTAATTGCCGGCAAAGCCTTTATTCACGATTACAGCCTCCAAATGCTTCCTGTGGTGAATTACAAGGTTTCTACACGTCTCCACGGGGATTTTGGCCCACTCTTCTTTTGCAAACTTCTCCAGGTACTTAAGTTTAGGGTTTCCTTGCCGTGACCTTGGTCTTCAGTTCCCTCCACAGATTCTGGATAGCATTGAGGACGGAGCTCTGGCTTGGCCACTCCAAAACGTTCACTTTGTTGTCCGCTAACCATTTCTTGACGGATTTGGCCGTGTGTTTAGGATCATTATCCTTTTGGAAGATCAATTCCTCCCCAAGATCAAGTTATTCGCCAGATTGCTTGATGTTTTTACTGAAGATCTGGATATACTGGTACTGTTTCATAGTGCCATTAACTTTAACAAGGTTTCCTGGCCCATTCGCTGAAAAGCAACCCCAGAGCATGATACTCCCGCCACCATGTTTGACTGTTGGGACCGTGTTTTTCAGGTTGAACACTTCACCTTTCTTATGCCAAACAAAAGCCACATCTCTGTGCCCAAACAGCTGATCTTTGTTTCATCTGTCCATAACATTGACAGCCAGAAGCTTATATCTTCATCCAGGGGAGCTTTTGCAATGGCTAGATGAGTTCTTGTGCGTCTGGGTTGGAGAAGTGTAAGTGGCGTAAAGGTGAAGTCTTCAACCGAAAAACACGGTCCCAGTGGTCAAACACGGTGGCGGGAGTATCATGCTCTGGGGTTGCTTTTCAGCGAATGGGCCTGGAAACCTTGTTAAAGTTAATGACACTATGAAACAGTACCAGTATATCCAGATTCTCAGTTAAAACATTAAGCAATCTGCTGAAAAACTTGGTCTTGGGCAGGAATGGATTTTCCAACAGGATAATGATCCTAAACACACGGCCAAATCCGTCAAGAAATGGTAAGTGGACAAAAAAGTGAACGTTTTGGAGTGGCCAAGCCAGAGCTCCGACCTCAGTGCTATCCAGAATCTGTGGAGGGAACTGAAGACCAAGGTCATGGAAAGAAAACCCTAAACTTAAGGACCTGGAGAAGTTTGCAAAAGAAAGGTGGGCCAAAATCCCCGTGGAAACGTGTAGAAACCTTGTGATTCACCACAGGAAGCATTTGGAGGCTGTAATCGTGAATAAAGGCTTTGCCAGCAATTACTGAGAAAAGGGTATGAATAATTCTGGACATGACATTTTTTTGTAAATCTGTCAAATAAAATACCAAAAAGTAATGTATTTCTCGAAAAATTGTTTACTGTACTTTTTACAGCCTTATGTCAACTTACTGTGTCATTTGAGCGAGAATAAATTTGATTTGTCAAAAAATATCTTGAAAAAACACAAAAATTGATTGGGATATGAATAATTTTGGGCATGGCTGTATATCAACCAAAAATTGTTCATTTTGGCTGACCCACCCCTTGCTGCATTTTGCATGGTCCATGCGCGGAGTGACACTTAAGATCACCCGCCAAAATGTTCCCTTCACAAAACAAATTAGTTGCGTTGCTGCTTCGGAAGTTTAAACCAATCAGGTAGTGCTATCCCGGCCTCCAATGACGGCAGAGCGCTCCTTTGGAAACAGCAGTCGCATTCGAATAAAACCAGATTCACCAAACATGGATCCAGGGACTAAGCCCCCTGAATAGGGTATTTGCGAGAACCGTGTTGCCCCTGACAACCTCGGTACCTCTGCCAAACATTCAATAGCGTGGGTCCACACACACAGGGGGAAACAGTGAGAACGCACAGAAAACATCACGTTTTTGGAGTTAAAATACTGGACTTTACCCATAAAATATTATAAGACCTGGGCCCGTATTCAAAAAGCATCTTATCTTACCGCTACGAGTACTCCTAAGTCGCGCCAAAACATTTTATGTAGGAGTAAAATCTTAAAAGTTATTCACAAAGCCGCTGAGAGCAACTTTTAGTTAAGAAAACTGGTAACTCCTAGACTAGGAGTAGCTCTGAGACAGGTGGGAGTAAAAATCTCAGTTGCTATGGATGACGTCAATTCTCATGCATGAGTCTTGGGACAATGAGCACGGTGATTGGTTGTTTGGTGACAGGGCGGCCCATTGAAAAAATATCCCACATACATCCCATGGAGGAAAAAATGAGGAAATAGTCCAAGCGGCTGGTTTGTCCCATAAAATAATAGCATGTTGAGCACTCCTGAAAATGCACTATGCGCAGTCCCCACATATCACTCTCTAGGCAAATAAACATACACAGGAAAGAGATTGTTGTAAAAACGCCAAAAGCATAAAACAAGTCAATAATAAAACGCGTCATTTGCCCCAATAATTAGCAACTTATTACCCAATGAGAATATGTTGCGATCATTTAAATGTCGGGCTGTTCAGGTTTGTTTGCCCTAAACTGTCATAGATGAAAGTTCAAAAAGGGTGCGAAAGCCCAACTGGAGCCACGACCAGTTACTGCTGCTGGACCAGTTGGTGCTGGAGCGAAAGCATGTAATCAAAGGGAAATTTGGCTCAGGGGTGAACAGCAAATCCAAGCGGGATGCGTGGGATAATATCAGCCCACAGATCAATGCTGCATTCCCCTGGACGGCAGACGACTGCGAGAAGCAGTGGTATGGGCTGCAATCACAGTGGAGGTCCGAGATTGCAGCCTGTAAACGGGCTATCGTTCAAACAGGAAAGCATACTAAGCTTGGTTTGTAATTTATAGCCTACAATTTAAATATGCATACAAAATATGACATAGGCAGGTATTATTATGATGATCTATTAAATGTAACCCTCGCTCAATAGCCTAATAAAATAATTCATGCATAGCAGAAGGAGGTACAGCACCAAAGCCACTGTCCCCGAGCAAGTGGCATCCCACAGGCACATAATGCCTGTCAAATAATTGGCGTAAGCTGTTTTCCATTAAAATGCGAGTCATGCGCGGATCCTGGCCATTTCGCAACAATGTCCAAAATATTATATTTGGCATTAAATACTATCTGGGTGTTGATGGAATTAACTTTTTTTCTATTTACAAATACCTCATCTTGGGTTGGAGAAATAATTTGAGTATGGGTCTCGTCAATAGCACCGATGATACCGGGCATACCTGAGATGTGCATGAATTCAAGTTTGATTCGGGGAATGTCCATTGGAAACCGGATAAACTGTCGGATGATATGGGGCTCACAGAGCGCATTGATTGTTTATGAATTGAGCGACAGATGATTGTGAAGTCCCTGAATTGTCCGCGTTGCAAAGTTGCATTTTGCCGGTGGCCAAGAAACGAAGTGTTGTCAAACATTTTATTTCGGGGCTTATTGCGTTGTTTCTCATGGTTGGAGATGTAATTCTCTCCCTCACCAAGTCAATAACAAATAAAATCCCTTCACGGTCGATCCGATATCTTTTCAACAACTGCGCATCATTCAGAATTTCCAAGTCATTCCATCTTTCAACAACAGCAGCCATTTTCCGATTCTTTGTGAATAGGTTTTAGCAAGTTAGGAGTCCTCTTGACTACTTTTACTTGACTTAGAAGCTACTTTTAAGCCTAAAATGCTTTGTGAAGAACACTTAAAATAAAAATAATTAGGAGTCCTAAATTTACGACTGACATGCCCATTTTTTTAGGAGTTTCTCCTAAATCCTGCAGTTAGGACCTACTTTTAGCGCTAAGATGCTTTGTGAATACAGGCCCAGGAGTGTAAAACACAACTATGATATCTCAGGATTGAACACGGTGATTTTCTGCTTCCTGTGTGTACACAGAGTCAGATATTTTGCTCATTTAAATTGTGCTTCGGACACACATTTGAGCGATAATTAGAGAAAATGCTCAACTGTTGATATTTCTTTTGTGTTTTTTGTTTTTTCTCTGACATATTTCTCTGATATTTTATCAGGGTAGAATAAAGCTTAAGATATCAAATAAAATTTAATGAGTTCCTGTATCACCCATTCATGTGTCATGTTATTAGTGTACTGGGTGACACTCCCATTTTTTATGGCTGATTTATAGCAAGCCTAAAATCGTTTTTTTTTAAAAAAAACATCAATGTGTTGAATTATTCCGATCGCCCTTTCATTGGACGCGTTTTCAGTCTACTAGCGCCATAAAATGGACAGAACTGACAAAAAGGGAAGACCACAGTTATGTGTTATGCCTCTCTTGTTATAACAAATGCAGTAGCGAAAAGATATATCCAATAAAACGAAGAAATTCAATGCTTGCTCGTGATGTAGGCGGACGAAAACATACAATCACAACTGGATACTACATGCAAAAACATCAGAGATTTATGGAAAAATTCGTGAGTAGTTACATTCAGTGGTTATCACAGAATAATAGATCCGTGCCGTGACAAACTGAAAATGCAGCTGCGATATTTCAAAGTGCGGGATGCCGCTCGAAGGTCTGGCAGCTCTAGTTATGAGACAGATACATTTTCATGGCATGAGACAGTGGACAGCATAATCGGCCAAAAACGCAAGGGTGAAAGAATTCCGTATTCAACATCCATCAATGTCGAATGTAATCAGTACATTTTCAGCTTACCTTGATGTTTGAGTACCCAGAGAAAGATTCGGATGTGTAAAAACAAAAAGCAATCAGTCAAGAAAATTTTGAGTTTAATTTGTCTTGCTGCTATAGGTGGTAATCCATGTTACAGATGACACACCGGGTTGCTAGGGCACGCGCAGCATATGCATGCGCGATATTAATATTCAATATTAATTTTGTAAACCCCCTTCTCAATAATTGAACACCCCGAAATACATTGGCGTTTTTAAAATCGTTCCCCATTTAAAACAAGGATCATCGTTATATCATTCATTGCAGCCCTAATTTTAAAGTAGGCCTACTGTTAGCCATTTGAGGTTTGGCTGCTTGGCAAATGGCTAGATTCTCATCTCAAACTCCTTCATTCCCTGTTTCTCAAGACTTGCCTTATTTAAACTGGCCTAGCTTTTGCCTGGAGTGCAAACTCTGGAAACATTTTTTTTTCCTATAATGAAGCCAAAAGAGTCTAATGCTTTACATTGAATAGATCAACAATAAAATAAATTATTTGAATGTACTATAACCAGTCTTCTTTATTGGTTTTGCTTAATCACATTAAATAACACAGATGTTGCTACTAGTAATACTTATGCCTCTACAGATGCCATTATTAGTCATTTTACCTGCAACAACTTTTGTTTATTGTAAAGGTTAGCATACTTATTAGGCTTACCCTCTGTTCACACTTTAATTCTGCAAATTGTATGTTACCTGACAGGGATGATCAGAAGAATTAAAAAGGCACAGCCCCATACAATTTTTTAGTTGAAATGTGGGCCTAGAAATCAAGAGACAACCTATCGTGCGAGTACTTTTACTTTTAGTACTTTAAGTGCATTTGAAAGCAAGTACTTTCTTACTTTTTCTTAATAGGATTGTTAATGCAGCACTTCTACTTTTACGTTGAGTATATATTTTGCTGGTTATCTGTACTTTTACTTAAGAACCATTCCGTGAGAAAATGGCACTTTTTGAAGGAGTTGAGGAGTTGACCCCCCTGGAATTGAATGAAACTTGGCAGATAGGGTAGATATGGTACTCTCACAGAAAAAGCCGAATTTTTAGGTTCGTATCTCAAGAAATCTGCCAGTGGCGCCACCGGAAAGCCACTAAAGTGGCTCAGTTTTGCTTTTGACACCACATTTTACATCAATTATTATGACTCAAGGGTACTCAGCACCGGATGTGTTATACTTTTATCATGACCTGTCACACGTCTGGATAGACATTAGCACCACAACAGCGCCAAGCTGGGTAACTACGTTATTGAGCCGGAATTATTTGAGAAATCACAGTAAAAATTGAAAATGGGAATAGGAATAAAATAATGTCCCAGACATATAACAAACTAGAATACTTTAATATGTGTTTACTCACTACAAAACTATCATTATCTGTTAACATTCCCTTGATATCTTGCTGGGTTCATGCAATGGATGGCTGGAAAGATAGTCGAAATTGATTTTGGTGCATGTTTGCGGTATATTTTCTCAGTTACCCAGATATGTTCCAAGGTGATAAATGCCGTTTGTTGCGCTTTTGGAGCTCTTTTTTCAGGAATATTAAGAATCTCTTTGGTAGTATCTACACTTTCAAGCTAGACGGAGCCAAAGTTGGAGGAAAACTCAAAATGGACCATTTCATAGCAGATTGCGCCTGTTTAGGTGGCATTATTTTGTTAACCCAGCAAGACGGGGATCTGAAATTCTCTCGATACATCGTCCTTTGGGGTACATTACAGCATTAGTAAAATCTCAATGGTAGTATTTTCAGTGTAGATGATTTTAAACATCAAAACTCAGAAAAATTTGCCTCCAGGGGGCACTGTACCCTGGATGCAAGTGCTGGCCATCCCCAGCAATGTACAAAAGATATTTTTTTTGAATTGTGATACACACAGCTAGTTTTCTCAGAAAGTGAAGAACTTGGTTTGGTACTATGCTGGGTACATAGCTTTCTGACTAAAGGTGGCGCTCTAAAGAGCTAATGTTTTACCGACCTAACATTCCATATTCCCAGACAAATACCAAAGTTCTGTCTTTTCAAATAAATGAAGCACATACACAGTTTTACATAAAATTTTAATCCCTTTGGTATAAAGCTTGTTTGGTTGTAAACTGGTGGTGACTGTTAGCATTACAAACGCACAATACATGGGTTATTACCAAGTACGGGTACAGCGCAGTCAGAAACATACAGCACGTTATAAAACATAACCAGTCCAAAATTTTTAAATGCCAAAAAAGAACTAATGTAAAAGGCATACCACCGTGAAATACATTATGCAGACATAAATCAACAGTGTAAGTACACTTACATAAAATAACAGTCCATAATTTGAACTCTGAAAAAAAATCTTCGTCACACAACCGTGTAAAGAATGTATAGTATAAAAGTTAACTGTTTTTTACTTTTCATGTTATCCAAAGCAAAATTATCTCAACACAGCATGTGACTAGCTCTATCCATCAGTCTGTTTTTGGAATAGGATTGTGGGTTGGTGGCACCTGGTGGTGCGCACCAGAGGTGCTCCTTGGCCTTGAGCAGCCATCCATGGCCTTCTTCATTGGATCCGGGTCGATGTTACCCTCGGAACCAGTCGAGCCCGAGGCAAGCATGGAGGTAATATAATAGAACTGGAGAGAGCGAGGAAGTACCACCACTATTACTTTCAATGGGAGATGCTAGGCTAGCTACTTCAGCCCAGGAAGTACGGAATTGACCGACGCCATCTATAAAAATGGCGTTCCATGGGTGCTTATTTCCGGCACCATTCCATAGGCCAATCTGATTACACAGCGCAAATGGCCAAGAAAATGTGTCGTCTGTGCGGATTGGCGAAGGAGTTCGAGGGTAAATGACGAGCAACGCTGTTAATCCGGAACGCGCACACACTATACACTCATTGGCTGAACTGCTGCAGTCAGAGCAACAGCTGGACAACCAAACTCGTGCATGAGCTGTCATCAAGCTTGTTAAGGACAGGTCAGGTGGACACCAGGTGCAGGATCCAAGGTGTTTATTAAAACACAAAACACTGGGAGAAAATGGGCACACAGGCCAGAAACAAAACACCATGCACATGCACTGAACGATTGGGAAAACTAAGGTACTCTGCCAAAGGCGGGGGGAAACAGAAGTACTCACTCTAAGAGTGGATAAACTAGAAAAACAAAAACTGGACCTAACTAAACTGACGGACACACTGGGAGACTTAGACAAAGGGCAGACAAGACGTTGGGCGCAGCAAAACACAAGGCTCGGGAATCATACAAAGGAAATACTCGGGAAGGCACAGGAGCTGAGATTTCGCAAAGCCAATACAAAGTTCCGTCTGATGTCGCTTCTCACTTTGCCACAAATATAGCCACGATAGGAGGCGGGGACTCGGAATGCAATCTCGAATGGAACAGAAACATATGGGATAAATAAAACAATTACACAAGAACCGGGTTAACAATAATGACTCGAGACAAGACACTAAGACAATCAATCAAGCTAGACAGTTTAGATTGAGGTAATCAAAACGCGACGAGTAAAAGCACCACAAGAGAAGCAAAGGAAAGCACAGCTTTAAACGCAGTTAATCAGGGAAAGCTTAGGCAGGAATTACAAAAGCTAGAAACACTCGCACTCGCTAATGAGTTAATTAAGGTTAATACTACGTGACGAAATATATACAAACACCCTCAAATAAGTGCTGGTTAGTACGGGTTAGTAATTATCCTATCAGAGAATGCATTCACTCAGAGTTTAGCGAGACCCAGAATTAAGCACAGGTGGAAGCAATGAATGAAATACCACAGCCGAAACTGAAAGAGGAAATGTGATTGGACAACGAGACTGAGGCATGCTGAAGGCTGTCATACGACATCACTGGAGTTTGGGCAAAGAGAGAATCGAACATCAGACGGCGGGAATGAAAGCTGAAAAATAAAACGAAAGTAAAGCACAAGCACAAAGACAACACACGAGGCAGAACCATAACAAAGCTCTAAGTAGCAGTTCTTATTTTACAGGCCCTCTTGAAAACATCGAACAGTTGCGTCAGACAAAGAGCAAAATAATGAAGGATAACCGAATACATTTTCTTTTGTTTTCGCTTTATTTGGCAAGAAAAAAAGGCGCACTTTTCAATTGGTGTCTATGGAGCATCAGCGTCTTTGGCCACAAAATTGCATCCTTGGGAAACGCGGAAGCAGGAAGCTAACATGCTAACTGGCTGAAGCAAAGGTACTTCCTTGTTCTCTCTGGTTCTATTATATATCTCTATGGAGGCAAGCCCTACTACACTGCATCCTGGGTCTCTACGGGGCTGCTTACAGGCTGTTGATAGTGAGCATGTCTGTCTTTGAATTAAATACGGGCTGCAGCCTATATGGCACAATAGTTGCGTCAACACCCATGGCTTGGTACGCACGGAAATGGGAAGTCTGTAAAAGAAACCCCGCCCTCCCACCCAGCGGGCATCCCGTAGGCTAGACATCATGGGCAGGTGTTAGGAATGAAGGTATGCAAGTTACCACTACAAATGAACTGCCCTTTTCTTGGCAAGGTGCTGCTTGCTTGCTAGGACCTCTGTGCCCTTCATCAGGATAACCACTCACTAGACGCGACTACTGTGCCTTTTTTCATACCCAAGCACCATACCCTAGGGAAATCCTAGAAGTAACACTGAAGCCTACTTTCTGATTCTAATAGTAATGCAAAAATGCAGAGAATTTGTTATTTTCTGAAACTCTCCAACGCTACAAAACTGTACACTGTACTGACTACTGGTAAAAGTCTTGCATGTTGACACAATGCTACAATCACCACCAATGTTCTTTTCCAATATACAACCAACCCAGCTTTATACCAAAGAGATTACAAATTTTATGTTTAACTGTGCAAGTGTTTTATATATGTGAAAAGGCAGAACTTTGGTATATGTCTGGGAATATGGAATATTAGGTAGGTAGAATATTAGGTCTTTAGAGCACCACCTTTAGTCAGATAGCTATCCACCCAGGGGTGCGTTTACCAAAATCACAGATGCTAACTTACGTAGTTGGGCCCATTGATTGTGAATGGACGAACTATGTAAGTTGCTAACTTAGTTAGCAACTACGCTTTTGGGAAATGTGCCCCAGAATAGTACCAAGCTAAACTTTTCATTTTCGGAGAAAACTAGCTGTGTGCATCACAATTCAAAAACAATTTCTTTGGTACTTCGCCGGGGATGGGCAGTACTTTCATCCAGCATACAGTGCCCCCTGGAGGTGAATTTTTCCAACTTTTAATGTATAAAATCATCCTCACTGAAAATACTACCATTGAGATTTTACAAATGCTGTAATGTACCCCAAAGGGACTATGTATCCAGAGAATTTCAGATCTCGATCTTGCTGGGTTAACAAAATAATGCCACCTAAACATAGGCACAATCTGCCATGAAATGGTCCATTTTGAGTTTTCCTCCAACTTTCGCTCCGTCTAGCTTGAAAGCGTAGATACTACCAAAGAAATGCTCGGTGTTCCTGAAAATAGAGTTCCAAAAGCACAGCACACAGCATTTACCCTCACAGTACAAATCTGGGTTACAGAGAAAACATACCGCAAACCTGCACCAAAAATGAATTTCAACCATCTTTCTGGCCGTCTATTGCACAAACACAGCAAGATACCAAGGTACTATTCACTGAAAATGATAGTCTTGTTGTGTGTAAACACATAATAAAGCATTCTAGTTTGGTGTATGTCTGGGATATTATTTTATTCCCATTTTCAATTTTTATTGTTATTTCTCAAATAATTCTGGCTCGATAACGTAGTAACCCAGCTTGGCGCTGATGCAGTGTTAAAGTCTAACCAGACTTGAAGTATCACAGGTCATGATATAAGTCTAACATATTTGGTACTGTGTACGCTTAAATCATGATAGTTGATGTAAAATGTGGTGTCTACAGCAAAACTGAGCCACTTAAGTGGATTCCAGATGGCGCTATCGGCAGGCACAGTGAAACACGGACCTAAAAATTCGGCTTTTTCTGTGAGACACCCATATCTACTTATGTGCCAAGTTTCATTCAATTCCAGGGGGGTCAACTGCGCACCGAATGCCATTCTCTCGTGGAAACTTCCTCCACCACTGGTAATCACTGCCTTGTTTATCTTGCCAGTTCTGCAGTCAATATCCCCAATTTTTAAGATGAACACAGTTGCTAGTTACTTAGCTGGATAACTATAGCCTTTAAAGCATGAATTCTGCTTACCCAGTGGATCAGCATCAGATCCTTGCACATGGCGAGCTCATTCCTTCGGCGTTTCTCGAAATGGACTGAAATCGCTGGGGCTTGTTTTTGTGAACCATGGTAATGTTAAATGGTTTAGCAAGATGGCAGCCTAACGCTCCACAGATGAGCCCCTGAGTTCAACTGATTCCATTAGAGCTAGAAAGCCAACGTCTCCTTTTTCAGCAGGTAACACTATAGAAATGATCAATCCTTATTTTACAACCTTATGAGTTGTTGCTGGAACTGCAGGAAAAACTAATCGGATCGAGGAGGTACAGATTATTTAAATGAGAAGAATATGACAGAAATGAAACATACCGAGAGCAGATTCTGTCCCTCAATAATAACAATACAGGAGCAGCAGGTTTCGGGCGAAAACATGGCTGGAATTGATTCATTTACTCTAGTGGAATTCGCTAGGCAGCTCGCCGGATTCTCTTAAAAGACTGTTTGGTAAAAGTATGGGGTAAAATCCGACAACATATCGAGTTTGGGCGAGAAGGAGACGGACACATAATGTAAAGGAAGGACTGCAGTAAACGGGGAAGAATAACATTGAAAAAGTATGTTACAGCCCGATCGATTTTGAACTAGTAAATTGTACATTAACTATAGCTGCGTTTTGCTATCCAGTTACCTTAACGTTAACTGGCTTACTGGCTGACTTCAGTAACTAGCCTATTAATTTGCACACGGCCATTAATGATTAATGGGGACCCGCCCGGATGACATCACGAAAAACGTGAATAATCGTCACATGATGCAGATGTCTGGCAAGCATCAGGCATCTGCCATAGAGAACCATTGAAAACGAGATGCACTAAACTGCTTGTTATTCGTTTTTTCTCCATGGAATGAAGCGAAAATGTGTGCTCAAAGGTAGTTTAAAAATAGAATCACTCCTCCCGAGGCATAAATCGATGAATATTATCTGATTACACTAAATGAATCGGCGAATGACAAGTGGTAAATTTAGTCACACTCCTCCCTTTCTCCCCCGTCCGGGGCTGCGACTCACGCCCAGGTAACCTGGTTAACCTGCTGCCTTCTGATACTTATGTAAACCCACCAGCAGTGATAGGTGTACAAAACTCCTTTAGTAGTCTTCACAAGCTTTGTTCCCTTACCTAGCATTATTCTTGAACATCAACATATTTTACATACACTGCAAGGTTTGAAATAAGAGGTATCGCATCACATTTGCGATCTAAAAATGCCTACTTTCGAACCAAAATGAACAATACCGGACAAATGAATCGCAGCCGCTGTGGAAGAAAATCCTAACAACATAGGTGGAATAACTTCAAATTCTAGCATAGAATCATACAACCAGTGTATTGTCAAGTAGGTTAACAAACTGTTACCAAGCTAGCTTGGTGTTACAAACCTGTTCCAGGGGTCACAAATTAAAGTATGAAAACAAAGTCTCCCCCGTTATCCTGCCGTGATTCGAGCATTGAACACGTTGCTTTTGCATTTTTGTAGCTGGCTAAGCGCAAACGAAAAAAGGGTTGTTATTGTCACAGTTTATACTATCTGGACTGCCCCTTTTCTGTGTTTCCCCATTAGCTGTCGATGGTGACGTGAATTTTTTCAGAGTCCGTGGGCAGGAAAACACTTGTGGACTAAGTGTTCCCCTCACCCTTGTAAATCTACCTTCAAGGAATGGACACATTCTCCAGAGTCTGATGCGATCGGGTTTACTGTACGTTGCTCAAAGTGAAATACAAAACCCAGGCTGGTCTGCGCAAACCACATACAGAGATGTCAAGTCTCACGCATTCAGCGTGGGTCTCACACATTTTTTAGGCGTATTCACCGTAGTCTGCAATTATTCAATGAACGCTTATTAATGAGATTCTCACGTGGAATTAAAATCCTTGTGCATTGAAGTTTCAGTTTCACTTGCGTAAAGGTGGACCTCACCACAAGTAAGATGGAAAGCGATTATGACTCCAGACTTCTCTTGCTTCTCTTTACTCAGGGATTGAGAACAATGCATGTGTTTCATGATCGTTTAAATTGTTTATATGAAAGACCATTTGAAACGTCATTATGCAATTCCATTGCTTTCAATCCCTCAGTAAAGACAAGCATGAGAATTCCCGAGTCATAATCGATTTCAGTGTCACTAGTGTGGAAATTCACCGTAATGCAGGTGAACCTGATTAACTTAATGCACAATGACTTAAGTTCCGCAAGTGAATTTCTTCAGTGCCCGTTGATTGAATAATTGCTGAGTACGGCATAGGAACGTGAATGCCACTAAGAGGCGAGAGACTCACGCCGAATGCGTGAGACTTGGCATCTCTGCACATACAGTAGCATTCATTCTTCATCAATCACCCAACACAGACTGACTACCAATTGTCTGAGCCCTCATATTTATTGGCCTTTTGGCATGTTCCTTTGAGTGGTATTAAACGTGGCTCTTTCTGCATTATTAATTCTGATTGGTACATTGTCATACAGCAACCCTCCACCCTTAGAAACAAGTTTGCCATTACATCATAGCGCAAATTAATTTTAGGCCTACAAGGACGCTGGAAGACCATATATGAGCCTCCCAAACCTTGGGTTCAATTGAAAGTCAGTGTGGATGCCCAAGTCAGCTGGATTTCTGGATTTCCAGAATAAACAGGAGTGAACCGGCTCATATAATGAAGCTGCTTATTGGTTGACTACCAATATGGTCATTCCGGAAGATTAGCTCATCTCGCCAGCCTTGGTCGGCCTGCTAGGGGCTTTGTTATCTTGGTTTTTTGGCAGATTTATGAGTTTTTGTTTCTTCTCAGCTCCACATTCTTACAGCAGTTTTAAGGGGCCACAAGTACCTGGCTTAGTTCTCTCTGTTGAACTGTGATTATAGTAATACTCTGAATTTAGAACATTTTGGGATATTTTTCCCACCACAAGCCATTGTTGCCATTGCTCGGTCTGCTCTGCCGAGCCAGGAATGCGTTTCTCGAAAGAACAGGTGCGAACTTACATAGTTGGAGCCATTGACAGTGAATGGACGAACTACGTAAGTTGCTAGCGTAGTTAAAAAACTATGCTTTTGGGAAACGCACCCCAGGTCCCCATTGTCAACACAAGTTAGATCTAAAATAAAAGTTGATTAAATCACCTAAAAACCTACTTTTTCTAACTCGGCACATTGCCTCCAGTTGTTCGCTTGCCCGACTTCCGGGTTCGGAGAATGACGTTCACCTTACGTACAGGCTATGTTTAGATATCGGGGGGGTCCCCATTCAGCCGCTGAAACATACAGTGCCGTGAAAAAGTATTTTCCCCCTTCCTGATTTCTTATTTTTTTGCATATTTATCACACTTAAATGTTTCAGAGCATCAAACAAATTTTAATATTAGACAAAGATGACCCGAGTAAATACAAAATGCAGTTTTTAAATGATGATTTCATTTATTAACGGAAAAAAGCTATCGAAACCTACCCGGCGATATGTGAAAAAGTAATGCCCCCCCTTGTTAAATCATGAATCAACTGTGATTAACCAGATTTTTTAAGTTCAATTTCAATAGCCAAGCTCAGGCCTGATTACTGCCAGACCTGCTGAATCAAGAAAACAATAGAACCTGTCTGACAAAGTGAAGTAGGCTAAAGACACATAAAACACATAATGCCGCAATCCAAAGAAATTCAAGAATAGATTAGAAACAAAGTGATTGACATCTGTCCGCCTGGAAAGGGTTACAAAGCCAATTCTAAGGCTTTGGTACTCCAGCGAACCACGGTGAGAGCCATTATCCACAAATGAAGAAAACTTGGAACAGTGGTGAACCTTCCCAGGAGTAGTCGGCCAACCAAAATTACTCCAAGAGCGCTTTGACGACTCATCCAGGAGGCCACAAAAGAACTCAGAACAACATCTGAAGAACTGCAGGCCTTACTTGCCTCAGTTAAAATCAGTGTTCATAATTCAACAATAAGAAAGAGACTGGGCAAAAATGGCATCCATGGGAGAGTTCCAAAGTGAAAACCACTGCTGACCAAAAAGAACACAAAGGCTCGTCTCACATTTGCCAAAAAACATCTTGATGATCCCCAAGACTTTTGGGAAAATATTCTGTGGACTGAGGAGACAAAAGTTGAACTTTTTGGAAGGTATGCATCCTGTTACATCTAGCGCAAAACTAACACAGCATTTCATGAAAAGAACACCATACCAACAGTCAAACGTGGTGGTAGTGTGATGGTCTGGGGCTGCTTTGCTGCTTCAGGACCTGGACGACTTGCCGTAATTGATGGAACCATGAATTCTGCTCTCTACCAGAAAGTCCTGAAGGAAAATGTACGACCATCAGTTTGTGACCTCAAGCTCAAGCACACTTGGGTTATGCAGCAGGACAATGATCCAAAACACACCAACAAGTCCACCTTATAAAAAAAACAAAATGAAGGTTTTTGAGTGGCTTAGTCAAAGTCCAGACTAAAATCCAATTGAAATGCTGTGGCATGACCTTAAACAGGCCGTTCATGCTCGAAAAACCTCCATTGTGGTTGAATTAAAAGAATTCTGCAAAGAGGAGTGGGCCGAAATTCCTCCACAGCAATGTGAAAGACTCATTGCCAGTTATTGCAATCACTTGATTGCAGTTGTTGTCGCCGAGGGTGGGTTTAGGTTAATTACTTTTTCACATAAGGCTAGGTGGGTCTGGATAGCTTTTTCCCCTGAACAAATGAAAGCATCATTAAAAACTGCATTTTGTATTTACTCGGGTTGTCTTTGTCTAATATTAAAATTTGTTTGATGATCTGAAACATTTAAGCGTGACAAATATGCAAAAAAAAAAAAAAAAAATCAAGAAGGGGGCAAATACTTTTTCACAACACTGTATTTCTTTAGGTGATGCATTCATTTGTCTGAATGTAGAGAGTTAGAGCTGGGAAAGGGCGTTGTACAAAGACAAAATATTGAACATGGTCAGCTTTATTATTTCAGAAAATTATGGGTTGTTAATTTGAAACTTGGTGTCGCTTCTTATACAGTCTATGTTATGGCAACCACTGCGTAACATGACTTCTGCTTTTTCCTGATGATTTTTTTCTATGATTCATGTGATTACAGAAGCTGCCCTCAAATTCCGACCTCAGCGTTACCCAGTGAGGACTTGGAGAATGCTTCAAGTAATTATTTTGTTTTATTGTTGGAGTATACTTCTGAAGTAATTTATACATGGAAAAACTCATAAAAAATAGTAGTCAAAAATGCTGCACTGTGCATTGTCAGTAAAACTTGCAGTTTATTTGTTAGACAGTAATTTACACTTCATTTTTACTTCATTTTTGCGTGCTTAATAATACATTACAAAGTAGTTCATCTATACAACTTTGGCTTCCGTTTTCCAGCAGTGACTAGTTATCTGCCCTAGGACGAGGAGCACTTGAGAAATGCTTTGTTATTCAATGTACTTTTTCTTTGATGGTACTGAATAAAACCTCTTGTAATGTATAATAAAAGGTCTTTACATGTCTGTGGAGCCAAAAACTTCACTCTGGAATTCTTTCACATGTACTGTCTTCTGCTTTGGTTAATCAGAGGCATGCAAATGAGAGTTATATAAAAATATTTGAAGACCACAATGGAAAAATGATCAGTCACATTTTCACGTTGTGTAGAAAAGATGAATTAAAAATTCAGAATGACCTTAGAAACAAAGCACTGAAAAAAATGCAAAAAAATATAAAATATTATAATAATATATAAAGTATACGAAAATGCAAAATTTGGACTCTGATCGTTTTTCCTTTGTGGTCTTCATTTCTTTAAATTAAAGCTATGCAGAAGCCTTAACTTTTGGGTGACCCAAAGAAAACCCCCTGGCTACATTCACCGTGGGAAAATGCAATTAAGGAAGTCCATCAGGTGGAAAGGCTGGGGTAAAGCAAATGGTTTGGAGAAGACTGAAGAGAAAAAGGAGATGGGAAACGAAGGGGGAGAGAGAGGAAAAGCTGTGACAGCAATTACAAGTGTGACAGCTACCTTAGTATAAAAATAAATAAAATTAGCACATCAAACATCACACACAGCGGAGAAATTGTGGCATTTATTGCGGCCGTAACCTGTCGAAAATCCAAATCCAGCATCATCCCACTGGATTTGGTCTTTCAGACACATGGCAATATTGCTTAAAAATATGTCTCCCATAGGGTTGAAATGAACTCCTTCATGCAAAAATTGGCTAGGATCTCTATGCTTTATCTGAGGATGAAGCAAGAGGTTTCTACCAATAGATAAAACAAAAGTAGCCATCACTATTAACATAATGCTGGGCTTTGTCAATCTTTGGATGGGAAGGCCTCCACCAGCATCCCTAGGTGATGGCAGAGAGGATAATCTTCATCCAAGGGAACTGCAGGTGGAGATCTTGCAAGTCCTGCTTGATTTCTGCGACAAGCTTCATGCTCTTGATGTTCCTGAGGTCATTCCCGCCACAGTGGGTCAGCAGGACATCAGACATAGCTCTTCCTCTTAGGGGCTGGTAGAAGAAGGAGAGGAGGTTTCCCCAAACCATGCCACCCTCGCCAAACCACTGGACCTGGGCATCCAATGGTCTCCCTTGCTTGTTGTTTCCCCACGACAAATGTAAATTTTTGGCCCTATTGATTCTAAAATGCAAGTCATCTTTCAATGCAACACTTTTGCTGGCTTTTTGTGTAATTTAACATATTTAATACTTTAATTTTATTTTTCTAAATTTTACCAGGCTGCATTGTGCTCTTTGTAAAAAACGCTGGATGTAACAATGTTATAAACTTGAGTTTATGAAATTTCCCAGTAAAACGAATTATGCAGAATAGGCATTGATTTCCAGATATTCCTGTGCTATTTGTACATGCTCTTGACCGCTGTGGAAGAAGTCAAAATGGTTGAATCCATCTCTTTGTCAAAAAATGAGGATAAAAATTAAAACAATGACTAACTACTCATTCTAATATCCCTCGTGAGGAAAGAGGAGGGGGGTTGCGTCATTCACTTTGCCAACACAGAATGCTTTCCCGGTCCACCGAGTAATGATGGTTATGTTCAATTGCATTGATGAAATTATGTCACTCATATTTTAAAAAATAAAAAATTATTGTTGAGATGTGCGACTTTTAAGTACACCTGGCTGACTAACTACGTGGTTAGAAAGGCTTTTCATTTTTATTCAAAATTTGAACTACCGGTCTAACTTGAAGAAAAGTAATAAGTTAGACCAACGTTGTACATGGAAATGACACTTTCCCAGTGGAATGTGATTTAGAAAATGCAATGAAAGTTGGCGTTAAAATGCTCTCCATTCGCAAAATGGGGTACGTTACAGCTGAGAACACGGACTGTGGCTATTTCAAGAAATTGCAAAAATCTGTTGCCTGCGTTAGCTAATGTAGTTACCTACCTAGCCAGCTTGTTAAGCAAGATTCAGTGACAAGACAGTGCTGGCGAGTTAGGTGGGACATTAACTGCGAAACAGATGGCAGCGGGCGTCTATTTACCCATAGACCTCATTAACGAGCCTGCGAATTGCAATGCTGCTGTTGCCGCTCACTTACATAGACTGTACAGTCTGTATGTATGTGCTATTGCAGGCACTTAATGTTACATTAATAGCGCAGCAGGCAGACCAGGTTAAAAGTTCAGGGGGGAGGTTCGGTTGGGTGTATGGGCGGGATCTCGATACTGCGGCTCGACCCCCGATCACTACTGCGCCGACTCTGGCTCCAAATGTGCAACATGGCAGCGCCTGTATCTGGGATATTTTGGCTCCATTTTTGATCAGTGGGAGTGAATGGAGACGCGTCGTCCATATTTATATGCAGTCCATGGTCTCTAAGAGTCAGAATTAAAGATGGCCAGAGGCTCTCCAACCAGTGAAGGCTTGCATAAAAAAATTGTGGAATACTTAAAAAACAATGTTCCTCAACGTCAAATTGCAAAGGCCTTGAAGGTCTCATCATCAACAGTGCATAACATCATCAAAAGATTCAGAGAAACTGGAAAAATCTCTGTGCGTAAGGGACAAGGCCGAAGACCTTTACTGGATGCCCGTGATCTTCAGGCCCTCAGACGCCACTGCATCACTCACCGGCAAGATTCTGTCATTGACATTATTAAATGGGCCCAGGAATACTTCAAGAAACCAGTGTCTGTAAAAACAGTCCGCCATGCCATCCACAGATGCCACCTAAAACTCTATCATGCAAAAAGGAAGCCATTGTTGAGCATGATCCAGAAGCACTGCCATGTTCTGTGGGCCAAGGCTCATTTAAAATGGATTGTAGCAAAGTGGCAAAGTGTCCTGTGGCCAGACGAGTCCAAATTTGACATTCTTGTTGGAAATCATGGGCGTTGTGTCCTCCGGGTTAAAGAGGAGAAAGACCATCCCTCCTGTTATCAGCGTTCAGTTCAAAAGCCAGCATCTCTGATGGTATGGGGATGCATTAGTGCATATGGTGTGGGACACTTGCATGTTTTAAAAAGCACCATGAATGCTGAAAGATATATAAAGGTTTTAGAGCAACATATGCTCCCCTCCAGATGACATCTATTCCAGGGAAGGCCCTGTGTATTTCAGCAGGACAATGCAAAACCACATACTGCAGCTATTACAACAGCATGGCTTCATAGTAGAAGAGTCTGTGTGCTGAATTGGCCTGCCTGCAGTCCTGATCTCTCACCGATTGAGAACATTTGGTGCATAATTAAAAGAAAAGTCCGTCAAAGGAGACCCAAAACTCTCCAGCAGCAGAAGCATGTATTAAACAAGAGTGGGATCAAATTCCAATGGCTAAACTCAAGAAACTTGTCTCCTCAATGCCCAGACGCCTCCACTCTGTGTTAAAAAGAACAGGGGATGCTACACCATGGTAAACAGGCCCCTGTCCCAACTTTTTTGAGACCTGTAGCAGCCATCAAATTTGAAATGAGCTCATTTTGTGAATAAAATTGTAAAATCTCAGTTTCAACATTTGCAATGTTATCTCTGTTCTGTTGTGAATAAAATACTGGCTGGTGTGATTTGAAAGTCATTGCATTTTGATTTTATTCACAATTTACACTTTGTCCCAACTATTTCGGAATTGGGGTTGTATTTATTAACGCGTTTAAAAAAAAAAAAAAAAAACTTGCAGTGTACCTTGTCGCGCATGGACAAAGCCAAGCATGACAGTGCCTCATCTGAGGATTAAAATGACTGCATATCCGCGTAAAAAAAAAACTGACGAAGTGTTTTCTTCCTGGGGGTAGCACCTGTTCCTGAATGTGGAAAGCGAAGAACTAAATTAAATCTGGTCTTCTGCGCAATTGTGTCTCCTTGGAGACAGATCTGACCTCTGACCACTCCCTCTCTTTTTGCGGTTATTTTAACCCCAGACATGAAGATATGATACCGCTTTAACACAGATAATGGTGAAAACCTAAGAGATGAACGGCAACACCATGTTTCACCAATAGAGGGCAACAAAATCCAGTTTAACAAAACCTTTCTCTTTATCAACAATTGAAGTAAAATAATAATAATAATAATAATAATAATAATAATAATAATAATAATGGGTTCGAAGAATATTCGATGGCTCAGCCAAACCATAATTTGTGACGGCTTTCAGGCGGGAAAATTAAAGCAGTGGTAGATTTACGTTTTGTATGGGAAATGTGCAGTACAGACCAGCGTTTGTCCACGCATAGATTCTTTTGCCATCTCATTTAATATATTTCAGTCACTGTGCCTGAGATAACAGACCATAAAATCAAAGCAAAACCTAAGGCTTCCCGTGGCCTCTTAAACTAGCCCCAAGTAACGCCCAATTCTTTTCATACTTTTGAATTACAGTTGCAATTACAATTATTCAACCCCCATTGAAAATTGGGTTTACTGGCAAAATTTTCAAACTTTCAGCTGTTTGCAATGAACAGATTAAACAAGAACATTTTAAATGACTCGACACAACTAATATTACAAGTAGTTTCTCCAAATTCAACACAAAACGCAACTTTTAATGATCACCGCAGTCTCAAAATTATTCAACCCCCTGAATAGAATCAGTCATAAGAGCATATTTGCAAATCAGGCATTGTCTCAATCACACCTAATGCAACTAATCAAGAGCTTCATTAGCTTCATCAGGTTTGCTTGAGATAGAACACATAAAATACTTGCACTGGCTAGGGGTTTGTTGACAGTGACATTTAATTGCATATCAGAAATATGGCTGTCAAGAGAATTGTCCAAAAAGGTAATAGAAGAGATCATTGCCTGGCACAAACAAGGAAAAGGATAAAAAAAAAAAAAGATAGCACAAGCATTGAATGTTCGTAGAGATACAGTTGGATGCATAGTTCACAAGTTCAGTGTTAAAGGAACAGAGGCCACACTACCAGGACCTGACAGAAAGTGGAAGCTATCAATGGCTGCTGCCAGATCCCTGAGGAGACAGATGGTCAATAACCCCTTGACTGACTGCAAAAGACCTACAGCAAGACTTGGAGGCAGGAGGCCCTGAAGTTTCAGTTTGTACAGTAAGGCGCATACTAAACGCTGAAGGTCTCCATGCCTGAACTCCAAGACACACACCACAACTGACCCAAAAGCATTAGCTCCAATATCCTTAAAACCATATAAATATTCCACAGAAGTTTTAAGATACTGTTCTGTGGAGCGATGAAACAAAACTGGAACTTTTCGGGCTTATGGATCAGCGGTATGCCTGCCGGAGGAAGAGAGACGCATACACTAAAAAGAACACCCAACCTACAGAGAAGCATTATGGGGGCTTGTTGATGCTCTGCAGCTGCATTGCTTCCTCTGACACTAGAAACCTGCAAGGTGTGGAGGGCAAGATGAATTCAATCAAGTATCAGGATATCCAAGGAGAAAATGTCATGCCTTTGTGAGGAAGCTGAAGCTTGGGCATCACTGGACCTTCAAACAGGACAATGAACGGGACAATTCTAAGCATACCTCAACATCCACCAAGGCTTGGTTTCAGAAGAAGTCCTAGAAGATTCTAGAGTAGCCAGCATAGTCATCTGACTTATACCCCATAGAAAATCTCTGCTGGGGTTTGAAGAAGGCAATTGCAAGAATATTAGTGAACTGGAGGCCTTTGTCCATGGGGACTGGGCTAAGATTCCTTGGGAATGCTGCCAGAAGCCATTGTCTGCCTATGCATCACATTTCCAGCAGGTCATAGCAGCAAACGGGTGCTCTACTAAGTATTAACTAGAGCGCCAAGGGCCCTGAAGGTTGCCAGCAGTTACAGCCCCAACAGGAGAAAAGTAACTAGCATCAGTCCGCATATTCAACAGGAAGCCAACAGGAATTCTTGCAAAAGCAACACGTTGTCTACACAATACTGGCGTTAAAAAGCTCCAGCTCGGACATCCACGATTTTTTTGCGAATTTCGGCGGTGATGGCGAATGGTCCCGTACCACTGCGAATCAATTCACGGTTCTTCGAATCAATTCTTCTCTGTGAAAGAAGACGACTGTTTCATCTGCACACTTCCGCGGGCCAACGCAGCTCAGTGAGAAAGGGGTTTTAGTTACCATCATCGGGCAACTCGACTGAGCGGTCACACTTTTTCATGAGTGACAGACAGCAACATTTTTAAGTCACTTTTCTGCCATTTAGCAAAAATATAATCTTTAAGAAGTCTACATCATGAAATCCGATTAGATTTTTTTCTAACCTGGACTTTCACTGTCGTCTGCTGTCAATTTGTGAAGCGCCATCTTCTCAATTCACTTCTGGTTCTTGCTCTGCTTTCAGACAATGATTTATTTACATAACACTGCCACCGAGTGGGTCTAATTAGTATTGTTCTTTCTATTTCATGATGCTAATAGGGACAAACATCCAAAAATGGATTTTGACCAGTTTTTATTGCCGCAATTGATCATGAAAAAAGGTCGACCATTGGGTTACAATTCCCGTTAAAATTTTAATTATATGGGTTAGTGCCTAATACATACTAATGTCTAAAGACATTATTAAACAAGGAAATAAATAGATTGATTTTGTCACATGACCTTGACCTTGAAGACCAAAATCAAATCCAATATGGTGTGTTTAATCAGCAAACATGATTAGTCATTAGTATCCAATACATACCGAAGATCTAAAGCCAATATTAAAGGACTTTTAGGCCGTTTTTGTCATTATCTGGACCTTGTTGCCCAAGGTCAAATCCAGTACGTCGAAAACAAACAGCATACATGATTTGCTATTAGTGCCCAATACATACCTAAGCTCTCAAAACAATTTTAAACAAATATGGGCCATTTTTGTCATATAACCTTGACCTTGAGGCCCAACATCAAATTTGACCGACTGCCTAAGAATGTTCTGCATACATGGTTTCCTATAGGTGCCCCAAACATACCTGAGCTCTAATTGCCATATTCAGCAAGTTATAGCACATTTTTGCCATTTGGTCTTGACGCCCGTGTCATATTCAACTTGCCGAGAATGTTTGGCTAACATAATTCCCTATAGGTGCCTCACACATACCTAAGATCTTCATGCCACATTAAGCAGTTATAACACATTTTTGCCATTTGACCTTCACCTTGAGGCCCAAGGTCAAATTCGAACAACTGAGAATGTTTGGCATACATGATTCCCTATAGGTGCCTCATACATATCTAAGCTCTAAATGTCATATTAAGCAAGTCATAGCACATTTTTGCCATTTGGCCTTGACCTTGAGGCCCAAAGTCAAATGTGACTGACTCACAATGTTCGGCATACCTGATTCCCCATAGGAGCCTAATACATACCTAAGCTCTAAATGCTATATTAAGAGAGTTATAGCATATTTTTTCAATTTGACCTTGACCTTGAGGCCCAAGGTCAAATGTAACTGACTCACAATGTTCGGCATACCTGACTGCCAGCAGCTGCCTCATACATACCTAAGCTCTAAATGCTATATTGAGAGAGTTATAGCACATTTTTGCCATTTGACTTTGACCTTTCGGCCCACGGTCAAATGTGACAGACTCACAATGTTCGGCATAGCTGATTTCCTATCGGTGCCTCATACGTATCTAAGCTCTAAATGCTATATTATTATTATCTTTTTTTAAATTTTATTTTATTTAACCAGGGAAGTCCCGTTGAGATTGAAATCTCTTTTTCAAGGGAGCCCTGGGGGTTGAGGTGGGGAGGGAAAGGGCAATTTACATAGCCAATTGGATCAGGGGATGATTAGGTGGCAGGTGGAAAGAGCCAGGTTGGGACTTTAGCCATGACACCGGGGAACCCCCTACTCTTATCGAAGAGTGTCATAGGATCTTTAATGACCACAGTGAGTCAGGACCTTGGTTTAACGTCTCATCCGAAAGACGGCATCTCCTTCAGTACAGTGTCCCTGTCACAGAACTGGGGCATTGGGGACTATTCCGCCAGAGGGAAGATCGCCACCTACTGGCCCACCAACACCTCTTCCAGCAGCATCTTGGTTTTCCTCAGTGGTCTCTCATCCAAGTACTGGCCAAGCCCACGCCTGCTTAGCTTCAGCCACGCGGCTGGAGCAGATCGAATAGTGGTATGGCTGCTGGCAAATTAAATATTAAGAGAGTTATAGCACATTTTCGCCATTTGACCTTGACCTTGAGGCCCAAGGTCAAATGAGACTGACTCGCAATGTTCGGCATACCTGAGTCCCTATAGGTGTCTCATACAAACCAAAGCTCTAAATGCTATATTAAGAGAGTTATAGCACATTTTTTCCATTTGACCTTGACCTTTCGGCTCAAGGTCAAATTCGACCACCCGACAACGCCCGGCAAGCATGATATGCTGCAAATGTTTAATTCATACCTATACTATAAATGCAATAATAGGCAAGTTACTGCACATTTTGTGGCAAAACACCCCGAAAAATGATGAAGTCCAGACATGGCGCTATGAAGGAGAGATTCAATCAAAACGCAAAACCATGGACAGCAGCAGAGACGGCTGGGCTGGGCTGCTGTAGATTCTTTAATCCTTTTATAAATAAAATCGCTAACTAACAAAAAATCGAACGGTAAATTAATGAAGCACACAAATAAAACTTATTTTAACAAGTAATAAAAGTAGAAAAAAAGTGAAAAGAAATTATTTTATTTTCGCGGAGAACAACTACCTCTTACAATGGAGTTTGGATGGACCGGAAGTGTCTTTACACCCTAACTTTGGTGCCCCCTGGGTGCATTCTACCTTGTGCAAGAGGTCTATTACTTGCTCTTTCATAATCAGAAAAAAAACTTGCCGCTCAACTCAGTACTTCACAGTAGCACCAGAAATGAGGAGAATATTTCATCGTTTTTCAGTGCTGCCACCTATATTCTGTATGTGGAACTACAAACTTGTACGCTAAACAAGCAACACTACCAATGTTATTTTATCTGCCCTGGCCTTATCCATTCAATTATAATGCCAACACATGAAAACTAAGGGTATTCTATCATAAATACGGCATTTTTCCATGCACAACCCAATATTCCGTAAATCTTTCATATGGCACAGACTGTCTGACTAATTACTTTCTCCATGAACAGATTGGCAACAACCCAATATAGACCTGAACACCTTGTTTTGGCTCGTTTCAAACTTTAGGGTCCGTCAAAATAGAGTCTAGAGAGTCTAGTAATGAGGCAGTCTCGGACTTAAAGGTGCACTATGCAAGTTGGTTTTTTTCTGCGCGATTATATTTTTGTCTCAATTCGCCGACATCTCCCCACGATCTGCTAGCTGCCTGCCCCTGAATTCACTGTAAAAAAAACCCGGGCTCTGGAGACTAGCCTGACTCCGCCAGTCTTCGTACTTCCGCTTAATTTCATTTCACTTCATTACTCAGTCTGGTCACTCGGAGCTCTGCCTCGTTTACCTCGGCAGAAAAGACACCGGACCAACCAACGAACAGAAGGCGTGGCCAAGAGCCATGATGTAGCAGCTGCACCGAGTTTGAAATTGTAGTCTCCGAAATCAACAATGGCCACAGACATGGAGACACTGGAGGCCATTCGCTCTGTCGTGGAGAAAATCCCGGTATCAGCGACTTATAGCCACAAGAAAATGAATGTTTGGTTAGTTTTTTTGAATGGAAATGAGGTTGTAGCGCTACTCCCTACAGGTTTCGAGAAAAGTTGTCATAACTACTTAATATCCATTATGAAACATATGAAATAGGCACCCTGTTCATCTGTGAGAGACAGCCGAACCACCTCAGCTAGCTTGTAGCTTCTAGTGTTACATTGCCTGCGAATTTCACACTATTTAAGTTAGCAGCAAACTTTTTAAAAGCCGTGTTTTTGTTCATGTCACAAGACCTATTCGCTGTCTCAGTGTTATGTTGTCATGTTACTATAAAGTTAGATAGTGAGCTCAGTATGATGTTAGCGCAAGTATGGTTAACGGTTCAGTTTTCGTTTCAACGCAAATTTCGTCCTGATGTAAATAATGCGTTATTCTCGCCGATTCTGCCGTTGGTTTCGGGTCTCTTACGTTTTTTTTTTTTAATGGCAGCAGTATCGGCAGGAGAAACGATAGCTCAGCAGTTTGTTTCTTGTAAGGAGAACAGAAAGAGCACCTTTGGGCCTTTTAAGTGAATGAGTGAAGGCTAAAATAAGGTAGATGGGCATATGTATGGGTACAGTATTAACTTTAATGTACTGATCAGCTTGTTTTCGCTGCATGCCTGGTATGAAGGACTGTGTTTGCTGCGGAAGTACTAGGCGGCTGAGCCGGCGCATAACATGCGTCATCGTCAAACGTTAGTGATTAGTTTATGGATACACCAATGATTTTAAACTTCAGACAAGCGCCCACCCACCAGGAAGTAAACGCTTGTCAATGACGACTGTCCAGACTCTGTGTACGAAGCAAAGCGAAGTAGCAGAGTCTGGTTTTACCAGGCTATCTGGAGACCGCACAGGTGTCACAAACTGCAAATAAACACAAGGGGCACAGGCTCTGCCCCATAACATAACATACCGTTCCGGCCAATCACCGACAAGAGTTGACAGTTATGGAAGCATGGGAGGGAGGGAACTATGGGAGGGCGGGACAAGCTACCTCTGTTTTGTTTGAATTCGAATGTCAACAGAAGTGATGTCAACAAACTTGCATAGTGCACCTTTAACCATGTTAGCAGGGGTGGTGCCACATTCCATTACCAACAGTTCAAGAATGACTGGCCTTGAATGGCAGCAACTGCCAGACCGCCAGAGTAGCCAGCATGAGGAAGCGAAGAACAAAAAGACAAAAAAATCTGTTGAAATTATTCTGTATTTCAAAATATGTAGGAACAAATATATAAAGCAGTGTTGGGCCCAAAAAGTCCTGTAACTCACAAAAAAAGATGATGCTAGTATGCCCACGTTCTGGCAATAATCGTGATAATGATACCATAGACAATCAGAGCAAGAATGAACAAAACTTTACGAAACAACCAAAGTATCCACGTTGTCAGCCAATAGACATGATATAGAATCCATGTGAACACTTTCAGAATTACTAAGAGTTCACAGATCCACCTATTTGATGACCTTTGCTTGCAGTTGCGATCTTGTTGTCATGGAGGAGGCTAACAGGCGCTGGTCATCAAAAGGAGTGTCAGTATTATCCTTAGTCAGGTGGCCACACTTCTGTTGGACAGAGACGGAAGAAACAGCTTGAAGCCTGCTGGGTAGTTAGCCAGTCCTCCTTCACAAAACAGGCTTTGATTTTCTTGGCCACAGACTAAGGGTTTTCCTTCCTACCAGTCTCTACTCCTCTCATACACCTTGTGGTTGATCAGGCTACTTTGTGCCTATGGGATAACAATGTGGCTGCATCAATGCATGCTAATATAAATTGTCATGGCATTCATTCAAATATAGGCCTCGACTTAGGCCTAGCACTGGTAATACATTCGCAATTACCTACCTGATCCAATCAGCAGTAAAGTGTTCCAAATATCAAAATTTTCTTTTGACATCAATGTCCGAATTGCATGTTCTTGACGCGGCTGACGACTTGAATTGTGGAGGGGTAGCTGCCTGGTACTTCGACGAAGGCTTCCAGTCAAGGCCAAGCTTGCATGTTCTTGTCAACAGCATGGAATAACCCAGCACACAGTGCAATGAGGTCACACTCCTTCTCCAGTGGCAGTCGTGGGCCCTTCTCTCCATGTTCTCATCTAAGAGGAGCTTTCAACCCTGAAAGATTGTGTGTCAAGTGTCAATAACAGGGCTCTAGGACTTTTTGTCCCCGAATTTTCATGCCCGGACTTTTCGTCCCCTAGGTATTTTTGTCCCCAGACTCTGCGTCCCCGTGTACTTTTCATCCCCGGACTTTTCGTCCCTATGAACTTTTCGTCCCCGGACTCTTCATCCTTGGATGGTTCATCCCCAATAATACTTCACCCTCTTCCTGCATTATAACACTATCCCTGTCCCTCTCTCTAACCCAAACCCTTATCATGGTGATCTGTTCCTTGTCTGTTCGTCCATCCATCTGTCAACAATGGTGGCACTTTTTTTATCATTAGGGGATGAAAACTCCAGGGATGAAAAGTCCTTGGGTACGAAGAGTCCAGGGATGAAAAGTCCAGGGGGACGAAAAGTCAGAGGACGAAAAGTCCAGGGATGAAAAATTCGGGCACAAAAAGTACGGGGACAAAAAATCCAGCGACGAAGAGTCCTGTAACCCAGTAGGCTGGGCAGACCAACTCTGCTGCTGCCGTGGAGCCAGTTGAGAAGCGGGTGTGAGGTGGTAGTTGGGCTGTTAAGATGGGGGATGACCTCCAGTTGCCTCTATATGAGCTAGCATTTTTAAGTCGCCCACAGTCATATCCAGCCACTAAACATGGCATTATGGCTTGTGGACAAGTATAAGAACATGGGGTCAAACAAAGAGCTCCGTATCAAAACCGAAATAAATTTTTTTTGTTTTTGAATGATCAAATGACACTTGGACTTGCTCCTCTGGGAAAAGTGTCGCCCTACTCCCTGTGGCAGTTGGGATATTGGCATGTAAATATGGCATTATTTCATGATTTTAGGGGCTAACCTTTTTTGAGGGGTTAATATACCCATAATGCTGGGGAGTATGTGACATTTTATATTTTTATGTAAAGCCTAGGATGTCTGCTGCAGTATACCTATAAGCAAAGTCTGTCTTTATTGTTAAGTATTGTGCCAAAAATTGGCAAATTGGCAATTTCATCAAAATTTGCATGGGAAATGCATTGGAAGGGTTAATTGCCCCTTACTCCTGAACAGAGTGATTATTCACCGAACGGTTTTACCTGCCTTCATTCTAGCCCAAAACCAGTCTATGGTAGGAATTTGAACAAAATCCGCTGACCTCGCAGTTATCACCTTTTGCAGATTTTGCATGGTCTATCCATGCAATTGACACTTAATAATTTTTGTGTGGAAATTAGCACAAGTTCATCTGTCAGGGAACGCCCACCAGGTGCCAAACGGCTGTCCGGCGAGCAGGAAAACAGGAGCAGGACTCAGTGCAAGGCTCTGGAGTGAGTGAAAGTTTAATAACAAAAGACAAAACACAAAACAAAAGGGAAACAATGTTCCACTAAGCTTAAAACAAATACAAAGATAAACAATACAAAACCTAAGTAAAACTAAAGAGAAACTAAGGTGGGTGACAACAGCTAAAACCACTGACCAGCAGTGGGAACACAAATGCAACGTAAATGTGCTCAGCCTTACATGCTGCCTGCTTGCCTCTCAGTGCATACAAGCTGCAGGTGCAGACAATAATTATGTGGTAGGTGGAATGTGAGTGGGAGGAGGGCTGGAGGCAAGCCTCACATCATCAACATAGGCATGGATAGACATCAATGGTAATCAATAACATCTCTAAACCTAAAACATGCTTTTTTCCATGATGAAGTCGAATTTTGTCTATTTTGTCATCAGCCAGCACACATACTCAATAAAGAAACTGATTATTTTACAGTCAGAACATTTACCCTGTAACAGAAAGCTAGCAGTTACCACCTCCGAGCACCCAAGTGAAACACAAGCTTGTACAAAGGCTTTCCACGCCCTATAAGCAGCAAGTATAACTCACAGTAATATCTGAAATACAGTATACCATATTTTTACAAAACAGACATTCCACTATCAGGAAAAAGTAGGCAATATGCGACCCTAAATTGGACAGAATCGGTGCAGCAAACATTGCAGGGGGTTTACCAAAGTCCTAAGCTGTTGGCATTTTAAAGGAGCGTAAATCAAGGTATTCTATTTTGTTGAATGCGGTATAAATACTAAAACAGATTGCCACATTGAGCAAAATGCTATCATATACAGTATTATTAGCAAAGGCTAACGGTTACTTATAATAACCTATGTCGCAAACTAGCTCTGTGATCATCATGGCTACGATGGTAAACTGGAAATAAAAAATAGCTAGAAAGCTCTACATAATATATACTCCGTACAACAATAGGTCAACTTACACTTCATGAATACTCTCATGAGAATTAGTGCTATCAGGCTCAAGGAACCCTCTAGTCTAGTTCGATTCAGAATAACTCACAGTGTCCCTGTCCATATTACGTTTCCATCTCCTAAACGTAACCTGAGCACTTCTGGGTTGCTTTTGGAAGCTTTTTTTTTTCAATGTGTTTCCATCATTCAGATGCGCAAAGCTGAGGGTAAATCAATGGTCGGGTATCATGCGTTTTTAATACCTGATGACTATAATTGACAGTAGACTGACATAGTATCAATACCATGTTGAATTTTTGCTTCAGAAACCTGATTTTTTTCTCACTGCTTAATTGGGGGTACCTTTGGGCTATTATAGCTGAACTTGTTGCAACATGGGAAAACTATTTTTTTTCTGTCACGAGAGATCATTTTTATTAACTGCTGGATATATACTATCAGCAATTATATTAGGCAGTTTGCATGTCAGGCTTGACTGAGGAGTTTAATTGAAGACCTGGGTGCAAGAAGTACCTAAGTCACAAAATAATACTTCTGAGATTCTGGGGGTCAAAGTTTTCAAAACATGTTGCAGATAATGACAATGGGCAATGGAAATGCACCAGTGGACAAGACTTGAGTGCTTCTTTGCAGAAATCTTTGGTATCAGATGACGCTCTGGCCATTGTGGCTTTTAATACTGGTGTCAACTCATTTTTTGCAAAATGTGACTTAAGTACTTCTTGCACACAGGTCTTCAATTATTACAATTGCTGGGAAACAGTGATGGGACTTAACTCATCCATATTTTCAATTGTTCACAGGCACTGCTTCCTTGTGAAGAAAGAATCGAAAGTCGAACAGGGCTCCAATGTAGTCAACGCGTCTTTTACCTCCTCAGAGAGAGCATGACTGAACGCAGTCATAAGAGGAGCCTCCAGCCAGCCTGTCTCTGTCGCCAGGGAGCGAAATAAAATAGAAAACTCTGAGGTACTTTCTTTGCCCTGTTTCAGATGCATCAAACGCGTAGCCGCGTCCTGACCACAAACATCCTGATCAAAAACTGACACTATCTCCCTAACAAGAGCATCCACGGAATTTACGACTGGTGAATTAGATCTGATAAGTGGGCCGACCCAAGTGAGTGCTGTGCCAGCCAACAGGGATAATATAAATGCCACCCGAGAATCCTCATTAACAAATCGTGATGGCTGAGCCTTAAAAAATATCTCACATTGGGCGATGAAATCCTTACATTTTCCAGCCTCGCCGCTATATCTTTGGGGCAATTGTAATTTTGGTTCTCGAGGAAGGTGTGTGGGCGATGCTTGTGAAACTTTTGTAGAGAGGGAACTGATACTCTCGGTCAAGCTTAACAGAACGCTCTCCTGCTTTTGTAACGAATTCTCCTGAAGGCGGAGTCTCTCAGCCAAACCAGCCTGCTGGTTGCCCAGGCTGGAGAGCCCCTTGCCGAGACCAGAAAGCATAGCTTGCTGGCTGTTAACAACCTTTTCAATCTCGGCCACAGCTGACGTCTCCATGTTGGCTAGCGTGTACTGTGATGGCTGGTGTTTCGAGATGCCAAATGCAGTGGCCGGAACGAAAGGAACTACAGGAGTGTAAGAGAGACAAACAAAGGCAAAATAGGAGAGAGAGAGAGACTCGCGCTTCCAAAGGACATAAATCCAGTCCGAGTGAAAAAAGGAAGCAGAGCGAGCTAGACAGTATGAAAACAAAGGAAAAAATCTCGGCAACCGAGGTAAAAAGACAAACCACCAGACGGTTAACTAACACTTTCCTTTTTTGCTACTAATTCCTCAACACTTCTCTAGTTAGAGATCTTGCGGGCTACAGTGCAATGGAAACACTGACACTCTAGCAAAGGCGGCGAGGCGGAACTTGGGCTTAAATAGAGTCCAGGCACCGCCCGCAATTAATGCCAGCTGGCCAAAGAATCCGATTGTGGGCAAAACGATATCGTCCTGGACGAGAGTAACAAAGAAAGCTCGCCAGCCTCCAAAAACCATGACATTTTCTCCATGATGAAGTTCAGAGTTTTGTCCATTTTTATACAAAGTTGCATCAGCCAGCACACGTGCTCATTATAATATCATTAAATAATTAGGATTTACCTGTCATACAATCCTTTCTTTCATAGCTTAGCTGAATTTTCAAATGGATTCCTGTTCCACACGGCTATGTTAATTTTATGCAATTTTGCTGTAAATTTTAGGGAAATTCAAAGGGAAAATCAGCTCAAATAACAATACAGTCATAATTTTCTCTAATTCGAGCTGTCATTTAAAAAAATTCTTAAAGTTTGATGAGATTTACTATGAATCTCTGCTCATGATGACCCTGGCTATGACCATATTAGATTTTGTGGGATTTTGCTGCCTGGTTTTAGAGAAATTTAAAGGGAAAGTCAGGTCAAATGACAACGCAGTCATTATTTCCTCCAACTTGAGCTGCCACTTAAAAAAGTTCTGAATAGGTCAGATGAAATTAGCAATGGATTCCTGCACTGTAAAACCAAATGTTTAAAGTCCCTGAAAAGGAAAACTAAATATGTTTTATGAGTTTATGATACCACAGAAAAAACATGTTATTAATCACTCTGTCAAATGTGAAGAACTAAAAAAGTCGCTAAGTATATAAAATTAGGCCTCAAAGTTGTTAAGAAATAAGCAGCATTCTCTGCCCCAGGATGGTGGGGGCGTGTCTAGGCACGCGCAGTTGCCACATCACGCTCGCGTATTGGAAAGCGCCCCAACCTACCAGATATAGCTACTGGACGACTGTACAATAATTTCTGAATGTAATGCCTTACTTTTTAGATAAAGAGTGAACTCTATACGTGAAGCAAACCGTTAACTTGCTAGTCATTCTTGCGTCATTACATAAAATTACGTTTTCTGACTCTCCCTGATTTACCAAATTTACCTTGCTCTTCTCTGGTAGTAAGAAAGGGGAAATCCACGGCCATAGCTATGAATAACTACAATGCCACGATCAGTGATGAGTGTCACATGAAATGCTTTTGGCATAATAAAGCAGGTTAATTATACCTCAATCACCATAATCAAGCATTGCATAGCATGTCGATAAGAAAAAACGTTACAATTCAAGGCAGTGTAGATATTCATAGCTTGGGCGAGAGTGGGTTAGCCCCAGAACTGGCGAGCTAGCGTGAAGTGGGAGCTGCGATCTAGCTTTGGAGGGAGAATGCCTCTCCCACTCCAAAACTGCGGTCCCGGTGTCGCGACGCTGGCTAATACCTTTAGCTCGTTGGGAGGACTGTGTGGAGCAAGCAGGACATAGACTTCCTCGACTTTCAATAATTTCGCCACGGATCAAAGAAATGTATTACAATCATTTTAAACAACACTCATTTCATCTCCCGTGTTTGTGCTTACAAAGCACAGGCGAAATCCGTTCGGTCCTTTCCATAGTTAATAATATGTTGACAGGATGAATATGCGAGGATCTCTGACATGAATACACATAGGTTTAGAAACGTTTGTCATCATAATAAACATGAGGACATACTTTGACAACACGTTCTCTTTTTGTCTAAATATATTAATGAAAGGCAATATCGCATATAGAGACCGCCATCAATTTGGCAATACCTGGGCTGATGCTTCGGAGGCTCAAAAAGGGGAATTTGCCAATACGATCAATTATTCAGAATAATGAGGATAAGGAGAAGTTTGTCCGATGGTGCAAAACGAACACTGTGGTTCTGTATGACGAGGCCACCTCGGACTGGCAGGAGAACGGCGCAGCGAGCTCAGTCCTTGGGCTCCTGTTACAGAAGCTCCGGGATGACGGTTGCAAGGCATATTACCTGGAGGGTAAATGTAATGTTATTTTATAAACCTATAGACACGATCTACAATTTAATTGAACATATCGTGATTTCGGTTGGGCTAGCGTGAGCTATCTGATTTCATAATGTTACAACTATCGTTATCAAACAATGTAACTACCAGTTACCTGGATGTAACTCCAGTTCTATGAGTACGTGCGTAGCCCTCTAACGGGCTTCGCTATTGGTTTACCGTGCCTGAGAAGAAAATTGGACTCACCTGCTCCGTCGGAGTGGGTAGCCTTTGATGCTCAGCATCTCACACTCGGGGCCAGCTGGGCAGGCTGTTAGAGGGCTACGCACGTACTCATAGAACTGGAGTTACATCCAGGTAACTGGTAGTTCTATCTCGTACTTGCTCTGCCCTCTAACGGGTTTCGCTATTAGTTTACACCTAAGGCGAAGGGCGTTAGGGATGAACGTACTCCCAGATGGCTCCGCACCTCAGAGTTCTATCCAGAAACCAGAGAAGCCTGTGCGTTCCCTGGGGTGAGCACCGCCAGGCTGCGCACCCCGACCCAGGTCGTAACACACTCGAACCACACTAGACCCAGGTTGGTGCCAGAGGGCCCGTCCTGATAGGGCCTCTTCCAAAATAAAAGATGAATGCATGGGGGGGTGCTAGCAGCTGACATGTCCCACCGGAGAGCCACCTCGCCCCCCTCCCACGCCTGCTGGCGGGGCGCCTCCCGAGCGCACCGCCTCAGGGTGTGGTATCACACTAGTCAGCATCAGAGGGGAACCCCGCTGATAGGGCTCCCAGGACTGAATGTGCGACCGAACTGGCGGTCATATCCCTCAGATATGACTGCGCGAAGGTTGACACGGAAGACCACGAGGCTGCCCTGCAAATCTCCTCCATGGATACTCCCTTAAATAGCGCTGTGGAAGATGCGATGCCCCGAGTAGAGTGTGCGGTCAGCCCATTGGGGCGATGAGGCCCACTGCC
This sequence comes from Gymnothorax javanicus, assembly GCA_029692085.1. Lineage (NCBI taxonomy): Eukaryota > Metazoa > Chordata > Actinopteri > Anguilliformes > Muraenidae > Gymnothorax > Gymnothorax javanicus. The sequence goes on from CM056201.1 coordinate 71,056,331, forward strand.
GAATAGGCTCTGCAGATAGCATCACAGATCCAGTGGGCGAGGCGCTGCGATGACAGAGGGGCCCCCTGAGCCTGCCCGCCATAGCCCACAAACAGCTGATCCGCTTTGCCATGCGTTCCACGTACAGGCTGAGCGCGCGCACTGGGCACAGTTTGTGCATCCGTTCCTGCTCGCTGGTGGCATGAGGCGGTGGGCAGAAAGCCTGTAGCCGGATCACCGACGATTTGAAGGCTGTGGTGATGACCTTAGGTCGGAAGGATGGATTAGGGCGAAGCTCCATTGACCCATTGTCCTCACTTAGGGTCAGACATGACGGGTGCACGGAGAGGGCGCCCAGCTCACTCACCCTCCCGGCTGACGCCAAGGCCAAAAGGAGGGCCGTCTTGATTGATTAAATATGCTGGTCCACCTGATCTAGGGGTTCGAATGGTGGTCCTGCCAGGCCGTCCAACACCGTCTGCAGATCCAATTGCGGGACCACGCGCTGCGTCGGGGGTCTTATTCTGCAGACTCCTCTCAAAAAATGCTTTACCAGCGGGTGACTTCTGGCTATGAAGCGGTCAAACCCATCATGTCCCGCCTCGATGGCAGCCGCGAACACCCCCAGAGTGGATGCTGCGCGGCCCCCTTCGAAGAGCCCTGAAGGAAATCCAGCACCCCTTGAAGGGGGCATGAGCGTGGGTTCAGGCCTCTCGCCTGACACCAGCCGACAAAAATCCGCCAATGAGTCGCATAAGCCTTGGACGTGGCTGGGGCACGCGCGAACTGAATTGTGGACACCACCGCCTCGGGCAGGCCCAATTCAGTTAATTTTACCCTTTCAGCTTCCAGATCAGGAGGGGGCGTGCGCGGATGGCGCTTGGCAGCCGAGTCCCAGTCAGGGGGAGGTCCGGAACCTCCCATGGGCTCCCCAACGCCAGCTGGATGAGATCCGGAAACCATCTGGCACTTGGGCATAGTGGCGCCACCACTATAATGGACAGGTGCTGCTCCCTCACTCTGCAAAGCAGTGGCATTAACAGCCACCGGGGCGGGAACGCATACAGCAGGCCGGCTGGCCAAACTGGATGGGCCAACGCATCCACCCCCAGGGGAGGATTGTCAGTAGGCCTCAGGGAGAACCACAGCGGGCACAAAGTGTTCTCCCTGCTCACAAACAGATCCACCTTCGGTCGTCGGAACAGCCCCCAGATCTGTTCGGCTGTCGCCGGTGGGAGGCTCCAATCCTCCTCGGGCAGCGCCTCCCTGGACAGCCCATCTGCCCGAGTGTTGAGGATGCCAGGAACATGCCGGGCCTTCAGGGAGCGGAGATGGCGATCCGCCCATATCAGGATGGAAGCAGCCATCTTGTGTAGGGCCACTGACCTGATCCCCCCTTGCCTGTTGAGATAGGCTACCGCCGTTGTGTTGTCCGATCTCACTAGGACGTGCCTCCCTTCCAATTGTGGGGCAAAATGGTGCAGCACCCTCTGAACTGCCATGAGTTCCAGTAGGTTGATGTCCCGCCGGGGCCCCTGCCATGTACCAGCGACAGAAGCAGGGCCACACGTTCCGCCCCACCCTGTGAGGGAGGCATCCACAAACACATGGGTATAGTGAGCCACGCACCCCTTCCGAACTCCCTCGCGGAGCCGGCTGCGTGAGGCCCAAAACACCAAAGTCCGCCGTGCTTACATTGGTATGTGGAGCATGCGCTGCTGGTCTCGCCTCGAGTCTAGCCGCAGGCGTATGAACCAGCGCTGCAGATCTCTCATGTGCAGTAGTCCTAAGCAGACTACTAGATGGGCAGCAGCCATCATCCCAAATAGCGACATGACTGCTATTGCCCGCACCGAGACTGCGTCCCGTAATCGTTGAGCACAAGACAGGATCGCTTCCGCTCTCTCCACAGACAGGCGTGTGGTCATGGTCCGAGAGTCCAACAGCATTCCTAAGTACCGTGCTGTCTGGCTGGGCTGCAGGGTACTTTTGTCGTAGTTGATAGCCCAGCCCAGCTGCGCAATATGCCGCATCACCAACCTCGTATGGGCGGTCGCCATCTGTTCAGAAGGGGCCAGGATAAGCAAATCGTCCAGATAGGTCAGAATCCGTATCCCTCTCCGATGAAGCGGCACTAGCGCTGCCTCCACGCATTTGGAAAAAAGTCTGCAGTGCCAGGGAATATCCAAACGGGAGGTGGCAAAACTGAAAGATCCGGTCCTGCAACGCAAAGCGAAGGAACTTTTGATGGCACGGCAGGATTGGGACGTGAAGATAGGCATCTGTCAGATCTATTGATGTCATCCAGTCATCCGGCCTGACACATTTCAGCAGCGCCCTCACCGTCAGCATTCGGAATGGTCTGCGCGCAATATAACCGTTTAGCTCCCGAAGATCCAGAATGGGCCTCAGGCCTCCCGACTTCTTGGGGATCAAGAAATAAGGGGAATAAAATCCCACTTGAGCTTCCAATAGGGGAACCGGTCTTACGGCCCCTTTTCGTAGAAGCGAGCTCACCTCCTCCTCCAAGACCATCATTTGGGCGGAATCGGGAGGCTTCGTTCGGACAATGCCTTTGAATGGGGGAGGACAGCAGCGAAACTGCAATGCGTATCCCTTCCGTAGTATTCTGTCCAGCCAGACTGGGAGGGGGGCGCACAAGCTCACCCACGACTGATAGTGGCTCGTGAGTGGCGAAGCAGATAATTCCATGGTTTCCGCAAGCCCGGGCCCTCCCGCGACGCCCCGCCCCTTGTGGGAGGGTTCGACTGGGGGGCCCTGCTCGAAAGGGCTGGGAGGCCGATGACAATAGCGCTTCCGCTGCAACCCCGAGCACGTCACCTGGTGACTCATTCACCGTGGATGGTGGGGGCGCAGCTGTTTCTGAGTCAAGCGAAAGCCCTTCCCGACGTTTACCCTCAGAAACATTGGCATCCAAACACACCTCGAGCTGTGGGACAGAACGAGTGACACCTTCCTCCACGGGTTTGAAAGCCCCAGCACCAGAATTACGTTTGTGTACACAACCCGCCTCTTGCCACTGGGATGCATAGTGAGTACTGTGTGACACCTCAGGAGCTATGGAGCCAAAATGGCGGACAACCCCACTTCTGTGTGACCCGGAAGCAAAAGTCTGCTGACGTGTCCTGACCGAATTGCTTGAGCAAGCTGAATTAGCAACATGCAGGCTTTTAGCTTGTGAACGTTCTTTTGCTGGTGGTGCGCTTGGAAAACATGAGTTTCTCAGTTTTAGAGATCTGTTTTGAGCAATCGCAGCACTGCAAGCTAGGGGGTTAACTTTTAGTTTAGCCACCAAGTTTGGTCATGCACTACCACCATGAGTAGCGCGACGCAAACCATGCCGGCGGTTAACTAGCCAGTACCTCATAAATAGGCTATTAGCCAGTGAAGCCCCAGTTTTAAGAGCACGTTTTAATGGAGGCGGTGAGGGAACACGAGCTTCACGTCTCGCTTCCTAAATAACCGTATCCACGGCAGGCAGAGCTACCACTCTGTCTCCGATAGGTTCTTGACCCAATTTACCTTGATTGCTACCACCTGAAACAGCCAGCGCGTCAGTGTGTGCAATGTGGGAATAGAAAGACTCAGAGGCCAAATACTGAAAACGCCTTTTATTTTCTATTTTCCCCAAGGCTGACCGCCGAGGGCCCCCGCCCCCGGTGTGGACCTGGCGAGACTGAGGCTGTGGTCGGCGTGGCTCCAAGCTTGACTGGCTGGGGCCGGGGAGCGGCCGATCATCCGACCTGCGGCGGCGGCGGCTGGGCAGAGGTTGAGAGTAGCGGGGGCCACCAGCAGACTGCTGAGGGCGTAGGTGGGAGCCCAGCTGTTCAGCTGCCTTCCAGGCTGCCTCCAACCGATCCACCATGGTTTAGACGTCCAGCCCAAACAACAAGGTGGTGGAAATGGGCGCATTAATTAGCGCCCGCTTATCCCGCTCCTTTAAGGAGGACAGCCCAAGCCACAGGTGACAGTGACCCACCTGGGCTGCGCACATGCTCCTTCCCCCGGTGATGGCGAATGCTTGAGACATCCGGAGCATCGTTGCGGCCGTGGTCTGGATCTCCTCGATTTCTTCGGGCGCCAGCTCCGCCTTTTGGTGAGTGAGCCGATCCAGGGAGCCAGCCAGGAAAGCCAGATTGTTAGCCAACGCGACCCCCTGGGCCACGTTGGCATAACAGCGGTCGAGGAGGCTCACTGTCATCCTGTCCCTCTCGGACGGATGCAGCGGCCGACTGCCTGGCCACATAGAGGCGGTGGGTTTTCAAACAGGATTTCATCATGGATGCTTTTTTTTTTTCTCTCTGGTCCAATCTCTTCAGAAGGCTGAGTGAAAAAGGGAGACGAGCATTGGCAGCACTGAGGCTTTATAGGAGGTGAGCATGCTACCCACTCCTACGGAGCAGGTGAGTCCAATTTTCTTCTCAGGCACCGAGGCAGAGCCTCGGAAGGGTAAACCAATAGCGAAGCCCGTTAGAGGGCGGAGCACGTGCGAGATAGAACGTGTATGTTCTGAGTAGCGAACCTCATTTCTCGATTGACTTCCTCATAGCGAAGTTTAAGTTAGCCTCACCTCCTATCAAGCTCTGACGGGATGTTTTCTAGTTGAAAACCATGGAACTTGAATTGCTAGCAAGTTATTGATCGAATCAGGAACTAGTTGGCACTTAATACCTGGATCGTCTATGCTTGACTGCAAACATGTTACAGCTCTGTTGACACACTGATGCCGCGAACTTCGGTATCCAGAAAACTAACGTTAATGTTAACTCCACTGTCAACATTATGTCTTTGATTGACCTAATAAGTTAGCCGGGGTCTAATGAATTGTCTACTTTGCCACTACCTAGCTACTCTGGCCTACGAAGCGTGTGTTCGCTCTCTGTCAAAATGGGTCACAATGGTGAAATATGAGAATATAGCAAATTATGTTGCTCCACTGTTTAATGCCAACTTCACATCTAGTTAACCTGACAAATTTGCCAGTTGCGTGTTTACAGTATACTGGGGAATGACAGAATGTTGTTAGCTTGCTAGATAGTTATTGAGCTTGTTTAATTAAGATGGCTAGCTAGCTACGTACCTAGCTAGCTAATGTTTAACCCCATAAATCGATAATGTTGCACCGTTAACTTCAACTCACACAACCAGGAAAAATACACTTCCGAGATGAGGGCATGGCTAGCAAGCTAAAGAAAAGACAATGTAGATGCTATTCTGACTCGAAAACGAGCGGGATAACCACCGATTGCAGCATGACTGAAGTATTTGTAATGTTACGGCGGGTGAGAGGAGTTATGCAAGTAGGGGCAGCAGTGCGTAGTGCGGTCCCCTCTTTAACCCCACCCAAAAAAAACCTCAAACCACAAAGCAAAAGGAAACCATTAAATCGAGATAAAACTACGAAATTGAGCAACATACAGAAATGACTCTTTTTGCATGTTGTTAACAATTAGTTTCCAACATTTATTTTATATTTTGAAACAAATCTCAGATTTTTCTTTTCAGGGTCTTTAAGTTCTAAACACTTTTTAAACATGTCACAGAGTTTAGATTTGGTTTTAAAGTGTATTCAACAAATCTGAAAAACCTCGATCGCAACATCCAATAAACATCAGTGTTTTGAATGAGAACACCCATTTACAAAAATAATCACCAGGCATTTAGCTTTTTCATACTGGTGTTTAGATTATAAACATGTCACATGTTCCACAGTTTTACAGTGTGTTCAGGATGACCCTAACTATGACCACATTATATTTCATGTGATTTTGATGTACAGTTTTAGAGAAATTCAAAGGGAAAGCGAGCTCAAATGAAAACATAGACATAATTTCCTCCTATGTGAGCTGTCATTGGAGACAGTCCTTAATAGGTTAACTGGAGGGCCCTTCTGAATAAAAACATTCCATCAGAATACAAATTGTATTTAATTGGATGACAGAAAATGCGCAATCTCATATCCTTTTTACTTGGCATATCATGTGAGAAATTATTGCTGAAATACGCACCTTTCTTCGCCCTTATCGTTTGTTCTGAGACCACCCATCAGGCAGTACTATAACACCATAAATAGACAAGCATGAGAAATCCAAGTGGCGGCTGGCTTGAACAGGTTCCCGCAAACGACGGCTCACTTGACCTAAGGCTATTTTCGGACCAGATGAATCACAGTGGGGAAACAGAGGAGAATAATTCTTCTGTAACAACGTAACAAATTTTCCTCAGTCTTGAATCACAGTTATTTTCAGAGCAAACAACCTGAGATAATTTTATTTAAAACTAAATTCACTCAACCTCAGAACCACTGTCAGAAAACTAAATTGAACCACGAAGGAGCTGTATCACAATTACTGCGCATGCTCAGAACTTACATCCTCGCACAGTGAATCTGCTTGACTGCAAATTAAATTGTACTTCCATCCATGCAAAACTTTCATAATTTTGCATTGTATTTATATATATATATAATATTTGTAAATTTTAGCTGCTCGGGCATTATGCTTTTTATAATAAAGCATATTATTTCCATGAAAATTTGAAGATTCAAAGCACCATTTTAGGGCTTTATAGCTGAAGGATATGAAAAATGTAAGCTAAATGTTAGCCATCACCAAAAAACATTATAGAAGAAGAATACACACACACACACACGCACACACACACACACTAACCAGCACAGTCACACACACACTGTAAACCCTGATAGTGTGGTGAAATGTTTTGTGGAAACCGATTACCTCAAAAAAATTGTGTAGGCAAACTTAATTTCATTGTGTGGAAGGAACTCAAAGAAAATAAGGTAAAGTTATTTTTTACGTGTCATTAAGTTCTGTGAAAGCAAGATCATTAAGTTGGCAAACTTAATTATTTTGAGGTATTCGATTTCCACAAAGCATTTGAGTTCACCACACTTGTCAGGGTTTACAGTATACATGCACCCACAGTTACCCATGCACACACACACACACACACACACACACACACACACACACACACGCACCCACAAGGAGCTCACCTTGCTCAAGACCAACTTGTCAATATCCAGGAGGTGAACTGCTACCTCTCCAGCCACCAGTCCATACTGACTAGTTGGGGTGGGACTCGAAGCCAAGTCCTACCAACCGAGCCACTGAATCACCAATGTAATTTTCATTGACTCAGCAGTTTACTGTGGACAAAAAGTGTAGAACGAGGCCACTTCTTTTAAACAAAAGCTCCATAAGGTGACTGCAAATGACTAAGAATCTCACGATGAGTCCTAATTTTCCCAGTAAAAGTCCCATTGACAATTTTTGCTTATGCAGTAAGCTCACAATGAGGGTTGGTTTTCAAACGAAAGGCCCCATAGTAATTACGAGTTATTAGTTTCAGAGCATCTGGCACCCGCAAAATTTCTTGCAGATTTTTCTCATTGAACAAGGTATTGAAATGATTCATTTTTATTAACTTGTATCCTATAGGGCCATTGGAATTGTGATGATGTTTTATTTTTTGGAGGAGGAAAGTGAATTAGTGCTGTTCAATTTAAATATTGAAAACCACTAAAATAATTTGATATAATCTGAAGCCAGGCTATTTCTGTGACAGTGATTCCTCCTACCAGGGGACTCATTCATAAACCATGCTTACACACAGAAAAGATGCCTACGCCCAGGGGTGCCGCTGGCAATTTTGGGCCCCATGACTGGAAATCGATTTCGGCCCCCCGCCCCCTTGGGCCTCCCCATATATATAGCACGCACACGCAGACACACACACACACACACATATATTATATTATATTACATTATATTATATTATATTATATTTGATCACTGGTCTCCTCTGTGGTTGCCTCATGGCTTCAAGATGGCCCGGACTCTAAAGCACCCATAAGAATCATACATATATTCTGTCATAGGCCTTAACAGTAGGTTATAGGCTACGTTGGCTACACATACAGTAGTTGTGATACAGGCTAACTATTTGATTGGAATGAGCTGGGCATGGATAACCTGCAAAGAAACATCAACTATGCATTTTAAATAAAACTAACTCACAACCCTGTCTTAGTGCGCCAGTTTTTCAGTTCATTTCAATAGGCTAATTGTACACTAAGGTAGCCTAGCAAGTTTGCAAAAATATTCATTTTACAGAAATCTTAACCTCATAGCCTTTTATTCAGGGACTATTGTATGCTATGTATCATCTTGTAGCCTATAGTGCTCACCTTCCTCCCATTCGACTGTATCTTGTGTATGGGGGTTGAGGAAGATTTCCTGGGGCTGCTGCATCTGTGCATAACGGCATTTAATATTAAAGGCACATTTCGGAGAAATACGTTGTCGATTGTTAAACATGAACGTGTTCAAGGGATCAAAGTAAATAATCCTACCGAAGAACTTTATCCATCAGGACAGAAAGTAAGAGATTGATGTTGATACGAGCTATGGATGCATGCGTCCACTGGCAAATGGTTTTATTTCGGTAGCTCGTTTCAACATCAATCACGAACCTTCTATCCAGATGGATTAGATAGGACGCGCTCTTCTACTCGAATCAGAAATCCCGCATGTACACAGGGCCGTAACTACCATTGAGGACACCGAAGTCATGTCCTCGGTATTTTTTCTCAGTGAAAAGAAGGTGATAACTGCCGACAAATACTCATGGCCGTAACCACCATTGAGGACACCGATGACCGGACCTCAGTTAATTGTCCCTGCATTTTCGGTTTTTTCCCCACCTATTTTTCCCCTCACTGTGCTCGTTATTCAGTAAATCGTTTGTGTGTGTGTGTGTGTGTGTGAGAGAGAGAGAGAGAGAGAGAGAGAGAGAGAGATCCCGATCCCTATCCCGCATCCTCATAGTGCTTGTGCAGGCTATCACGTCACCGTGCGTTTTAAATACCACGGCTTTCGCTGCGAATGCGCAACAGCTCAGGTTGAGGTAAACTCATTCTCGAGTCTCGCGAGAGAGAGTTCAGTCGTATGGTTGTGAAGGGAGACCATATGCTATCCTGAGACTGACCCAAAATGCGCAGAACACTGAGCCAGACAACATTGTTATTTTCGAAGCCGACCGAAGAACAGGCAAAGAGGAGGCAGGGCTGTTTTAAATGCCGGCTAGAGTGAGATTTTCTCCGGGGGGTGCAAGATAGGCTACTCCCGTTTTCAAAGGTGCATATTAACGAAGTACATGTAGCTACTTCGTTACAGTACTTAAGTAGGCTAGTTTTTTTTTTTTTTTTGAGGATTTGTAGCTACTTAAGATTTTTTTAAACCGGGACTTTTACTCTACTTCATTTAAAAGATAAAAAAAAGTATACTTTCACTTCGTTACTTTGACACTGGCAACTTAGTAGCTCGTTTCACAGTAAAATATGAATTTAATTCATCATTTACGGATTATCTAGATTTGGCGTGTTCGAGAAGAACAGCGGTGCTCGGCAGGGTATCATTAGCGCTTTGTGCAGATGTGTCCGCCAGCGGACATGGAGCTGCAAATTTATGCACGCAGTTACAATATTATATCACTAGATGGCACACACGGTTAGTCGCATCAAAATTGCTAGTTTTAAAATACTAAGAAGACTCGACATAACATGACATTTCGCTTGTCGTATTATCAGGGTCCCTACACATGAACTCGAACATTGTTCGTATACAAACGGTTTGCTTAAAAGACGTTTTTGTTAGCACGGGATCTACCTCGCGTTGTCTTCCGGGTTGTTGCCTTAGGTGAGTCCAGTGTTAAAAGCGGTATTTAAGTAAACTCCTTGTACACAAACAATGTTCACAATGCTCGAGTTCATGTGTAGAGAGTCTGGTGATACTACGAGCAAAGTTTCATGTTGTGTCGAGTCTTGGTGGTTTAAAAATAGCGATTTTGGTGTGATCATAGCAGTGCCCGAGCGCTCCCATTCGAAAGCCAATTGACGAATGGTCGCGTGTATTCGCGTCTTCGCATTGACTTTGAATGTAATCTGTCGTGCGAAAAATTCGTTCCGCATCCAGTGTGAAAGCGGCTTTATGGTGGCTGATAGTCTTGCAATTTAGGCACCTTAGCTAATGTTGTACTTGATAAGAAAAACCGCTCTGCGTTTCGTCACGCTATTAATATGTAGCTAAACTGAATACCAAGTGTAGTGGAGTTAGTGCAATGCTACAATGCCTGCGAGTTAACCAACGTTTCCATCAAGGCGCTGACGGAAATTACATTTGCCTTCTATTAAATTATGCTTCTCCCTTATGTGATAAACAGAACCTTACACTCTTGGTGTACAAGAAATAACCGGAATTTTTGAAACGAGTTGAGTAAATTTTACGTTGGTTGCGAGCTTTAACTTTCATATGACACGCCCACTCTAGGAAGATCTCAATGCCACTGACGTTACAGTAAATGAGCATTTGTAATGTATTCTCTATTGAGTGCGTTTAGTTACATGGACTTCAGTATCCCGGGTATGATCGGGTTTTTGGAGAATCCCGTTTTTGCGTTTGTGCATGTAAACATCATATCCTTATTTTAGAAACCAGGATAAATAAATAATTAAATATATGTACAAATAATTGAATAACTTATTGAATTTAATTACCTCACATTCGGCTCTTCCCTATGGGGATCGCTGGATGAATATTGATTAATGGTAGCAAACATGGCGTCCATAAAACAAGTGACCAGCTCAGAACCAATCAGCATAGCGGGATAGCTCAGACGTTCGAACTCCGAGTTGGCCAGACTCTCTCTGTATACGGCTCTGAGTTATTGAATATTCACAAGCAAGCCGAACAAGGTTTAGGATATGGACGAGTTCACTTCAATCCCTGTTTTTCAGGAGTTGCCTGAATGAAACTCCTCAGCTAAGCATGATGTGCAAACTGCTCAATATACTTGCCCATAGTATCTATCCAGCAGTTAAAAATAAAATAAAATAAAAAAAATCTCTTGCTACAGAAATAATCGTTGTCCCCTGCAGCAGGCACTTCAGCTATGGTGAGCCAATGGTATCCCAATCAGTAGTTAAGAAAAATCAGTTTTCTGAAGCAAAAATTAGACATGTTATTGATACTATGTAATTCTACTATTAATTATAGTGGTTTTTAAACTGCCAGTAAACTCAAGGACGAAGTATATTAAGGAGAGACTGCCTGTTTGTTTTTTGAATACTGTATCTTTCATTCGCCTGAAAATTGATTAAAGAGCACAAGGAGAGAACAAACAGTGGTTGCTTTTCTTCTTACTATGCGTACTATGAAAAATACTTTGTACTTGTACTCGCACTTTTGATACTTAAAGCAATTCTTACCTTTCTGGCACTTTTACACTTTTCTTTGTTATCTTAAAATGTTCCTAATAAGCGTATGGCACTCGAAAATGTAAAAGAAATCCACCAGGTATTGAAACTCATCGATATTCAATTCTCATATATTTCTGATAAAAGTCTGACCAATAATTTTATTCGGTCCGAGTGAAATGATTTGCCGAGCTTCCTGTCTGTAATCCGTTGCAGCGCCCCTTCCAGTGGCCTACCGCTGTCACCGCTTGCGAGTCGTGCGCCTCTCTGGCAGAGCAGCAGAGCGGTAGAGACAAAACAGGTACTCAACAAAGTTAGCCTGCAAACAAAACAGCTGCAACTGCTCCTAATTTAATGACTAACGTTACCGGGACTATTCTGGCGAGGTAAGACGTTATGACAGCAGTTTTGCAAGAACATATGTATGAATTCTGCTGAAAAACGACGCATCTGACTGTAAACAAACGGGCGCTGAAATGCTATAATTACGATAATAACGTTAATGGTAGTTCGTCAGACGTTATGAGGGCATTTTATTTTATACGACATATAGAATTGAATATTACATAATTACTGTTGGTTAGTTTTAACTAACCGGTGCCTCTGAATCTGACTCCATTGCCCCGTTTCAAGATGCTTTCACATCGGACGCGAAACGAATTTTTCGTAAAACAGATTACACGCGTCTTTGCATTGACTTTGAATGTAATCTGTAATGCGAAAAATTTGTTTCGCGTCTGGTGTGAAAGCAGCTTCACTCGCGCTGCTCACTTTCTCGCCGCATGCATCAGGGGAGGAAGGGAGCCTCAGAGGTCAGGCAGGGGGAAGAGGATAGGACTTTGGAGGTAGGCGGAGTTGTTCATGTTCAAATTTTTACTAAGTGCTGTGCCACATGCCAGAAAGGTAAGAATTGCTTTAAGTAAATTTTTTCACAAAATACTTTTGGTACTTAAGTACATTTAACGTGAGCTACTTTAGGCCATTTGCTCAAGTAATTTTCTTATGGGTGACTTCATCTTTTACCAAAGTAACTTTCAGTCATGGTACTTCTACTTTTACTTAGTTATTTTTTTCCAGTACTTTATACACTTCTGCCTGTTTTCCACCATTAGTGAATGAATAATGCAGCTTTCACAATGTTGTTGTAGCAGGATCACTAAATAATTCCAGGATAGCTGTGTTTTTTTTTTCATTAGTTGTTTCCCCAAATATTACCCAGATACGATAGTGCTATTATCTTATTGGCTATTGGGTAGCCCCTTTCCTTTTTTTGATTGGCTGGCAGACTCCAGGGGAGACGTGTTTGATTCCTGCCGGTTTCCACAGTTATAGCGGTGCTGCTGCGCAGATAGACCAACTGTTGGAAATTGTTTTCGTTTTAATCTTTTTTTTCGCGTGAGAAATACTATTTGTGGCATAAGTGCGTGACATCTGACTGAAATGAGTGACAATCACGCTCATTGCATGAGACTTCAGAGCCCTGAGGAGGTTAGGTGAGAAATGAAAAAGTTATGCAACACATAAGTCCGTTTCTACAGTCCAACTGTTACCACTCAATGTGCTCCTGCAGAGGTTATTGGAAACAAATTTCTTATTAGCAACAAAACAATGTAGTGGTTGGAGCTTGGGGGGTAAGCGCGCATTATTTGATCTCGGTATTTCAAAAATCCTGGTTACGGCCCTGCATGTACATGATTATTCATGTAGTATGTATGAAATCGGTGACTGGTTGGTCCGAGTGCAAGATGATTAATTTTCATTAGAGTACGATAAAGATGAGAAAAGCTGCGGTTCTCATAGATAGTCTGTTTTCTTTGGGGTTCCGATAATTGGCCAGCTGTCAGTAGAATTGTATTTTGTCGATTGCAGCAAATGTTCAATAATACTGATTCAGAAGCTAACTGGTAACGTCTCCCCAATGTACTCCAGCGACGACCATAGGCTTATCAGCGCAATGCCTCAAATAGGACTCTGCATCACGAACAGTCTACGGTCACGAAGTAGACCGTGTTTTGGGGGCTACTAACGTCGGACATCGTCCTCACTCTCTAGGTACGTTTCCATTTAATACCATTCGAAATGCGCAAAATCTAAATGGCGAAATAAAAAACTGATAATGGAAAAACAGTCTAATATCATGAAATTTGCTCTCCGATCTGCAGTATTAGTCACCGAAGCCAAGGCTAATAAATAGACTATTGGACTTCTGCAGCAGAACAGCTAGTGTACTTGTAATTTCGCGTATTGTGGAGCACTTACATTGTTATTGTAAGATGAGTATTTACAAATTTCCTGCATGCACAACTCTGCTGACAGTGACAAGGTCGAATGCGTTTCCATTCTCATCGATGCATGAGTACAGCCGAGCTGTGATTGGCTGATGGCACGTACAATGGTACCAGAGCCAATCTGTGATTGGCTGATATACGTAACGGTACCAACCGACCAGCAGAAAAGAAATTCGCAGCCAGTTCAGGCACTCGCGTAACTTGGGCTGTAAAAAATGATGAATAGTAAGAGGGAGGGCCGATGTGCTAAGATTATTCTTAAAAAGTTGAAAATTGAGAAACAAACAACAAATTCATTTTAAATCGATCAAGTTATTACAAAAATTAAATTATAAAATTAAAGTGTCCATATATTTTATTTACAAATGTTTATACTAATACCAGTGTCCTGTGTGGGGCCCCTGTGAATGCTGGGCCCCTAGAATCGTCCACGGTTACCCCCCCTTACGGCGCCCCTGCCTACGCCACTTCCTTTGCCAATTTTTGATTTATAAAAACAAGTTTGACTTTAGAAAACATAAAATTTATGGTAATGTGTGCATTTGCCAAGTTCCAAGTTGATCCTGATTATTTCAGTAACATTTACAAGCAGTTTAGCTTACCCACCATTTTTCAAATCATGTATTTTTGACCTTATGCTGCTTTTCTTTTTTTGGACAATATTTACGCAATATTTAAGTATTAAATCCATGCAATTTTTTATTAATAAGGCCCCTGGTCCTGGGGCACTCTTGTGTATGTTGGTTTTTGTTTCAATGACAGTTGCAATTGTAGGATTCTATTAAGCAGTTAATTTGTCCTAATTTCAAGTTTAAAGCAGTTTTTTACTGTCTTGAGCCACATTTTGAAAGAAATATCAATACATGTGCCATAAAAGACCCTTGAACATATTGTACATTTTTCTATGTGCAAACAATTTCAGATAACATTTTTAAACAGATCCAATTGTAAACTGGGAAACTGTCAGTTCTGACTTTGTCATTTTGACTTTGACAGCCTGATAAGCAGTCTGTTTTTGCAACCATGCGTCCACAGTTTCAGCAATTAGGAACCTACAAATTGTTTAGTTGATAAGTTAATTCTTAGTCTTTTCATGCAGTTGTTCCTACCACAATGTGTACATTGTTAATTACATTGAACAAAAATATAAACACAACACTTCTTATTGTGAGAAATATGACCATGTTCAGAAGCTCACTGTACTTTAATTGAGTGTAGACAGATTGTATGACCATATTGCAATACATTTTGATCAATGATTTAAACAGACAAACAAGAATCTCGCGGTGGCGTGATGATAAAGGAGATGGGGTCTATTGTCCAAATTTCAAAAATCAATATTTGGTATATCTGTCTTTGGCCTGCTGCACTGCTACACATGTCTGCTGTGAGGACTGTAACAAATGGTCGATGGTGAGTTGGGGCACGTGTTCCCCCTTCTCTTCAAGAGCTGTGTGGAGTTGGTGGCTATTGGCCGAAAGTGGGATCCAATGACAAACTTGTTGCTTGTGGACATCCCAAAGATGCTGGAAGGGGAACAAATCCAAGGAATAAGCCTGCCATTCAAGCACACAAATTTTTTCAGGCTCAAGGAACTCTGTGCATACATAGGTCTGGCATGGTCATGCTGGATGGTTATTGTTTTGATGGATGAATGGTAGGACGATAGGCAGCAACATCTCATCGTGAAATCGCACTGCATTCAAGTTGCTTTTCATGAACTGCAGTTAGGTTCAATGTCCTTGGAATATTCCCCCCCAAACCAGCACTCCACCACCATGCGCCACCATGCACACCATCATGTCAGCATAACAATCCCCCGTCCATCCGCTCTGTGAAGTTGGAAACGTGACTCGTCTCTAAGGAAAACAGTCCTCCATTGTGCCATTGGCCATCAAATGTGTCTATTTACTTCGTTGAACCAAGTTTTTCATCGAGCTGAGGAGAGGTCCAATCCACAAAGAGCAAAACACATAAAGATATGGACTTCCTGGAGATTATTTTTCACGGTTTTGGCAAAAATGGGGTGATGGTGGGGACCAGCTGTCTCATCTGTCGTGGCAGTTACTGGTTTCAGACGATCACAGAGATGGAGAGTCCAGATATGGTGGTCTTGGGCGAGGGTTGTCACACATGGTCGTCATGCACGTGGGCGGTGTGCTGTCTTGCCTCATTCCTCAAAAGGTGTTTTTGCGACTTAGTGTTGAAACATGGACATTAAGAGCCCTTTCAACATCCCTGAGAAACATTCCTGCATTGAGCATGCCAATGGCACGTTCCCGGATGGCTCGAGTCATTTATGGCATTTTGAACAATGGCAGAACTGGGACTTTTGAGGTGGCCTTTTATTGACCAGAGTACAGGATGTGCCTGGGCTGACTGTACCTGATTTCAATAGCTCTGGATCATGCCCCACCTGTCTGACAGGCCAATTTTGACAAAGGGCATGAACTTGACAATGATATGGAGAAAGTGACTGAAATGCACACAGACCAGTGGCACACAACCTTGGTCACATAAATAAACCCAACTAAGCCAGCCTCAGAAATAATTATGCGGAATATTGAAAGGACTAAACTGTTGCATTTATATTTTTGTTCAGTATAATTCTTCATGACATGGATACATATCTACCAAAATCTGGCTTAAGAGTATAAAAAGCCTGCAGTAAACATAAATACATCTAATTAAGACTAACTAATAGCTGGTTGAAATCTTATGATTGCAATTGTGGTTAACACGAAAACCAGCATATACGCAGAGGTGTTCCAGGACCAGGTTGGGGGAACCACTGCATGAGGACTTTTCAATTAATGAAATGAAGATAAATCCATTTCCTAACATGAATTCAGTTGAAGCCAACTCTGGATCTAATATGGAAGAATAATTTTTGGCACACCTAGGCAATAATTATATTTGTAACCTACAGATTTGTATATTTTTAGTGGATTATATGATCTCACTTCGTACATAAGGTTGTGAGACTACATAACTGCCACTGCAGAACTACCGAATGAAGTTCATAAAGAACGAGAGACATTAAATGGTAGGTGACGGCATGTCTGAGTGACACCAGGAGTAGACTGCACGAAAATGATAAGCGAGAAAACACCAGCCAAAAGTGCTGCGCTAAGCTGTACTTGTGACAACTGGGACTGTAACAAGTGAGCTAGTCGGCATAGCTGAGGTAGAACCTTTGGCTTCTTTCCAAATCAACTGTACCCCCACATAAGAGCAGTGCAACAGTACACTGGAGAAAGTATGCAGTGTGACACCCCACCTACTGCCAGAGTCAAAGAATGTAACTGATTTATTCTGCCAGTATCCTGTTGGGAGATATCCTGGGAAAGCATCTGAGCAAATAGCCCCAGATTTCCACCAGTTTAAAACATCTTCTAAATGTGTTCTAAATGTAATGTGAGCACCATATCAAGCTCTTCTATCCACTCACACTTGTTGCATTTTATGTGAATGTTCTGTCTGTACATAATAAGTACACTTAAGAACAACTATAATATGACTCCCTTCCTTTCGCTCTTATTAATGAAGCCTCTCAGCTTTAATCTGGAAGTGAAACCATTACATACCCTTTGCTATGACGGATTTCATTTCTGTTTGGAGGGGGTCCTGTTATTGGGTTCTCTGCTATTGACTGAATTTTTGATCATTCACAGCTCAGAAAAGTCAAATGAAATTCCAATTCTTCTGTGGCAACAGAGCGAGTGTGTGTATGTGTGTGTGGTCGGGTATTGCTCCCTCATGCAGAGGTGGGTCCAGGGGTCAGAAATGCCACCCTGACACTTGCATGACAAATGGATTACGCCATGGCACGCAATTTGACATGCCAATGAGGGAAGTACTCGTGACTGTGCGTGGGGGGTGCGGGGCAGGTGAAAAAGTGCATGCCAAGCCTTTGTTGGGAATTTCAAAATGTTCAAAAATTTTTACCTGGGTGTCACGACCTAATTTCCGCGTCACTTGCATGAACAGCTTGTAAACAAAATATTGCGTGAGAAGGCATGCCATAAAGCCTAGTGGTATGCATTTTAGCTGATGATCACGACAAGTTTGCACATAGTTTGCGCATCGCCATGCCATGTTCAAGCCTGCGCGGGCTAAGTCGTGACTAAAAAGTTGGGACGATGACTTCATGCATGCGAAACCGTGTCATTTCAATGAGTGACAATGCGCGCCACTGTGGTAACTTATGCGTGAACAGTGCTTAACTTTGACGCAAACATGGCGTGACAATGCGTTTGGCGTGCCCATGCGTGACATTGGGATGCCACGCATTTCGTGAATGGTTCTTATCATATGCGTGACAGGTGGCACGACATTGCGCAAACTATGCGTCACCTTGCCATTTTGACATGCTTTGTGCCACTAAAATGGCAAGCCTTGGCACGCCATATTGCAGGGCATTGCGAGACCAAAATTAGTGCAAGTGAGGCAGGCAACAGTAGAAGTCCTGCCATGTTTTTCTTCCACCCATTTCTGATGATTTCTTTGATTAGTTCCACTTCCTGGTGGAGGAATCCTGCAGAATGACAAATTCAGGTGAATGGAACATACTTTGACCATGAAAAAATACACCTTATCGTATGAATTTCTAAAAACGGATTTTTGCACCATGTGTAAGAAGCACAGGGCTATCGCTCTATGATATTATCTCAATTTTCGTAATTTTGGTACTTATTGCAACTCTTCATATATATATGTGTATGTATGTATGTATGTATAAATATATGTGTGTTTTCACAATAGCCTACTGGAGGGATTTCAGGGACAGTTATTGTTCATTGTTTTATTAGCCTGCTTGGCCGACAGGCCCAATCGGGCTTATGCTGTGCTTAGGGTCATTAGTGGTGATCTGTCATGCGTCCGTGTATGCGTGCGTCTACAATTGTCGTTTCAGCGCGATACAGCTTTCAGTTTTTTCCACGGATCCTTTTCATATTTCATATGCATGTATATGGGCTCAAGATCGAGCCCGAGTTCGATTTTGGGCATGCGTCGATTCTCGGTTTGGCAACCAGGGGGCTCTTTCTGGTAAATGTCAAACGGCTCTAGCTCCCTTATTCTTTGACCTACAATGCTCAAATTTTTACTGTGGGTTGTTCTGCCAAGGATTCCTTATATATTTAACGGGTTTTTGATTTGACCTCATTTTAAAGGTTGTACAGGGTGTATCAAAAAAAAGTAGACTCTCCGAAAAGTACCCACCAAATTTACAATTGAACATTTTCATGAAGTTTCTTCGTTTGCATATGTTGGTATGGACATCCTGCTTCGGTCCATACCAAAATTAATTGCATAATTTCATGCATGACTGAACACAGGCCCATTTTCCGGTGGACAATAAAATGTCCTTCCTCCAAAAAATTAAAGGGTTAATATTGGATGAAAAGTCTTAAACTGTAATGCAAAATTTGAATTTTAGTTTTTCTGCGCCACAATACTCAAATGAGTTTGTTTGCTGCTTTTTGCACTGGGATGTATTGGAATGAGTAGGAGGGCCACACGGTGGTTTACAAGTGATCACTACCCACCCGCATCCTTAGGAGAGGACATTTTGAGGAGCAAGTCACATTTAATCATTTTAATACCCTGTTTTTCATCAACTTAGTCCTCGACGTGACCTCCATTTCTTTGGATGCGCACTTGCGCTCTCCTTCGCACGTCCTGCACTGCTCGCCTGATTATTCCTCTGTCCCTCCGGAGTATGTTCACTGCGGCTCTGATTCGCTGTTCAATGTCCTCGAGGTCACGCGGTGGTGTCACATACACTTTTGATTTGAGATGGCCCCAAAGAAAAAAGTCCAGCGGTGTCATATCAGCTGACCTCGGGAGCCATTCCACTGGGCGGTTAAAAGCAATAACACGGTCACCAAAAAGCTCTGTCAGCCGAACATTTTGAAATCGCCGGCAAAAACGCCGAAGAACTTCTGCCACACTTTTGGTAGCATGGTATTCGTTCACCATGAATGCACGCTGTTCATCACTGTCAACCACTTCTACGTGTTCTACTGATTACATCAATCTAAAATATCAAGTAAATTTTGCAGATGCTTACCTGAAGGCTGTGCTAGGGACCGCTTTTGTTGACTAACTTTCAGCCTCTCAGAAATTCATGGGGGCTGCCATATTGGGAAGGCTCGCCTGGTCTTGTTAGTATATGAAACTGACTCTGGATGGCCCTACTACCGTGACAACAGTGTCACTTTGGGCTTAAATGGTAAAATAGCTCCTGACTTTTCTTAAAACAACTTCAGTACCTTTGTGATCTTGTTGTCATAGCTCTTGAGCCCATATTTAATGTTAAAATGCTTTTGTGGTGACCTTTTTTACTCATAAATATAGCCCTTTAAATGCTATTTTTATTATGAGCTGTTTATAGTACTATAGGAATGCAAGCTCCGTGCTTCATGACTTCCGTCTATTTGTGTGTTTTTTGTGTTTTTATGTTGTGGTGACCTAGGTCACTTGATTGTGTCACATGATGCTCCTTCTCATACTTAAACATGTGTTTTGTATCATTATGTCCTGATGAAGACTCGTTGGAGTCGAAACGCGTAGATATCCCTGTTAAATAAAGGATTTTTTAATTACATCAGAGTGCCTCGGATTTTCAGTTCTGACTGCCATTTAGATTATGGACTTTTATTGATAAGTTTACAGGCAAGTCATTGCTCCCCTTTTCTTTGCTAACGGTAAAATAGTTCAATTTATGTTATCTCTATGAATATGCCATTAATTACAATAATTGTCATTTGTTTTGGGAGTGCATCATGGAGCCTGAATGTTAGGCAAATCAACAACAATTGTTATGTATCTATGAATTAAAAAGGCGGATAAACATCCTCTGAGTGGTGATTGCATAATTTTAAGCCCGCTTGGCCAAAAGGCCCAAAGTGGCTTATGCTATGCTCTGTCATGCGTGCGTGCATAAACTTTTGGTTTGTCTGCCCTCTAGAGTCTTCAGTTTTTCACCGATCCTTTTCATATTTCACACCTGTATAGATGGTCAGAAGGTCTAGACCAATTTCGATTTTAGCTGAATCGGACCGATACTTTGGCCAATAGGGGGCGTTCCATTTTGGCCATGTTTGGCCAAGCGGGCGCAGTGGCTTTGCCACTATTTTTATCAGCAGGTAATGACTGATGCATTTAATTCATGTTCATTTTGTTAAGCACATGTTAGAGATATAGTGAGGATAAAAATACCATTTGAACTCAAGTAGTTTTTTTTTTAAAATTTAATTAATTAAAATGATTTTTCGGCTCAAAGAGGACACCAAAATATGACAAAAAAATCAGTTTTTAACTGAAAGGATGTGGGAAATTAAAATTAGAAAGAATCAAGCAGATTTGCCCGTATGTTATTCGCTAACAGTGCAGTGAATAAATTCCACTTTGTTACAAAACTTTTCTAGTCAGAACATAGGACAATATCAGACTGAAATCATCGGGTAATGGTCCTTGCCCGATGTGTCGGCTGCGCTCACGACTGTTACCACAGCTGGCAGGACTTGAGTGAGTAGCGCTGCTCAAACGCACTGCTACTTCACAGAAGAACTGACTTTCCTTACGCCAATGAATCAACTTCTACCTCACTAATTTCTGTCAATTTTAAGAATAATTAACTTAAACACTAAAAAAACGTTTAATGTCCAGTAAATCACGACCGTTACCAAAGACATATTTTGTTTTGTATTCTATGATTATATGCATTACTTTACTGATTTTTCATGTTTTCTGGAATGACTCCGTGAACACCTTTGATTGGCAACGAAAGTTTTCCAGCGTGCTGCTGCGAGTCGGCTGATTTCCGCTACTGAGCGTATGGTGTCCACAGTTTTGTCTGCCGCAACGACAGTTACTGAAAAAGTAATTATAATAAAAATTGTCTGAATCCACCTTATTCTTGATCATTGTTCAGCAACTGGCCGTCCATCTGCAAGGTAAGGCATTACTGACTGCTATTTTTGTGATTTTTTTCCGAATAGTTGTGTAATTGATTTCATATTTTAGGATTATAATGCGATTTCTTATCATGCAATGATGGGGTTCATTCGTGCCCATTTCTTCTCCACCTTGATGAACGTTTTGCTTCAGTAAATTATTTTTGTAAAATGTCCTCCATAATATTACGTGTAGCCTATTAATTGGACTGTTGGGGATCGTGCATGCGAAGCGCAGAAGTTCTGCACTATATATATATTTGGACCACAAATAGCGACTCCTTGTAAAACAGTTTCAATAAGGTTTGATTGTTTGTTCTTTTATTACAATTTGAAAGTACATCATAACTTTGTATGGGTTTGCAGGATATCTTCAAAAAATAAAGCAGAATGCTTGTGACTAACAGGTCAAAGGTCAATAAATCCTTCAGCAAATAAACTACATTTCTTTATATGATTTCCATAATGGTATGATGCGTTTCCTTATCTTAGGAAAAAAACGGTGCGATCGTTATGTGGATTTTTTTTGTCTCCTCCGCCACCAAAGGATAGGCTACATCTTCCGACTTTACTTTTTAAATAAATGAGAAGCTGCACACTAAATCCATTAGGGTTAAAAGAATTATTACCAGCTGAAACAGAGGCTATTAATCGCTGCAATAATGATCCGGTCATAGTATTTGTTTATTTGAATCCAAACGGCCACTACTTTTGGACAGGCAGTGTAGAACACAAATGATCCATTATACAAGCTGAATTACCACACGAGAGAGTGAAACAAATCTTAATCTGCTTAAGTTACCGCAGAAGTCCAAACTATTAAATGTGATTGTGTAAATGTGAGTTAATAACAGACACACGGACGCAGCATATAGATTGAGCCTGCGCAGGTTCCATATCAATTGTGTTATGTAAAAAATGGTAATATAAACATAATGTAGCCTATAAAACCTATAAAACATCAGTATAAAAAGACAAATTTGGGCTTTGAAATGAAAATGTTTTTAAATTTGATTTAATATAATTTCATTTAATTTTTTTAACCCGTTTTGTAAATATTAAATTATTTTCCTTTGGAATACCTAAACAGGATCTTGCTGCTATTTATTGTAAAACCTGTCTTCGTTCAACCATCTCAGGACCTGTAACGGTCTAGATCTTGTACCACGATCGCTCCACCTTTGTCAGCTGGATTAATTACCATAATTGTATCATAGTATCTCGATTCGCTCAGAGCTTTACTATGCTGTACTATTTTATATTCTAACTTGAAGATCTATGAAATATCACATTTTCCCTGCCACTGAGCTGAATTAATTATTAATGGACTTATAACTAGAGGTTTTGTCCCGAAGGCCACATCACCCCGCCTGCACCCTCAACGCCACGTGAAGGTCAATGGCATGGTGCAATTGGTCTCCCCATATATGGTTTCCTATTTGTGACTGAGCATAACATAGGGCCTATCTTTGGCGGTTTCGCAGTTACAGAGCCTCAAAATATGAAGGTCGGCCATTTTGACCTTTCAAGATCACTTGAAGGTCAAGGTGATGGTGTCATTAGATTTTCCATATATGACTTTCTATTAGTCTTCAATAGTAACTATGGGTCTATCTTGCACCGTTTGTCTGCTAGAGCACTCGGAAAGTGGTGATGCTGAGTTTGACCTTTCAAGGTCACTTGAAGGTGAAGGTCATGGTGCTAATAGATTCCCATATATGACTTCCTATTAGTGGTCAATAGTAACCATGTCTGTATCTCCCACCGTTTGGCCCCTAGAGCAGCCTGAGAAATGGGTGACCTTGAGTTTGACCTTTCAAGGTCGCTCGATCTTCACCAAAAACTAATCATTTCTTCCTTTCCATCCCTACCAAATTTGAAGACAATCTGTCCAGAATTGTGGCCTGTAGAGTGCAAATAGACACACACAAACACACACACACGCACATGCACACGCACACAGATAAATAAACGCGACCACCACATACACCCCGTCTGCAACATTTGTTGCGGGCGGGGTGAAAAATAAACGCGACAACCACATACACCCCTTCCGTAGCTTCTGTTGCGGGGGGGGTGAATAATCGTCAATTTGCTCATAACTCTTGTCGTTTTATACATCACACAATTTGTATGGCCGCCGCGCTTCTAATGGGCAATCAGATCACCAAAGTTCATAGCTCACAGGTATATTCATGAACGTTATGCAATGTTGTCTGCATTCTATGTATAACCCATACTGTTCCTTAGTACTGTACCTTGTACTTAAATAAACTTGGATGAATTTTTATTATCCTAATCCTAAGCATTTTGATTGCATTTTCAATTAAAATTTATCTTGCCAAATGAGCCTGCTGTGCTTGCCAAGCCAAGATGGGGAATGGGACATTTTTTTTATCAAGGATTAAAAAGTCACATAAGTCTTGGGGCTCTAAATTCGTAGACCAGGTGCAGGCGCGGCGAATGGGGGGGTGCGCCGCGCCAACGGGGTGTGTTCAGGCGTATGTTGCAATTTCGTGCCCAGCGTAGCCTGGCGCAAGTACTCCTCTATCCCGCCTGCAATTTTTTTTTTCCTGAACCTTTCAGGCAGTATGGTAGACTCTTGTCCAATCAGAGATCGGCGCGAACATGACGTCGTGCATATTATTCAAATATCAGAAGTTGTATGGCTTTGTATTTGACAGTTGTCCACTCACAGGGCAAGAATAATCAAGTGGCAATTGAAGACACGGCTTCTCTCCCCCATGCGATCTAACGGCGACAAAATAATGGGCTACATTCAGTACAGAAAAATAATTAAATTATAAATAGGTCTATGCACTGACATTCAGCAAAGGTTTTTTTTTTTTTCCAGCAAGAGCGGAATTTCAGAACTCTTTTGCAAATGAAGGTAATTTCGGCGACAAGTACGCACACCTGTTTTTGCAGCACGGTCACACAAGTTGCTGTAAAAAATAGACAGCTGTCCGATTGGAAAATGTGAACGGATGAAACCACGTACTTGCCACCAGACTTGCCTTCATTGGTAATTGCGAGTGTGAAGTGTAGGCCTCGCTAGCTAGGCTAGGCCCACTCGATTCATCATCTCCCCAGCATGCATGCAGCACACACAAGCAGTGTCAGTGTGGTAGTACAATGGCCTATGTATTCAGGTATTGTTTGTCAGGCTACGTACACGCGTCTACATCGAGTGGCAGTTTACATATGTTTATTGATGTAGGCTAGGCATAGCCTGCGAGCAGGCTCTCTTGTTTGCGATGGCGGAGAGAGAGTGAAAAGAGAGCCTGCACGAAAGCCAGGGGTTCTTGAATTCTGCCCCTAACAAGGTGTCAGCGTGGTTAGACTAATTAGGTCTATGCATTGGCACTCAGCAACGGTAATTTCTTTTTTTTTTCTCCAGCGAGAAACTGGAGAAACTGGTCACGCAACTTGCTGTAAAAATTACAGCTGTCTGATTGGAAAATATAAACGGAGGAAACCACATACTAGTCACCAAAATTACCATCATTCGCTAAAGAGTTCTGAAATGAGTGCCAGTACATAGACCTAATTATAATTAAATTATTTTTCTGTACTGAATGTAGCCCATTATTTTGTGGATTTTAAATTGCATGGGGGAGAGAAGCCGTGTCTTCAGCTGCCACTTGATTATTCTTGCCCTGTGAGTGGTCAACTGTCAAATACAACGCCATACAACTTCTGATATTTGAATAATATGCATGACGTCCTGTTCGCGCCGATCTCTGATTGGACAAGAGTCTACCATACTGCCTGAAAGGTTCAGGAAAAAAAAAAAATTTGCGTCCCGCCTCGGTCCCTCCTGCCGGCGCAAGTGGCAAAGAGGGAGGAGAGAAGGCGTGTTTGGGTATAACACAGCCGAGTCAAATCTTCACCAATCAAATGAGCTCCTCTCCTCACCTTTAATGTGTTGGAATATAGAAGCCTCTGTCCTATATCTGCATGATGCGTTAACGTTGCATTTTACTTTGCTGCTTCAGGCATGTTTTCTGCACCGCTTACGTCTATATTAAGAATACAAATATGAGTTAGCTGGCTAGCTAGGGCACTCGCGAATTATTACCATTAGCGAACTTGAATGGAATTTCAAAACGAAACTACGTCAGATCATTCAAACTTATGAAGTTGGGATGAAATACGACGGTTGCTCATTCATTTCTTCTGCCTGCATCATTGGGAAGAGAAACGATGGATAGCGTGTTCCTATTATTACACCCTGTTGCTGCTTAAAATTTTGGGATTAACATGCATGGACAACAATGCAAGATACGTTACACATTTATTTTCAATATGTGATCTTAACTCAGTACGAGATCATAGCAATCAGGCTGTATTCCTTTCCCCAACTAAAAACGATAAAACCTAAGTGACAATAATAGTAGCCTAGTAATAAGCCGCTTGCACACTGGGCGCTTGAAACAAATTTTTTCAAGACGACAGATTGCGTTGAACGCAGTGTCTACGTGTCCGAAAGTCTGACAGGGTTTTAATATATCTCCGTGTCCGACAGTCGGATGGTTTCAATATAACTCCGTGTCCGACAGTCGATTATTGTTTTTAATTTCTTCAAATCTACTGAATTTTTTAGATATTAAACGTGAATGTTTTGATAACAGGGCTCGGTTCTTCAAGATGAGTACCGAGAATTTCAATCAATGTTTCTGTTTAAGCTCTGCTCAATAAAGTGAGTCGACATTGGCGCGGGACAATGTAGGGGAAGGTGGGGCAAAACGGGCTCCTTAACGTTTAGGCCTCACCTGATCAAAGCTGCGGCAGAAATTCAATGCGACTCATAGTGTTTACGAATCTTTATTTAACTCCCATGAGAACGCACATAATCAAAATGGCCCCAAACGGATATTTACTGGAGAAAGTCTCAGTTAAAAAAATAACTTGAGGGGGGGGCCATTTTGTACAAGGGTATGGGCAAAATGGCCCCCGCTTATGGGGCAAAATGGCCCACAACTAACAGAACGTGTGGCGAACGAGAACGAGAACAAAGAGGTTTTTTTTTCTAAATTTGAAACCTAACATATACACACACACACACACACACACATATATATATATATATATATATATATATATATATATAAAGCAGACAATTACATTCAGATCACTAAAGGTAACTTTATGCATGTGGTCACTAAATTTGAATGTGGGGTAAAACGGCCCAAGGTTGGGGTAAAACGGACCAGGGGTCATTTTGCCCCTCAACGCATGGGTCGTTTTGCCCCACGACCGACTACAAAATATCTTGACCTCATTAGTCAATGACGTTTCTGTGGCGGACTTTTTGATCTGTCCTCCACCGACCCTTGGAATAGACCATGGTATACACCATAGGAGTAAAACAATTGCCACGCGCTGTCAATACTGACGCTTATTTTCGGACAGGCTGACCGCAAGATTATCTGGTGCAGAAAATTTTATCGGCTTAGATCTTGAAGCGCAACGGCATTTCTCACGGTCGCCCTAGTGTTATTTGCTTCTCATGCGCACTTGTTCATTCCTACAATGAAACCGATAGATAGCAGCAGCTGCAAAGTACATATTTCAAGGGTGGGCCATATGACTCGTGGGGGCCGTTTTGTACCACTTTCCCCTACAATGCCTGTCGGACATTAAATGCAAAATACTCCGTGTCTGACAGCCAAAAAAAAAAAAAAAAAAAAGGGACGATTATAACAGATTGATAATGAAATAAAGAATAAAAAGAAACATTTTAACAACAAACAGAACATCCAATGAACACTGCGATTTATTTATTTGCGGGCCATCTTTTTTGGATGCTCTGTTTGTTGGTGATATATTTTTATTCTTTATTTCGTTATAAATCTGTTCTCATACCAATACTTTTACTTTTTGCTGGCTGCCGGACATGGAGAATTTTGCATTTCGCCTCGGACAGTCTTGATCGTGCATGCGATAATTTATTCACACTGTCAATGGTCATGGAATTGATTTGCTCACTGACTACAAGCACTATTTTATCTCTGATGTGGAAATAAAGCGTGAATCTGTTCGATCCATCTGACTAATTTTCAAAAGAGAGACCGAATGAAGACTGTTGTCTATCTTCAACGGAAGAAAACGAATAAAAAGACCAAGAAAAGTCGATAGCTATCAATTTGCCTTTTGTGAAGGTCGAACACAAACATGGCCAAGTTTGCTCGTCTAATAATTCCTGCAATACTCGAAAAATTAGAACTTTTATGACTTTCGGACACGGAGATATATTAAAACCCTGTCCGACTTTCGCGTCTTTGCATTGACTTTGACTGTAATCAGTCGTGCGAAAAATTCGTTTCGCGTCCAGTGTGCAAGCGGCTTTACTGAGCACAGAACGCAAGCATTATATATATATATATATATATATATATATATATATATATATAGGCAGTTTGTGGTTGGCTGAGAAAGATGCGAAGTCGTTAGTTTGCATCACAGATTCAGCTGCGTTGATTAAACCAGGTCGAGTTACCATTACGCGTGCCAACCGCCTTTAATCTGACATCAGGACAATCGATATAGATACTATAATTTATGTCCTGATTCAGATAGTTACATTAAGTAGTGGTTGCTGTAATTATTTATTGCATTGAAATGTGCATGACATTCTGGAAACCTGCCTGTGAGGTGTGCGCACTGTGCGCCGGTCAGCCAAATTACCACTGCACAGAACGTAAACCAGGTTGGAGCTGGCGAGCTTTCTGCGCAACTTCAGCGAAGACTTTTTCTACGAAATTGTCACTGCGTCTTGATGAATATGTGACACCTCCCCCTACTACGCCGCCACACCCATCTCGGCGCACGTCCGTCTACCGAATTGCCAAAGTAGCTGCGCACGGTGTTGCACCGCACGAAATTACCACTGCGCGGGCTGCACCGGACTTGCTGTGAACAGACTATCTTCATGCTATTATATGCCAGTCTTATACCAGTGAAGAATCAAATAAAGTTGGTTTTCTATTCCTTGAATGATTTTGAAATTTTCATGTTTGTGTCACACTTTTGTTGCCCAGTATAGTGAAAAGACAAAAAGACACACACACACACACACACACACACACACACATATATATATATATATATATATATATATATATATATATATATATATAAAATAAGTATTGAAGGCATCAACATTTTTCTCAGTAAATACATTTCTAATGGGGCTATTGACATGAAAATTTCACCAGATGTTGGTAATAACCCAAGTAATCCATTCATACAAAGAAATCAAAACAAATAAATCCATAAATTACGTTATGTGAAATAAAGTGGAATGACACAGGGAAAAAGTATTGAACACACTTACTGAAATTTATGTAATACTTAGTAGAAAAGCTTTTGTTGGTAATGACACCTTCAAGACGCCTCCTGTATGGAGAAACTCGTCACATTTCAGGTGTGATTTTGCCCCATTCTTCCACAAAAACTGTCTTCAAATCTTGAAGGTTCTGGGGGCATTTTCTATGAACTCTGATCTTCAGTTCTTTCTTTAGATTTTCAATTGGATTCAGGTCGGGTGATTGTCTGGGCCATTCTAGCAGCTTTGTTTTCTTTCTCTGAAACCAATTGAGAGTTTCCTTGGATGTGTGTTTTGCATTGCTGAAATGTCCACCTTCGTTTCATCTTCAGCATCCTGGTAGATGGCAGCAGATTCATATCAAGAATGTCTTGGTACACCTGACCAATGCGTGTGATGAGTTTCTCCATACAGGAGGCGCCTTGAAGGTGTCTTGACCAACAAAGGCTTTTCTGCTAAGTATTACATAAATTTCAGTAAGTGCGTTCAATACTTTTCTCCCTGTGTCATTCCACTTTATTTCACATAATGTAATTAATGGACTTATTTCTTTTGATTTCTTTGTATGTGTGGATTACTTGGGTTGTTACCGCTTTTGGTGAAAATTTCATGTCAATAACCCCATCAGAAATATATTTACTGAGAAAAATGTTGACCCGTTCAATACTTATTTTCCCCACTGTATATATATATATATGAAGACCACAATGGAAAAATGATCAGTCACATTTTCACGTTGTGGAGAAATTAAAAATTCAAAATGAATTTTTTCAAAGCACTGAAAAAATATGCAAAAAATATAAAATATACAAAAATGCAAAATTTGGACTCTGATCGTTTTTCATTTGTGGTCATATGATGCCTTGGTGGCATCTCTGGGTCACCAGGTTTCAAAAGGCACCATCAGGCGCCAACTCCACAATCACAGGCTCTTTGGAAGGGTTGCCAGAAGAAAGACTTTACTGACCAGAAGACACAGAACCAAGCACTTGGAGCTTGCCAAACATCATTTAAATTATGACTAGAACAAGGTGCTTTGGTCAAAAGAGACCAAAATTGCACATTTCGGTTGGATACAGCATTGGCATGTTTGGCGTTGTAACAGAGGTGCATACAAGAAGAAGCGCCTCGTATCCACGGTGAAAAAAATAGTGAGTCAGTCATGTTTTGGGACTGTTTTAATTCAAGAGGTCCAGGGGCATTGGTTAAGATTAAAGGCATAATGAATTCCCACCAAGCATCAGAATATTTTGCCTGACAATCTGGTTGCCTCCGCCTGAAGGCTGGGACTTGGCCTTAGGTGGACTTTCCAACAAGACATTGATCCACAGCATACCTCAAGATCCACACAGAAATGGTTCCGTGACAATAAAATTAGTGTTCTTTAATGGGCATCTCAGTCACCAGACTTCAGTCCAATTGAAAACCTGTGGGCTGATTTGAAGAGGGCAGTTTATTAACACAAACCCAAGAATGTGAAGGATCTTGACAGGATCTGCTTGGTGGAATGGCCCAAAATCCCTCCAAATGTGTGCCATAACCTTAACAAAAATTACAGGAAAAGACTCCATGCTATTATCCTTGCCAGAGGTGGTTTGAATAAGCACTAAATGAGGGATGCCAATTATTCTGAAAACATGATTTCATTGAACTTTTTTTGTAATAAATGATTGGTATAATTTTGGTTGTTTCCATCGAAACATTAATTAAGTATATTATACACGTTGGTACATTCTGTTTCTCTGTTATTTCTACTCAAAATTTGATAGGGATCATAGGAATTTTTTTGTGAAATGACATGCAAATTTGGTAACTGCCACTGATGAACAATATATTGGATAAATGACATGCAGTCAGACACAAAACACATTTGCAAGTGCATTTAATGACATTAAATGAGCGTGCAGCCTCACACTTTTGGCTTTCACGAACACTTCATGGTTTCACCTCTGACATGTAAAGTGAAAACAGACAGTGTTCGTTTGATGTTTCATTACCACAGTTAATATCAATAACGGGTATGGCCTCCCCTAGCTTGAATGACGGCTTGACAACGTCGGGTCATACTGTCAATCAGAACCCGGATGCTTGCAATTGGAATGTTGTTCCATTTTTCAACAAGGGCATTTCCGAGCTCTTCTAGAGTTGTGGGTTGTGCCCTACGACTGGAAATGGCGACCTGCAGCATGTTCCACACATGCTCGATAGGGTTTAGGTCCCGCGAACGCGTGGGCCAGTCCATGCGGACAATTGTCTCCTGCTCTAGGAATTGATTCACCACCCTAGCATGATGGGGACAGGCGTTATCATCCATCAAGATGAAATCAGGGCCAACAGCACCAGCGTATGGTCTTACGTACACATTGAGGATCTCATCCCTGTACCGTACCCCTGTCATCGTCCCTCTCCCCATGACATGCAGGTCCGTTCTGCCGTTCCTGCTTATTCCTCCCCAGACCATAATTGATCCGCCACCATAACGGTCGTGTTTGTTGATGTAGGCATCATTAAATCGCTCACGTTGTCTTCGCCACACCCGTTGCCTCCTGTCAGTAAAGTCCAAGCAATATCGGGACTCATCAGTAAAGAGAACTGGAGCCCAATCGTTGTGTGTCCATGTGACATGATCGTGAGACCAATCCAAACGGTCACACCTATGACGCACGGTCAGTGGGATTCGAACACATAGCCTTCTTGAGTTGAGGCCGGCAGCATGAAGACGATTCCGTATCATCTGAGCGGATACCCTGACCCCCGAGGCGTTGTGAAGGTCATTTCGTAGGGTGGTGGCTGTCCAGAAAGGATGACGTCGTGCCTGAAGTGCGAGAAAGTGGTCTTGTCGTTGTGTAGCCGATCTCTGACGACCACCCCCATGACGGTGTGCTGCTGTACCAAACGTTTGATGCCGGTTCCACGCTCTGTTCACAACGCTTTGGCTGACGTTAAGTGCATTAGCAACGTGACGTTGTGAGAAGCCAGAGTCAAGCATTCCGATGCATCTTCCCAATTGCTCTGAAGTCAATCGACGTCTAAGACGTTGAGGAGACATTGTTATTGCTAAATGTAATGCAAAAAATTTGGGAACTTCCAAATTTTCACCAAGAAGCAACACACACGTCCGAGTTGAAATGGTGAAGTGTTCGTGAAAGCCAAAAGTGTGAGGCTGCACGCTCATTTAATGTCATGAAATGCACGTGCAAATGTGTTTTGTGTCTGACTGCATGTCATTTATCCAATACATTGTTCATCAGTGGCAGTTACCAAATTTGCATGTCATTTCACAAAAAAATTCCTATGATCCCTATCAAATTTTGAGTAGTATATATTGCTTATATTTTTTTGTATTGTTTGTTCATTCCCGTTCAGGAAGTGACTATTTGCAAGGCAGCCTAATCTCCAATTGGCTCTTCTTAAGGCAAGACCCTGTGGCCAGATTCTGAACTATGAATTTTGCCGTTTTCACATTGTTAAAGGCATATACACTCCATGGATTTATCCTAAGTTGGTTTAGAGTTTTCAAATGATTATAAGTTTATTAAAATGGGACAATTTTGAAAAGTACAGTCAGTGTGTAACCTTGTGGCCCTGCGGTGTGGTCACCCTTTCACTAATTAGTTTGTTTATAACTGTACTTCCCACGTATGCCACCAGGGTCTTGCCTTGCAAATAGCCGATAGGAAACTAGCCACAAGGCTACCTTGCAAAAAGGTATATACATATATATATTATATGTTATTAATTGCTTATTTCCGTATTGCCTTGGTATTGGCCTGAGGGTCACCCCGACCCAAAGGCCAATAGCAAGGCAATGCGAAAATAAGCAATTTATAATATTTTTATTAATTGGATACGTATGTTGTGCTATCATGACAATATTATGACTGTAACTTCTGAAGTACGCGACTTAAAGACTCATTAAAGAGCTAAATGTTAGGTCCGTGACTGTCGTCTGCTTCTTTGAAGAGAGCAAATGCCACAGTTCCCACCACCGAAAGGCCAAAACCAAGGCAATGCGAAAATAAGCAATTTATAATATTTTTATTAATTGATACGTATGTTGTGCTATCGTGACAATATTATGACTGTGACTTCTGAAGTACGCAACTTCAAGACTCATTAAAGAGCTAAATACTAGGTCCGCGACTGTCGTCTGCTTCTTTGAAGAGAGCGAATGCCACAGTTACCGCCACCAAAAGGCCAATACCAAGGCAACACGAAAATAAGCAATTTATAATATTTTTATTGATTGGTTAAGTATGTTGTGCTATCATGACAATATTATGACTATGACTTCTGAAGTATGTGACTTCAAGACTCATTAAAGAGCTAAATGCTAGGTCCGTGACTGTCGTCTGCTTCTCTGAAGAGAGCGAATGCCACAGTTGCCAATGGTTACTTGTGCCCGTGCTGAACTCGGCCAATACAGGTCGGCCAATCCAAGTCGGCCAAAACAAGATACTGTATATTGGCAGACTGTTTTAAGCTTACCGGCCCTATGGGCCGATAAGCTATTGATGTGGTGTGGCGTCCGGGGTCTGTCGTCCGTTGTCTGGCGTCCGGCGTCCAGCGTCCGTCGTTCGGAACATTTTTATCTTTTTTTTTGGCCTGATGAATTTTTGTGTAAATTTGCCATAACATACTACTAGACCATATCTCCAGAGTTTTTTTTCAGATTTTTGATTGAGTCATTTTTGTCTGTTTTATGGGGCCTTGAAATTTTGGCCCCAATGTTAAAGATAGGACTGAGAAATTTAAAAAAATTATTTCTCAAAAAACGCGCGATTAATTTTTTTCTAAATTAGGCAATCAACTTCCCTTGGTACCGTCAATGTACAGTGCGAGCGTCATTTTGATTGAATTGATGGCAGTGGGTCTAGTGGGGGCGCTGTACTTTATGAATATGCAAGATGGCCTTTGGAGGCCAAATGGTTGCAGATAGAGATTAAGTTTGTATTATCGACATATAGGAAGTCATACATGACCTATACATTGGCTATGTTACAGTTGACCTCAAATGACTTTGAAAGGTCAAACCTGAGGTCAAGGAAAATATTAACAAAGTTAAAAGATAGGACTTGAAATTTAAAAAAAATATTTCTCAAAAACTGTCTGATAACTTTTTTTCTAAATCTGGCAATCAACTCATCTTGACACAATTTATGCACAGTGTGAGTGCCATTTTGATTGAATGGAAGTGGGTCTAGTGGGGGCTCTGTACTTTAACATTGGGCCGTAGGGAGAATGGGCTATATGGCCTGTGGAAGCAAAGTGGTTGCAGATAGAGACTAAGTTTCTATTATCAACATATAGGAAGTCATACATGGCCTATATCTTGGTTGTGTTAAAGTTGACCTCAGATGACCTTGAAAAGTCAAACTTGAGGTCAAAGCAAAATGTTTCCATTTTCAAGGGCTTCTAGGCTTGAAAATATTGAAGATTGGGAATATATGTGTATTGAACACTAATAGGAAGTCATTTATGAAATTTCTTTTGATGGCCTTGAACTTGACCTTGGGTGACCTTTAAAGGTCAAACTTCACATAGCAAAATTTCAATGACTTCTATCACCAAAACTATTATAGGTAGAGCTTAGGTTTGTATTGTGGGCATATAGGAAATCATGTATGAAGTTTTATTTGGTGACCTTGACTTGACCTTCAGTGACCTTCAATGGCCGAACTTTACAGTGAAATTTCAATGACTTATATCGGCAAAATTGGTACAGATAGAGTGTAGGTTTGAGACATATAGGAAGTCAAATATGAACTTTCATTTGGTGACCTTCATATTGACCTTTGAAGGTCAAACTTGACCGAGTGAAAATTCTATGACTTTTATCACTAAAAAAGTCACTGATAGAGCCTAAGTTTGTGTCACAGACTTAAAGGAAGTCACACATGAACTTTCATTTGGTGACATTCAACTTGACTGTTGGTGACCTTCGAAGGTCAAACTTGACATAATACAACTACAATGACTTGTATTGCCAAAACAGTCACAGTTGGAGCCTAGGTTTGTATTAGAGACTTATAGGAAGTCATATATGAGCTTTCATTTGGTGACCTTCATATTGACCTTCGAAGGTCAAATGTGACCTAGGGAAGATTCAGTGACTTGTATCACTAATTTGGTCACAGATGGAGCCTAGGTTTGTGTTACTGACATCTAGGAAGTCACATATGAACTTCATTTGGTGACATTCAACTTGACTGTCAGTGACCTTTGAGGGTCAAACTCGACAGTGAAATTAGAATGACTTCTATCACGAAAATGGTCACAGATTGAGCCAAGGTTTGTGTAGAGACATTTAGAAAGTCGTATATGAAGTCCATTTACTGACTTTACCTTCTATGACCTTTAAAGTTCACAATTGACATATTGAATTTTCAATGACTTGTATCACCAAAACTGATTCAGAGCTTAGGATTATATAACAGGAGGTCTTATAAATGTATGTGAAATTTTATTTAGTGACCTTTGCATTGACTTTCATTGATTCGAATGTCAAACTTCACATGAAATTTTCATAACTTGTGTCTTCACTATCAGATTACTTGGCGGTAAGCTACAGGACCCTTGGTCCTATTTTTACTGTATGCGGGCAATTACATACATTACTAATTAATGAGATCCCGACCTCTTAACCTAATTATCTGATCGATCATGCAGAACTCAAAGATAAAGCAAATGATCAGGCAAACCTGCATTGTACTTCAGTTAAAGAAAACTTATTAACAAAATTATTGCATATTCACCAAGTTAGCAGCCCATAAACCTCAGTCTTTTAATCATTACCTCTTCTTAGTCATTTTTGGCCACTGTGCAATAAGTAGAGATGGCAATGACACCGGAGTTCAAATGGTTTCAAAACGTTTTATCATTTCCAGTTCCAACACGTTGTTCAAGAAATGTTTTGAAATGTCATATGATCGCTATCGGACCGCAGTGAGAGGTTTTAAAAAGCCACTGGAAGATACAGGTATTTGAGGTGTTTTGTTGCGTTGAGTTGTGTTGAGAG
This sequence comes from Gymnothorax javanicus, assembly GCA_029692085.1. Classification (NCBI taxonomy): domain Eukaryota; kingdom Metazoa; phylum Chordata; class Actinopteri; order Anguilliformes; family Muraenidae; genus Gymnothorax; species Gymnothorax javanicus. The sequence goes on from CM056201.1 coordinate 71,092,203, forward strand.
ATTTTGGGAGGATTTTGCTGCAGTTGTTCAATATACAATATAGATAGATAGATAGATAGATTTTCTAAAGCTTGCCTGGTACTCTTTCCAATGTGTCGATAAGTTAAAGCATGTCTATTTATTTGTTCGTTTTTTTTTTTAAATAAACTTGTAGTTTGATTTGATATATAAAAGGCTGACTTGACACAATCAATCTCAATGAATGAATGAATAAGAACGTTTAATGGCAGAATAAACAAACAGTGTCATGCTGAAAGAAATAGTAATATCGTGCAAAAAATAAATGATTGACTGGTTGTGCCTGTGTCAAAACTATTTATATTTTTGGATTTGTGAAAGGGCCTCAGCACATCGACACCAACAATAATTAATGGCTGCAACGATAACTTCTGCCAGTGGATGCCAACGTTGAGCGAGCAAGTTTTGAAATGTTTCAAAACATTTCGAAACAATGGTTTAAATGTTTTGAAATGTTTCGAAGCTTCAAAATAGCCATCCCGAACGATAAGTGCGCTATGAACTTAGGGGTTTTATTCTTAGTGGCATTGCGAAGCTATTTCCGGTAAAAAGATGATTAAGAAGGTAAAGAACCTCAATAAACGTCACAGGAATCAACTGCAAAACCAACTCTAACTTGGTTCTCTCGGACAAATTTTGAGAACCACTGTTCAAGGAAATTCTACTATTTGCCTAAACTTTTTATTTTTGTCCGGAAACTCTAAAATTAGTCCCTAGAATGCAGAGCAGCAATGATTAATTGGTTTCTTAAAAAAAAAATATTTGGAACGTTTATATTGCATTTTTCGAAACAGTCAGCTATTATGATTAATTTTTTTAATCCAGCGATAACGCGTAATGAATGAGAGGAATACTTCAGTTTTTGTCCAAGACTGGAAGTGTCGCCTGTCTGGCTGGGGTGTGTAGTTTTATTTTCTCACGCCTGCCCTCTTACAAACGGATATCCCTGCTTTTGAGAGGTGCTCTTGCCTCCAACTCCCAGAGTTCATTATATTGATTTAGCAGCTGCGAAACTGCTTGTCAAAACTGCTTGAAACAAGGCAGGACACTAGGGGACGGTTTGCTGAGTACAATATAATTGGTTAGCTCGCTAGCAAAGTATCGGTCAACGCTTGTGGTGGGAGCTCACTAAACTTAGCCGATGCAAATCCAGCTCTGCTGACTCCATTGAGATCTATTCATGTGATGGTCGCCATCTAGCCATCTGAACTTGAGAAGGACAACAGAAACCGATGTCTTCATGAAAACGAAACAGAAATTGTTTCGGTTTCAGTATTTCCTGGATACAGAAGCTTCTACTGGGATGTAAACACAATCTAACGAAGGAAACCTTTGGCTTTAGCACAATTAGCCAAGTATCATCATGGAAAGAGGCTCGGAGGAAATGCAAACCAACGACAATGGGGTGGAAAAATCAATGGACGAGTTTCTCAAATCTAAGGGGTTTTATAGGAAGAAAATTGCCAAAGACGGCTCTTGTCTGTTTAGAGCGGTGGCCGAGCAGGTAGGAAGAGTTTTTTTTTTTAATTTTTTAAATTGACTCAAATAACTTGGTTGGCTAGGAATGGTAACCAAACTTGGTGTATGGCACGCCAAGTTTGCAAGACCGCATATCCTCGGATACCCACGTGCAGGGGTCGCGCCTTTGCAGGCTCCCTTGGTAGCTACGTAGCTAGCTGTTAGCTGGGTAGCGAACTAGCGATGATTGTTTCAGAAATAATGCCTGGGATGTTAAAGATGGGCTAGCAGCTAGCTACCGCATAGGCAGCCGCACTGCTAAATTTGGCCACCCCAATACAACTCAATAATCATAATACAAATAACGATATTAAACAAATAAACACTGGGTTGGCTAACATTAACTTATCAAGCGTAGTAAGTTCGCTGAACAATTTTTTTCAAGCTCTCATCGTCGCTGACTTGGATGGTGATATGGTTTACTTGGTCCGTAAGCTAACCTGCTTCGTAACCTAAGTTAATTTTCTGTCGTTTCACCCACAGGTACTTCGTTGCCAAAGTAGACATACTGAAGTAAGAGCTACTTGTGTTGAATACTTGAAGAGGAACAGATCGAAGTATGAGTCGGTAGGTAGCTAGTTAGCTACTACAACCCCTAGCAAAAAACATGGAATCGCCACACATTGGGGATGTGCATCCAGCTTTTTTACTTCATGGCAAATACACAAATCACTTGCTTGACACAAAACAATTCTCATTTATTAGCTTGACATTCATTCTTCACGAAACATGCCTCCAACAAATTAAATTATTTCAATTAATGATATATTTTCCAATAGTCAAGTTGAGGAAAAGGTATGGAATGACTTAATGTTGAAAACATTATGGAATCACCTTGTAATTGGCATTTCTAGAAGAAGTAACAGCTCAAATCTGAGTATGCAAATTAGTCTGGAGTTAAGAGAGAGTGTTTGCTGACCCCAACGAGGCGTTGGACTTGGCTAATTGAGGGGAAGCATGGCACCAACAGGAGACCTGGAAATTGAAAAAATGGAAAGGACCATAAAACTACTCTTATAAGGAAATTTAACATGGAAAGTGGCAAACGGTGTTGGTTGTTTCTGGTCAGCAGTGTCTAAAATTTGGGGCTTGTATAAACGAAATGGGACGCTATAACAGAAAAACCTTCAGGTAGACATTGGAAGACCTTAAAGCGACGGGACAGAAAACTCAAAGCGGTATGCCTTGAAAATAGAAAATGCTCAGCAAAGCAAATTAAAACCAAATGTGCAGAAGCGGGTCAACGTTCAAGAAGTTGGATGAATGAAATGAGATTTGCATGCGGAAAAGCCAAACGAAAATCAGCACTGATGCCTAAACAGGAGAAAGCAAGGTTACAGTGGGCTAAAGAGTGTGGCTCATTAAATGAAAGTGATATTCAGTGATGAGCCACTTGGCCAAGGAAATGATGCTGGAACTTGTATTTAGTGTCTATTCAATGAGACGTATAATGTCTATTTAAGATACAAATTGCCCTATTCATGATATTGTAAAGGACCAGGGGAGAGGGCAATCATTACCTCAACAATCACGCGCAGGTATACATTGAAATTTTGGATCATTTTCTGATTCCGTCAATAGGAAATGGGCTTTGTGATGAAATCACTTTTTTCAGGATGACAATGCATCTTGTTACAGAGTAGACTAGAGTGTAAAAGATTTTCTTCAGTAACGGCATGTCAACTCAATGACATGGCCAGCAAACATTCCAGATCTCAACCCAGTTGAAAAGTTATGTTGGAAATTGGGGGGGGGAAGGTCCATGACAACGTTTCATCCCGCAAAGCTGATCCTGCAAACAACCCATCCTGAGAAAGTTGGAGCCAGCTTGTTGGAGAATATTGTTTCTCATTAGTGAAGTCCATGCCTCGAAGAATTCAGCTCATCATAAAAGCTCGAGGAGGAACAACGAAGTACTGATTCCAATTTTTTTTTTTTTGGTTGATTCTGTAATTATTTCCCTCGATGATGAGTGATTCCATAATTTTTCCTTTGCTTGATTAAAATGATTTAATCTAATTTGTTTGAGTGTTTCATGAAGCCTGAATGTCAAGCTAATAAACAAAAATTGTTTTGTCATATGTGATTTCTTTATTGGCAATGAAGTAAAAAAAGTTGGTTGAACATCATCTTTGTGTGGTGATTTCATAATTTTTGCCTGCGGTAGGAGGATGCCACATATTGTGACTTGGTACTTTCGCCTAAGTGAAAGTTCAGCTCTATTTTTAACTAACTTCATCTTGCTTTAGTTGGCTAACTTGCTGTAATTTATTTGGTGTGTTTGCCCCGTTCCAGTTCATTGAGGGGAACTTCGAAGAGTACTTACTCAGACTGGAAGATCCGCAGGTAACTGTTGCCTTTACTCCAAGGTCACATTGCAATTTGGTTAGATGACATCGTCCCTGTGTTGTTTTTCTGCCCATTTGGTGTGCTGCCGTGTCCTTGCTGTTGATGAGAATAATGATTTGGATGTTGGGGTGTGCCCCCTTTTGCCACCAAACCCCTCTAATCTCTATAATGTCATTAGTACACTGAATATTTGAGTTTGCACTGTGTCAAAATTGGCTGCATCTCTGTGGCAAAGCACTACTGATTCAAGGGAACGAATTTCCGGAGGTCATTTTGAGGTCAGTGGGAGATGTCCAGAAACGTAAAACCGCATTTCTAAAACTGCATTTCTGTCGCATCTTTGAGCTAATGACACGTTTTTATTTGCAGAACTGGGTTGGAGAAGTTGAAATAAGTGCACTGGCTCTCATATACAGGTAAGTGGAGAGGGAACTTGTGCAGCCTTTAAGCATCAGTCTGTGCTGTCCGAGTGTAAGCTTTGTGTAAAGATAGTCAAAATCAGTCAACAGCCCTTGTAAATTATGTTCTCAGATGTTAAACCAATTTTCAATGTAATTTTTTGACTGACATATCCCAACCCCCAGAAAAACATACGGTTTAAAAGTAATATTTGGTTGTCCTCTTTCCAGGCATGATTTCATCATCTTTCAGGAACCTGGAAAACCACCTGTTAACATCACTGAAAACAGCTTTTCTGATAAGGTCTTCAAATGTTATATCAATTCATGAAATGTACACAAGCACTCAAAAGTATGGATCTTTAAAAATGTTTTCCTCTGTTCTGTATCTTGTAGGTTCGGCTTTGCTTCCTAAATGGGAATCACTATGATAGTGTCTACCCCATGGAGTTTGTGAACAAGGCTGCCCTCTGTCAGTGTAAGTCATGTGCCCTTGAATTGCCTTTTAATATGGTGTCATGGCTTCAGTACTAGGGCTTTTCTCAGTTTCTTTTAAATTATATTTTTGCACGTGTGCTCACATACCTTTTGCGCACCTTTTTAATCAAGTCATTTCCATCTCTGTATACTGTATATTGCACATTACAGTGGAGACTGTTTTTCCATTGATTGGCAGAAGGGCAGCAATCTAGCGTCAGTGTTCTAGATCGGGCTCTGTGACCTAATGGTTGCAAGTTAGAATTGCAGTTGATGTTCTGCCATTGTGCCACTGGGCAGGGTTTCTTAACCTGTATTTTTTTGTTTATATCCCGCTGAGTGCATGTGTGTGTGTATGTATGTGCGTATACCATGTTTATACACATACATGCATACATATACACCGATAAGCCATAAGATTAAAACCACCCTGTTACACCACACTAATTATTACATTTTAATCATAAAAAAGTGCAACACCTGCATTTTGTGATAACCAGTGCAGTGAGTAACAACTTATTATAAAATGCGGCGACGTTTATTACAAAATGCGGCAGATTATTACAAAATGCGGCGTTAGTTAGTTAGTTGAAAATGTATTGCATTATTACGTATTGCGGTGTTATCACATAATGTGGTTTTACACACCCGCCTAATGTTGTGAAGGTTCCCGTGAGGGCTGAACGATTTATCGTTTTCTAATCGAAATCGCGATTCAAAACAATGCAATGTTGTAATCGCAGAGGCTGCAATTTAAGACTGACGCTATACAGCGCCTCTGACTGACCCAGGATCTGTTGCGTCTCCTATTGTACTACTACACGCTGTCTTCCTTGAGTGACAGTCATGCCGAGTCAAGCTCACCAATCAGATGCGGCATGCCACACGCGTATGGAGGTAAATCCCAATCTTTATTCAGGAGCGTGGTATTTTGACACGAGAGCAGACAAAGCAATTTCATGTATGGATTTTTTAAAGTTTTCTCCCAGAATTCTGCTCTTGCATTAAAATGGCCCCCGCTTGCGCTTGGATCTGCTCTTGTGTGGAGGATTTTTTGTAGGTGAACTTCAGCCTTTTCCTCTTGCGCACAAAACTGTTTCTCTGTGCTTGAAACATATCTGCTTGCACAGGAAATATTTCTACACACGCTCGGATTTATTTATTTTTTTGCAGTACATTCCCTTCAAATATCGCCCACTAATAGAATGCCAGGTTCCGTATTGACCAGTGAAATTATCGCTGCCTCCTTGCGGGCCCATTCGTTTAACTTCATACAGCGTACCGGAGGGCGGTGACGCTTAGGCAGACCGACGCCCGAAGGCACTGAGTATATTTGGCCGTACTGCTGTGAGTGTGATCGCTTATTAAACTACGTCTCTTTTTAAATTATATAGCCATCTAGCTAACGTTATCTATGAAAAATCCTTGTAAATAATCGTAATTTTAAAGCGATGTGATTTTGGTTTTGCCCTAACTTTACCAAGTTAGCTAGCTGTAACAGGCATGTTTTGCAATTACTGATACAGCTAACAAACTAGTGAAGTTGGGGCAAAAAGAAATGATGACCTCTCTTAGTTATGACGATTGTCTTTAGGAAAAATGTTACATTGATTACTGATTATGCAATATTTGGATGCCGCTGAGACATAAGTGAAAGACCCACTTACTAATGTCTGACTTTTTTTTTTTTTTTTTTTTTTTTTTTTAACAGAAGGGCAGAGGTAGGGTCAGTTTCAATCAATTTTATTTTGATTATTTGACTGAGTGATAATAGAATGACCCATCTATTTAAGTATTTCAGTGTCAGATTGTTGACAACATAGATCCTTTTTTTAATTTATTTTTTTTAATTGTTGCATTTTTAAATTCTTTTTTTTCTCCCTCTAACTTAACCTGTTGCTGTCTTGAGCCATAAAACACTGACCCACCTAATAAAGTGTCAGACTGTTTACATAAGGGCAATATCCTTATTTCCTTTATTGGAATTCTTTAATTTTGTTATTCATATTAGTATTACAACTCATTTAACTTAAGCTAACTCTCTTGAGCTATAAGAGTATGGCCTACCTATTTCAACGTCAGATTGTTTACAGAGAGGGAAAGTGCTGTTTTTGTTGCTGGAATTGTTTCATGTTTTATTTAACTTTTACTTTTTTATTTAACTTGACACAATTAAGGATTGTTTTTGAATTACTTTGATAAGACAGCCGAAGTTGGTTCTTTTAGTTCTTTAGTTGTAATAACGGTACCCTTAGTCGAGGGCTTTAGAGAATGTTCATGATACTTGGTAATAAATACTTGTTGAAAGCAATTCTTAAGCTTTTAGTTTTCATCCTTGCTTTAGAATATATAGTATGTAACGGCGTTGTATAGTAATTTTGTCACATGCTTTATAACCATTACTGTACATGGTGAATATTGAACTGAAGCTTGATTCCAAGAAATATCGCAAATCGCAATATCAGCCAGAAAAATCACAATTAGATATTTTCCGCAAATCGTTCAGCCCTAGTTCCCGTTGTGCTGCCAAACAGTTCTATCAAAGTGATGTCACTTAAATTCCCAAACTCGGGGTCTCCTAGCAGAACATTTCCCAGAGTATCACAGTCCCTCCACCAGTTTGCCCTCTTCCCACCGTGCTTGCTGATGCCATCTTTTCCCAGGTAAATGGTGCACATGTACCCATCAGAAGCACATGATGTAAAAGAACATGGGACTCACTAGACCAGGAGACCTCCTTCACTGCTCCGAGGTCCAGTTCTGAAGCTCAGGTTCCCATTAGGGGTGCTTTTAGAGGTGGACCGGGGTTAGAGTGGACACTTTGACTGGTCTGCAAGTGCAATACAGCAGGGTAAATTGTACTGTCTGCTGTGGTGCATTCCTTATGTAAATGCCATTGAAAATCTCAGTGACTTGTGCCACTGTCGCCCTTCTGTCAGTTTGAACCAGACAGGATGGCCTCCATGGCCCTTGTCCATCGAAGGGCCTTGGGCCATCACCATGTCGTTGGTTCATGGTTTGTCCCTCCTTGGACCACAGTCAGTAGGTACTCGCATCTGCTGTCAGGGAGCACCCCAGAAGTCTAGCCACTTCAGAGATGCTCTTCCTCACTCTTCAGGCCATAACAGTTTGGCCCTTGTCAAAGTCATTCAGTTCCCATTTCTGTCACATCCAAGACATTGAATATGAGTACCAACTGTTCGTTTACCGTATAAGGAGCTATCTGCAGACCTTGACGTGCCGTTATGAGATGATCGACATTATTGGCCGCATCTGGGTGGTTTTAATGTTTTGGTTGATCAGTATATGTATGTATGATCTCACTTGATAAACATCTTTTAATGCTCATGGACTGATTGGACTGATTGCATACAGTAATGCGACGATATTGTTTTGGGGGAGATGAGCATCCCAAAATTCAGATTTGGATCAACTGCTTTCATTCATGTGTACAGCAGTTCTTAATTTGTATAATTTAAAATCCTTCTAGGTAGCTTCAAAGCCGTCGGTTGATCTTGATTCAGCCAAAGGGAACACTGCGGCTAGGTGCAATAGGGAAGTTGCTTATTAAGTGTTTTTGTGTTCGTGTCTGTGTGTGTGTACCCTTGCGCCTCCAGCCATTCTTTATGAGCTGCTGTACGAGAAGGTCTATGGAGTGGATCGCAGCGTTGTGTCGGCGTGCCTTAAGAACAGCCGGCATCCTGGGCCCGATGGGTTTGGAGAGTGTAAAAGCAGCGAGGAGTCGGACCTTGAGGAAGAGGACGACTTCTGGTGAGAAGCACAGGCTACTGTTGCTGTGTTGTATTACAGGGCAGCAATTGTGTCACCAGGTCCAGTGGTCCACAGTCAATTAGCCGTGACAAGCCATTAAAAAAATCTGTCCTTCCTGACATCGCAACAGGGAGTGACCACCCAGGATAATGGGAAGTGAGTAACAGGTTGGCTGAAATTGATTAGTCCTCCTTGCCTCTGGGTGGTCACTTTCTGTATGTAATGTCAAGAAGGAACAGATTTTAAAATTGCTTGTAATGACTAATTGACAGTGCACTTAGCTGCATATTTCGGGACCTTAAATTTGGCTTAGTGAAAAGTTGTTTAAAGATCCCTTGCCTGGCATTGATTTAACACAAAACCTCATCTTTGTTCTTCAAAATTTCACATTTAGATTTTTTTTTTTTCCCCAATGAAAAAATCCCCCTCATGCCTTAAAATGGCTTAGATGCTACTCTTAACCTTTGCCTTCACTAACTATGCATGGCTCTATGAATATGCAAAGATTAATCACCTTCATTAAAATTCTCACCCATCCCTTCACTGCTCGTCTGCGACTCCATTATACTATACAGCCCCCCTTCAACTTGGTGCATCAAACAAACAAACCTCTGCTTGTTTTCTGTTGTGACAGTTACTGTACACTACTGAATGGCAAGTGGTAATACAGCTCAAGTAATATAGCTCAAGTAGCTCAACCATCCATTTTCCAAGAGGAAACTGATTTTGAGGATGCAGAGGAGCTGTGATTTGGATGCCTATAAGTTTACGTATTACAATCATATTTTATGTGTCGGTCTCTACAGCTTTTGAAAAGTAACGGTAATGGATAAAATAAGCCTTCGGCTTGACTATGTCATCAAATGGCTAAGAATATTTTGCCTGCATTGGATAATTCTTGGTCTTAATTGTCAGCTTTGACTAGTTGGCTGCCTTGTAAAGGTAAACATCCAGACGTACCGTCAGGAAGAAACACTTTGAACACTTTCGAAAACGGAAGCATCTAGTTTGTAACCACATTACCCCTCGTGATAGGTGTTGGTGTGCTCACTGGGTTGCAGTGTCTGCAAAGCAGGGAAACGTTTAGTACAGGGAAATTCCTCAGGTATATTGTCATTGGAGTTATTACTAGTGACGCATCAAAGTGTTTCTTATATCTGCGTGTCCACAGCACTGCTGTGTTTGTGTTTTGGACTGTAGTTGGACAGGAGACAAAAGAAATAACTGCATCGCCTTGCAAGTTGACTGGATTAGTTCCTTAGATTTGTGATGTATGAAACCATGCTTGTCTGAATCTGTTTTTGAGACTGATTCCTATGCAGATCATGCAGTTTCAAAGTTGAAATTCTCAGCCAAATGCTTTGGCTGCTTATTTTGCACTCAATAGGTCTTGTTAGAATGTAAGAAAACATAGGCATGTTAACAGGTTTAAACACTTGATTGTCGTTGGAGAAGAGATTTTTAATAAATATAGTAGCATGAGCAGGTTAGTAGTATTTCTTTTACCATGATGCAACATTCTGGCTATGTTCTTTGATTGGCATTTAGTTTTGGCTCTTGATAATCCCTTGAATTTCTTGCATTAATTACTCCTAGTACAGAATTATTGGCAGCCGTGATTAGAGTGAGGAACATGGCAACATGAGATGAATGCCATGAAGTTGAAGCATATGAGAAACATACATTCTTTTATGTTGCAGTGCATGCCACGAGACGGGCTCGATCGTGCCGGCGCCCGTAAACGCCCGTCAAGTCGTCTTACCGGGCGCGATTTAACACGCCTGTCAGTCACTTCACGGGTGCGCCACTATTTAACCCTTTAAGGCCTAATGCAAAAATCCCAGCAGAGAATCATGCTGCCATGTTTACCATAGTAACCTGTATTTGGGCTGAAGCACAGCTTCTCAGCTTTCAGGAACAGTTGGAATTTTTTTCTATTGCGCAAAACTTACAGTAATTATGGTACTTTCAAAATTACGCGCATATCTGTGTCGGCAACGACAGGTTCTTAAAATGCGCACATGCTGTCCCGGTTTAAATGGGTTAATCCAAGCGTTAGCCCATTTGACCTACCCCGGTAGACCATGACGATGATGACAATGTCATAATCAAAACTAGCAATCGCAACATTCTCTCAGATCGAGGCGACCAGTGCCAGCTGTGAGGAAGCGTACTCATATTCAGTTCGGCATATCCAACCCATCATCATAGCCGTAACAAGCAATCTCGGACCTTGGTAAAAATTTTAGAGAGAAAAAAAAAAATTCAATATCTATCATTCAGATTTTGTTCTAGGTATCTTAAGTGTAATCCGCGTGAACATGCAATGTTACATTTCACCAAAAATCAATTTCTGTTTGCACATTATTATTCTTTTCCTCTTATCAATGCTTGTGCCGTTTTGGAGAGTTTTCTTTAATTCAGTAGAATTTTTATACTAATGCTGTTTGATCCTTGACATGTTGACGATGTAACTTCCTCCAAATTTGCGGTATTCTCCTCAGTATTCAGCTCTGCTGTGGAGAGGTAAGATGAAATAAGTGCTCTTCAGTGGTTTTGTAAAACGCAGTAAAATGCTAAACAGAGGCGAATATACTTCTTTGTAGGGGTCAAAGATTTTGTTCATTATTGGTTTGATGATTACTTTGGAGTTTATACATTTTTATTTTATCGTGTACGGCACTTTTGTGAAGCATGCTAATTTGCCTATCATAAGTCCAGGCTAATGGAGCGTTAGGTGGTTTCTCGTGTGGTTCGCCGTTTCTTCCATCTCTATTTTAAAGGTGTGCTAGTAGAAATGTGACATGCAATGTTGCTGTGCTGACATTAATGCGTTGCACGTAGGTATGTGAGCTCCCCGTTTCAAAATTACCGCCGCTATCTAAGGTAAAAGGAGGTTATGTTTTCAGTCCCGTTAACTGGAAAATGTTATATGCTGTATACTCAGTTTGTATTTAGCTCTGCTATGGATAGCTGCCGATGTAGAAACATGACATGCGAAGTTGCTCTACTGATATTAATGCGTTGGACGCAGAATAAAAGTCTGTTGGCTGGCAGGGCTTCCGGATAGCTCACTCGGTAAAGCATAGCGTTGCGAAGCAAAAGTGACTATCACGTCGCGGGTTCGAGCCCCGCTTCGTACCAGCCGGCAGTGGTCGGCAGCTTTTTCAGAGTAGCGCACAATTGGCTATAGCGCTACAGGGTTGCAAATTGGGAAGGGACTGCCGGGAAGGGATTACAATAGTTGCCTTGTTCATTGCTCAAGCGCCTCCTGTTGGCCAGACGGGCGCTCATCAGGAAGATTCTAAGCCTGGTCATGTCGGGGTATCCTCCGCCCTTGTTCTGAACTTGCGAAGATTCAACCAATGAGTGTATAAGAAGCGGTGGTTGACAGGCGCGTGCTTCGGAAGAGACCCGCAAACTGTCTACACTCTCCTGAATTGGCAGCAAGGGGTCGCATACGAGCAAGCCTTGTACATAGTTCATCAATTGGGCATTCCAGATTCGGGTGGGATTGGAGATGCCAAATTAAAAAAAAAAAAAAAAAAACCTGTTGGCTGGCAAGAGGGGAGTGGTCTTCACCTTATTATTCATTACATGCAACACAACGCTGAACTATAAGACCGGCTATATAAGTATATCAAATCGTGTATCCCTTATAAAGAATGACATTACTTTTCAAATTTACTATGTTATTAATGTGTTTTTCAGTATGTACAAAGTTTTATTACCATAAAAAAAATTCAGAGGTCTCTTTACCTCTCATCTCAATATCTGAACAAAATGGTTTTCTAGAGTCCTATCTTAACATTATGGTTATTTTAAACTTACTACATTTTGGTACTGTGAGGATGGATGGATTTTGGCTTGGAAGCAGTAGTGAAAGCAAATCTGCCATTTAAGCTTGGTACTAGTACTGATAACCATGGTAACTGATACAGTTGTGAGGTTATCAAAATAAAATACATGTATGGACAATAGGCTGTACTCTTTGCAACACACTAAAGGCAGTCTACAGGCCAAGGACTGGACAGGACACCAGGGCAGGTGAAGAATGGAGTAGGTGGCTTAGTGGCAGCAGATACCAGTGTCTCCCACACACAGACCATTGTGTGGTGGGCCGCCACAGAATCAACTTGGACTGCCACAAATTGATTCCGCCCCAACGCGATTTCAATATCGCATTCTCATCTCCGTGCGTGCAATAAAAAAAAGATAAAATTAAAAGTATTGGAAGATGCGGAAATTGCGCAATATTAGTGCCATGCCCCCCGCGCAACGAAAGGAAAGGCACCCCCCAACAAAATAAAAAGCATCCCCCCCCCCCAGGTCCTATAGCAACCATCACCATCAAAATGGTGCCCGCCGGAGAATTGGCGGTAGTGATTGATAGTGCCGGTGCAGTTTTCTCCTGGCATGCATTGATGTTTTACTTCTGGACCTGACAAATGATGTTTGCCAAAGGAATGTGGGGAAATTGTCAAATAACTTCAGTACAGTGAAAGGAATCTTTCTTGCACTTTGTTCAGGAGGCAAATAGTTGTTGCACTTATGTATCTGTGTTATGAAGAATATTTACTTGACGAATTAAATAAAATTGAGAATGATCAGAATTGAGCTTCAATCATTGTAGCTTGATGGTGTCTATAATGCAACTTCTTGATTGCTGCCATTGCAAATAATTAGCCAGATTAGGCAGACTTAATGTAAAGTGTGCAGTCATTCAGTGGCCATTTTAAACATGGTAAAACCAGATTAGTCGTAGAAATCGCCTCAATATTCTATTATGCCAAATTATGGGGAGAAAATTTTTGCTGTCTTTACACTTTGCCATGAAACAGTGATTCACTGAGGATTGAAAAACATTTTTGCCGTAAGTTAGTGAGATTAACCTTGAGTTAATTTGTGTATTGTCATGATTTAGATGTGGTCCTATAACTGTCCTTCGGTTCCTTGTGCCTTACTAACTGCCAAATTAGTGGCTTGAATCCCAAAAGGGCACATTAAGGAATAACAGGAGTTATTGGGACTTCCCAGGATGAGATGTAGCTGTGGCAGCTTGCGCAGCAGGTGTTTCTCGTAACGGGTGATTATGGGTAGTGAGCTTTCATTGCCATTCGATAAATACCAGCAGGCTAGTTTTTCCCCTACTCTTTAGTTCCGTTTCTGTTAGTTATACACGATGGTCCTACATCTGTGCTCTTTTTTTGGATTGCTGTTTGTTTTTAATGTTGGGTGGATTTAATTTTTCTCTTTGTAACTGTTTTATAAATGCATGCTTAAGTTTACAAGTTTAGGTTTATGAATAGTGCTACTGAAGTGGTTGCCTGTAGGAGATCTGTTCAGCCTTTTGAGTCCAGAAAGCTTTTTGTCTGCTGTCATTTTGCCGTGCTCATCTGTTCATTTGTTGATTTTAATGTTGATTATTGATGGATATGCAATGGGAACGGATGGTTTTGTTTTCAATCTACAGGCCCAGTGATGCAGTTGTTCCCACCAACATGAACAGCCACAGATCCTCAAACAATAACCCGCATTATAAGGTACAGTGACCTCATTTAACTGCATTCTCGGAAACCATAGACCACGTCAACCAATATGTAATCAGCCATTTTAATCTTAAATGTGACCATACATTTTGAAAATGTTGATTTATATTTTTGCCATTTATAAAGTACACATTTGACAGGACTCCTGCTGATTTATTTTCTGGCTGCTTGGTAAATGCTTAATATCTAATAAGAAATCCTAATTGATGTAGTCAGAAGTACGTTTTGAGGAGTCATTTGTGAGGTTCTGAATGAATAAGGTCATAAAATTCCCTTTTCTGCTTTTCCTGAAATTATTCTGTGGGATATCTAATCAAACAAGAGTATTGAGTTCTGAGGTGACTACGTCACACCAGTGTCTGAAGTGAAAATTCCCGAACAGTAATCTTCTCAAATCTTAGACAAGGTGAGAAGTGATTATTTGATGGAGTGCCCCTGATAAAATCCTCCTTGGATGTTTTGTTCCTTAAAAAGGTTTTTGGATGTGTCTTCAACGACTGTCATATTTTTCTGCCTTAAAATGTTTATTTTGTGGGATAATTTCAGGAAAATCTCAACTCCTGATATCGCAAGTCCATAAATTCACTTGGAATTTTCTGGGTTATTTTTTTCCCCCAACGTCTTTAGAAGTCTCATCAGTCGAGGATGATCCTGTCCCATAGGGTGCGGATGTCTCTTAACCCCTGGTTCTTCAGGAATGTGGAGTATGACGTCTGGCTGAGGTCTAAGAGAGGTAGTGAGCTAAAAGCATCCATGTGCCCTAAACCTCTGTATCTGTGTAAATGTCTGGGATACTAGCAATTTCTTTGTTTTATCTAGCTCAGCAAAAGCGTGACTTCTGCATGGCCGCAGGAATGCATTACACCGTTGGGGACAAATGCAAGGTGCGTCTACAGGATGGCATGGGCTATCTGCTCGATTTTGTTGGTCAATGTTTCATTTTCCGAGTGCTGATATTGTGCCGTCACACCTGGTGTGTTTAGTCGCATGCTAATTTACTTTATATTGTATAGTACTGCACCTGCATAAGCTGGAGACTACATGCTACTCTTTGTAGCAGTATATAGTGCAGCATCCTGCGTGCGATAAACATGTCAAGCACTTTGGCCACATGAACACTGAGCTTTTAAGATGTCTCTGTCATGGCGGGAGGTTGCTAATAACTGGATTGCAGTGTGATCTTCAGTGCACCAGGAAGACTGCTCTGGCTGTGAAACGTATCTCCAGTGTAGTACATCATCTGGGTATCAGTCACATACTGCATACTACTCGTCACTTTTGGTCACAGACCGTAATTGAGTCAGTGATTCTGAACTGGGCCATGCACCACGCTTCCACCATTTCAATCATGTTAGGGAGAGTGCTCTGATGCCAAGCTCTGTGCCCCCGACAGGTGCGCTTGGATAACACTGGTAAATTCTTCAGGGCCTACATCCAGGCCGTGGATCCAGGCAATGGGCCGGTCACTGTGTTCATCGAAGAACTTGGAGAGAAGTAAGTAATTGTTAAATCGCACCTGTTCACATGCGCACTACTCCTTTGATTTTTCTTAAATTATTTCTCATGTTTTGGGATATGCCGAGTCAAAGGTGATAGATACAATATTTTTTGAAAATGAAGAAATTTTTTTGAAGTAGTACATCAGTAGGGCTTCCTGAAAGGTACAGAATAAAAAAATATTTATTTCCCCCCCAAAAAAAAACCCATTTATTTGGAGTTTAACAATTTTCTCATTTTTGTCCTGTCCGAAATGAGTCTTTGTTTGTTTTGGTCCATGACAGCAATGGCACCACTGAGCTTACGGAGTTACAACTTTGAAATCAGGTGTTTGAAGCAGTTGTAGTTGCCAGTTCGCAAGTTGTCCTGTGTGGAATGGTGGTTTACAGGCGTGTGCTCCCATTTTTTTTTCCCTCCGCCCTCAAACACAAAATTTAAAAACTCTGCCATCGATCACAACAGCTAAGAGACCAAAATGGGAACAAGTCCCAAGTGAATATATCTGCAGCATTTGGTCACTGGTGAGGGAGAACAAAGGCTGTGAGGTCACTTCAATGTTGCAACTTTTATTCAGCACCAGTAAGCTAAGGTTTGCTTGCTAGCCAAGTCTGTTTTTATCTACTCTAGTGAAAAGTGCAACTTTACTTCAGACCTTGATTTATTACCTGCAACTTTTTCAGGAGTGTGGAATTGGTATTTTTACATCATCACATTGAGGAAATTCCAACTAGCTAGTGTTTAGTAGCTTGCCAACATCGCCAACTAAGGCTAGAAAAGTAAGTTTGCTGGTGGCTTATACCTACAAGGCTAGCTCCAACAGCAGTAGCTGAATAATTATTGTGGAAAACACATGCATTTCAGTCCTGCAACATCCTAGCTAGCTTGCTTTTCTAAGCCACTTGAGAGACCATTATGTAAGTCGGTAACTTGTGGCCTAATGCCAGCTACTGAAAGAAAATAAGTAGAAAGCTCGTTTTAGAAAACAATGTCCGAAAATAATCACTTTTAATGATAATTATTACTCATTACTTGGCCTGTATGGTCCGTCAAGTGATGCCCACAGGCAGTTTTTGAGCAATATTCCTTGGCAAAGGCAAGGAAGGGTGTATGTGCTTCAAACCGTTCTGGACTGCAGTTCTCCCCAGGCATACTGGATAGGAGTAAAACACTTCACATTGTGCATTCATCACCTTTGAAAAGTACGCAACAAATGGAGGAGCCTCTGCCTGACTTGGATTTTTAATTATGCTGGCCCTATTTGAATGTGACTTAAGTGAGGGTCCTTTGTAGATGCTACCATGTAATTTTGGCCGAGTTTTTTGAGCAGCTTCCTTCCTGTTTTGGTGAGTGAAGTGGTAATTTGCGTGGTCCTTGAGGGCATTGTGATTGATGGCAACCTTGTTTCGTGCTTGTATTGCACGTGGCGCGCGCTTGTACGCAGGCACTCCATTCCCCTCTGGAACCTGCGGCCCCCGTCTGCTGTAGACGAGGAGTCCTGGAGCACGGTTGCAGAGAGAGGGAAGAGGGTCGGCATGGTGAACGGTAATGGGCACCACCCGGGGAAGTCCCCCCGCTCGGCGGATCTGGCGCAGGGCCCGCCGGGCCGGGCCAGGGCGGCCTCCACACCTCAGTCCACCTTCTTGGACCGGGAAAGCAGGGGAGGGAGGAAACAGGGCAAAGGCTCACCCGCTCTTCATGGATCCGCCGCTGGACCGCTGCCCCGAGTGTACAAGCAGCATTCGTGGCCTCCACACGCCACCGCGGAGGAGCAGGCTGCAGATGGGAGCTCTCGCGCAGTAGCCAGGTCCGATGGTGCCAGGTGACATTGATACACAGTACCAGCCAGAAGTTGAAGGACTTAGTTTTTTGTGAAATTCAAGTGATTTTAGTGCTGTAAATAACTTAAAATATGGTGCAGGGTAAGACTGTAAATGATCAGTGGTTAACAATATGTGCTTCACGGTGTGATTCCAAAATTTTGGAATTTTAGTTTTAAAAAAAAATAATGCATTTGGCGTTGAGTGCTTTACCTCCACCGTTGGAATTCGTTGGTGATGGAAATCTGATGCGGATTTATCTTGGCATAAATTATTTTTGCAAAGAAGTATTCTGATTGCTGATGTGGGCATTAAAGTGACACTGGTGCGCGAAAGTGCTGTCTTTACACGCATAGAATTCTTTCGGAACCTGGATCAAGAATATGGGTCAGATCTTCAAAACTTTATCACTTCTTCCTTAGCGCATTATCTATCAACTCACAAAGTTTGACATTTATGCACAACTTGGAGATGTCCGGTTTACGGAAAATGGAAAAACAACAAAATGCTGGTTAAAAACATATGTACCTCCTGGCGGAGGTATAAAATAACGGACAGATTCTTTCTGTTTTCCTACAAAGGCATTAAAATCCATTTGGTTTGAAACTTCTTGGACAAATGTGTGGGATAAGCAAACCACAAATTCAGAATGTCTGGGAGTTTCTACGACTGTAAACTCTTACAACCATACAGCTGTCCATTTAGGTGGGGAAAAAATAAGAGCATTCTCAACAATTATTACATATGGTGGCCGTTATGATTGATTCAAAATTTACATTTTTTTTTTGTAAAAAATGGAAGGTATTTTTTTAATTTCATTAATATCCAATTACTCAGAACCTGGATGTGTCCAAACTTTTGACTGGTTCTGTATTCTAACAGACATTCTGACAGTGCATTCTTATTGCACATTCCGATGACGCCATCTTATGGCACATTTTTAAGATGCGTTCTTGCTATGCGTTCAGCTCGCACATTCTTATGCCACGTCTCAGTTTTAAAGACTATTTCTTGCTCTCTTGTCCTATGGTGTAAAACCTGAAGCACTCCTGTAAATTTAATTTGGTGGCTTTTCTGGGTAGAAATACGCATCCCTTGTGTTTGGCTAAGTGACCTTGTGCTTTGTGCTTGGACTGCCAGATTGGAGAAGTGGCTATATGCTAACCAGGCTTCCATCAGACTCCGACTTGAGGAGCCACAAACCCGATTTTGCAAAAGCTCCTTTTAGGTTGGGCAGTGGTCGGTTGTTTGGTGGGGTGGCTCTAAGCCCCTGGTCCTCAAATCACGGTCCTCGAGGTCCGAGACCTGCTGGTTTTCCACCCTCCCTTTACCTGGGAGACAGGTGTAAAGGCAGTCTGGCCATTCAGGGGCGCTAAATGCTCATTTACTTACCTGAAATAAAAGAAAACCTGGCCTGAATTTGGATTCAGGGAGGTGATGAGGGCAGCTGGGCAGGGAATATGATTGTGTGCATTTTATAGGCTAAAATGGGCCTGCTTGGTTTAATGAGGTGTTGAGGCACAGCATATGGAACAATCTTATATTTGTGTTTCTTTTTTGTAGACGATTTGCGTCTTTTGAGTAGAATGAGCGGTCGAAGATGGGTAAACTTTGAGGGTCCTGCCTCGGCAATGTAGGACTGCAACTAACAATAATTTTCAATGTCGATTTAATCTCTCGATTACTAATCGATCAGCTTAGCTGTTTCGTATATAAAATGTCGGAAATTTAAAAAAAAGTTGATCAGCGTTTGCCAAAGCCCAAGATTACCGCTTAATTGTCTTGTTTTGTCTTCAACCTAAAGGTAATCAGCGCTATCGAAGAAGAGTTTAAAAAAAAACTGGAAAATATTCACATTTAAGAAGCTTGAATCAGGAAATTTTGACTTTAGAAAAATACTCAAACCTATTAGTCAGTTATCAAAATGGTTGGTGATTATTTAAATGGTTGACAGTGCATTGATGGACTAATCACTGCAGCTCTACTTCAATGGCTGGTCATTCTAGTTTATTAGTTTAGGCTGTAATGGGTGTGCCTAGGTTACTGTGGCATACAGGTGCTCGGCACAGCATTCAGGTGTTTATAGGACTCTCTCCCGGCACAGCCTCACAGCCTCTGTCCTGTTGTAGGAAGGGTGAGCAGCTGGCCCCCAGCGGCCTGCTGCAGGAGTCTTGTTTCGGGCTGTCGTCGGACGAGCGCCTGGCCCTGGAGGAGGAGCAGAAGTCGCAGGCCCTGCTGGAGATTATGAACCGGGATGAGAAGAGCTTCCCGGCACTGAGGGTGAGTTTTCACCAGCAGAGGGGTCGTGCCCAATTCCAGGTCTTGGATCCTGAGGACACGGGTTGCGCACAACAGTCACTGCATGGCAGAGAGCCATGTCAATGAAAATTCAGGCCTTTGGTTAATCTAACTTGTTTGTCAAGATGTGCTGTAATGCAAGATGCTGTATTGTTTTACTACACTGGTAGGGTAGATCCACTATGCAGTAAAGTTCCGCAAGATGAGTTTGGCTCGCATAAATTTACATTCATCTACATATGGAAGTCGAATTTGTATTGCTCCACAAGTGACTGTAAAGATCCGCAAACTGAGGCAGTGGATATGTGGTCACGTGAATATATGGGAACCTACTGGTCATTCCGTGCCAAGTAGATCAGGGTCTGCACAGGGTCTGTATTTGCCATCATTTAAAATGGACAAATCCCAAATCTTAAATTCCAACTCCCAATTTTTCATGGAGTAATTTAAGGAGGGGGTGTCTAGTCACTCGCGAATGTTGCAATGACTTACAAGCATTTTTGAAGGGATACAAATGCACTTTCCAGTGCTCCTAAATTAATGTCAGTGGGTGCACATAGGTAAAATTACCTGAGATTCATGAATTTATCTGATTTGGCATATCTCATTTGATTTTCCTGTAATAGGCTGTTGAAAATGACAATTTTTTACAGAACAAAAATTTTTATTTGATTTTTAGTTGGACCTCTTGACCGAAGTATGCAATATCAGGGGTTCATATTGCAACCTCATCCTCCGCAGCTACCGCACACTGGCCCCTTAAACCCAATCCAATCTCCTATCCTGT
Organism: Gymnothorax javanicus; assembly: GCA_029692085.1. Lineage (NCBI taxonomy): Eukaryota > Metazoa > Chordata > Actinopteri > Anguilliformes > Muraenidae > Gymnothorax > Gymnothorax javanicus. The sequence continues at coordinate 71,112,682 of CM056201.1, forward strand.
TTAGGAGTAACTTGCATCTGAAACTGCTTATGATAAAAAAATGCTCCAAAATGCCTAAATTCAAGGCATGATTTGGTCATGTGGACACGCCAGAAAAAAATCTGAGAATTTGTGGAGCAGCTTTTATATTGGGGCAATAAACAGTAGAAAATACATCTTGTGCTTCTAACTTCTTATAGAAAAATTGCGCATTTTTATTTACCATGCTGTGTGGCCAATCTGGTTTCACACTGCCAGATTTCAGGTAGAGTAAAGGCCAAAGAATAAAAAGCAAGGAAAAAATGTGAATTTCATAATATAGTACCTTCAATTCTTATAAGAAAATGAGGTCCATGGGGCCTGCATTCCTCACCTGGTTTGACATCGTGACCATTCTTTTCAAGTATGCAGTACTATAAAGTAAACATTAGCCAGCTTGACTACATGCTGACAGTCATCTGTCATCTACAGCAAGAGCTGAAGTGATGCACTAAATGCACTATTAACTTGGTGTGAAGTTACTCTATGAAAATGCGAGTTAGTAAGTCTTGAGGGTTCCATACTAAACAGATTTTTAATCCATGCACTAAAAAAAAAAAAAAAAAAAAAAAATTTGTGTCATGGGCACTGTAGCTGCCTTGATTTACTCCAAGCTTTAGTGTTATGTACGCTCACAAGTGTTAGTATTTTTTTTTTTTTTTTTTTGCTAGGGTCCAATATTGGGAAAATGAAGACACTGGGAAAATTAATACACCTTTTGTAATTTGTGTAAGAAAAGAAAAACAAAAATTTCAAGCAAAATTCAGCATAGTGGTGTGATGTTTCATGTCATTTTTGCAGCTCAGAGCTCTTTTCATGGTGCAGCTCCGTTGAAATATCAAGATCCAGACACCAGATCATTGTACCCAGCTTTATGTACTGAAGAGTTAACCAGTTGGCTATTGGGCTTAAGTGTGTTGCTCGAAGGAGTAGTACTGTAGCAAATTCGGAGCTAAGCCATTTTTCTTTATGTCCTCAAAAGTATGAGAGTACAAAGTTTCCACATTCTTGCTGCCTTCTAACGCTCTCAAGCATGATAGTGCAATTTTAAACATGGCCGACTGGCGGCCATGTTCGATGTCAAGTTTCAACACCTCAAACAAATTTTAATCTATACATCCCTATGTACCTCATCACCAAATTTCGCATTGATCCCTTCAGTGGTTTGGCAGAAGATGATCAAAGTTAACGCATACGCTGCCGCGTGATCCCATAAGTTCCCTTTGGTCCATTGGACCAAATGAGCTCAAAAAATAAATAAAATAAACCAACATTTTAACTTTATCTGGACGAAGACATTGCACTTTTAGCAAGTTTGATCCAAATCCACCCACTGATACTGGAGAAAATGTGTCAGCCAATCAGATACCAGGTTGGCCAGATTAGCAGTACTTCTCTTCCTAAGAAATATTGTGCTTGAACAACCCATTCTAAGGTAGAGCTGTAACTCCAAGGGTATTTTTCAGGGCAGAGTTTTCCCCAGGGGTGAAGAAATTTAAAGTCCTATTTTATGAAGGGTGAAACACCAAGATTGCGAGTGAAGGATCAGGACATTGCCGCAGTTAGAATTTTAAGGAAAGAAATTGGGAATCCTGCACCAGGTACCCTGGGAACTGTGATAGGCTTGAAGTGTAATGCAGTTTCAACACCACAATGTAAACAGCTGTCAGATCAGCTGTCCATTTAAAACTGGCATCAGGCTAGATTAGTGACTGCAATAGAGTTAAAAAATAAGAGTGACAAGTCAATCAAATACCTCAAATTCTGATTGCCTAAGCTGGACATTTGAACTAAAAATGAAATCCAGAATACTCATTGTATTAATTGCATTATTTGGTAATTTCAATGGTAAAAGACAAAGCTTTTAATGATTTATCCATTTATTTTTTTATTTATTTATACAGCAGAGTAAAGCATTTCTGACCGTCAGGCCTTCAGATTCCTCACCCTGCACAAAGACTGGGATCTGCCACTTGCAAGCTAAAATAGATTATGATGATCACTTAATGGTGATAGATTGAAGATTAGGTGAGATTCGGAATGCTTTACTCCCATCTAGTGTGTCTGGGGAAAATGGCAATCAAGAACTGCTTTGAGCACAATCTTTCAGCGGTTGCCATTACCAAGGATTACGTTGCTTATTGTGCCTCTGGAGGTAATGCGTATTCACTGGCGTTTTGGTTATTTGTTCGTTTGTCAGTTGGCGGAATATATAAAAAGGTTGTGGATGGATATCAATGAAATTTTACATGCTGATGGATACTGTTTTAAGGAGAAATTGATTATATTTTGGAGAATATCCAACTCTTATTGATCCAGGATCCGAAAGAATTTCTATCTGCGTAAGGGCGGCACTGTCATTTAACATTCAAGTTCAGTGATAGTACGAAAGCGGAGGTAACATGCTCCCCAAGTGCCCTCTAATTACTTGTGGGTTTCACCTGGTGGACCTTATAAGCTATACTGTCGACAATGGACATAAGCTTGATTGACGCACAGACTTGCGTAGAAACGTACAGCAGCATGACTAAACGCGAACATTCGGCATTGATTCAGCGAAATGACTGCGCGTGAATTAGTTATTACAGCAATGTTTAGTCAGTGTTGATTTGTGTTCAGCGGTTTACCAGTCAGACATTTGAAGCGTATTCTACCCAAGCTCCCGGTTTGACTGTAGCTCTGCGTTCAATGCTAATGCTACAAGGGGAGTCCTTTGCTTGGTTTAGCCTACTACACATGGGTTTTGTTTGCAGCAGCCATTGTTCAGTTATCACTAAGTTAGGCAATCAGAGCAGAGCCTAATTTCTATTGACATGGGGCCCACTCGAAACGTTGCATTCTGACAACCAGCTTCGCACACTGCATTTGTTTATTAACCAGGTGACATCAATGGCACATTTAGCTCTTAGGTTGGCCTAACTTGTTCAGCAAGATGTGGATTTAGGCAACTTGCTGTATCGTTCTACTGCATGAATTCAATTAAGTGTGCATATCCAGGGCGTGCGACATGAAAATTGGTGCGTGCGATGAATGAAAGAACTGTTGTATCACCAGTGCGGTGAGAGACAGAGGCGTTGTGCATGTGCGAGAGAGCGAGACGTGAAACAATGTCACCTTGCTAATGTACTTGGTAGTTGTAGTCTGTCATATGATTAAGAGACACGATCCCACCTGCCTATCCAACACCATTTCCAACAATACCTCCGCTTTCAGTGTCATTCATAGTTTCCACCTGCTGCTACTTCAGAATGGGATTTCTCTTTTTTTTAACTCCGAGTTGCAGTCAACAAATGGTCTCCCGCTCTGTCTGCGAGCGCAAGCGAATGGAATACTGCTAGAATGTCAAACGCTCCTGATGTCATGGCAACCACAACAGTGCCAGCACTTTCTTACAGTGTTGCCAACTTGGCGACTTTCTCGCTAAATCTGGCGACTTTCCAAATCATCTTGGCGACTTTTTTGTGAAAAGTGACTAGTGACAAATCTAGCTACTTTTTCTGGTGTAATTGGCGACTTTTCTGCTGTTTTGGCGACAGGCGTGAAAGCACGTTTTGTTCTGCAGGTACTATCCTCAACGAGCAGCGGGTGCTGCCGTGAGCTCCTCCCCTGTCCCAAAGCACTGGAAGGTGCGCAATATGCGCCCCCCCTCGTCAAGAAAATAAACCACGTCTCCCCCCGCTCAAGAAAATGAGCTGCGTCTCACCCCCCCAGTCAACAGGATAATATCTCCCCCCCCGCTCAACAAAATACATGCTGTCTCCCCCCCCGGTCAGGGTGTTTAGCGACTTATAGCTACTTTCCTTACTGAGGAGTTGATAACACTGCTTTCGTATCATTTTATAGAATTTTCGAATGAGGTTAGACCACCTTACGTTAATGTTACTGGAGCTGAAGAACAAGAAAAAAGGTATACGTTATTATGGATAGATAACGTTAAAATAGATTGAACTTAATCATATAGCTGTAGTACTAGATGAGATAAGAAAAACCGCTCTGCGTTTCGTCACGCTGTTAATATGTAGCTAAACTGAATACGAAGTGTAATGGAGTTAGCGCAATGCTAGGATGACTGCGAATTAACTAACGTTTCCATTAAGGCGCTGACGGAAGTTACATCTGTATGCTATTAAATTGTGCTATTCTGTTATGTGATGAACGGAATCTTATAGTCTTTGAAATACCACAAGAAAGTTATGAAACCAGCTGAGTAAATTTTGCATATGTTGCGTGCTTTAATTTTCATATGACACGTCCTCTCTAAGAAGAGTCTCAGTGCCGCTGACGTCACAGTAATGAGCATTGGCAATGTATTCTCTATGAGTGCGTTTAGTTACATGGACTTCAGTATCCCGGATATGGTCGGGTTTTAGGAGAATCCCGTTTTTGCGTTTGTGCGTGTGAACACCATATCCTTATTTCAGAAACCAGGATAAATAATTAAATGTAGCCTATGTACAAATATATTTTAAAAAATGTAAAAATACATATTTTATTGTATATGTACAAGTAAATATGTTATACAGTGCCGGACAAAAGTCTTGTCACTTATCCAAGTTGTAGGAACAACAAATGATAACCTGACTTGTAGTTGATCAATTGGAATCAAAAATGGCTTGTATGAAAGGCAAAGCCCTCTAGATTATCTTTTAAATATACCAAAATAGAGTTTTGTGTCATTGATTGAGTTTTATAATTTAATTTGTACAGAAAGGTCAGATTTTGCTTGGACAAAAGTCTTGTCGCATTGAAAAAAAAATGTGGAAATTATACATACACTTTATTTTGAATACACAAATATGCCACTATAATATCAGAAAATAAAGCCATGGTGCCTTAGAAAAAAGAATTAATATTGCGTATGACTCCCATGAGCTTGGAGGACTGCATCCATATGTCTTGGCAATGACTGAGATAACTTGATGATGAAATCATCTGGAATGGCATAGAAAGCAGTCTTGCAGGACTCCCAGAGTTCATCAAGATTCTATGGTTTCATCTTCCAAGCTTCCTCCTTCATCTTACCCCTGAAATGCTCAATAATGTTCATGTCAAGTGACTGGGTTGGCCAATCCTGGAGAACCTTCACCTTCTTCGCTTTCAGGAACTGTGACATGGAGGCAGAAGAATGAGAAGGAGAAGCAGTATAAGTAGGGCAGCAAGAACTTCTTGATATTTCAGGCTGTTGATGTTGCCATCCACTCTGCAGATCTTTCTCACACCCCCATGCTGGATGTAACAACAAACCATGATTTTTCCTCCACCAAACATGATTGTTTTTTCTGGGAGAATCTTGGGTCCATGAGGGTTCCAACAGGTCTTGTACGGCGACTGGCATGCAGTTCAATGGATGATTCACCAGAAAAATAAACTTTCAGCCACTTTTCCAGTATCAATCCTTTCTGCGAGCTGTGGGCCTTGGCAAATGCAATGCAGGTTTTTTGTTTTCTGTTTAATGCAGACTTCTATGTACTAATTTGGCTATGAAAACCACTTTGAGAGAATTTGACAAACTCTTCTTGTAGATACCGGGATTTTTGGTGACATTTCCTCATGTAGCTTGGCTGTAGTTGAAGAAGGGCTAGCCTTGTACAGTTGAAGCAACAAACGGTCCTTTCAAACAGTTGTTATACCGGGGTCTGTCTGACCTGCGCTTGCCATGAACGTCACCAGTTTCTTCAAATCTTTTTCTCATCCCCTCCACTTGAAATTTGGATACATTAAAGATGTCTGCACCTCAGCAGCAGACTCAGTCTTCAGGCTGTTGATGATCAGCACTTTGGTCTGTGGTTGAATCTTTGGTATGTTGTCAGAGGTCTAGTCGCACCTCATATGAAAGTCTGGTGTGCTGGGGTTATTTCTATACACATCTGGGAATGTGTTAATTACAGTATTTGTCATAGGTTAAACTCTAATCTCATGATTTGTTGCATCATCTGAAGAGACGACAAGACTTTTGTCCTAGCAAAAACAGATGTTATGGGCTTAGCCAAGCTGTGAACATCAGAACACTTTTTTGACGGTTTCATTTTGCACCAAATTATTAATGTGAAAGCCCTTGACATTAAAATGGACCATTTATTGTAACAATTGATTGGTTAGAAATAAAGTTGTATGCTATTTTTAGTTACTATGTCCTTATGCGACAAGACTTTTGTCGGGCACTGTAATATATGTACAAATATATATTATAAAATGCATAAAAAATGTTATAATACACAAATAAGTAAGCATTTGTACAAATATGTATAAAATAAATGGTATTGATAAATATGTTCTAAAGCTTGATTTGCAGTCAAGTGTCTTTTTTTAAACTTTTTAAATTGCTGGATGATATTCATACGGGCACACCATCCACGGTACAAAAAAAAAAACCTTTGCCCCCGCTGCTGAAAAAACCTTGAGGAAACACTGCGATTTTAAAAATGCATTCAGCTGAGCTGGCTCAGGTTGGTGAAAGCGATAACAGAACATGAAAAAATGCATTACACTTTTGAATAAAACCGGTTCCAAACGGGCCCGCGAGGATGAATCCAACACAAAGTTAAAAGCACAAACTGACGACGACGAAGACGCAAGTAACGTAAATGCGAACGCAAAAGGGAAAGTATGCAAGTACAACCCGGAATGGAAAAAAGATTTTCCTTGGCTCCTTTTCAATGAGGGAGATCAGTTATTCTGTAAATGGTGCACGGAGGCTCCAGAAAAAAATTAGGAGTGATAATCCATATGTTTTAAAACAAAATTTTGAAGAGGGATAACGTCTCTTTTAAGAGGTTCTTAATATTTCTGTGAGTTATGTGCCTGCATTATATTTGAAGTTTACGTTGTTTGTGTCAAGCCTGCTTGACAAGTTCTGGAAATTACTTGAAATTGTATGAATTTAAAGAATTCCGAGACCTTGAAAGTACTTCAATTTACAAAGAGATTATTAATATTTTATATGTCTTTAAATGATAAATTGCACTACTTCGTGGTTGGTTTTAGAGATGTGACAGATGCTTTTACTGTGCTACAGGGTTTTGTCTTGTGTTACAAGACTATGAACCTCTGTAGCACCAGTGCTATGAGCAGAAAAAGTTAACGTACAGCCCTGACATCATTATTGCGCAATCCATGACGTACACTGCAAAAATGTGAATCATACATAATTTACTCAACTCTTACAAGTAAAAAATTGGTTTATTTTAAGTTGACCTTACTTTTCAAGCACAGGGTTTTTTTTTTTTTTTTTACTTCCAATAATTCTCTGAGTACTATCAACCTGAGATGTTTCCTATATTCAGGCCTGATGGGGCTAACTAAGGGGAGGATTTGCTGTCTTAGGATTTGCTTGCTGTGGAACTCGAGTACCTGTATCCAGTCTGGGTTGCTCCTGGCGCGTTTTATAAGCCAAGGAATATAACACTTTGGTGGGTGGATCGAGCCCACACGTGGTTGTGCCAGTGACAACTGGCTATGGTTCCATATTGCAATGAGTGAACAGGTCTTAAGTTTCAGTTGGATTAAGTACTGTCAAAGCTTTGCTAGATTGCGCCTGCATTTATTGAAAGGAATGTAAAGCAAGAGAATGAGGCCCCATGTCTGTGATTAGAGCCAGGGAGGCCCGCGAGCTGTCGGTCAGGGCGGCGAAGCAGGGAGGAAGCAGATGCCTCATGCTGGTGAGAGGCGTGCCTACAGGAGGAGAGGAGATCTCCAGGAGCCCTCTCAGGATAGTGGTATGATTTTTTTTTCCTTCTTACATTTACGCTCAACCAACATGTACGCCTGTTTGCTTCTGGCTCCTACATTAATTTTCCTGCAGTGCTAGAATTTTGCATGCTCTGTTGTGAAGTGCATAGGTATTTGGACCATGACACAATTATGTCTTTGTGTTTCTATGTTGCCAGTTTAATTCGCTGGTACGTAATTTTCATATCAGGTCAACCTTGTAGGAATCAGTCATCACTTTGCAAATATTTATGAACTGCTCTACCGAACAGCAAATGTATCTTGAATATGTTTTCTCTCTCCAGAAGATAATTTGCTGAGATCTGTCCCGAGGGAAGAGAAGAACAAATTCTTGGTGAGTTTCAAACCTTTGGCTGTTTAATTTGTCATCTTTCCTCAGAATACATCTACTGGTGAGCTGGATTCATATATTGCCTCTGAGTGAAAGCTGATCGTGCAAAAACAAACATCTCTCACGTAGGGATGTAACGGTATGAAAATTTAGCCTCAGGGTTATTGTGACCAAAATTATCACGGTTTTCGGTATTATCGCGGTATTTTTAAAAATGTGTTCAATATGTTCAGAAAGCACTGATAGGCCTACACAAACTGAAATAGTTTTAAAAAATGTAACGGTGTTTATTATATTTCAACAATATAGGCAAAACCTTATCAAAAGTGCAACTCTTAGCATCAAAGGAACAAGGGTTCAGCATGTAAACAGCTGTAACAGCATGTAAATTTGTCAGGAACATTTCCAGTAGTGCAGGTTTAAATTATACAAATCCAAACATTCAAGCTAAGACATAAGGAACAATACGCAAACAAATCTAAGAAACATCGCTTATTATATACTTGTTTTCTTCATCATCAAAATTAAAATCTAGAACTGTACACATGAGCACTTTAAAGTAAACTTAAAAGAATAAGACAAAAGTGCATTATGCATTTGAAATAGCCACTATAAACAAATTACGAAAATAACTACTACAATCATATGTAATCAAATCCAAATGTTCAAGTGTTGGTGACATTAAAATGAAAAAAATTTATATGTAAACAAATCAGTGGAACAGAACTGATTGTATACTTATTCTCTCCATCATCAACAAATAAGATGCTGCTGATCTAGCATCATGTATTATTATTATTATTATCATTGGGCTACCATTCATACCAATGTACATACGATTTCGCCTATAGCCGTTTTTGTTGCAAAATCAAAAGAAAACGATTGGCTAGAAATTCATAATCTTACAGGGCAAATAATCATGTTTCGTGTTTTCAAAGACACTTGGCTCAGACCGTGTGACTTAGTAAATTAAAGTTATCCAACTTCGCTAGAATTAAACCATTTACTGACCTTGGACAAATACAAATGGACGCGCTACTGTGCGAATAATGTTACGGCCCATCCTTATTGGCACAGCTGCTAAGTAGCTGCTCATAAGGAGCGGCTGTGCGAATAAAATAACTTGAGCCACTATTTGCTTAGCGGCTGTGCGAATAAAACAACTGCACAGGGACGCGGCTACGGCTTATTTACACTGCGGCTGCGCGAATAGCCACTCCGAATACAAATTATGCAATCTTTTAGAAATCAAGAAATGCATGCAATGCAATAAAATACTGTAATCCACTACTGTTCAATAAACGCAAGTGGGCATCCGTCTAGCTCTTAGGCTAAGGTTAAGAAAGTGTCCGGCAGCTAGCGCCACACTGCACCACTGAACGAAAATGTTGATTTTAGGTAGAATGCTTCTGGTACCATGTCATTCATTTCAGCAAATGTTTATGACATTCCTGATTAGTAGTGTTAACCGTTGTCATAGTAAACAAATCTGCTAGCGCAATTTAGCTGATCTAGCTGCTAGCTCGTATTTGGTTGATTCCAACGTCCATTTAATGATATATGGTAATATACACGTGGTCACTGTCAATTAAATTTTTACAAAAAACGAAGTTTATGGCATTTTTGATGCCTTCAACTAGCACTAAATAATGCGTTGTTTTCACCGTTTCAGCGTCTCTTTGTGAATTAAAGTTTAGGTGTTTCGCTTAGAATATTTGCTGCTAGATATGCATTCTAGATGGCGATGGGCGCTGTACTTTGGGTTCTGTTTACATTATTGACAAGTCAATAAGTTGGACAGACGGATCATTACATTCAACCTCAACCCGATGTCCCCACATCATGTATTTCAGCTAAAACGTCAACGTTAACTTTGCATTGGCTATAAAGTTGTGGGTGATGGTCACGGAGATGTGCCATGAGATTTGATGTATTGCTGCCTTTAGCAGAAACTTTTTCCTGCATGTTCTGCAGACAGGATAACGGTCTTCAATCAAGTGTCCCCCGGCATTCAAATAATATCCAAAATATGCCCACACTTCAGACCTAGTCCTCTTAGAGGGCTGATAGATGTCCTGAGCGCAGTCGTCTCCTCCTTCCGCCATGATTCCATTTCCAATTTAAAGAAAGTTTAAACGCAAGTTATAGGCTACACAGTGCGCCTGCGCGGCTATTTCAGGAGACTCGGATGAAGCTCGGAAGGATTAAACACACGGTTTCCACACCTCGGTAATCCACCGAGATAATAATTTTATTTGAAATGAAAACGGTAATTGTTATTGTCAACATTTTCATCGGGGTTTACCGTTACACCGGTAATCGTTACATCCCTACTCTCACGCTTTAAACTGTTCATTTAGGACCCTAAATGACTTTGAGGCTTTCAGATCGCTCAAGCATTTGTGTTCACATTTTGTGTTCACTTGGGTGCGTGGGATAATTCCAACTTTTGGTCTCTGCTGTAGCTCAGTTGCAGTGAGGAGGGGGTTGTATGCATGGATGCTTGAGTGTATTTTCATTCTGTTTGATCTACTCATTTTTCCTGTGTTTTACTTTCTGGCACTCCTGTCATATCAAATGCCCTGGGGCTATTGAGTTATTGCACCTTGTTTTTGCAGGATGATATCCTTTCTAATTATTGTGAATGCGGAGTCCTTTCTCCAAATGTTTACAGCCGTCATTCTTAAGTGAACCATTGTTTTGATATAGAGATACAGGTGTTTGGGGGGTTGGTAAGGAACAGTCTTGCTCTTACCATGTACCCGTCAGAGATCAGCAACATTCCTCTTCCTGTGCTATTGGTTTAGGTCAGTGGTTCCCAAACTCGGTCCTGGGGACCCACTGTGTCTGCTGGTTTTTGTACCAACCACAACTCCAATCTTTGAATGTTAATGAGTTGCTAATAGTTCTTAATTGCACTGCCCCCATCTTGTGCATACTGATTAATCACCCTTTTAGACCACGTCAAAAATGGCCATGATTTAAAAAAAAATAAATAAATAAATAAAAAAATAATAATAATAAAGTTTCAAAGTTGGCTGTATTGGAAATGACTTTTCTCGCATAAAAAGTGGAAATTTGCAGTTGATGACATGAAACTATGAACTGGCTTCTAATTGATAAAATTGAGGACACAGTCACTAAGACTAACTATTAACAGGCTATTAACCAGACAAAGAATTTTATAATGAGTTAAACCTGTTAAATGTCACTTGTTTGGTTTGAGGAAAAAATTTGAACATGTGCATTCAGAACCCTAACTGCCAGCTGACTGATCGCAGTCTTGCGTTTGATCACATAAAACATATTGGGACCTTGGCTTGGCGTGCTTACTTGGAATACATCAAAATAAACAATATGAATGTTGGGCTTAGAAATGGCAATGCATTCCGTCGTATTTCAGTCTTAATGCGGTTTAGGGAGTAAAATGTCCCTCAAATTTGAAAAGCAAATAATTAAAAAATGAACAGCTTAAAATTCTGGGATAGTAATCGTGGTCGGAACAAAAACCAGCATACACAGTGGGTCCCCAGGACTGACTTGGGGAACCACTGGTTTAGGTCAATAAAAAGCAGGACTGGCGTATATGCTTTACAGTCTGTCATGGGCGTCATCCCAACACTGCCTTCAAAACCAGCTGGTTCCGTCGGCATCAACTTGTTCTAGTCAAGGCTTTTTTTTGGATGTTGCATGCCCCTCAGTTTTCCCTGTTAGTGCTTTTGCCCGTGTTTCTGAGGGTGAGCGCAAGTGCCCTTCGACGCTGTCTACGTGAGCAACTTGGACTTCTGCTCAAAAGTTTGCACACCCTGGCTGAAATTGTGAAATAGGTAACATTTTTTAAAGAAAATTTGAATGGCCAGGCAAAATGAATTTCTTTTATTTCTCATTGGATTCATATCCAACTGTAGGTCATAGAGAATGGCACAATCATCAAATAAAACATGACAGTAAGGGAAAAAAATTTTAAATCAACCCTGTTCAAAAGTGTGCATAGTTAATACTGTGTATTGCTCCCTTTAGCATCAATAACAGCATGCAGTCTTTTGTGGTTGTTGTCGATGAAGCCCCTAATTCTCTCAGGTGGTATAGCTGCCCATTCTTCTGTGCAAAATGCCTCCAGCTCTTGCAAATTCCTTGGTCATCTTGCATGAACTGCACGTTTGAGATCTTCCCAAAGTGGCTCGATGATATTGAGGTCAGAAGACTGTGATGGTCACTCCAGAACCTTCACCTTTCTTTTCTGTCACCACTGGAGGGTCAACTTGGCCTTGTGCTTTGGATCATTGCCCAAGTGCGTAACTAGTGCAGTGTTCCACAAGCCCCGCCAGCCGGCGATTTCGCCGATTACTTGGTCCTCTTCCGCTGGCTACTTTCCTGATGAATTTAAAAGTTCTTCAGCGAGTTTTGACGCCGATTTTCCTTCTTATTGCCGATGTATTGAAACCTTGTTCTAAGCCGCATGATGATTAAAAGACAATTTCAACATCCAACAACATTGGAATCGCATGACACGCACAGTAATTCTACGTTTGTCCTTTTTGCATCATTCTATATTCTGAAAATGTTTGAATTTCATTTGATAGCTAGATGCTGTCCTAAAAGAAGGCGGCGTCTGGTGGGCAAACATTACTGATAGTCTTTGTAAAGGGTAATTTCAACACTATAAATTGATGAGGTGTAATTTTATTGAGAGTTTGGCCCGTGAGCAACGATGAAGTAACGGCCCGTGTGTTTATATAGAACAGTCGCATACTACTACATTCTCTAGTGTTACCCTGGAGACACTCGCAGCCAGTATGCGATCTTTACATATATTAAATTAGGGTCATTCCATGTCAAATCAACCAAGAATTTCCATTGACACCTCATATTTTTTTTCAAATTTGGGAATGATTGAGACCCAGGAGCAATGGTCAGAACTGGAAAAATTTTTGCTCCAAGCCTCTTAATTAGGAAGATACGTGCTAACGAACTTTGAGCTAATTAGCGATACCTCGCGACTTTATACACTCATATCTCCGGAAGTATAGCACCTAAAGAGCTGATTCTGGTGTCATTTTGAAGCTTTTTTTCAAGCCCTAGAAGCCTACTCTCCAAGCTGTCTCTTGAGGCGTACTAAAAAAAAAAAAAAAAGTCATCACAAATTATAAAATTCAAAGATGCACCCCAAAAAATTATATCTTTCACTTTTTCTGTAATTCATGGCAGAGGTACTTTATGATGTAGAGAAGCTTTCCTGTAAATTTGGTGATGGGCACTCAAACTGTTTCTGAGAAATTATATTTGCACTGTGTGAAATTCATTGTTGCATTCAGCGACAGTGCTACCCTCTATCATGCTCAGATGCATAGAAATACCAAACTGTTTGAGTCCATCTTGATGCCCTGTTTACTCAGGCCATGCAACAATAATCTTGCTATCAGATACCAGTGTGCCAGCAAGAGGAGGGCCTACTGATTTCTCAGCTGACCAAGAGAATAATATGCCATTAGTACAACGGAAGAAACACGATTGTTTAATGTTGTCAGTATGGACATATCTCTGAGAAAAATGTAAGACTTCCTAATAATCATGAAATGAGAATGGTTAAGCCATTCCAACCATGTGATTTTAGCTTAAGCTCCAACAAAAGTCATTTCAGCGCAAGCCTTACAAGTCAAATACAATGATTATTGTACCATAAAAAGGAATCACTTGGACCCAGGACAAAAATTGTGAGCCAACCTCCCAAATATTCAAAAGACTTATCCTGAAACTATCATCCAACAGAGGATAAGTGAAATGTGGCAACACTGTCTTTTGAAGAATAAGTGCATTTCTTTGGTAGCTTTTCTTTCTCCCTATAATATAATTATATCAAGTAGATTACCTTTAAAATGTTCCTGAAGTTCATTCTCTCCAAATGTGATGATTCCTTAGCTTGGATTTTCTTTTTCAATGCAGAAAGAGCAGCCATAGTTTTTTTTTCTTTGAGATTGAGTATGTTCTTCCTGTTGATGTGGTTGGCTGTACAGTGGTTAGAACATCCTGGTGGTCAATGATGAGAGAGTCTGGTGGGTCTGGAAGTATGTATGATGGGGGGGGTCCATGTGGGTGAAGGAAGGTAACTTCAACTTCATGCCTCTCTGGATTGTATTGCTTGATACGTGCTGCCCACCATTGGTTGTCATAAGCCACTGTCAAGTAACCACTTAAGGCTGAACACTGTAATCACTCATCTCAACAGTAAGATTCACGTGTTCCTGTCTTTTGTCAGGTGATGATGAAAAAGATCGAACAGTGACTATCACTTCCTTCGTGACATGAATGAAAGAATGTGATATTTGTGTGCCTGGAATTGTGCGTGCCTTTTCAAATCTCTCTTTGAGTAGTTCAGCTTCTTGCTCATACTGTTCTTTTGTTGTGAACTGGCAGTTTCCATTTTCTATCTTGGAATCTGTGAATTCAAAAAGTTGAAGAGGAGTTAGGATCTGTTGATCATATGGGCGTTGCAGACTCGCCCTGGCTGCCAAGCGTTTTATTGTGCCCCCAATGCCAGCAGATGGTCCTTTCCCATGTGATGTGGTGAAAAAGTGCCATTCAGCTGGGACACCAAAGTCATCTTCATGGAGGCACAAATTGATGAAGTTTTTCCTATTCTTATACTGGGCAGCGCAGCCATCAGAGAAATGGCAAAGCCCTTTAGGTTGCTGTCCCAGTTTGTAAGGAACTCAGTGAGCAGTTTCAGGAAGAGATGAACTGCCACAGTATCATTTATATTACATTCTGATATGACTACGAAACCTGTGTGTTCAGGCATTTCATCTTGCACGTCACACCGAAAGTAATACATAAAGGGATGGATTGTTGCCTGGAGATTGTTCCAATGGAAGGACTAAGCTGCATCCTGAACTACAAAACCCAAAACCAGTGAAGTTGGCACGTTATGTAAATCGTAGATAAAAACAGAATACAATGATTTGCAAATCCTTTTCAACTTATATTCAATTGAATACACTGCAAAGACAAGATGTTTAATGTTCAAACTGAGAAACTTTATTTTTTTTTTGCAAATAATCATTAACTTAGAATTTAAAGGCAGCAACACATTGCAAAAAAGTTGGCACAGGGGCCTTTTTTACCACTGTGTTTCATCACCTTTCCTTTTAACGACACTCAGTAAACGTTTGGGGAACTGAGGAGACCAATTTTTGAAGCTTTTCAGGTGGAACTCTTTCCCATTCTTGCTTGATGTACAGCTTAAGTTGTTCAACAGTCCGGGGTCTCCGTTGTCGTATTTTACGCTTCATAATGCGCCACACATTTTCAATGGGAGACAGGTCCGGACTACAGGCAGGCCAGTCTAGTACCCGCACTCTTTTACTACGGAGCCATGCTGTTGTAACACGTGCAGAATGTGGCTTGGCATTGTCTTGCTGAAATAAGCAGGGCGTCCATGAAAAAGACGTTGCTTGGATGGCAACATATGTTGCTCCAAAACCTGTATGTACCTTTCAGCATTAATGGTGCCTTCACATATGTGTAAGTTGCCCATGCCTTGGGCACTAATACACCCCCATACCATCACAGATGCTGGCTTTTGAACTTTGCGCCTATAACAGTCCGGATGGTTCTTTTTCCTCTTTGGTCCGGAGGACACGACGCCCACAGTTTCCAAAAACAATTTGAAATGTGGACTCGTCAGACCACAGAACACTTTTCCACTTTGCATCAGTCCATCTTAGATGAACTTGGGCCCAGCCAAGCCGGCGGCGTTTCTGGGTGCTGTTGATAAATGGCTTTCGCTTTGCATTGTAGAGTTTTAACTTGCACTTGCAGATGTAGCGACGAACTGTAGTTACTGACAGTGGTTTTCTGAAGTGTTCCTGAGCCCATGTGGTGATGTCCTTTACACACTGATGTCGGTTTTTGATGCAGTACCGCATCAATGTTGGTTTTCGGCCTTGTCGCTTACGTTCAGTGATTCCTCCAGATTCTCTGAACCTTTTGACGATATTACGGACCGTAGATGATGAAATCCCTAAATTTCTTGCAATAGCTCGTTGAGGAATGTTGTTTTTAAACTGTTCGACAATCAGCTCACGCATTTGTTCACTAAGTGGTGACCCTTGCCCCATCCTTGTTTGTGAATGACTGAGCATTTCAGGGAAGCTGCTTTTATACCCAATCATGGCACCCACCTGTTCCCAATTAGCCGGTTCACCTGTGGGATGTTCCAAATAAGTGTTTGATGAGCATTCCTCAACTCTTTCAGTCTTTTTTGCCACTTGTGCCAGCTTTTTTGAAACATGTTGCAGGCATCAAATTCCAAATGAGCTAATATTTGCAAAAAATTACAAAGTTTACCTGTTCGAACATTAAGTAACTTGTCTTTGCAGTGTATTCAATTGAATATAGGTTGAAAAGGATTTGCAAATCATTGTATTCTGTTTTTATTTACGATTTACACAACGTGCCAACTTCACTGGTTTTGGGTTTTGTACAAAATTGTAGTTCTCTGCAAAGTCAGCAATAACTAAGACCACTCCTGGCTCAAGTGTATTCCTCGGATCCTAAAGGTAACTTGCCCGCTGTTTGGCAATAAAATCATGTGGCAACAGTTTCTGAAGACCACTTAGGAATGAGTCAGGAAACTCTGCAACAATCTGAACTTTGGTCTCAAGATTTGAACAATCTGTTGAAGTCCACTGTTTATACTGGACCTTATCAATCGTATTGTCTTGTATATATGTTTCAAGCTTATCTCCAAGACTACCAGTTCCAGGACACTCTGCACACCTGCCAAGGTAACAGTCAATGCGAGGAGGATTGCATTGAATCGCTGCAAGACAATGCAGCCGGGGAATTGGCGGGGGTGATTGATAGTGCCCGCGCAGTTTTCTCCTGGCATGCACTGCAATGGCGATAGTGTTTGAATTCCCCAACAGTGACTGAATCTAATATGGCTCCAGTGAACATGAGTTTGACGTTTTGGTGTGTTGTACAAACAGACCGAGTCTGTTCCACTTGACCCTGCCAAGTACACATTGCCTTGAACGCAGTTCAGCAAATTTTGAAAAACCAATCCTGTTGTCCGGATGGTTTTCCTTGAAAAGTTCATATGCTTCTTTCAGATTACACAGCACCAAATATTTTTGAACATGTTGCTTTTTCCCATTCACTAGAACAGAAATGTAGTCTTCCATACCTGGCATTTGTCTGCTTACAATCTCTGACAAGTAGAAATCCCTGACAATTTCTTCCGTTTCCTTTGAAATTGGTTTACCTCTCTTGGGATTGGGCATTGGTAGAATCCCCTGTTCCTTGACTAATGCCTTAGGTTTCCTTGCCATATAATTTGATGCACTAAATTCCTCTTGGACTTCACGAACTGTCCGGCTTTTTGGGAGAACAGTTAGCACCTGTACTTTTTCACTTTTCTTCAACGTTGATTCAAAGTTTTCTTCACGTTGTTGAATCATGTCTTCTCTGGCATTCTGGAGTTTGGTCACTGACCTTTCCATGGTACTTCCCAACTTTTTCCTGACAGTTTCACCAATTTTTTTGTCTTATAGCAGAAAATATCTCCCAAGCAGTTCCAAAGATGTATTCAGTATCTTTAAGTCACTCTCAGGAGAATGAAATTCCAAATCCCTGGAACAGGCAGGGACGGGAACATCATCTTTGGCATCATTGTCTTCACTACTGCTACTAGAGAAAGCCACAGGTACTAGTATTTCAAGCTCTTCCAAATCTGGTGGTTGTTTTGCAAGTTTCTTCCGACATTGTGTGCAAATCTTCTGCCCACGTTTTAGTTTGAGACTTGGGTGATCTGCAATAGCCTTTTCAGTTACATCTCTTAAACCTGATGTCTTTCTCTTCTCATGGACCACAAAGGGGTCACAGCAGGATGTATGCCTTAAGAGAGGGAGTGACTTAGACATCATCTTGAAGTGACTGTGCAAAATACTCTGACAGAACTAAGACAACCACTACCAGGAATGTTCTGCTGAGAAAGGAAGGGCAGCACCTCAAGTGCCCACGGGAATTCTCAGAGAGACTTTGATGTAAGAAACATTGTATCACTTCAAATTCCCGTAGGAATTCTACTAAGGAGCCCACCATTAAATGTTGAGGGGGGGGGAGATTTGGTTGAGCCAGAATATTTTGTTGCACATATTCAGGTATTATTTATTTTTTTAGACTGAACAGGAATGTTTATTGATGTTTGCTGTTTTTCAGGGCGCCATAGCTGCTCTGACCAACCATGGTATATGGGAGCCAGAGTACTTTTTATTTACTTATTTATTTTCAAAGAAACAGAAGTGGGGAAATTTAAAATCTTCCTACTCCCCCCCCCGCCTCCATATGGCCTCCTGATCTTCCCCTTTAAAATAAGCAGTCTGGTTTGACTGTTTACATTTTTTTTTTTTTTTTTTTTTTTTTTTGATGTGTGTATTGCCTTATGAATGGCGCATTTTCGAATGGGCTTGTCATACATAATTGCTCATTTCTCGGAAACTGTTGGGAGTGCCCATCACCAAATTTACAGGAAAGCTTCTCTACATCATAAAGTATCTCTGACATGAATTACAGGAAAATTTAAAGATATAATTTTTTTGGGGTGCATCTTTGAATTTTATGATTTGTGATAACTTATTTTTAGCAGGCATCAAGAGACAGCTAGGAGAGTGGGCTTACAGAGCTTGAAAAAGGCTTCAAAATGACACCAGAATCGGCTCTCTAGGTGCTATACTTTCGGAGATACGGGTGTATAAAATGGCGAGGTATCACTAATTAGCTCAAAGTTTGTTAGCACATATCTCCCCAATTAAGAGGCTTCGAGCAAAAAATTTTCCAGTTCCAGCCGTTATTCGTGGGTCAATATCGTTTCCCCAAATTTGAAAAAAACCTGAGAGTTCAAGGAAAATTCTTGGTAGATTTGACATGGAATGACCCATTAACAGCAGTTTCAATGTCAGTCTTCAGGGTATTGGTAATGGCAGATCTTGCTTGATGCCGTTGAAGATTAAATTTAAAAGGGGGGAGGCTTTTGGGAGCGGAGTAATTGTATCCCCAGACAACGAGTTGGATATACTATGGATCAGCGATTTTCACGCTGTGTTGGTGAACATTTTCCTGTGAGCACTGTTCTGGCCACAAATTTTCAACTGATTTGTTTCATGTTCGTATGGGCTTGAGTGGTGAGGTCGCGAAGCCTATTGATTTTGGCAGTGATTGCTTTACAGGGTTCAGGGATACACATCGTCCAGAGGGCGACGAATTGTCTAGATTATTCTTATAGCTCTTATAGTTGCGTAACAGCCATTTCGGAGTGCTCCTTTCGGAGGGGGAAAGTTTGTTAAACAGCAAATGCAGGACTTGCCAAAACAAGTGCCATTCCACAACTTAAAGGGGAACTCAGGGCTAAATCATAATGCTGTTTTATACAATCATAATTGGTAAATAAATATTGTAAAATACAAAAATGTGGAATTTTTGTTTTCAAAGACGAGATAAATGAGGTTTTATTCCCCCTAATTAGTTATCGTCTGTTTCAACGGTTGTGTGATAATGACGTAACGTCGCCCGAGAATGACTAACCGTCGCCCTTCGCCCAGAGGTATGTGCTGTTATTGTGTTGGATAGTGTGATTGTCCCAGTCCATTATTTTATGACAAAAGATCGTTCAATATGGCCCATTGGCTAGTTGCACGAGATGGTGTTAAGTACTTTCTGAAATACGCAGGGTTGCTTCAACATTAACGGTTTGCTTCTGTCACTTAGCAGTCTATATCAGATGCTGAGCAGATGACAGGTATATCATCCCGGATGTGATTTTAGCTATCACCGATATTCCCAGGATTTGGCTTAATTGTTTCGGTTTTATAGTGAATTTACTTCGACATTTTCTGATACAACTACCTAGCTAGTTCTGCTACATCGTTATGGTTTTCTTAGATGTACTCAGCTAACCATAGCTACAGAAGTGATGGTCCTGAGAGTGCAACTGACGCCGAGTGGGAAGGTAAACAAAGTATCGACAATATTAAAATATGCATCAATCGAATGTTAGATTTTTGAAACGGCATTTCGATGTCATGGAATATTTACACATTAATTGCCAGATATTTTCACATTTGTTGTATGTCGCTTAAAGCCAGTTCATCAGTCATCAGTGAGAACGGCTGGAAATGTGATGCTAGTTAAAAACTCCACCAAAAACCCGGTGGAGCAGCTGATGTCTCGTTAAGAGTGCCAACGAACAAACATCAGTCACGGGTAATCGAGGCAAATCCTGCGAACATCATTCATGGTTAATTAAGCCAAATCCTGGGAATATCAGCGATAGCTAAAATCACATATCTGGTGTGATATACCTGTCATCTGCTCAGCATCTTATATAGACTGATTAGTGACAGAAGCAGTGATGATTCTAGGACGCGTAATTTGCGGGATCCCGCAAGTTTGACAGACTTGGCGCTAAACGAAGATTTTAGTGCGCCAGCAACTACACATTACATTATGACTTGGCGCGAATTCTTTGTTCTAGTGCGTAGATTGATATGAAAACATTGTCTATAACAAACTTCCGTGCATTTATTCAACAAATTTATAAACCTACTGCAAAGATTGCTGTCAAAATGTTGGCAGCAAGAGACTTCTTTATATGACTGGCTGGATGCATGTTTCTGTAACCCCCTGTCACGCTCGAGTGCTGCTTTCCAGCTGGTAGAACCACGCGAGGTAAAAACGGCATCCCTCTCGCCGGCAGTAACATATTTACTGCAGGGAAAGCAAAAGCATGCATCCCGCTGAACTGAGTACTCCAGCCACGGTCGTGTACGATACCAGGCTGGATTGAATGATCGCCATAAAGCACCGAATGCATGCTCTGGGTAGCTAGCCAATATTGGCTGGGATGGAGCATCGCCATTCAAGTCGCTAACTGCGTGAGTTAGGGCTGAGGCAGCAGAGAAGGGAGCTGGTTTGGGGCAGTGCTTGTGGAGGGTACTGAAGCCATAGCCATAGTCATATCTTCTGGTGTGCAAGCTACGGCATCGCCAGAGATGCCAAGTCTCACGCATTCGGTGTAGGTCTCACATTTTTTGGCTTATTCAACGTAGTCCACAATTATTCAATGAACGCTTATTAATAAGATACTCACGCGGAATTAAAATCCTTGTGCATTGAAGTTTCAGTTTCACTTGCGTAAAGGTGGACCTCACCACAAGTAACATGGAACGCGACTCCGGACTTATCGTACTTCTCTTTACTCAGGGATCGGAAACAATGCATGTGTTTCATGGTCGTTTAAATTGTTTAAATGAAATAAGACCATTTGAAACGTCTTTATGCAGTCCCATTGCTTTCAATCCCTCAGTAAAGACAAGCGTGAGAATTCCCGAGTCATAATCGATTTCCGTGTCATTAGTGGGGAAATCCACCGTAATGCACGTGAAACTGATTAACTTCATGCACAATGACTTCAATTCAGCGAGTGAATAATTGCTGACTAAGGCACAGGTAAGTGAATGCCACTAACGAATGCGTGAGACTTGGCATCTCTGCATCGCTTGAGGTTGAAGCAGCACAAGGCTTGCTAATAGGTTTTAAAAAACGTTACATGGCTCAGAACTCGTTTGAATGAATAAAACGAAATGTAGGTAAAATTGTGAGTGTCTGCGCGCTGCTCAGCGTACGCCTATGAAGAGAATGGCTACACTGCCTGGTGAAGTATCCGTACTTACAACTTAAGCAGTAGGACTTCGGTTTGGAGGCGGGCTTTAAGCTATGCACCAAATCAGGCGTTAGGAACTATTATTTTATGCGCTATTTTGTAATTGACTTTATAATTGTTATGATTGGCAGAGACTGAAGGTTTTCTATTAAAACTTTAAACTCAAACTGTCATTCATGTCTTAGTTTTGTCAATAAGGTGTAAAAACTGAATGTGTGTACATATAAATAAGTGAGCCAGTCAAGGTACTGTTTAAAAACTTGATATAAATGGCATTTTACCAGGTATACCCAGTTGGCCCACTTTTTTTCCCATTGGCCCGCTTTTTTTACATCAGGGCGGGAGTTGGCCCACTTTTGAAATTTTCTAGAATCATCACTGCAGAAGCAAACCGTTAATGTTGAAGCAACCCTGCGTATTTCAGAAAGTACTTAACACCATCTCTTGCAACTAGCCAATGGGCCATATTGAACGATCTTTTGTCATAAAATAATGGACTGGGACAATCACACTATCCAACACAATAACAGCGCATACCTGTGGGCGAAGGGCGACGGTTCATCATTCTCGGGCGACGTTACATCGTCATCACGCGACCGTTGAAGCAGATGACAACTAATTAGGGGGAATAAAACCTCTTATCTCGTCTTTGAAAACAAAAATTCCACATTTTTGTATTTTACAATATTTATTTACTAATTATGTTTGTATAAAACAGTATTATGATTTAGCCCTGAGTTCCCCTTTAACTAGATTTGTTATATCTCATGCACAGGTTCTATTTTACCATGAGTGGAGCGGAGGTTGATATTCATATTTGCTGTTGACTGTGTTGATACTCTAATCCTCAGGCTTCTGCCCAACCAGGCTGTCCTGCAGGGGCACAAAGGACTCAACCTCAGCCTTCCCCAGAGTCCAGCACCCGGACTGCTGTTACATCTGTCCCAGCCCTGGCTGTATCTACCCCAGCTCCTGCTGTATCTGCACCAAGTTGCACTCCACCTGCCCCTGTATCTGCTCTAGCTGCTACTCCATGTGCCCCTACTCCTCATGCTTCTACCCCCACTGCTGCTTCATCTGCCCAAACACCTACCCTGCCTTCTTCCTCTGCTGCCCTTCCTACCCCTGCAGTCCATCCTACCCCTGCTACATCTTCTCCGACACCACCTGTATCTGCTCCTCGTCCAGTGTCGGTGCCTGCCCCTAATAGTGCCCCGTCTGCCCCTGCTTCAACTGTGTCTGTTCCTCGTTTTGCTGTCTCTGCCCCTCCAACCACTGTATCTGCCCCTGCTCCAGCTGCTGCATCTGCCCCTGCTCCAGCTGCTGCATCTGCCCCTCCAACCACTATATCTGCCCCTGCTCCAGCCACTGTATCTGCCCCCTCTCCAGCCACTGTATCTGCCCCTTCTCCAGCCACTGTATCTGCTCCTTCTCCAGCCACTGTATCTGCCCCTGCTCCAGCCACTGTATCTGCCCCTTCTCCAGCCACTGTATCTGTCCGTTCTCCAGCCACTGTATCTGCCCCTTCTCCAGCCACTGTATCTGCCCCTTCTCCTGCTGCTGTATCTGCCCCTTCTCCAGCCGCTGTATCTGCCCCTCTTCTTGCTGTATCTGCACCCACAAGCGCTCCGTCTGCAACTCCATGTACTCCTACTCCACCAGCGTCTACCTCTACTGCTGGTTCTGCTGCCCACATGCCAACCCCATCCTCTGCTTCGGCTGCTCCCATTACCACTGCCATTCTCCCCACCCCACCTCCTGCCCTCCCTGCTGGGTACCCTCCTGCATCACTTCCTGTGGAGCCTCCACCTTACAACAGCGCGAGTCCTTGCCCTCCAGGTAATTTCTCTCACCGTGAAGGGCGCCAGGAACCTTAGTCTCCTTTGTACGTTTGCTTGAAGTGGCTCCAGGGAGAGTTTCTGTACTTTGGGTGACTCCGGCAAGTTGTCTGACGGGTTCCTGTTTTTGCACCATTAGGTGTGATATCCCAGCTTGGGATGGTTCCTGGACCGTCCCCAACTCCGCCAGTGCTGTCTGAGCACCTGTCCCACCCGCACGCCCATTCCCCCTCTCTACCGCCCCACGGACCCCTGCCCTTCCAGCAGATGATGCACCTCTTCCAAGATCCCCTCTACCCCGGCTTCCCTGTCAACGACAAGGATGAGATGGTGAATGTGCCGCAGTACTCCTATGCACGCAACGGACAGGATCTTCCCAGGGGTAGGTGCTCGGCTGGCAACTATGCTGGTCTTTTGTACCCTGTTCCTGGAGGTATATAATCCTGTTAGTAAGTGGTCACCATCCCTGTTTATGGAAATCTACCATCTTCCTGTACAGTGGTATCTAACCCTGTTCCTGGTTGATCTACTGTCTTGAAACAAAGCACACCTGAATCCAGCTGCTGAATTTCAGTGGTGAGCTACTGATTTGTAGGGTCAAGTGGTGTCAGATTTTATGGCTTTGTCTTAAACTTGGCTCAAAGCAGCACCAAGTTAAAAGCAAGTGTCTTTGTTCATTTCAGACGGATGCAGTAGCTATGTTCCTGTCCAGCGCTCTTGTTGTTTAAATGGCAAGCGTACTTGTGCCCATCTATGCACCCATGGGTGTGTTAGCCTGAAATGAAGGTGAGGTCAGGCACATTATTAGAGCATTGCTATCCTGAGTCAGTGGACCTTTCCAACCTGTCAATCAAGTGTAGAATAACTACCAATCAGATTGCCTTATCTTACTAAGGTCCTGCCTGCTCTGACAGCACCGCCATATTGTCCCACATGAGATGTGTTCATGAGCTGCGTGTAATGGGTTAGGTGTCTGACTTTTTTGAAAATAGTTCTTAGATGCGCTCGGATAACGTGTAATACTGACGAAAGATACCCGGAGAGCTCAATTAATCCTTTTCCAAAGCCAAAAAGTAATTGCAAAAGTGTTTGCGATGGATTAAGGCCTGTGAAAAGCCTCACACGCAAGTCAGTGTGAATCACATAAGGCTGTGTGCTCAGAGGTAAGCAAGTGAAATTTTTTGCCATTTCGCCATCACTAGTTACCAACAATCTATGCATATGTTCCTGCTGAGAAGACGGAATTACACCGATCGCGTCATTCATGTATACGTTAACATAGTATTGTTTTTCCCCACTGGACTTCTGCACGCAGTACCAGATGTAGGTACAAACCAGTAGCTTTTCTGCTTAGAACATGATTCCTTCATGCCACCCAGTGCAGGCATTCGCAACACTAGGTAGGGTTGCTCGATTAATCGCATCGCGATTATTTTAAGCGCAGTAAAAGTAACTGCCACTATGAGGCAGGCAGATGAGCTTGCTTTTTACCTTTTCTATGACACATACCTAATGCGGTCATTTGAAATGCTTCCGGGAGGAAAACTGTGATTTGAAGTCCGCTAATTACCAGTGAGGTTGGACAGCCTCCATCGCCTTGGCATAATTAGCTTACCTTAAATCAATTCCCGAGTACTTTGCCTAACTTGCAATCAAGCCATTTATTCAGCCAACTGACCAATCAAAACCAGAATGTGGCTTATAATGATTAAGAAGAGATAATGAGAAGCAGACGGACTTAACCAGGCTACTGTGTTAGATTGAAAGAATGTTAATAATCTGAATTAACAGCAGACCTCTGAATTCCACCTCTCGTATAATTTTTACATATCAATGAAAAGATTTCTTAAAAATAAAATCATTTTAAGATGGTCCTGGTTTTTAAGCGTTTCAAAAAATACGCGAAGTGGAAAATATTTTGTGAAGCATATCAAACGTTAAGTGAGAGAAATGATTGTCGCATTGCACGCAATAGATAAATTCAGCGAAGACTTGGCAAACACATTCAGGTAAATTACGTGCTGAACAACACAAAGTTACGGTCTGCAAAGTCATCATCCTCTAGCGGACAATTGCAGTCACCCCCTTCCCAATTACTTTGCTCAATTTGCAATCAAACAATTGATTAGCTCAATTAGGCTTCACAAAATGTTCCCCACTTCACCTAGCCTATATTTTTAAGCAGTGGCGGGCAGTGGACAGAGAACAAGGAGGGTGATAAACATCTCTTCAAACTGCTTATTAGTCTTGATCGGTTTTCAGTCAATTTCCCTGCTAAAAGACACTAACTCTCCCCTCTCAGGTGTAGCTAATTGTCTTCGTTAAGACTAAATCAAACGCATCAGTTGAACGCAAAAAAGGGCGCATTTCAATCTTTTTCAATTAAACAATCATTATGCACAGGTTTGACGACTTGCTTACGATGTGACAAAATTTAACGCGGAAAATCCAGTGGTTTTTTCGTGAAGAGTTGCCTATTAAGGCGTGTGAATTAAAAAATTTTATAGAATTTATTATTCACTCGCCTTAACATTTCATTATAAGGGAAACTAACATGTTGACCAAGAACAATGATTGAAATCGGGTCTCTGTTTCAAGGGATGTTTTCCGTCCACCGCCTGCACCTGTTTTTAAGCGCTTAAAACCAGGGCCATCTTAAAATTATTTCATTAAGAAATATCTTTAATAATACATACAAAATTCCCTGATGAGAGGTGGAATTCAGAGCTCTGCTGTTTATTCAGATTATTGACATTCTTTTAATCTAACATGGCAGCCTGGTTGGGGGTCTCTGCTTTTCATTATCTCTTCTTAATCATTATTGGCCACGTTTTGGTTTTGATTGCTCAGTTGGCTGAATGAATGGCTTGATTGCAAGTTAGACAAAGTACACGGGATTTGATTTAAGGTAAGATAATTATGCCAAAGCGATGGAGGCTGTCCAACCTCGCTGGTAATTAGCGGACTTCAAATCCGTTTTCTTCCCGGAAGCATTTCAAATGACCGCATTAGGTACGTGTCATAGAAAAGGTAATAAGCAAGCTCGTCTGCCTGCCTCATAGTGGCAGTTACTTTATTGCGCTTAAAATAATTGCTTTCGATTAATTGAGCAGCCCTACCCCTAGATAATATAAAACATGTAACTAGATGGTGAATGATTTTGTAATGGCATGATGTAATCTGCTAAGAAACTTTAAAGTGAGAAAAGTTGGTTAGGCAGCTAGCCAGCTAACTAGCTACAATAGGGTTCAGAATGTCAGTCGCTTAGCCAAAATAAGTAAAGTTAGCTTGTCATCGAAATTGGTTCGGAGGAAAATGCCGACATTACGAATGTTTGATTAGTAACTCTATTATGTCCAATGTAGCTAGTTTAAAGGTAAGCTGCATTGCGTAATGTGATTTATTACAAAGTCTAGCTAGCGTATTGCCTGACTTGTGGCCAACTGACGTTAGACAGCATACTGGATCCTGTGCTATTTTTAGCTCAGTGATGGCAACAAATGTATGGAAACTACTTACCCTGCTTTACATGAGCAGTACGATTCCTCTGTTTTGCCTGGTTTCATTTCAATGTGTAGTTTATTGGGTGCTCGGCTTTTCTGCATTGATCGCCAGCACGTCGCGGCTACTCTTGTATCTCCATCCGTTCCGTTAAAAAAAAAAAATGTCATGGATGTATCCTTGGTGAAATAGTTAAGGTTTCTCTGGAAGACTTTACTGGACAAGTTGGACACATTCGGTACGATATAAACTGCAATGTTTTCAGGAATACGCGCCAGAGAGTGGTGGTCAAACTTTTGCTGATCTTTTGTCAACATGGAACGGAGCTGCATAGTTGTGGGTCTTAGCAACAGTAACTAATGGGAGCGGAGCTGGTTGGAGTTGGTCAGAAAGGTCCATTGCCCGATTTACCAACAAAAGCTTGGTCTAAAGTCAAGGGTCGGCATTTTACTGCTGTTTCAAGGACGCATTATTAAGATGGCAAGATGCGCCGAGGCTGGTGCACAAAACGTGAACTCTCTGCTGGTTACGCACACAGGGACACAGCAGTACACTCATGGGAAAGATTAAAAATTAATTTTTTTTTTTAAAGCAATTGTTACCTTTCTGGCATGTCACACAGCACTTAGTAAAAATTTGAACATGAACTACTCTGCTTCCCTCCAAAGTCCCACCCTCTTCCCCCCCATTCCCAGACTCCTACGAAAAAAAAATATAGCTAATAAATGGTAGTTGTCAGACTACAAAGGCAACTAAACGTTACGAGGGCTTTTTATTTTATACCACATATAGAACTGAATATTATGTAATTACTGTTGGTTAGTTTTCACTTACCGGTGCCTCTGAATCTGACTCCATTGACCCGTTTCACTCGCGCTGCTCACTTCCTCGCGCCGCATGCTATATTTTTTATTGTTTATTGTTGTTCAATCAAAAGCACACAAAAACATGATCTCTAATAGGAAGAACATTTGGAATGCAGACAGTATGCTTCAGATGTTTGGGCAAGTCCTGCACTGGTTGACCCCGTTACCCGCAATCATCTAAAAATCAATTTTGAATCTGACCTGATGCATTAAACTCTGAACCAACTTAATGGGAAAACTGAAGTGAAAAGATAAGTCAGAAAAAGCAGTTTTTCATATTGTAGGACAACATCACTTAAATATTTTCTGTCTGCAGATTGCAGTACTTCACTGAAGCTACATTACCCCTATAATGAGAGAAATATTCAAACCCAAGAGGCCATATTTTCTTGGCCACAGTAGTACATCAAATGGAAAATATCCCCATTTCTTGTTCATCATTTTAAACCCATCTCCCTGTGATTCAGCAAGACATATTTCGGATTGTTGAAATCCTTGGGATTGCAATTAGAATTTAAAATGGGCTAGAAGGATCCATAGGTTTTGATGCAGCAGCTGCATTTGATGGACCCACATATGGGCCCTAAGTTTCATCTGGTTAATTGGCGACAGTACCGGTTACCTGTCTATCCTGCCTTTATCAAACGCACAACCCCACATTTTGTTTGTGAATTATAATGAACACAATTCAGTTAGGCTAAGAAAGCAAGTAGATTTTGAAGGCAGTTTTTTCGACAAAGCGCAAAGCCATGGATGATTTTGTCACCATCTGCAATTAATCTGAATTTCTTCCATAAGTAACTTGTGCTTTTGAGAATGAGAACAACAATCTGACATTCACCAGAAGTTATTTTTAGCTTACCGGTCCTATGGGCCGACGAGCTATTATCGTGGTTTTTGCATCTGTTGTCCGGAACATTTTTTTTTCTCTCTCTCCTTCTTTGGCCTAATGAATTTTCCCGTGAATTTGTCATACTACTAGACCATATCTCCAGACTTTTTCAGATTTTTGATTTAATCATTTTTGTCTGATTTATGGGCCCTTGAAATTTTGGCCCCAATGTTAAAGATATGACTCGGAAATTCTATTGGATTATTTATCAAACTGCCTGATAACTTTTTTTTAAAATCAGGCAGTCAGCTTACCTTGGTACCCTCAATGTGCAGTGTGAAGCACCATTTTGATTGAATCGACGGAAGTGCGTCTAGTGGGGGCGCTGTACTTTAACATTGGGTCTTATGGAGAATATGCAAAACGGCCTGTGGAGGCCAAATGGTTGCAGATGGAGATAAAGTTTGTATTATCGACCTATAGGAAGTCACATACGACCTATATTTTGGCAATGTTAAATTTGACCTCAGATGACTTCGAAAGGCCAAACTCGAGGTTCAGCAAAAAATATTAACAATGTTAAAAGGTAGGATTCGAAATTTCAAAACATTATTTCTCAAAAACTGTCTGAAATATTTTTCTATATCAGGCAATCAACTCACCTTGGTATATTTGATGTACAGTGCAAGCGCCATTTTGATTGAATCGACGGAAGTGGGTCTAGTGGGGGCCGTGTTCTTTAACAGTGGGTCGTATGGAGAATGGACAAATGGCCTGTGGAAGCTAAATGGTTGCAGATAGAGATTAAGTTTGTATCATCGACATATCGGAGGTCATATGCAACCTATATTTTGGCTTTGTTAACGTTGACCTCAGACGACCTCGAATGGTCAAACTTGGTCAAGCAAAACGTTACAATTTTCAAAGGCTTCTAGGCTTGAAAATATTGAAGATGGAGAACATATGTGTATTGAACACTTATAGGAAATCATACATGAACTTTCATCTGGTGACCATGAACTTGACCTTTGATGACCTATGAAGGTCAAACTTTACAGGGAAATTTCAATGACCTAAATCACCAAAATCGTTAGAGAACGTAGGTTTGTACTAGAGGCATATAGGAAGTCATATATGAACTTTCATTTGGTGAACTTCATATTGACTTTCGAAGGTCAAATGTGATCCAGTGAAAATTCAATAACTTGTATCACTAAAGTGGTCTCAGAAGGAGCCTAGGTTTGTGTTACATACATCTCGGAAGTCACATATGAACTTTCATTTGGTGACATTCACATACCAGCCAACTCTTCCGGATTCTGCAGGAGACTCCCAGAACATGCCTCCATCTCACAACATTCCGAATTGTGCCAAATACAGATTTCGAAGTTATCAATAAGTATTGTCCAAAATGTGTATTTTCTGTAGCAGTATAACGGAAATTAATCCATTTCTGTTCACTGAATTTTGAAGTAAAGAACTACGTCTCGGATAAACAGGTGTCCTCATAGGCATACCAGCCAATCACGAGCATGCACGTTGTAGGGAGGTTCTAGTCCTTTTATGATTCGGCACTTTCAACGTGATCACACCCACACAACCTCATTCAACATTGATTAGCAGATTGTGTTCTATGAACGTTGTAAGTACGTGCTCAGTTTGGCATGGGACGTGTCATTTACCAGTAGTTATGGCTGCATTATACTGTTATTTACGCGATCGCATATTACTTGACTCTTTAGAATATATAGCCATCTAGCTAGCCAACATTAGTTAAGAAAAATCTTTGGAAATAATCGTCATATTTAAGCGATGTTATATTACAGCTAGCTAGTGAACTAGCTAACAAGCTAAGGAATGTCCCAAAAATCTAAAAGCAGTTGGGACGCATGAAAGCACTCCAAAACATATCAGTAATTAACAGCTAGTTATTGAAGTTATGACAAAAACCAAAACATTATCGCTTAAATACCACGACTATTTTCAAAGGTTTTCCTTAGCTTACGTTAAGTAGCTAGCTAACGGAACCACTATATAATGTAAAGAGTACATGGCAGTGTAAAGCAGTCCAACAACCATGATATAATCAATAAGCAAACCGATTAGTTAGTCCACCTAATAAATAATTTTCTTATAACCTCAATTCGTCTTCCACGCTGAACTTGCTGAAACTCAGCAGTAAATGACTAACGTTAACTAGATGGCTACGTGACAACATGGTGTGGGTGAGATCGCATTGAAAGTGATCTTAAAAGGGTCAGTCCTATCAAAAGCATGCATGTCTGACTTGGCTCTACAAACATGAACACACAGCATTCCTTCTTCCATCCATCCATCCATCTTCTTCCGCTTATCCGGGGCCGGGTCGCGGGGGCAGCAGTCTAAGCAAAGATGCCCAGACCTCCCTCTCCCTGGACACTTCCTCCAGTTCTTCCGGGGGTATCCCGAGGCGTTCCCAGGCCAGCCGAGCGACGTAGTCCCTCCAGCGCGTCCTGGGTCTTCCCTGGCCTCCTCCCGGTGGGGCATGCCCGAACACCTTCCCAGGAAGGCGTCCAGGGGGCATCCGATATAGATGCCTGAGCCACCTCAGCTGGCTCCTCTCGACGTGGAGGAGCAGCGGCTCTACTCTGAGCTCCTCCTGGGTGACAGAGCTCCTCACCCTATCTCTAAGGGAGTGCCCCACCACCCTGCGGAGGAAACCCATTTCAGCCGCTTGTACCCGAGATCTCATTCTTTCGGTCATGATCCAAAGTTCATGCCCATAGGTGAGGGTAGGAACGTAGATTGACTGGTA
Organism: Gymnothorax javanicus; assembly: GCA_029692085.1. Taxonomy (NCBI): domain Eukaryota; kingdom Metazoa; phylum Chordata; class Actinopteri; order Anguilliformes; family Muraenidae; genus Gymnothorax; species Gymnothorax javanicus. Next base: position 71,144,310 of record CM056201.1, read on the forward strand.
AATTGAGAGCTTTGCCTTTCGGCTCAGCTCCTTCTTCACCACAACAGATCGGTACAATGACTGCATTACTGCTGCCGCTGCACCGATCCGTCTGTCAATCTCGCGCTCCATCCTTCCCTCACTCGTGAACAAGACCCCCAGATATTTAAACTCCTCCACTTGAGACAGGAGCTCTCCTCCAACCCGGAGGGGGCTAGCCACCTTTTTCCAGTCGAGAACCATGGCCACGGACTTGGAGGTGCTGATTCTCATCCCAGCCGCTTCGCTCTCGGCTGTAAACCGCCCCAGTACATGCTGAAGGTCCTGGTTCGAAGAAGCCAACAGGACAACATCATCTGCAAAAAGCAGAGATGAGATCCTGTGGTCCCCTAATCGGACTCCCTCCGGCCCCTGGCTGCGCCTAGAAATTCTGTCCATAAAAATAATGAACAGAACCGGTGACAAAGGGCAGCCCTGCCGGAGTCCAACGTGCACCGGCATTCCTTATTGATAGAAAAAATTGCTAGTGCTGGCATCTCGTCCCATGAAAGGCAATTCTCAGAGAACTTCCTCTCAACAGCCAAACTGGTAACTTACAAAGCATTGCAAACATCTGCAAGGAGTGTATCTGCATCAAGTGTTGGACCCCACTCCTCATCAACCAGGAATTTTTAAATGGGCGTCTAATGTATGGAACCAAGATTCTAATACTGTCCTTTAATAAAATTTATTACACAGTGACCAGTTAACTATAATACAACACATAAAATCAATGATTGCAAGTACTATGTATGTTTAATATGGTATCCAAAAGTTTATTACTGTTCACCATCAACGGGAACTCTAGTTTTTGCAGATTGATGTCTGAACCCATTTAAACCGGGACAGCATGTGTGCATTTTAACCTTTAAAACCGGGGACGCTGTTACGCATTTCTACCCTTCAGGCTGGGAAAGCGGATACGTCATTTTGTAGTTTTCACTACTTTTCCGACCATTTTACTGGCACTTTATACTAGGGCAGATGCCATAGTAACACTTCAAGACACTTTATTTTTTATATTTTTATGTTTATTTTTATTTTATTTGAACGGACACTTTATCATGCCTGCCATCCAGTAGCGGAGCTACAGGGGGGGCAAAGACACGTCCCTTTTAGTCCTGGCTAGATCTCAATCATTTTCCTTTATTGACGTCTTTTCCAATTATCGTAATTGGCAACTGAAGACACAGTTTCTCACGGTATGCGATCTAACGGCGATGAAATCATTCAGTGCAGAAAAATAATTTACCAATTTAATTAATTGGCCAATGCTTCGCATGATTGAACTGGTCCGTGTTCCAATGAAACGCGGACTTTCACTCTCGGTATTTCGTGGGTTGATTTAAAAAAAAAAAAAAAAAAAAAAAACAGTGGCACTCGGCAGTTAAACAGCCTAGGTTATAACAAGCGCGCGGCTCATGCCATTTGCGTGAGAGTCGACAGGTAGGCTATGCAATTTTGAATAACGTAGATTTAAATACAGCAAATACGTGTCCAGAGGAATGATTGTCGTCTTACCTAATCGGGGAGAACAAGCAGCATCTGTTAAGTGCGGAGCGTTCTCGGAATGAGCCTTTTGTTAATCATGAAGATGACTGAGAACAGGTCAGGATTTATAATTGTTTTAAACAGCTATTTTGTGCAACCCAATTCTCTGTTCCGCCACTGTGCTGAATTTAACCCGCAATTTAATTGCTGTTAGTTCGCATGTGGAGAGAAACCATGTCTTCAGTTGCCAATTACAATAATTGGAAAAGACGTCAATAAAGGAAAATGATTGAGATCTAGCCAGTACTAAAAGGGACGTGTCTTTGCCCCCCCTGTAGCTCCGCCACTGCTGCCACCTGTTCCAGAGAAAGGAAAAAATGTTTGTTATTCTCTAGTGCAGAGCTTATACTTTTATTTATTAGGCCTCTTTATTCCATTTGAGTTGTGCATGTTATGTAGACAGAGATTTGTTATTTATTTTATTGGTTTTATATTTTATAGTTTGTTATAGTTTGTTCAGTGTTTCAAATATTGTGATGAAGATTTGCACAAATAAAAAACATAGTTCTTATGAAAGCCACAGGTGTAAGCTCTCAAATACTTTTTGAATTTTGTTTATCTGCTACAGAGGCTGAGATACCAGCTTTTTACTAGACGTTGACACCTGGGTGCTGTTTTCCAGAAAACCTCAGGTTTTAGGGGTTCTTTTCAAAATCGCCCATAGGTTTTCATAGGCGTTTTTTGAATAGGCCTCAGGCCTAAACGGGTTAAAAACCCTGTTTAACTCATTTGGCGCCATTGACGTTGATCTACGTCTTTGATGTGAATCTACGTTAATGGCGTTTGGCGTTATAATATTTACCAGAATTTCAGTACCACCTGTCTCCGCCAGATGGCACTGCAATTTCATCACCATGCTCATGGTCGCTCAGAATGTTCTTGCGTTTACATTTCCCCCATGTATTCAGTGCTTAACAATGGCCTGCTGGACCATTGAAAGTGTGGCACGAAATGAGTTAAGTAGTAAAAATTGTGTTGGAATTGGCTGAGGAATATTGCCAAAACCCAGGAGCTACCCAGAGCACTGCCCCCTGGTCCTCCGGCAGGACATTTCTGCTGGACCCCATCCGATTTGGCTCGCTCACTTTGTTTGCCAGAATCTCCCTGCTTGATGAAACCCAATGTTGGCAGCTCTGCATTCAACCTGACTGTCGGTGACCTTCAAAGATCAAACTTGACATAGTGAAATTACAATGACTTATATCACCAAAAATGGTCACAGATGGAGCCAAGGTTTGTATTGGAGACATTTAGAAAGTTGTATATGAGCTGCCGGATAGCTCACTCTGTTAAAGGAGAGGTGATCTGCTGATCTGGAGAGGACGCTGGCGTTGTTTGTTCGCCGCTTCTCCGCCCTCGATCTTTAAACTGCGATCTTTAAAGTCGCCCTTTTTACAACTTTCACCCTTTCACCACCGTTTCTATACTTACTGGATAGTTATCAGGTGAATGCTAACGTGTCTAGCAGTTGCCTACCTGTTGCTGCTAACACAACACCTTCGGAGACTCCCTGGACTTGGTCCTCGTTGCTGCTAACGCGGCCGAAAAATCTCCTCCTGGACAGCCTGGTTTCAGTTCGCCCCTGCCATCGCGAAGTGGCCCTGGAAGCCTGAATCCAACCATCGACGCCTTAGCCGCAAAGTTGCAAGTCCCTGTAGCATCCTGGCCACGCGGCTAGAAACATCCTGCACTTCTTCCCATGTTGCAGCCGGCTCCACGATGTTGATTTACTCCGTCAACCAGCTGATGAATCTCAACAGTTTCCTCACTCCACCGTGCATTGCGATGATTAAGCGACTGGGACTACTTCGCCATCCGCGCTATATCCACAGAAGTTCCCGCAGAAAGTTTGTCTACTCTCGGATAAGTCCTGCCATCCCGGCTCTCTGGTCAGTCATGCGAACTGTCGCTCCTCACACACGTCATCAGAGCGCCGTCTCCAACAGGAGGATAAACAGCTTGGGCGTCCCCATGGCAACACCACTGAGAGCTGGACGGAAAATGTGGAGTGGACTCCAGTGTGCTACGGCCTGTGCAAAGACTTGCTGCTCCATCAAGCAGCAAAATTGAACTGTTAAACGCCCAATCAATTACAAATCGTCCGTCATACACAACCATATCCTGGATAAATGTCTGGATTTCATGTGCATTACAGAGACCTGGCACCAACCAGATGCTTTCTTTTCATTAAATGAGAGCTGTCCCCCAGGATATAGCTATCTCCGGAAAGCCCGCAGTACAGGTCGTGGTGGCGGCCTGTCAGTCATCCATCGCAGCGATCTGGAGTTATCTCTGCAGCTACTACCCGAACTGTCTTCCTTTGAATGCCTTGCATTTAAATGTAAGTCCCCTTCCCCTGTGCTGTTCCTCCTCATTTACCGACACCAAAACCAAACTCACCATTCATTCCGGAGATGTCAAATCTTCTCACAACTTTCTGCACGTCCTCTGCTGATGTCATAATTTTAGGTGACATGAACATTCATGTTGACACCCCCTCCTGCCGCTTTGCAACTGAATTTCTCCAACTGCTGGACTGCTTTAATCTATAGCAACTTGTTGATGTCCCCACACACACCAGGGGGCACACTTTGGACTTGGTTATCAAAAACTCCACCCCTCTCATCAACCTGCAGGTGTATGACCTAGGTGTGTCAGATCACATGGCCATTTCTATGGAGTTGCCATCCTCTTCCAGGCTTTCAAAGCCCAAGCGAAATATCTGTTTCAGGAACCTGAAAAACATTAAAGGGGACCTATTATGCTGATCCTTCTTTTAATACATATTAGTAATGTTATAATGTTGGTTGTCCATACTCAACCTCTGAAAAGTTTCTAAACATAAGATACAGGGGTTTTGCCGTAATCCAAGAACGTGATTTTGTGAACTTGATTTCCTCTTTGAACAGCTCCTCCCGAGATCTTCACGAGATCTGGGCAAAACCTGACGTCAGGCTGTGCCGTCCAATTAATACAGACCTAGCCAGAGCCAACCACGGCGCTGGACCTGCCCACACCGGAAACTATTCTAGCAGGCACTAACAACGGCAGATCATACTATGCCTTAGTAGCGTCTACACTTTTGGAAATACAAAAGAAGAACCGCAGATCATTTGAGGTGCAGTTTTGTCAGTATCTATCCCAAAGCTGCTTGTCCGTTTACTTTTGGACGCGAAGAAAAGCACCTATTTCTCTTCCAAAAGACGATGCCACCAGAAATCAGTGGGTAGCTTTTTTGTTTGCTGGCAGCAAACAGCCATGGCCAAAGGGAACGTTAGCTGCTTGTGCTCAGCATTTCACTAAAGACAGCTTTGTTAATAAAGGATAATTCGACACTGGATAAGCATTTCAACTGCTTCTCAAACCTGAAGCAGCTGCATCGATCAAGCACTCGGAGCCACAAGCTGTAAGTAACGATATAACGGCAAATAATGTAAGTGAAGCTAACGTGTTACGGGTGGCTAGCAGGACCGCTAACGATAGTTAGCACTAACAACTGGCCTCAAGCGCAGGCTTTGTAAAATATCTGAAGATAAATCCTGGATTGGTCGCGACTGTCCGTGACTCTCAGACACAGAAGCTGCAAGTTGCTTTTACTGCGTAAGCCAACCTTACGCGATAGCCAGTTGATTGTGGCTGTAGCACTGCGGCTAACGTAGCCAAGTTACTGTTGCTAATGTTTGTGTCCTAAATATGCAAGAGTGATATCAGGGGAAATTCTACAGAAGGTGCGTGAACATAATCCTCATTTGAAGCTAACTTTTTATACTTGTTTGTAATTTGGATGCTTGGTACAACTGTCCACGGTAACGGGACTTGCTGTCTGTAAAACCTGTATTGCAAGGGTTTGTTTCTGTGGTTGTTATGACCGCTCGGTTAGCAGCTACTGCATGTTGGTTCGCGTGCCGTGCTAATTAAAAATGCTCCTGGATAGCTTGTATGCAATAATTCTGATCGGTATGCTTGTGTTACTTCGGTAAGCATCAATGTGGCACTTTCATCATAACGTTGCCCAATTGTAGCCACTACAGTTGAAGCTAACTGGAGAGGTGCTGTATGTGTCCGAAAAGTTGGGCTGAAAAGGCTGCAGTTAGACCAGACGCGGGTTTTGCAGAGGTTGGGATACGTGTTTGGCTTTGTTTACGGCTGCTTGTGATCGCTTCACTTATCCATGATCGAGATCAGCCGGATACTTCACAAATATCTGGGCAAGCTCTCTGATGCTACCGTGAAAGCAATGCGAAACGCAGAAGCTCTACCGTGTCTGGTATAACAAACGATTTCTCTGCACTACCGTGACATAATTTCATCCCCCTTTAGAAATTGATGTGGCTAATAAAAAGCCGAAAAAGGCGGAGATTAAATGGGAAATTTCCTGTAGGAGTGATCGATTCGCTGGCTCCACATAAGCAACTTGTCCACGCTAACGGAGCTTACGGTCTGTAAAACCTGTATTATATTCATAACATAACCAGAGCTCTCTCTAGCTGTTGCGTACTATCCATAAAGCTGCTTTCACATCGGACGCGAAACGGGACAGATTACATTCAAAGTCAATGCAAAGACGCGAATACATGCGTTATAGGCGCGTTAAGCAGCTTTCACACCGACGCGAATTTTCGCGCGACAGGTTACATTCAAAGTCAAGGCAAAGACGCGAATACACGCGTTATGGGCACGTCAAGCCGCTTTCACGCCGGACGCAAAATGAATTTTTCGCGCGGCAGATTACATTCAAAGTCAATGCAAAGATAATGCATTGACTTCAAATGTAATCTGCCGCGCGAAAAATTCGTTTCGCGTCCGGTGTGAAAGCGGCTTATCGCGCCCATTTTCAGTGAGCAAACGCTGGTCATTCCGACATAAGTAAACCATCACCACGGGCAACTTCCGAAAAGGCCGTTTAGCCTGGAGCTTTCGCCCCTTCGTCATATACCAGCGCAGAAGCTGTTCGTTACTCCACGCTAACGACACACCACAGTTATGCACACAAACCAGCAGGTGCTTATAATACACACCGAAGCAGTCCATAAGCTGTTGGTCCACTTTTTGCTGCTCCTCACTGTCCATGTTTCCCTATAAACTCAGACCCACCGGTTTCTCGGTCGCGGTCTACACTTGGGTATGTCGACCCGTTCTACAAATGTGTCTGTATGGGGTGGATTCTAGCTTTCCCTCAATCCTAGCTATAGAGTAGAAACACTGGTGTACTCACCATAGTAGCTGTAGGTAGACAGCAAATTCGAGCTTGAGCTGCCAGACTTTCGCACTGCGTCCTCCACTTTCGCCGTTGCTTTTAACAAGTTAATTTCATTAGATCTATACACATGTACTGCGTTTGATTGCAGAATTTGCCAGTCGATTCCTTCTCAGATGGCAGACGAGTCTCAGTTTCACTCTGGGGAGGTGGACCCGGAAAACTGCGTTCTGCTGCCTCGTCCCGCCTAGATCCGCCCTCCACAGAGCGGGCCAGTAGGCAGAAAATGGGCACACGGAGAGTGGGGGCCATAGCGGAAGAGCCACCCCAATGAGGCGTTTCAGGCAGAGACTACAATAGGCTACAAATGGGGTTTTTTGAGAATGGCAGTATGAGCTAAATAAGGACCCTGTTTTGGACTTTGAACGATCAGGAGTACTCTAGGGGAGTCCAAAATCAAAATATAACCTTGGAAATATCGCAGAATAGGTCCCCTTTAACCCAGAACTCTTGGCAGCAGACTTTCAACATCTTTCCACACATTTTGCATCAGCCAACGAAGCAGTGGACTATTACAACAGCCATCTCAGTAACCTCCTGGACCTCCACGCCCCTGTTAAAACCAGATCAGTCACCTTCTCCCGCTCAGCGCCGTGGTTCACAGATGGGCTTTGGAAGATGAAGGCAGCAGGGCGGGTCCTTGAGCGGCGCTACAAAGCCTCTGGCCTTACTGTCCACAAACAAATTTACCGGGAGCACCAACACAATTATGCAAAGTCCCTCAAAGAAGCAAGGTCACAGTTTTACTCCAATGCCATCCGTTATAGTCCAGGAAACTCCAAGAAGCTCTTCTCCACTGTCAGCCATCTTCTCAAACCACAATCCCCCCCCCTACTCACAGCCACTACAGAAGAGCAGTGCAATCACTTCATGGACTGTTTCCCGTCAAAAATTGCACATATCCGCTCTGCCCTTTCTGATTCTCCCACCCAAACTGTTTTCCCAACATTTACCATCTCCCAACCCCTAAAGTATTTTCCTGAGGTTTCTTCAGAGGAGGTGCAGGACATTACATGAAGATGAAATCCTCCACCTCTGCCCTGGACCCTCTCCCAACCTCCCTAGTTAAAACTCATATTACCATCTTAAGCCCCCTGATCACCTCAGTTATAAATCACTCTCTCCAATCCGGTCACGTTACCTCTGCCTTAAAAAAATGCTATAATCAGACCACTGCTCAAAAAACACACCCTCGACCCAGAAGTCCTATCCAACTACAGGCTCATCTCCAATCTCCCCTTCATATCCAAAGTACTCGAGAAAGCAGTTGCCACCCACCTTCAGGACCACCTCAAACTTAACAACCTGTACGAAAAATTCCAGTCCGGTTTCCGTTCCACCCACGGCACTGAAACCGCACTCGTTAGAGTCACAAGTGACCTCCTCATGTCATCCGATGCTGGCTCTCCCTCCCTTCTCATCCTTCTGGACTTATCTGCCGCTTTTGACACAGTCGACCATGAGATTCTGTTAAACCGGCTCCACCTCACCACTGGACTCTCTGACACTCCCCTCAGCTGGTTCCAGTCATACCTCGCAAACCGGACAGAATACATCTCTCTTGGTCACTCCCATTCATATTCACATACAGTCACCTGCGGGGTCCCCCAGGGGTCAGTCCTTGGCCCCCTACTGTTCATCCTCTACATCATCCCCCTTGGACAGGTCATTAGCCTTCATGGACTTACATTTCACTGTTACGCCGATGATACACAGCTCTATGTCCATGCCACAGCTGCAACCCCTCCCTCATCATCATCGTCATCCCCGTCAGAACTCACCACCTGCCTGGAGGAGATAAAGGCATGGATGGAGCACAACTTCCTCCAACTCAACAGTTTGTCAACACCCATAAAGTTATTTTTTTTTCTGCACGATTTTCTTCAAACAGGGGTAGCATCACACAACTTTCTCAAGGAGAATTAGAGGAACAGAATTGGACGCAGCGCCGTCACTTAATTTCGCCACGAACGGAGTCACGGGCAAAGAGATACGCATTTCATGAATGTAGCAGCTTTGGGAAACAAGCAAAACCGTGTTTGAAAGGCAAGGCAACGCACAGTATATCGAACAAATTGCCTAAAACAATATAAGCTGATGATCATAATAACTACAGTAATCTTGAGACTATTCAACTCAAATGAGATGTCCTGAGGTGGTCTATGGAGTCGTCTTTCGCAGAGACGACTCTCTGACCAGTAAGTGGGCTGCGGTGTTGTCACGTCACATTTTAGTACATTTAGTTGTCCAGCATTTTGAATGCCATTGCTTTATTTATTCTCATGATTCTTAAACACTGACTGAGAAAAGTTAGTTTTAAACTTGAATTTATTTTGTTTACTATGGTTTTTATAAGAGTTTGTGTTAGAATAAAGAAAAATAATGACTTTTTTTTGTATTTCACCTTTATTTTGAAGTATCGAAATTCATTTTGGTACCGGTCTCAAAAAAAAATTTTTGGTATCGGGACAACACCAGTCTGAAGTGCTTGTTTGCCTTACTTTTGTGTGTGTGTGTGTGTGTGTGTGTGTGTGTGTGTGTGTGTGTCAGTCACGACTCCAAACAGAAACGACTGTCCTGCATCGGTCTGTTTGCACTGAGAACCCACGGTAACAAAAAACTTTGTTACAACAATATTTAAAACAAATTCTTTAACAGCATTTTCGGAGATAAGTGATCAGGTTACCATACCTTCAGCAACGGTTTGGTCGCACGTTTCCTCTGCAGAGGCGTCTGTCCTTGCACTTTGCAAATCCAACATTATAATTGCAGTTTGCCTAGGGGCAAACGCACCTGGCTTTTAAAGTGAATAATGAGGCGTTTTTTTTTTTTCCATGTTATGTCCAAAACATGCATGATTAAAGTGACCAAGTATTACACCTTTGAAAAATGCACCTTTATTTTGCTTTTATATCATCTGCCATTAAACTAGCAAAATTTGATTTGGACATGATCTAACAGCACTTGCGCCATGCCTTTCAGACGTGCTCTTAGATTGTTAAAGTATAGCCCTTAGGTGAAGTGAAAGCCTATGGGATGGGATTTGAGTATATTGAATCACAAAACTTTTGAATATATGTTTAACTTTGTTGTGGTGATGGTGAACACCTACAGGACGGTGGATCTCCTGGACCAGGGTTGTGCAGCATTGTTGAAAGCTCACGTTAATTTTGAATGTTTATTTGTTCTGTTTCTCTGTACTAAATGTCTGAATCTTTTCTTCTTAGAAATTGGCATCCTCAGATTCTTCTTCAATCTGGGCATCAAGGTAAGCTAGCACAAGTGTTGCATACCTTAAAGCTGAAATGTGTGCAGTGACACAGGAATATCTTGTTGGATACTGTTGTGGGTTTTATTCACTGGTTCTTGCTTGAGTGTCTTTCTCGATGTTTATTTTTCCCCACAGGCTTACACTAATCCATCATGGCCTCCCCATACGTACCTATACCAGCTGCAGCAAGCCCATATGACCGCATGTGCCATACAGCCCAAAGTGCCCTTCCTGCAGACCTGGTACCCTGAGGGCCCGCCCTCCGGGTCTTTCCGAATGCCCATACCAGAGGGGTACGGGCAATCTCCTGGCTATGGACCAGCCCACTCAGGTGGACGGGGTCCTGGCCAGTTTGAGCACGCTCGCTGCCCCGTACAACCTGGGGTGGGTGTGGCCATGGTGGGCGGAGCTCTCGGTCCTCAGTCCATGGACATGGGATTGGGCTCTGAAGGGCGACCTCCGGTGGGATACAGCCCACAGCCTGGGGTCCCACTTCCCCCTCAGCTGGGGGGCCTGCCGTGGCCCGGGCCCCGCCCAAACCCCTACCCTGGGCCGTACTCAACCCCACCTCCTGGCCCTCAGCAATATCTCCCTCAAGCTCCTCCATACCCCGCTGTTTCGCTGGGATACCACGCTCCCAGGTTGTCTTGCAGTGCACAACCCTCCATGACTGCAGCCCAAGTAGGCGCCAGTGATGGACTGGCCGGGAGAGCTGTCAGTCATCCCCCTGTGGAGGGGCCTCCTGCCACTTCCCAAGAAAGGGGCAGGGGCCCAGAGAAGCAACCCATCCCACTGTCTACGCCAGCCAGCCTACCAGCCCAGCTGGCTCCTCCTGCAGAAGTTGTCATGGTAACAGGAGGCGTCGAAGTTAGGCTTGGGCGTTTGACTCCTGAGCTGCCAGGACCCGTTACGTCCCCCCTACCACACGCGCTGAGAGTCTGTGTAACGGATGACCACCGGTCGGTTCAGGTTGATCAGGCTCCGGCCTGCGAGAATAAGTCAGAGGAAGGCGTGAACGTGGCCAGAGGAGGAGGTCCTAGAGAAGGCTCAACGCAGACAGCCGAGCCCCAGGATCATGGTGCGGCCTACTCCTCCGGCGAAGTGTGGGAGGAGGAAGGGGAGGCAGGGGAGGAGGCCCTGCAAGGTGGGCGGTACTACTATGGCCGCTCCTACAAAGGCAAACGTGGCCAGGACGGTGCTCGAGGCTTTCGGGATAACCGGTGGAGAGGCGAAGGAAGAGGTTATCGTGGGCGGAGAGGGTCTGACGACAGGAGGGAGTACAACAACTACAGGGATAGGAGAGCGGGAGACGGCAGCCCCAACTATCCCTCCAGCCACAAGGGACAGAACAGTCGGGGCAGGGGGCGGGGATACAATCAATACCCCAATGGACGCGAGACCGGATACACTGGTGTAAATCAGAGGAACAACGCCTATGCAGAGCCATAAACGTGTTTCTGTGACTTGCAGTGTTTTTTTTGTTTTTTTTTTTCCTGCCAGTTTATATCTTTCCTAAATCTAATTTTTTAAAAATGTTTTGACTTAAGGAATGTTTAATGTCTTTGTTTTATTTTTCTTTTGCTAACACTTTCAATTTTCTCCCCACTTGAATTGCGCTTCCTATTTCGGATGTGGAAGATGTACATTTACGGCGAGATTTGGCTTTCTTTCATTTTTCTTATTGCCATGACTTCAAGACAGGTTTGTTGATCTGTAAGCCACTATAGGTTGCACGTCTGAAAAAGTTTAATAAAATTTGGAAATTAAAGCCAAAGACCAGCCTAACTGGATTCAGGTTTTGTGGTTTTCATTATGACGACTTGTTTCTTCTCTTGTTTTGTTCCACTACTGGTCAGAAGGTTCATACTCCAATTTTCAAGCAGTCAGAAATGGAAAATTGAAACTGAAATGCACTTTGTTTTCCAAAAAACTATAAATCTTACATTGAACATTCTTTTGCCATATTAAACCTGAGCACATTCATTTCTCTTTTAAAAGGACAGTTGTCATTGTTCCGAAGGTTTACATTTAACATTTCTCCTAAGGATATGCTGTACTTGTGGTTTGCATCCTGATTTGTTTGGTCCAATCTGCACCAATCTTGTTTGATTTTACATCCTCTGTCGAAAACGGTAATGTTTCCATATTTATTTTGTCAAATGCCTTTTTTAAAATTCAAATTTAGGTCATCATCCTGAACCAATACTTTTTAATCTCTCCTCATTCATTTCTTGCATTCTGGCATGAGGCTATTCACATGACTTAAACTGCTTTTACTTCACTAAAACATGGAACAAAAATGAAGTGTTCAAATATATTTGACCAGAAGTGTATATGCAAGAATGCAAAGTGAGTGGCTCTGAAAAATGCTTTTGCATGATTTCAGCAGACTGGTGGCTTTGTTCAGTTTCAGAGAGGAGCCACTGCTTCATTATTTTGCTGCTTTCTGTAGTCATGGTTAATACTTATGGAAGCATTCAGGCTGAAGCAAGGCTGCTGAGTGATCTTAGTGTGCAATAAACCAAAGTCATCTCAACATGGGGAGCTGGTTTCTCTACATAACCAAACCTGCTTTGAAATAAAATGGACTAGCAGACAGTGGTGTGATATTTGCTTGGAAATGGAATGCAGGTGTGGATCCTTTTTCATACTGTAATTCTCACATTATCAGTGAAATCATTGAAATATTCAGAATTTTTTTTTTTTTCTGTGGCGCTTTGATGAATTAGTCATTGTTTTGTGTGAAGGTTTACAACTTCCTGTATTTTAGTTGTCAGCCAGCTGTTTGAAACGCCATTGTGACCTCTGCCCTTAACATGCCACTGCCTTAAAGAATTGTTATACTGCCATTTAGATTCATGGAATGTTTCAAAGTAATATGCAAGACTTCTCATGCATATTGACCATTGTCAAGAACGGTGGATAACGGTACTTCTTAGCTGATGTAAATGCAGTTTTAACAGCGCAAACTAAGGAGCAGGTGATGCCGCAGTAGGATTCTCTATCCAGAACACTACAGTTGCATGGGCTACTAGCAGCCATACATTTTTCACTACTGTTGAATATGTCGCAAGCAGTTTATTAGGTAAGCTTTGGTGTACTGACAGCTCTGCCTGGGGATCAGTGAACTCACCATTGGGCAAAACAATTGGGGTCACTCCATTACAAAGCTGCATAAAATGGGAGTGATCCTGGTTCGGTTACCTGCAGGTTTAAAAACTGATCACTGTAGCATCTGCACAGAAAAAGGTCAATTCAATCAGGAGTGCGCGTGCATGTGGCTGGTTTGTTTTCTGGGCTTACGTTCAGGACTTCATGCAGAGCTCTCTCTCCACCTTTGAATTTTAGACAGCAGGCATCTCCACATGGGTTGAATGTTTCCTGCTTGAGTATACACTCCCCTCCTAGTGTGAGATCTACTGAAAATAGAACTGCATTTGTTAAAATTTACTTTTTCAGAAATAAAGGCTCTGCCCCCGTCAATCTGTGTAGTTTTTTTTTTCCTACTTTCAAATTCATGACTGCCAAGATGATTACAGTGAATGAGTAAGGCTTGAGCAGGACTGAGAAATCCTGGGGTCATAAAATCTCTGCCACAGTTTCTTTCCATCAAGCTGATTTCACCAATTAGTTCAACCTCCTTGCTGGATTTAAATGGCAAATCCAGGTTACTGGAACAAAATTCTGTAGATTAATTTTTTTTTATTCCTGAATGACAAATTTCCATGATTTTTGAGATGTAAAAACCTTGAAATTCAGGACATACACAAGAGTTTTTAAAATCAGAAGGGCAATGACGTTCCCAGTGGGCTGGTCTAATATTCATGTTTTATTGCCACAGATCACCCATTTGCATTATACACACCAAGTTGTAGACAATCACACAGATGATGGTCTTAAACTTTTCAGACCTTTGCAAAAGGGGATTGATTGACAACAGAAATGATCTGCCACTGATTGGGTTAATAAGAGCAGAAATTAGCATGAAATGCGCAAGCAAAAGTGATAACGGCCTCCCCATTCTTCATGACGAGTGTTTTTTGACTTCAATGTTCAAGAATGATTATTGAAATAAATGGTAAAAGAAGTCATCACAGCAAATTTGAGAAATTGCCTCTTTAATTTAAAGGATATAACTTTAAAATAAACAGTAATTAGGCATCTTGCGTGGGGTCTTATTGGTTCATGGTAATGGTGTAGTCAGCAATGTAGAGATCCACTCCGCAGGAATATGGGCGCTTTCAACATTAAACAATGTTCTCATCAGGGCTAGAAGACCAGGGCACCATCAGCTTCAACAAGCCTGTTGCACTGAATATTTGTTTGCACAATGGAAAGCTTTACATTTAAGGAATGAATTTAGTCATCCAGGAAGAAATAGTTTCCACTCTTCTTCTGCTCCACATCCTGTAAAACAAATGGGTAGCACATAAGCATGGGTATTACTTAAACACGTTTATTCAGATGGAACAAACCAGCGCAATTATGCATTTTTTTTTTTTTTTTTAAACCAATGAACACTTCCTACAGTACGTGGTTAATTTATCGGAAACACTGCAGTAATTTAAGTTTCGTGGAGTTCATTTAAACACTGGTTCAGATATGGATTGATAAAATTTTCTGGTGAATATTTGAGCTGTAGTTGTGGTAATTCTATCCTACCAAGTGTTCCGTCTGTCCCCGTCAGTGAGCTTTGATTGGCAGTCAATAACAGGACAATTACTAGGATTAAGATGCCACAGAAATGCAGGATTGGGAAGAGGAGGCTGTCGTACCTTGATAGAGTTCATCTTGTTGATTCTTGGTCGAAAATTGTTCGGGTCTCTTCTGAAAGTGATCTCCAGCTGTGCCAAAAACTTGTTCATTCCGGCTAGCAGAGTCTGTGGTCTAAGAGAAGCGATGACCCAGAGGACAGACGAAGTGAGAAAAAAGCAATGCCCTGACTCCTGAATTCAGAATGCATTATATTTCAAGGTCCCGTGCCTCTAAGTACATGCTCAAGAAAGGTCATCGCATTTTAAGAAGCTTTCCAGAACTCGGGACAAGATTTTAAAAAAAACTACTCCAAACTGACTTACGTGTTAGCAGCGGTGCTCTTCGATGGAATACCATCAAACACGATGACACGGTCCGCCAGGTAGGTTGCCATGATGAAGTCATGCTCAACGACGAAGGCGGTCTTCTTGGCGTGAAGGATAAAGCTGCAGGCACAAAAACGGATGGTGTTTAGGCAAGAGAGAAAAGCTAATGGACACCAATCCAGTATGGTCAGAGGTCACCTGCTGCTCCCTCTTCTGTGTACTACAGAGACAAATCAGAGATTTTGAGTGGCATTTAAACCAGTCAAGAATGACATGCATGGAAACGGCAGGACGGGAAGTGGCTATTCTGCAGCTCGCACTAGCGTCAGGAGCCTGCCCAACCCATCATAAATTTCTTCGGCACTTCATTTTCCAGACTTCTGGCCTCAACAATTTCAACAAAAAAGTGGAGAGCAAAGGAAAATATTGTAAGCGTGTAATCATGCCAACTTTTCAGTCACGGAACTACTCCTACTCGATCAATGTTCTTTCATATTCTAAGAAGACCACTTCCAAGCTAACCTTGGAATACAGGAAAACATAACCAGGGCTTCCATTAAGATTTTTTTCATCAGGGCTCCTAAACACATGGACACTCTTGTGTGGGGGTGCCAGTCAAGAACTTTATTGTCCCATCCTTTGACATGCAAGTACAGTCTTGGAATATCTAGAAAAAAGCTGGTATTCTCTATGGTTCTGGTCTACACTGTCACCTAGTGTATCATTTTAATTTCAGTTTCTTTTCCACCTCCCAGTTGTGAACTTGGTGTTCCTACTAAACCTCTTCCAGCTTAAAAGGAAAATGCTTGAAATTACACACGCTTTGACTACTATTACAAAATGTTCTGTATCTCAAACTATAAATGCCAGACACATGATTCATAGTTTTTTTTTTTAACTGGAGAACTGCATCTTTATGACCAAACATTCATTTTCCACCCAAGCCCGGTTTCTATTAAAGGAATACGCCCCGAAAAGCAGTGGGTTACAGTGATTTTATAACGGCGGAGGGGCTTTCTAAGGCACGATGCGCAACGGAGTGCCTTAGTGCCCCTCCGCCGTTATAAAATCACTGTAACCCACTGCTTCAAGGGGCTTATTGCTTTTATAAAACTGTTACCCTATATATAGCCCATTAAATAAACAACCAGGAAAAAAAAAAAAAAAAAAAAAATCAACAATTTATAGGTTATAAAGCAACAATAAAATTGAGAATTATTCCTTCTTCCACCAAGCAAGATCGAGTGGACAGAATGGTTGGCAAGCAACACAGAAGCTAAGATTGCTTTTTCATTTAGCACCATTATCATGTCACATCAAGCTATTTGGGCTCGTTAATGTAGATATACTATGAAAGCAGGCTATTTCGAATGTCTCCTTCGGTCTCCCAAAGGCCCCGTTAAATAATTTTACGTTCATTTCGGTTTTAGTTTCCTTGTTCTCAACTCGCGCCGATTGGCCATATCATTACAACCAGCAGCGAGAGTAGGGAACAAGACTGACTTTTGTCCTCCACACTTGCCGGTGTCCAGGAAAATATGTTGAACTGTGCATTAGTTTGCTAGCCAGCTTGTCAACTAGCTAGCGTCCACTACAATGGATGTGGTTACCCTACACATAGCCCATAAAATAAACACACAAGAAAAAATATCAACAATTTATCACCAATACTGAAATAGTGAGCTAGTTAGCAACGTAGCTAGCAAGCTAAAGTGATATCGAAGTCAATAGCGAGCTAGGTAGATAGCCAACTGGTTAGTGGGTTAAAAGGTTAAACTTCGCCAACACTGAAATAGTGAGCCAAAAGTCTTAAAACAAACGTAACCTAATGAGTCAGTTGAGCGCAGAGTAGTTGATGGCTTAGCCAGGCGTGCAGGGATATTTTGTGCTGCGGTCTGCCTCAGAGTACAGTGGGTTACACTGATTTTATACCGGCATGGAACGCGGCTCAGCCAATCACATTTAAGGATGGGAAGCACCCGTTTTATAATACTTATTTTCATCCAATCATAATTAGAAAATGTCTGAAAATCAATTCAAATTTTGGAGAGCCATTGTTGATCAGCAACCCCAGGTATGGAGGCAATGACATCAATCTGGAGAACATGCACGTCCTTAAGATATTTTAGAAGGAAAAAAAAAAAAAAAAAAAAACTTGAAACCTAACTATTCAAATTTTAGAGCAGTTTATCAAAAACATACACTGCCCAGTCAAAAAAAGAAAAAAGTCACACTAATATTTCGTTGGACCGCCTTCAGCTTTGATTAAGGCATGCATTCCCCGTGACATCGTTTTGATAAACTTATGCAATGTTTAAACATTTTTTTCCGTCAAGAGCTGCATTAATTTTTCGCCAAGATCTTGTATTGATGATGGGAGAGACAGACCGCAGTGTAGAGTCTTCTCCAGCACATCCCAAAGATTCTCAAAGGGGTTAAGATCTGGACTGTGGTGGGCAATCCATGTGAGAGACTGATATCTCATGCTCCCTGAACCAATCTTTCACAATATGAGCCCAATGAATCCTGCCATTGTCATCTTGGAATATGCCTGTGCCATAAGGGAAGAAAAAAAAAATCCATTGATTGGGGGGGAAAATCAGGTCATTCAGTATATTCAGGCGATCAGCGCACCTAATTTTTTGGGCACATATTGCTGAATGTAGATCTAACCAACTGAAGCAACCCCAGATCATAACATTGCCCCCACAGACTTGAACGGTAGGCACTAGGCATGATGGGTGCATCACGTATTCTGCCTCTTACCCTGATGGGACCATCACTGAAACGGCAAGTCTCAACTCATCAGACCACATGACCTTGTTTCATGAGTCCAATCTTTATGCTCCCTAGCAAATTGAAGCCTTTTTTTGATTTGCCTCACTGATAAGTGGTTTTCTAAAAGTTACACAGCAGTTAAGTCCCAATCCCTTGAGTTCTCTTTGCATTGTGAGTGTGGAAATGCTCTTACTTTCACTATTAAACGTAGCCGTGAGTTCTACTGTTGATAAGGTCAAGCGTGGCATATTCCAATTCCATAAGCATTATTGAAGTGCACTGTTGGCATGTATATAGCTTAATTGCACAATAACATCTGGTTGGGAGTTTTCACAGGATTTTGCTGCAAGTATGGCATTCAAACTTTAAAACACATGCCCTAGTTTCCCCATTTGTTTAACTTTAAGATGACTGGTGCTGATAAAAAAAAGGTCCCAAATGTTTTTAGAATGCGGCTAAAACTACTTACGGTGCACGTTTTGAGGGAAATGGATATCAAGAGGTTTTTGGATGGGTGCAAACATTGCAATAAGGAAATTTTCAGAAAGGTTGCCGACCAAATAAGGAAGAGGGTTACATGCTTTTGTTTGAACAAATTCGCTGCCCATGGAAGATGCAAAGCAGCAGCTACTATGGTGCAAAGAACCAGAACAGGAGCAGCTGCAAAAAGCATTCTTTGATTTTTCTAATATGAGAAGGGAGGGTCAAAAGGTAGGCAATTTCTTTTTTCTTAAACATAAAAACACATTCTAGTTGAAGTTAGACTCCGTTGTAGACACGTGTATCCAATTCCTCCATTCCTCTTCACCCACTTGCCTTAACTGCGGCTCATTAGCATAAACTAGTAAGTTGACAGATATTCAGTTATTAACCTCTTAAACCCAAATGTCCCCTAGCGGTAGCGTCAGTGCTACGGGATTTACACAAGTCAATTCATTTCATAATTTACCACTATATAATTAGCAGCACACATATGTATGCTCATTCAGAATACTTTGGAGACATCCATTCTTGATAAACAAATCGTCGTTCCAATCAGAGTATCAAGTAATAGCCTTAATGAAACCATTTCAACAGTGGTGTTCAATCACCTACATTTCTTGCAGGTCGCTGCCCCTCCCAAATACATGCCCAGTACAACGGTCCAGAATCATCATAATTGACAAAACCTCGCTCAAAATAATCATTAAGCAGTTGGGCTTCAAGAGAAACAATTTTTAATTCAGAGGCCATTTATACAATTTTCGGAAGTTAACTGGCAGACGGAAAGCAAATGACACAAAAGATGATGCATAAACTTTCCACACTGTGTAAACCCACTCTACCTCATCCCAGATCTTCATTGGTTCACTGGTTTACACTTAGTCCCAAAAAAGGTCATCGAACATAACTAGTGGCTTTCATGAAAAACCATGGCTTATTTGCAGCACTTGGCTGACTAATAGGGACTCCGGCCAATCCCTTTATATCCACGGAAGTGGCAGTGTCCTTGCATTTACGTTGTCATATAGTAACCAAAGTGTCCGTCATTTTCTTTGCGTGTCATACAGCCAAATCACTAAGTTGCCCCCAGAGCAACTAATGTTGCATATGGGTTTGTTTTCCCAATAAGTATGGAGCATTTACTTTCTTACTATCTTTGAGTGGCCATCAAAGTACCAGAATGTACAACCCCAATTCCGAAATAGTTGGGAAAAAGTGTAAATTGTGAATAAAATCAAAACGCAATGACTTTCAAATCACACCAGCCAGTATTTTATTCACAATAGAACAGAGATAACACAGCAAATGTTGAAACTGAGAAATTTTACAATTTTATCCACAAAATGAGCTCATTTAAAATTTGATGGCTGCTACAGGTCTCAAAGAAGTTGGGACAGGGGCCTGTTTACCATGGTGTAGCAACCCCTCTTCTTTATAACACAGAGTGGAAGCATCTGGGCATTGAGGAGACAAGTTTAGCCATTGGAATTTGATCCCACTCTTGTTTAATACAGGCTTTAGCTGCTGGAGAGTTTTGGGTCTCCTTTGACGGACTTTTCATTTAAGTATGCGCCAAATGTTCTCAATCGGTGAAAGATCAGGACTGCAGGCAGGCCAGTTCAGCACACGGACTCTTCTACTATGAAGCCATGCTGTTGTAATAGCTGCTGTATGTGGTTTGTATTGTCCTGCTGAAATACACAAGGCCTTCCCTGGAGTAGATGTCGTCTTGAGGGGAGCATATTTTGCTCCAAAACCTTTATATACCTTTCAGCATTCATGGTGCTTTTTAAAACATGCAAGTGTCTCACACCATATGCACTAATGCATCCCCATACCATCAGAGATGCTGGCTTTTGAACTGAACGCTGACAACAGGAGGGATGGTCTTTCTCCTCTTTAGCCCGGAGGACACGACGCCCATGATTTCCAACAAGAATGTCAAATTTGGACTCGTCTGACCACAGGACACTTTGCTACAGTCCATTTTATGAGCCTTGGCCCACAGAACACGGCAGCGCTTCTGGATCATGCTCAACAATGGCTTCCTTTTTGCATGAATGAGTTTTAGGTGGCATCTGTGGATGGCACGGCAGACTGTGTTTACAGACAGTGGTTTCTTGAAGTATTCCTGGGCCCATTTAGTAATGTGAATGACAGAATCATGCCAGTGAGTGATGCAGTGGCGTCTGAGGGCCCGAAGATCACGGGCATCCAGTAAAGGTCTTCGGCCTTGTCCCTTACGCACAAAGGTTTTTCCAGTTTCTCTGAATCTTTTGATGATGTCATGCACTGTCGATGATGAGGCCTTCAAAGCCTTTGCAATTTGACACTGAGGAACATTGTTATGCCTCGGTGCACATGCGCAAGCGAGGTATACGGTAGTTCTTATGCCTCGGTGCGCATGCGCCAGTGAGGTATACGGTAGTTCATTTGTGTGTCATTCATTCTGTCCGTTACCGGGATAGCTGCTACGCCGGTCAAAATCAAGTCCTAGAAGATAGCTCTATGGGTTAAATGCCATAATGTCTTGGATTTAAATTTGCCAGATTTTTGAGATAGAGCATCGTTTTCGAGTTATAGCACTATTTGATTACCACGATGGCTGCTGCGAGCGATCAAGACTTCAACGAAGAAAAAGCTCTTCACAGTGGATCGCTTTACAACTTCTGAGTTCGATTTATATCACAGCAATGGCTACTGCTGATGGCAAAACTTGACAAAAGGAGCACAATGCGGACAGTGATTCATGTAGACACACATTTCTCACTGTGTTAAATACAGCACTGCGTGGATTTTCGAACTTACTGCTGTATGAACTTTATTTAACATCACAAATGATTTCTCCCCCCACATAGTAACAGTGTGCAAATGAACAATGCTTTCAGTCATTACTGGGCTTCACTAAGCCTAACAACCACAGTCTCGCTAAGCGGTCCTACGAAGCTGCTTATCAACTCGTTATGTCAACCGGGGCTTTCCGACCTAGATATCCGCGTGTTCAAATAAGAGACAGCGTTTGTAGCATATGACCAATTGTCTATCGGCAGCAGAGCAGCACATTTTACAAATGAAGAGCAAATTATCATATTACAAAAATATGAGGAATACAGGATCATACAGATCAAAGACAATGCTCGAGACAATAGGACACCCACCACCAGTTGGACGGGTGTGTGAATTACATTCTGTCAAAATGACGGACGGCCGTCAAAATGTTCCGTTATTGTTAAAAAAAAATCCGTCAATGACGGAAAATATTCAGTTAACGCGACCTCTGTCCTGCATAGTATGAAAGGTGCTTCCCTCCAAAAACCTATTGTTGTTCCCACAGAGTCTGAATTGCCCTAATTATTGGTCAGTGTTAAATAGACCCTGAATAGTGTGAAAGGTGTTTCCCTCCATAATTGTACATTCATGTTCATCAGACTGCCACTGGTGGGTAAATACTTGAGTATGTCAAGCATAGATGCACAGCTAGGGCACTCTGACATGTCCACACCCAATTTTATAGCTTCATTAAGGAATATACTTGTCACTGCTGTAAGCACCGAGGCATCAGCACCTTCAGTGCTTTCATTTCTAAAGTATTCCACAATTTTTTTACGTAAGCCTTCACAGATTGGAGAGCCTCTGGCCATCTTTACTTCTGAGAGACTCAGCCTCTCTAAGACATCCCTTTTATAGCCAATCATGTTACACACCTGATGCCAGTTAACTTAATTGCTTGCTAAATGTTCTTTCAGCTGATTCTTTTATATATTAATTGCGTTTTCAGCCCTTTTTTTGCCTGTTTCCCAACTTTTTTGAGACCCATTGCAGCCAGAAAATTTGAAATAAGCTTATTTTGTGGATAAAAATGTAAAATGTCTCAGTTTCAACATTTGAAATGTTATCTATGTTCTATTGTAAATAACATATTGGCTCATGTGACCTTAAATCATTGCATTTTGATTTTATTCACAATTTACACTTCGTCCCAACTATTTCGGAATTGGGGTTGTACCATTTTTACGTGCAATTGTCTTATTCTTGAACACTTTTCAGTTTTGTTAGCCTACTATATTTTCCTTTACTTTCATAAGGACAAAGCGGTGTTACAGTCGTGTTTTTTGCTTCGTGATCGGTCATTCGTTGATGCGTTTCTGGAATCCTCCAGGGTATATAATGAGAGGCGATTCGGTCTTGGCTGGATAGATGCCAAGTAAGGTGACCGATTTCCCATTTGAAAGGCAAGTTACTCTACGATATGTTCTAAGCTAGTAATACACTTTATTTATGTCTATCTGATTGTGCATTATCAAGGGGGTCACTTGGAATCCAGCACAGTGCTGGATATAACTAGGACATTTAAAATGGCATTGAGAGGCTAGAACTGTAAATATTAGAGGGATATGTAAATATTACTTTATTTAGTCATCTGTATTATCCATCATACTATCACTTTATGTGAGCATAGGGATAAAGAACGTTTTCAAAATAACAATTACAATTCACTGTAAGACAACTTGGTAACCAAACCAGAAGGGGCTCATCTGAAAAGAAGAATACTTAATGTTTTAGGTAAGAAATATTGATATCTTTCCTACAAGTAGTCAGCATATACAGGCACCCCAAAGAAGTGTCATTTTATCCATAATTGCTGTATCACATCTGGGCAAAATAATTACTGATTGCCAGCAACCATTCTTTTTTTTTTTTTTTTTTTTACATTTTATAAACATTGATTGTTGAAACTAAAGATCAGATACAGAACTTCGGTTGATAAGTGTTTTGTGGTAAAGGTGAGCTTCCTAGTTCTAAAGAAAAAAAAAACAGCATTGAACCGTATTCCTGGCTTTTATGGTGTTTGAGATACTGGGCTTTATATGATACTAGACAGAAAAGCTCATTTTTTCCTCTTAATGTTTTAGCAAACTGCTCTAAAATTTAAATAGCTATAGATTTCAACGTACTTTTTTCCCCAAAATATTTTGAGGACATGAATTGACCCCAGATTAGTGTAATGTCCTCCATACCTGCTGTTACTCATCAACAAAAAAAAAAAAAAAAAAAAAAAAAAAAAATCAAATTTGCACTTGATTTTCACTGTTTGATTTTTAAACATTCTCAATACATAATGATGAAAACAAGTAATAGAAACTGACTTAAAAAGAAAATGATAGTTTGGTAATACAGGTGAAGTCTGGCATTTATAGTCTTTGAGAAGCATAGCTTTTGTCATAGTTGCCAAAATAGGCAGAATTTCACCAATTTGCCCCACAGGCTCAAGAGGTTAACCCCTTTTTAAAAACTTTGGCTGATAAATCCAAGTCTGTAATTTGGACAGAAAATAACGTCCTGCCAGACATTCTTGTCCTGTTCCCATCAGCTATGACATTAAAATTGCTGACAGATGAAGAGGATAACCTTGAAAGTTGTTTTTCTAAATAAATAATGACAATAATTTTGAAGAGAAATAAGTTGAGCGCTGGAGTTTTTTTTCTCTAGTTCCTCTAAATGGACCGGAATGGAACAATGTTTACCCTAACTCTCAACTTTGACAAGATAAGACTTCTCCAATCTAAAAAATTTCATTCTGATGGAGATATCTCAGTAGTTAAAATGTAAACAAGGGACATTTTCACATATGAACATGCCACAAAGTCAAAATTTTACTATGTGCAGGGTTTTCCAGATGGCCACACACATATGTCAGAGGTCTTTTTGATTGATGGGCAATTCGAGTATCAATGATAGTGGGAAACCAGCTGGCAGGCATTGCGGGTGCGTGTTGCAAGATGTATGTGGGATGTTTAAAGGCCAGGGTTAAAAACCTTTGCACAGATTGCTTTGGCAAAACAACAAAACAAATAATGAAACTACCCACATGTAAGTAATGCAGATTTGAATAAGTGTGAGCCATTTGAGCAGTAGATTGTATTCCACCAGCATAACATCTACAAATTTCAACAGCAGAATGCCCTGTTTGAGGAGAACGGCATAATCATCCTCATCCAGAATTAAATAGCCTAGATAACAGCCTGACATAATTAACCAATGAGCATCTTCCAAGTACCGTTTGATGACCCTGGCGGCCATGAGACGCTGCTCTGAGTCCAGGTAGGCCGAGGGCTCGTCAATCAGATAAACATCTGCAGGCTTTCCCAGACACAGTGCCAATGCCACTCGCTGAAGCTCACCTCCAGACAGGTTCTGCACCTGTAACAACCAGGGGTCATCTGGGGTTACTCAATCATTAGCCATCACCGTCAACCACAACCACAGATCTGGAATTACTTGCCCAATTTTTTGTATTCAGTGTTGGGGGGCTGCTCTTACTGTGCAAAATAAGAACAAATTGGAGAAAATTGTTAAATTAGGGACCACTGAAGGTCAAGTTCAATGTCACCAAATGAAACTTCATGCATGACTTCCTATATGCCCGCTATACAAACCTAAGCTCTATCTGTAATAGTTTTGGTGATAGAAGTCATTGAAATTTCACTACGTGAAGTTTGACCTTCGAAGGTCGCCGAAGGTCAAGTTCAAGGCCACCAAATGAAAGTTCATACATTACTTCCTATAAGTGTTCAATGCACATATGTTCCCAATCTTCAATATTTTCAAGCCTAGAAACCTTTGAAAATTGTAACATTTTGCTTGACCTCAGGTTTGACCTTTCAAGGTCATCTGAGGTCAACTTTAACACAGCCAAATTATAGATCATATATTACATCCTATATGTCAGTAATACAAACTTAATCTCTATCTGCAACCATTTAGCTCCACGGGCGATTTTGCCCATTCTCCATAAGACCCAATGTTAAAGTACAGCGCCCCCCACTAGACCCACTTCTGTCGATTCAATCAAAATGTCACTCGCACTGTACATAAAAGTGTATCAAGGCGAGTTGATTGCCAGATTTAGAAAAAAAAAAGTTAACAGTTTTTTGAGAAATAATTTTTTTGAAATTTCAAGTCATATCTTCTAACATTGTTAATATATTCCCTGACCTCAAGTTCGACCTTTCAAAGTCATCTGTGGTCAGATTTAATATTGCCAAAATATAGGTCCTATATGACTTCCTATATGTCGATAATACAAACTTAATCTCTATATGCAACCATTTGGCCTCCACAGGCCATCTTGAATATTCATAAAGTACAGCGCCCCCGCTAGACCCATTTCCGTCAATTCAATCAAAATGGCGCTCGCACTGTACATTGACGGTACCAAGGTAAGTTGATTGCCTGATTTAGAAAAAAAAATTCTTGCGCAGTTTTTGAGAAATAATTTTTTTAAATTTCTCAGTCCTATCTTTAACATTGGAGCCAAAATTTCAAGGGCCCATAAAACGGACAAAAATGATTCAATCAAAAATCCAAGAAAAAGTCTGGAGATATGGTCTAGTAGTATGTTATTGCAAATTTACACGAAAATTCATCGGGCCAAAAAAAAGCTAAAAAATGTTCCGGACGACGGACGCCACACCACGACAATAGCTTATCGGCCCATAGGGCCAGTAAGCTAATAAAAATCCCCATTTAAGGACTTGCGCTACACGGACATAAGCAGAACCCCAAAAATTACTTGACACTAACGTGGCCATATCATCCCGCCCACCCCCTGCCCCCGCACATTTTGGCAGTTAAAGCACACACACCATTTACAGGCTGGGTCCATCCCCCAGCGGCTCAGGTTCGAAACCGACCTAGGCCCTTTCCTGCATGTCTCGCCCATTCTTCTCCGTCTCTCTCTTCTGCACCTATCTAATCAAGGCGGAAACTCCCAAAAAATAATATTCAAATAAATAAAATTCTAAATTTTTGCCTGGATACTGGAAAAATGAAGTTTTGACAAGGTTATTCTAATTATTACCCGTACGTATTTTAGTGCAAGAATATAAAAAATGGCATCAGAGTGTTTCCCAATATGCCCATAGAGAAGATCACCATTATCCACTGGCGTCTGCGCCTTGTCGATGTAGACCATAGTACCAGATGTCAATGAAATCATTCAAGTAGTTCTTGAGACGAGTTCACACCTAGATTTCAAATTATTTGCCCAGTAATGACCTTGAGAATTAGGTCAAGGTCACCAAAATCGACTGGAGTCCGTGCATCCCTAATATAGACCTTGATGCAAAATGTAAACAAAATTAGTACAATTGTTCTTGAGATACACTGTAAAAATCAAAACCATGAACTTTATAGATCACCACAAACCACTATTGTCCGCGCATTATCGCATATAGAGCTTAACAAATTTATTACACCACCTGTGATAAAAATGAGAAAACACAAATATTTCAGAAATTTGTCAAAAACTTGTTCAAAACTAAAAATTATATTGTTATTCTTTGGCAAATAATAAACTGAAACAACTAAATAAGTCCTTATTCACATATAAAAACCAAAAAAAAAAAACCCCTTAATATTTAGTATGGCCACCTTTGGCCTTGACAACAGGTTGCATTCTTGCATTCAACCATTGAAACTAAATTTTATGCTCAGGAATGCAAGTAAATAACTGTTATTTGGCATCTTAATCAAGAAATAATAATGCGCTTAACTATTTTTTCTGCTTTTTTGTAAAACAGTAAATTCTAAAATTTGTGGATAACAGCAATAATTATATTTTAGCATTAAAAATATTATTTCAATTAAAGAGCTTGCGCATACTGGTGGATTAACTATTAGAGAAACATAAAAAATGATTTTGGTAATTATCAATACTGTTAATTTAGGGCAGCTGTGGCATAAACCATACATTGGGTGGTCTAATAAATTTTTTAAGCACTGTAAACCATGGTACCAGAAATCAGTAAAGTCCATGACAAAGTTCTTGAGATACTGTATTCACACCAAGACTAAATTATTAATTGCCCAGTTACGACCTTGAAAATTAGGTCAAAAGTGTCCACATTTTCACCAATTTGGAACCTACTGATGGTTGACTTGGATAACTTAATTTTTCCTCTTTTTATTCAGTCGTTTCTATGATAATGTGTTGATTGACCATTCATTCTTCATGGCATATATACATATCCGGGTTAAGAGGATAATAACTGCTCCTAACAAATGCACCCAAATAACACAAATTAACAGCTTGTTAAATCCTATGATTGCCATTGTGGTTAGAACAAAAACCAGCATACACAGGTGTGCCCCAGGACCAGTTTGGAGGAACCACCGATAAACCCCATTAAAGGACTCACACAACATTACATAAACCATACCCCATGAAACCCTATGAAAGGACTCATACAACAGTAACCCAACGCCATAAAACCCTATTAACCACTTGTTTCCCGTATATTTACATTACCACAACTCAGGCCTGCCCGATCTCTTATCAGTTGGCTAATCGAACTTGCCCGGAAACGTGTGTACTCATATTACTGCCGACCAGCTCGAGTCCCGGAGCCGCGTCTTATCACATCGCTCGATTTGCATCTAAACACGCAGAACTGTTATCATGAATGCTTTTTGCTTTGCATCTAAACACGGACAATGGTTTGAGTTCATGTGACGTTATGATTGGTCTTGGGTGATATAAATGGCGATGCATACATTCCATTACTTTCAGTTTGTAAATTTTGTTTCGTTCATTTTCACCGTGATCACATGGTGACAGCCAAACGAACTGATGCTGGTCCTGCTGTGGCAGGACAAAAAGCTTGTGAAGATGCTGTCAACCTGCGGGCCACATGTGCGAAACAGTGAAGAGGAATCGTCAGGGTGAGCAAATGGCGAAACCACGTTGTATTGTTGATAACAACTACGGTATGAGCGGTGTTGATCGCAGCGATCAACTGGCTAGTTCGCACCTGCCGACTGCGAAAAAGTTGAGACTGAGCGAATCTTGTGTAGTTTGCGCCAAGAACGGTGTAAGGAAAGAGTCACGCTACATGTGCGTTAGTTATGAGATTCCATTATGCGTCGAACCGTGCTTCCAAACTTACCATACTGTCAAGAATTTTTTATGAAAGTTTTTTTTTTCATGTCGCCGTCATTCTGTCACCATGCAATCTGTTACTTATAGCATAATTGATTGCATCCTTATCGTATATCACATGAACTCAAGTCAGTGTTTGGATGGTTAAGATGCTAAACAGCACAGTTCTTATCACGCCATTATGCCAACGACCATCAGTGAAATTAATTCAGGCCAGCGCACATGGCAACTCTCACTGCTGCCCTGTTAAACACGACTCGCATGAGCTATCGTTCATAGACGGATCCGGGACTCAAGCGTAGCGATTGTTCGCAAATAAACACGGCTCCGAGCGCTAAGTGTTTAAAATGACTCGTCCTACATTAACATAATCCCTACCTGATAATAACCCTATTAAAGGACTCACGCAATATTAACATTAATTCTACCCCATAAAACACCATTAACGGATTTGCGCAACACATATACCCTAGCCCATAAAACCCCATTAAAGGACTCATGCTACAAACTTACGTCCTGGTCGATGATGCTTTCAATCTGCATGGGTTTCATGACGTCGGTGATGAACTGAGGGTGGGTGTACGCATCTCGGATCTTCTCGTGAAGCAGAGCGCGCACACTTCCCTAAGCAGTCACAAGAATACGTTAAGTCACAATTTTTGTGGTTCACAAGGATCTTAACAGGGAATCAAGCAGAGAATGAGGTGCATACTTTGAATTTGGGGCTGATCTTCTGTGGTTTGTAGCTGACATTCAGGATGGGCACCTCCCCTGAGGACAACGAAAAATTCAAACGTTTAAATCGAGTCATATGCGGACAACTGTTAATGGACTGCAGTGTAAATATCTTAAAGTGAATGCCTGTATTCTGCACACATTTAAGTAGCCATGCACTCATTGAACAGCTGTGACTTCATTGGGTTTTTCAGTTTATGATTTTTTTTTGTTTGTTTTTTAAAAATTTGGTATCTCCAATCCCACCCGAATCTGGAATGCCCAATTGGTGAACTATGTACAAAGCTTGCTCGTATGCGACCCCTTGCTGCCAACTCAGGAGAGCGAAGACAGTTCACGGCTCTCCTCCGAAGCACGTGCCTGTCAGCCACTGCCTCTTATACACTCATTGGTTGAATCTTCGCGAGTTCAGAACGAGGGCGGAGGATACCGGACATGAACAGACTTAGAATCTTCCTGGACGCCCGTCTGGCCCAACAGGAGGCGCTTGAGCAACGAACAAAGCTATTTATTTATTTCCCTTTCCCAGCAGTCCCTTCCCAATTTGAAACCCTGTAGCGCGATGGCCAATTGTGCGCTACTCTCAAAAAGCTGCCGACCACTGCCGGTTGGTACGACCGGGGCTCGAACCCGCGACGTGATAGTCACTTCTGCACTGCACAGCAGTGGCTTAACCGAGTGAGCTATCCGGCAGCCAGTTTATGATTTTAAACCTAATAAAGCACGTCATTTGACTTAAATGAAAATCTGAAATTACCTCCTTCATCTGGTTTAAGGCGACCTGCCAGCATTCTGATGAATGTAGTTTTGCCAGTGCCTGAAAAACAGTATAGTTGGTTCTGGATTAGAACATGGCACCACATTCATTAAAAGGTGATATAATT
Source organism: Gymnothorax javanicus (assembly GCA_029692085.1). Lineage (NCBI taxonomy): Eukaryota > Metazoa > Chordata > Actinopteri > Anguilliformes > Muraenidae > Gymnothorax > Gymnothorax javanicus. Next base: position 71,174,308 of record CM056201.1, read on the forward strand.
TGCATATTAATGATGGAACAGTTCACTGACAAAGTATTGTGCAAATGTTTTAGGCTCCCTAGATTTCACTTAAATCTAAATTTGGTCTTAGAGGTTTAATATTTTGTTTTCCACATTATTTCTATAGATAAAAAGCAGATTTAAGACTCCAAATGTTTAAGTTTAAAAAAAGTTTGTATTTCACTGAAGTCAGTTGATGCAGATAACGTAGCCTTGACAGAGACCTGATTTCAACATTGAGGCTGTCTGGAATTACCTAGAGAGACAGTCAAGAGAGATGGTGAGTCTGCAGAAGGACTGTGGCAAGCACTCCAACATGCAACAGCAAACTCTCATGAAACTATAAAACTGCAGGACAGTGATTCTAATTTTCAATAAAAGGATAGTCACACCACAGCTTTCAACAGTTCACTTTATAGTACAATTATCAAAATTCAGAAACCTTTCTTTTCATGATTTTTAGAAGCATCTGCGGAACACGAACTGTTGAAAACTTAAGCACAGTACTATAGATATTTATTTACATAGATATTGAAAAGCATGGGATTGCTTGAAACGTAAACTTAAGAATAAATTAACATAAATTTAAGAAAAACACATCTTTAGACTTCAGAAGATAATGATAAAACCCGTCCCACATACTAACTGCTGAACCACTTTAAAGGCTCATAATTTGACCAAAACCTGATTATTATGTACTTAGGTAGTAGGAACCCAATCCTAATTGGGTTATTATTCCATTATTCCATCCATATACATCCAGCTTATTCCATCACATACTGCATGATTTTGTTCTATTTCCTCCACACATGAAGATCACCAATTTGCAAGCAAGACTGCCTTTCACAAGACTTTTGACTGAAAAAATTAAAGGGTTAAATTCTCCACCCAGGACCACTGGCCAAGTTCCCCCTTTTTGCCAAGATGATCCTCAATTCACTCGTGCCCCCAGACTCCAAGTTTAAAGAAGCCAGGACAAGATGTCAACAGAGCGCCCAGTCAGGGAACCTGCTGAGATCCCCGCCTCCACCAAGGGACAACTGATCTTATCCACTTTGCCTAGTACCACCAATCAAATTAATTCTACGAAACCAGCTAAGGTAGGTTTCTTAAACCGAAACCATCATAGGTGGATTTCTTAAACCAGCTTAGGTGGGTTTTTCTTAACCCAGTTTAGGTGGGTTTCTTAAACTGAAACCAGCTTGCGTGGATTTCTTAAACCAGCTTAGGTGGGTTTTTCTTAAACCAGTTTAGGTGGGTTTTTCTTAAACCAGCTTAGGTGGGTTTCTTAAACCGACACCAGCTAAGGTGGATTTCTTAAACCAGCTTAGGTGGGTTTTTCTTAAACCAGCTTAGATGGGTTTTTCTTAAACCAGCTTAGATGGGTTTTTCTTAAACCAGCTTAGGTGGGTTTCTTAAACCAAAACCAGCTTACATGGATTTCTTAAACCAGCTTAGGTGGGTTTCTTAAACCAAAACCAGCTTACGTGGATTTCTTAAACCAGCTTAGGTGGGTTTTTCTTAAACCAGCTCAGATGGGTTTTTCTTAAACCAGCTTAGGTGGGTTTCTTAAACCAAAACCAGGTTACATGGATTTCTTGAACCAGCTTAGGTGGGTTTTTCTTAAACCAAAACCAGCTTTGGTGGATTCCTTAAACCAGCTTAGATGGGTTTTTCTTAAACCGAAAACGCATATGGCTCGTACAAATAAAGTAAGTTTCCCACAGTTTCCTCCATGCTCGCATTTCCATCGGTGTCTGAATTATCCATTTCATACGAACTTTCTGATACTGACAAAACCAAACTTTCTTTGCCGCTTGAGCTAACCGTCATAGTCACCAATGATTCGTGTTGCCATGGAGTTCTCGCTGTGACACCGTTACAAATAGTTGCGCTGTGCTGCCCAAGCTCGGATACATAATTTTAAAATTAAAATTCTACCATTCTGAATCACCTTTTTGATATTCTTACATGGTCTTTACAATATCTTTAACACAACCATTTGGAAGATTCAGTACTTCGACCACTTGGAAGTGCGTGTCAAATTCACTTTAAGTGTGCAATCAACAGCTGTCACTGACTGATAAAGTGCAAAGTAATAAAGAACAGTACACTCAGCAGCCAGGCAGGCCCAGAAATGAAGTCCACTGGTACAGATAGACCCGCTACTGCATACCGTTCTCTCCCAGCATCACCATGATCTCCGAATCGGTGAACTCCCCCTCTACAATCTCCAGTTCAAAATCGCCCATGGCCTTCTTCATGCAAGGGTACTGGTAGCGGCACATCTTTTTGATCTCCTCCTCGTTGGCTGTCTCGGCGACCTTGAATACCAATGAGGTCTCTCTGAAGCGCAGGTTCTCTGTGGGAACGTATCCATCCAGGAAGATGTTGATACCTGAAATGGAGGGGGTGGGCACAGAAAAACAACCTTAGTTTAATCTCAAACATTCCTATAAGTGATCCAATGCAGACCTGACGGATGAAATACTACGCATATTGTATAATAAATGAGTGCAATCAGGCTTGGGCTGACTATCAATTCAATTGAGACGTGAGGATAGACTAAATCGTCTATTTTTTTTGGGGGGGGCGGGCAGACAAACAGTAAAAAAAAAAAAAAAAAAAAAAAAACAGCCATGGTGAATTCTAAAGTGTGAGTAAACACGGGCCAATAGAAACAGTTTATCACTCGCATGCTATATTTTATTTTAATTAATTCTGTCAGTAGTCGATCATGCATTTACAATTTGACATTTTCTCTACCTGGACATTATAAAACGCTCAGCATGAAAAACAGTCATTGAGACGTAATGTTCCAAAGCAGCGATCAATGACCACCAAATTTCTCTCGGACATCTCACATCAGACAAACTTGAATTACATACCATCTCCCATTAGGCGAGGCTTTTTTCATCATGTGGTTCGCAAGATTTTTATTGTGAAATCCAAGTCGGAGGGGGGAATAAAAATTTTTTTTTTTTTTTTTAATTTCTTTTCACTCATTCTTAACATTATGGAGAATTCTGCTGCATTTCCATCAGGTCGGAGGATCAAATAATGTATTTTTTCCGAAAAACAAAACAAAACAAAAAAAATTCAGCCATTATTTTGTGTTCCTGGAATCACTGAATTTTGTTAAAATGGGCCTATAGCATATTGCAGCCACCATTGCTGGACATGCAAACACTGCATGCTCTTGTATAGATATACCTTCTTTAATTTCAAATAAGGTGGCACTACAGAAAACAAGAGCCTTCCTATGTATATTTTCTAAATTCTGATCCCGCTACCCTGCTCGTATGCTCATAAGAACTGATCTCTATACATTCAGAGGTAAATTTTCATGTTTTCAGCCTAATGCTCTCAGGAAATCTCATTCCCAGCCAGGTGTCTTTGTATCACAACTACTCCATTCTTGTAGCATGCGAAGATACCTCTGGACACAAGAATGGTCCAGGGAAATGGAAATTCTGAGTCAGACAAATCAAATCAGCTACGATCGGTGAACGCATTCAGCCTGGAGAAAAATAAAATAAATTGGTCGCAACCAGACTTTCATTTCAGGTTTCAGACAAAAAATAGAATAAAAATGTTTATTTGTATTTTTTTTTTTTTTTTTAATAAAAATTTGGTATCTCCAATCCCACCCGAATCCGGAATGTCCGATCGGGGAACAATGTACAAGGCTTTCGCATATGCGACCTCCTATTGCCAATTCAGGAGAGTGAAGACAGCTCGCGGCTCTCCTCCGAAGCACGTGCCTGTCAGCCACCACTTCTTATACACTCATTGGTCGAGTCTTCGCAAGTTCAGAACGAGGGCGGAGGATACCCGAACATAAACCCGCTTAGAATCTTCCTGACGAGCGCCCCTCTGGAGAAGAGGAGGCCCCTAAGCAACGAACAAAGCAATTTATATTACCCTTCCCGACAGACCCTTCACAATTTGCATCCCTATAGCGCAGTGGCCAACTGCGTGCTACTTCTGAAAAAGCTGCCGACCACTGCCGGTTGGTACGACCGGAACTCAAACCCACGCGGTGATAGTCACTTCTGCTTTGCAATGCGATGCTTTAACCGAGCGAGCTATCCGGCAACTCAAAATGTTTATTTTTAAAATATTTTGTCATTCATTTTGTCGGCGGACTCGCGAATATAGTGAATTTTTTTTTTTTTTTTGGAGTTGGGCTGTTTGCTCTGTCGGCATACTAGCAAACCAAATGATGAAAAAAGCTTGCCTTAAAATAAAAAAAAATTTAAAAAATTAAAAAAAAAACTCCCATGAATATGACTGTTGCGTAAAGCACTGTCCTCCTCGCTGCCGCCCATTATAGACAAATGAAAAAGCAGGGCTCGCAAAATTCTAAAATGAACGGTAGCCCGTCGGGCAAGCGCAATTGAATTCCTGGTTGCCCGAAAAGTTTTCTCCTCGCCGAGACCTCGCCGAATTCGGCCTTAATGCCTCATTTCCACTATGTGGTACAGGCTCTTCTCTACTCTACTCCACCCGCCTTGGTGCCGGGTACTTTTCTGGGGGATCGTTTTCCATTGGAGGATAGTACTGCCTCAGTGTAGCTGGCCATCATAGCGACGCCGCACAAAACAATTTAAAATATCTGTATGCCCCTGTTTGGATGCGGTTGATTCTTTACCATTCAGACAAACGTGCCATGCCATCGCAGTCATTTTTTAAAGTGGTGTTTTCACACATTACGTTAATGGTAATCATCATGCATTTGTGCGCTATGTGCTTCGCCAACCACGTAACCAACATATCAGCTACCGTTTGAAAAGGAATAACAACTTTTGATGTTCATTAAAAACAGAGAAAAAAAATCATCAGCGCCGAAAAGTCTAGGCTATAATTAGCGAGGAGAAAATCATTTATGTTTTATGTTTTCATAAAAGAAATTTGCACTACGATGTATACTCATCAACACCAACAAACGTTCATTATTACCATGCATTCTTTCACACCACAGAACATTCGTTTATATCAATAGAATTTCAATAATAGTATATAGGCCTACATGTAATGCACGAAATAAAACGTAGCGTTTAATGACTTCTCCCTACTCCCTTTTATGCAACTTAAACAATGGAAAAAAAGCAGGTAGAGCCGGTACTACGTAGTCGAAATCGGGCATAAGTTACTGTTACATTTTGTCCAGTGCGAGCACACGCATCAGGATATCGGTAAAACATAGGCCTATTTTGTTTCTGTTTTGGAATGGAATTTAAAATATATTTTTAATTCAGTCGTTGGAGACACTGACATACATTACGGTCTTTTGACTCTAGATGAAAGAAAAAAAAAATTATGGATGCTTCATAATCCCTTTTGACCGACAATAAGCGACACGATAAGCCGCACGTAAACAACTCTAAAAACAAAATCAGATATATTTTAGCGCCCAGATTGTAGCGATTTAGGTGATACATTTATGAAAGCTAAATTTAACTCTTAATGAATTAATGAATGAGCACCAGGCGCACAATTGGGGGTGCGCAGTGAGTGATTTAAACCAGCACGCGTAAGTCCTCGGACTCATGTCGTGAAGTGAAATGACAACGAAGCATTTTATCTTACGGGTTGTCCTGTTTTTCTAGATATTTTGACATGGTGCGCGTTCTCTAACGAACATAAACAACTTCCGTATAATATTTATTAAGTAATCAGTCATTGAAGTGCTTACCGAAGTGTTTTACAATTCCACATTTATTCGGTCTCTGGTTCCAATGTCTCATTTTGAAAATTGTATGTTGCTCTGACAGTGGCCAATTAGCTTCCTCAAGTGCAACTTCACAACATATTCTTGCTTGTGATAGTGTTGCTGGTTTTAATGGAAATCGCGCCCTCGTATAGGCTAGCCGTAAGATTGCTGGGTAGAGAGTTTAAATAATCGCATTCATAGTCCCACACCCACTCGAAGTCCGCAGACACTGCCCGGTCACCCCCTCTGTCCATGTGGCCGCCACTACAAAACTAGAAAAAAAAAAATTGTGGAAAGTTGTGTTAATTATCCCTCTCTTCCCCTCATGTGTAACCACAAGCCTGTCGTTTCGGCTCTGAGGCGATTGAAACAAAACGCAATGTGTTAAAGATGCGAATCTAGAACACGGCTGTGGATGAATAACTAATATTAAATACATATATTCACTTTTCTGTGGGCCTTTTTAAACAACAACAACAACACACAAAAGCAACGACAAATGTCGATAAAAGTTTTGCTTCTCTCACTCAAACATTATATTATAACCATGTTCCGAGAAAGTGATTTTGTGAGTGACAGTTCAATGGAATGGCCGTCCGACGTGATTCTAGCGCCAGCTGCACACATGTATGCCTTTATTCCCCTGTTTGATGGTTGGGAGTCAAGTCATTGCTTATGCCTGCACCAACCAAACTAGACCACAGCGGATCAAAATCCCGCTATTTGGCAATGGCACTTAGCAACTGGTAATTGGAAAGTTGTGACAGTCATGCCTAAAATATTGTGAAATAGGCCATATGTTTTCAGCAACAAATTGAATTTTGTTTCAAATGAATTTAGTGGCCACATTGGTACAGTGAATAAAACGTTTAGATTGGAAATAACTATGTGGCGTGAAATTTTCAGCCATCCCATCAGGCAAGGGCCTCTCTATTTCTGCTTGCCCGACAAAATTTTTACTTGTCCCGAGCACTCAGAACAGCGATTTTGCGAGCCCTGAAAAGCTATCCGACTCGAGAGCTGCACTTGAAGTTTTGATTTTTGATAGGTGGAAGTGTAAGCGACAAGAGATGCAAGATAGGAATTCGGTGATTATTGGATGCCATTTCTGAACATTGCGGCATGTTAAACCTTTCCTCATAATGGGCGTCAATGGAAAAGCTTAACCCCTTGACACTCCGACAGCCCGTCCACAGGCCGTCAGGGAAGTTAAATTGAAAGCTGTTCTCGTTCTTACTTTGGGTATGTCTTGGATAGGCATTTTAGGCAAATGTTACCGGAATGGTAAGGAGTTAACGTAAGATAACAACCATGGGCCTACTCCTGTAGGATTTCAATATTTAGGTAATGTCTGAGAGACATTAGGAAATTACAGATCGCCGTTTTGGAACGTTAAGCCACAATAAGCATTTTTCACAATACGAGTCCAACAACGTCCCGCTTCAACAGCACAATTTATCGGGGCCAGGCAAAACAGATCATACAGTTGTTGCCTTCTTTTTACGCCTCCGTGGAAGAAACTATTCCATGAAGGCCTTTACATTGATAATATCTCATTCGGCACAGCAGTGTTGAGCCTACGACAACATCGGTCAACCCCCTTTTGATTCAGCATGACGACTATGAAATCGCATTGTAGCCTGGAATCCATCCATATCAAGCTTTGGTCGCTCCCAACGGTCACTTGCTGATATAGTCTGGCCTCAGTCGGTAGGCCAGCGTTTAGCCCTTACATCACCCAATCTAAAGGTCCATCTAAAGGTCACCCAATCAGCCAAGAGCAGAAAACATGAATATTTATATATCCATATTCATGTTTTCTGCTCTTGGCTGATTGGGTGACCTTTTCGCGAGAACCACCAATCGTGCGGCGCCATTTGCAGAATGAATGCTGACCGGGTTATCAGTCGCATCTTGTTGTCAGAAGTGGTGCTAAGTAGGCGAGCAATTAAACGTTGGGATATACCAGTATCTATCTTATATCTGCATGTTGCGCGTATATTTCCTTTTACTTTGCTACATCAGGCATTTTACAACACAACTAACGGCTGTACTCAGCATTACGAATACGAGTTAGCTGGCCAGCTACGGCATTCGTGAATGTTATTTGACATGAGCTTAAAAATTACATTGTGGCATGCTTGCGTTTACTCTTGGAGTGGTTGTTAGGTTTTGAACAGGATAATGTTTGGCCATATCTGCATTTTGTTTATTTCAGTGGGATTCCCCGGTATAATAAAGGCTAAATTAAATACTCAAATTACGTTATGTATTTCACTGTAATTGGCATTAGCTATAGCTTGAAGGGCATCAGCTAGGTTAAGCCTATGAAGCTGCTATGTAATACGATAGTTGCCAATACATTTCTTGCCTGTCTACTTTCTTCAGAAAAGAGAAGATGGATAGCTTGTTCCTATTATTGCAACCTATTGCTGCACAACGTTTCGGCATTTTTAACGTGGATGGCCAAAGCTTATTTTGCCGCTTTCCCAGCTTGTTTAAAATCTGATATCAATCCAGTACAAAATCATAGCAATCAAATACATTCCTTTTCCCTTTAAAAATGATTAAACATCAATGGTAATAACAGTATAACTGAACAAATAAACACAAGCATTATTTCAGTTGGAAAGTTTAATTCGTAGTTTGCCGCAGTCCAGACTGTATTTCTGTATTGCCAGATGTTACGTGACCGCTGCTGAAAGAGACACAGGTCTCGAACAAAGTTCATTTTCTCCTAATCCGTTGGTCTTAAAAATGTCATTGCAGCACCAGTATGTTTGGAAGATATGTGGCCTGTGAAAAATAAGTCCAATATTTAATTCTGTGACAATGGGGCAGAATAATCGGTGATAATTTGTGCTCGCGTTCACTTCCCCCCATTGGAATCAATTCATTCAGGACCTGCTAGTCCATCTAAAGGGGTGGGTCACCCTTGCGACTGTGAGCTGATCACAGATCTCGCATGGATTTTGTGCGAATATTTCAAAGTCAAACGCTAGCCTACCGACTGAGGCCAGACATAACAAGTGACCGGTGGGAGCGACCAAAGCTTGATATGGATGGATTCCAGGCTAATCACATTGGTTAATTTACCTTGTGAGGCACGGCAAACTGATTGTATTGCTGTTACCAACCATTCGAACCACAAAGCAATAAACTAATTTCATTCAGGCCTCATTAAAAGGTGACTGTGTGAATTCCCATTTGCACATATGCAACCTCCATCAATAGCCAATGGCTCGGGGGCTCGATAGGTTGATGCGGCCGAGAAAATGACGAAGCAAGCCCAAGTGAAATGTGCGTGCACTGTTGGGTCCACTAGAACACCCATGTAATGCATCTAATGAAAAGACTGGTATTCAGATTTACTTTCTTTCCCCTACTTTGGCCAGATAAACAGTTCGACACAGTGAATATGTAAGAAGCAAATATACAATCCAATTATTGACAATAAAAGCATAGCACGCCAGCAAGCAATAAATCTGGCACCTCCAACAACATGAATAGTGAAATATAGATAATTTATTGAAGGGGCAGGGAAAATTACCTTCCCGAACACTGAAAGGCATGGTGACCACCCCATAAGCACTGGGAACTCCATACAGGCAGCAGATGAAGTCAGACAAGTAGTCGAGCACGCTCAGATCGTGCTCTACAACAATAATGTACCTTCGGGGGCAGAAAGAAAAAAATACATGAACAAATACACACAAGCAATGAGATATATAAACTTGAGGCGCTGCATTATTCGTTCCAGATCCGCCAATGTGTGCAAAGCTGGCCGCCATCTTATGACGGGCGTGCCTGCCGCTGGAGCCCATGTAAACAAATACGCTCTGGTTAATCTTTCGGTAAATATCAGTAATAATCATTCAGTGGCGTTTTGATTTCCGGCCTTTTTCTGACCGATAATTAGAGAAGAGTTAGCTTGAAGCGCCATTTCTGTCTGTTATCACCCACTGCGTTTACCAAAAGCGTAGTTGCTAACTAAGTTAGCAGCTTACATAGTTTGTTCATTCATTGTCAATGGTTCCTACGACGCAAGTTAGCATCTGTGATTTCGGGAAACGGACCCCTGAGCGACTCATATTTTTCCATAGGGAATGTTTGAAAATACGGTGGTATACATCCAGGCCATTTTAAAACCCCTTCGGTATGGTAATATGACTGATCTCATTCTGTCAGGCCGGGTTTATTTTTCTAGCGGTACGATCTAGGACGGGGCGCTTGTTAACTTAAATTATCACCGCAAATGCCGGGAACCTTGATAACAAGTGTCTTATTGTGACCACAGCCAAGTCGTGAAACTAGTCTACTAGTTTAGAAAAAAAAAAAACCAAAAAAACCACTGGTTCGTAATTGAATCTGACACGTAGGTCTACCTATTAAAAAAAAATTGGTCTGTAATTGGATCAGACACATATCTATGACTATTTTTTTTTTTTTTTGTTTGATAGAAATACCGCAGCATGGTGCAGGCCCGGACACTGACATTACGATGGACGAGGAACAACTAAACCTATTCGCATCTACTGACAGTAGAGCGGCTGCTGATTTCAACGGGTTTTCGGACGTGCCCAGCTCTTAAGTCGGGAGTGATTGAAAGTACTGCGGTATTTTCGCTTGTTAGGATTGTATGGCACTCAGTGGAAATCAGTAAAATGGAATGTTTATGTAGTCACATACGAATAAGATGTCTATTTCCCATCCAAATAACCTGACAGATCCGGTCCTATACCCGAACAGCGACAGAAAATTCCGGCCGCTCGCACCTTCTTTGTCTAAACAAATCAGGCCGTTGCAAGCTCACTAATATATAAGGCTCCCGTCCGCACAAAGTAGTTGTTTTCATACTAGTATACAAGGTTCCTGGACAAAAGGTGTTAAGGCTTTGTAACAGCTAATGCTGGCAAGCAAGCAGGTATTTATCTGATGAAAAGCCTGCGGTGATACATTAATACCTTGCTTAGCTCCCAACTACACTGCTCGCCCCAAGGTTTGGCCATTAACACCGAGATCACCGTCGTTAAGCCTCGTCGCTGACATGGTTCATGAACCCTGGGGAAAGCGCCGATTTTTTGCATTAACCCGGAGTGGCTAAAGAGTAATGGCAGCGCTTGTGCTGCCTCGGGGTAAGCCACGACGTTACCCCCGAGGTAAGTAACCCAGTGATTTGGTAGTAGGAGTGGGCCAAGTCAAGACTAGCTTTACACCGTACAGCCAAGTTTGATGGTTTAAAGCCAGTAATCTCTGTTGTTCAAGCTAAAAATAACTTACCTGTGAAAGGCTAAATCGAGGACTTCCCCTCGTCTGTGGCTACAATTTACGGCAAGGCAGTGGTCTGGCATTAAGAAAAAAAAAAATTTCTGGAAGGCATGAATCCACTTTGCTGCACCTTTCTGTGATGGACGCCTGTCACAAGATGGCGGCCAGACTTGCACATTGAAATCGTAATATAGCGCCTCTAGTTTATATAGCTCTTTGCACAAAAGTAAAAAAAAACAAAAAAAAAATGTCTACGAACACTCTCAAGTAAAGGACTAAGTCTACAAAGGAAGCTGACCTGTCTGGGGTGATGAGGGAGCGAATCGTGATGGCAGCCTTCAAGCGCTGCTTCACATCCAAGTAACTGGACGGCTCATCGAACATGAAGCTGCAGGGGCAAATGGAGCATGCTCAATAAACCTTTTGGTGGCTTTTGAAAGGGAAAAGAGCAGTTTAGCAGGTAGGCAGGTAGTTGAGAATTAATACCATGGCAGCAACAGGCAATTTCATGGCAAGATCTCACTGGCAAACAATCAATGAAGATAAAAAATAAAACTGAAAAATAGGACCAGAGGTCCTGTAACTTACCGGCAAGTAATCTTATAGTGATGATACAAATTTCATGTGAAGTTTGACATTCGAATCATTGAAAGTCAATGCCAAGGTCACTAAATAAAAGTTCACATACATTTACAGTATAAGACCTCGTGTTATATAATCCTAAGCTCTGAATCAGTTTTGGTGATACCGTCACTGAAAATTCAATACGTCAATTGTGAACTTTAAAAGGTCACGAAGGTAAAGTATAGTTCAGCAAATGGACTTCATATATCAGCGCTCCAGTCTGTGACCAAGATTTACGTTTTGCTACTTACATTCTCACATCGGTTGCCAACACTTCATGCACTGTGCGCCTATTCTAGGCAGCGATTCACTCCCTAATTATCAGCCGCAAATTTTTTTTTCTGCAGGTCGGTTGGTACCCTTACGTACATCAACCAATCACAGATCGGCTGGTGCCATCAGCCAATCACAGCTCGGCTGTACTTTGACCCTGACCTTGTCACTGTCCGCTGAGTTGTGCGCGGCAATTTTGTAAAACCTTGTCTGACAATAACGATGTACACTGCCCTCCAAAATTATTGGCACCCCTGGTTAAGATGTGTTCTCTAGCTTCCAATAAATTCAGTTTTTTTCTAAATAATATAGGACCACAGTGAAAAAAAGAGGAAAATCCAACCTTTAATTCAAGTGCATTTATTCAGTGGGAAAAAAAATCCCACATTAAGAAATAATTCTTTTACATCAAATTATGTGTGTCACAATTATTAGCACCCCTGATGTTAATACTTTGTACAACCCCCTTTTGCCAACAAAGCAGCACCTAATCTTCTCCTATAATGTTTCACAAGATGGGAGAATACAGAAAGAGGGCTCTTCGACCATTCCTCTTTGCACAATCTCTCTAAATCATCCAGCGACCTGGGTCCTCTCCTCTGCACTCTCATCAGCTCACTCCATAGGTTTTCAATGGGGTTGAGGTCTGGGGACTGAGATGGCCATGAGAGGAGCTTGATTCTGTGTCTGGTGAACCATTTCTGTGTAGATTTGGCCACATGTTTAGGGTTATTATCTTGCTGAAAGACCCAGTGATAACCCATCTTCAGCTTTCGGGCAGAGGCCACCAGATTTTGATTTAAAATGTCCTGGTATTTCAAAGCGTTCATGATGCCATGCACCCTAACAAGGTTCCCAGGGCCTCTGGAAGAGAAACAGGCCCACAGCATCACCGATCCTCCCCCATACTTCACAGTGGGCATGAGGTGCTTTTCTGCATACTCATCTTTTGTGTTTTGCCAGACCCACTTAGAGTGTTTGTTGCCAAAAAGCTCTATCTTGGTCTCATCTGACCCAAGCACACGGTCCCAGTTGAAGTCCCAGTACCGCTTAGAGAACTCCAGATGTTTGCGTTTATGATTGTGAGTGAGAAAAGGTTTTTTCTGTGCATGCCTCCCAAACAGCTTGTTGGCATGTAGATAGCGCCTGATGGTTGTTTTGGAGACTTTGTGACCCCAAGATGCTACCATTTGTTGCAATTCTTTAACAGTGAGCTTTGGAGAACTTTTTATTTCTCTTACCATCCTCCTCACTGTGCGTGGTGGCAAAATAACCTTGCGTCCTCGTCCAGGCTTGTTTACCACTGTTCCAGTTGTTTTAAACTTCTTAAAGATTCCTCTGACAGTAGATATGGGCAGGTGCAGGCAAGTGGCTATTTTCTTGTAGCCATTGCCTGACTTGTGAAGGTCGACACACATCTGCCTTACTTGAATGGTGTGTTCCTTTGTTTTTCCCATGTTGAAGAGTGGATAAGAGAAATGGCCTCTGTGTCACGTCATATTTATACCCCAGGGAAACAGGAAGTGATGAATTACTAATTAAATGTTCCTAGATACTCTGATCAACTTTGTAAACTACTGTAGAAATGACAGAAATTCTTCAATTACATTTATTTCCTAGGAATTGTTAGGGGTGCCAATAATTGTGGAACAGGTGATTTTATGAAAAATAATTATTTCTTAGTCAGGGATTTTTTTTTCCCCTTAAAATTCACTTCAGTTGAAGGTTACATTTTTCTACAATTTTCAGTGTGAGAGTATGCTTCTGCAATAAAAATTGAATTTATTTTAAGGCTTTTAACACATCTTAACCAGGGGTGCCAATAATTATGGAGGGCGCTGTAAATGCTCCACACAACGCAAAATTACAAGTACACTAGCTGGTCTGCTGCAGAAGTCCAACAGTCTACGTATTTGGCCTTGGCTTCGGTGACTAATACTGCAGATCGGAGAGCAAATTTCATGATATCAGAAAGTGTTTTCATTACCGGTTTTTTATTTCGCTATTTAGATTTTGTGCATTTCTAAGGGTAATGGAAACGCACCTGGAGAGTGAGAACGATGTCCGACGTTATTAGCCCAAAAACACAGTCCGCTTTGTGACCGTAGACTGTTCGTGATGCAGTTTTGAGTCTTGTTGATACCAGCTATGGGTGCTTGCGTCCAGTGGCGAATGGTTTTATTTAGCGTTTCAATATCAATCGCTAACCTTCTATCCTGATGGATTAGGTTGGATGCGCACTTCCACTCTGATCTGAAGTTCTGCATGTACATGATTATTCATGCAGTATGCATGAAATCGGTGGCTGGTTGGTCCGACTGCAAGATTATTTATTTTCATTGGAGTACGATAAAGATGAGAAAAGCTGCGGTTGTTATAGATTTATAGTCAGTTTTCTTTGGGGTTCTGATAATTGGCCAGCTGTCAGAGGAACAGAATTTTGTCAATTGCAGCAAATGTTCAAAACTGATTGAAAAACTGACTGGTGACGCCTGCCCAATGTAGGTACTCCAGCGATGACCATAGGCTTATCAGCGCAATGCCTCAAATATGAGTCTGTGTCACGAACAGTGTACGGTCACGAAGCAGACTTTTTTTATGGGGCTAATAACGTCGGACATCGTCCTCACTCTCTTTGTGCGTTTCCGTTACCCTTCGAAATGTGCAAAATCTAAATAGCGAAATAAAAAAATAAAAAAATAAAAAAACAGGTAAATAATAATTATAATAAGCCGTCCTTCTACATTGTTACCGGTGAAAGAATTTCTTGAAACTTTGTGCAAACGAACTTGGCATACTGCACCTACTTTTTACCAATTATTTTGGGTGGATCACTTTGGGAACTATATTAATTTTAATGTTAAACTTTCAATTTGCGATGAAAAAATGTAGCCAAATTATACATTTTACGGCTTCAATTCCTCCTGGGTCTCATATTTTCAAAGCAATTAAGCCATGTTTGGTGTCAAATTGTTCCTTGGGATGGCAGCAACAATAACGGTTATAAATTTTAGAACTAGCACTGTGATAATTGGGAGTTATTCATTGATTCATCCCCATATGTTGGTTTTAGGGGGGTGCTCGTCTAAATTTGGCCATAATTTTCCTATGAATGATTCAGTTTATGTACAGGGAAGGGTTTGATGAAAAGATGTCCCTTGGGGAAATGGAGATTTGTAAATACATTCAGACTAGTATGATAACTCTCCAAAATGATAACTGCATTTGTACATTTTTCAAAAAATCTTGTGAACATCAATATCTACTTTTCAGTTCACAAAGTGCTTTCTGATAATGTTTCTTAAATGAATGTAGCAACAACTGATAGTCTGTTCAGGTTTCTTTGTTTGGGCTTGTAAATATTCAGAAAAGTATCATGGTACTTTGCATGACCACAGTTTTGGCCTGCGCGCCTAAATTTTGGCCTGCGCGCCCAACTTTTTCAGGTTGGGAGCGCATGCACTCCTAGGTCCAAAAGTTAGTCTGGAGGGTTGTATATGACTTTCTAAATGTCTCTATACAAACCCTGGCTAAATCTGTGACCATTTTGGTGACAGAAGTCATTGTAATTTCACTGTCGAGCTTGACCCTCAAAGGTCACTGACAGTCAAGTTGAATGTCACCAAATGAAAGTTCTTATGTGACTTCCTAGATGTCAGTACCACAAACCTAGGCTCCATCTGTGACCATTTTAGTGATACAAGTCACTGAATCTTCCCTAGGTCACATTTGACCTTTGAAGGTCAACATGAAGGTCATCAAATGAAAGCTCATATATGACTTCCTATACATCTCTAATACAAACCTCGGCTCCATCTGTGACTGTTTTGGCAATACAAGTCACTGTAATCATATTATGTCAAGTTTGACCTTCAAAGGTCACCAACAGTCAAGTTGAATTTCACCAAATGAAAGTTCATATGTGACTTCCTAGATGTCAGTACCACAAGCCTAGGCTCCATCTGTGACCATTTTAGTGATACAAGTCACTGAATCTTCCCTAGGTCACATTTGACCTTTGAAGGTCAACATGAAGGTCATCAAATGAAAGCTCATATATGACTTCCTATACATCTCTAATACAAACCTCGGCTCCATCTGTGACTGTTTTGGCAATACAAGTCACTGTAATCATATTATGTCAAGTTTGACCTTCAAAGGTCACCAACAGTCAAGTTGAATTTCACCAAATGAAAGTTCATATGTGACTTCCTAGATGTCAGTACCACAAACCTAGGCTCCACTGTGACCATTTTAGTGATACAAGTCACCGAATCTTCCCTAGGTCACATTTGACCTTTGAAGGTCAACATGAAGGTCATCAAATGAAAGCTCATATATGACTTCCTATACATCTCTAATACAAACCTCGGCTCCATCTGTGACTGTTTTGGCAATACAAGTCACTGTAATCATATTATGTCAAGTTTGACCTTCAAAGGTCACCAACAGTCAAGTTGAATTTCACCAAATGAAAGTTCATGTGTGACTTCCTTTAAGTCTGTGATACAAACTAAGGCTCTATCGGTGACCTTTTTAGTGATAGAAGTCATAGAATTTTCACTGTCAAGCTTGACCTTCGAAGGTCAATATGAAGGTTACCAAATGAAAGTCCATATTTAACTTCATATGTGTCTCCAATACAAACCTACACTCCATGGCCCTCATTTATCAAACGTGCGTACACCAAAAAAAATGGGTGTACGCCAAATTTCCCACAAGGATCGGCATTTATCAATCTGAACGTGAGCGAACGGTCCGCAAAAATCTCACACCAGGTCTCACCAGGCGTACGCAGATTCGAAACCAGCGAACAACATGCAGGCACGAGTGCAGCTGTCAAAATGAGTAATAAACCATATGCAGCGATGTGGATGTCATGCTCTTGTTGCTCTTATTAGTTAAATGAATAAATAGGCTCAATAGATGAATAGGCTAAATTAATAAATGAATGAATAAATAAATAAACAAAACAAACAAGACACCCATGTTGAGAAATTAAACTTATATTTTGAAACAACCCGCTTGTCAAGCCAGATGGCTGACAATTAGGCTACAATCAATTTGATTAAGCGCAATGCGTGGCTTGGGAGATATGCTGTGTGGTATGTCAGATGCTCATCCAGTCAGATGTAGCCTACTGAACAACAGAAGAAACGCAAGTTAATTAAAGGCAGACTGGAAAATAAGTTTGCACGTCATTATTTTAGAAAATCCAATTTATTACTAGGGCGTGCACATTTACACTCGTTTCATCAAACTTTTCTTTATTTTGCGGTCACTTTGACTGAGTAACCATAAGAGTACATTAACTGGGGCGCCCCGGTGGCACACCGGTCTAAGTGCGCGCACCATAAAAGCTGTGTCCTTCTCGCGGCGACCTGGGTTCGATTCCGGCTCAGGTCATTTGCCGCATGTCATCCCTATTCTTCTCCCCAACTTTCCTGTCTCTCTCTACTGTGTGACTGTCAAATAAAAGGTAAAAATCCCCCAAAAAATCTTTAAAAAAAAAAAAAAAAGGAAAAAAAAAAAAAAAAGTACATTAACTAACTAGCGAACTTGCGTTTCTTTTGTTGCTCAGTATATATAGGACTACGGACACTTTGACCGTGATCACATTTTGACAATGGCAGATCCTCTGTTGTTAGAGGAATAAGCTTCTGTCCAACGTGAGAGGAACTTTTGGCACAGAGAAGATCTCCTCCGGGAAAGTGACAAGTGGCTGCTCGTTTTGTGTGGCACCCAATAAAATGTCATGGAGTAATACTAATAAAAGTACAATGAAGAGTGATCTCTGCAGACTGTATTTTAACAATTACCCTCATGCAGCTCCGATCGAGGCGGTGGGGACTCATCCGTGTCCCCACCACCTCGTATTCCCACGATTGAAGGGGAGCCCTGCTGCCACGCGCTCCTCGAACGGTGACAGCTGGAGGTTTGAGTCCGGTTGGCCTCCACCGGTCCGTGCGCTGTTGCGCCTGAGCGCCGCAACCCGTTTTTTGGTGGCGATCTTAAAATCTGATCACTCTTTTTTTTTTTTAATCTACATGTAAAGCATTTGGATTGTCAATTATGTAGGCTATACAACATGAAATATCATGGATCTATAAATTGAATTTATTAAGGCTGATATTATTCGCACTTACACGTGTGGCCAATGCTGAATATTTTTCTTGGCCACACTTATAAGTGCGCCAGTTGATGAACATTCCAGTGCCGCTTATAGAAAGTATACACTTAAAATAAGTTTGGCCAAGAAAAAAATTTTAGCTTTGGACACACTTAAAATAAGTGTGGGCAATGGAGAAATGTGCTTCTTGGCCACACTTATAAGTGCGTCTAACGCAAATTTCGATCAATTTTTGTGCTTGGACGCACTTAAATAAGTGCAAATAGTCACTTCGATTTATTAATGAATTAAATCAAACATCTGCTGCACTCCAGTTTTTACCAACGGTGTTTATCGCAGCAGCAATAGTTTTCCAAACTGCAGCCTTCAGGGCTCCCTTTCTGCCACTCTTAAGGGTTCCAAATAAAATTATTTTGTTTTTCTCCACCTCGGATGTGATCATTTATATTTCCTCCTCAGTGAAGTTCTTTCTTCTTAGCAGTCTTTTGAGAGTCCATGTCGTAAAGTGGGCAGGACTATGCCTTCCGGAGCATGAATTTATAGGGGCGTGTCATGTAAATTACCATGGTTTCAGCCGCCAGATTTATCAACGCCTCGCCAGTTCTACACCGAAATCAGCGACGTACGCACTTTTAGTAAATCAGACGTGACACCTGGCGAACGCTGATATCTACACCAGATCCTACAGAAGTTTGATAAATGAGGGCCTATATGTAATGATTTTGCTGATACAAGTCATTGAAATTTCACTGAAAAGTTTGGCCGTTGAAGGTCACTGAAGGTCAAGTTCAAGGTCACCAAATGAAACTTTATACATAATTTCCTATATGCCCACAATACAAACCTAAGCTCCATCTAGAATAGTTTTGGTGATAGAAGACATGAAATTTTGCTAGGCCACCAAAAGAAATTTCATGTATGACTTCCCATTATGTTTAATACACGTATGTTCCCAATCTTGAATATTTTCAAGCCTAGAAGCCTTTGAAAATTGTAACATTTTGCTTTGACCTCAAGTTTGACCTGTCAAGGTCATCTGAGGTCAGCTTTAACACAACCAATATATAGTTCATGTATGACTTCCTATATGTCAGTAATACAAACTTAATCTCAATCTGCAACCATTTTGCCCATTCTCCATAAGGCCCAATGTTAAAGTACAGTGCCCCCACTAGACCCACTTCCGTCGATTCAATCAAAATGGCACTCGCACGGTGCATAAAGTGTATCAAGATGAGTTGATTGCCAGATTTAGAAAAAAAGTTATCACAGTTTTTGAGAAATTATTTTTTGAAATTTCAAGTCCTATCTTTTAACATTGTTAATATTTTCCTTGACCTCAAGTTTGACCTTTCAAAGTCATCTGAAGTCAACTTTAACATAGCCAATGTGTAGGTCATATGTGACTTCCTATATGTTGATAATATGAACTTAATCTCTATGTGCAACCATTTGGCCTCCACAGGCCATCTTGAATATTCATAAAGTACAGCGCCCCCACTAGACCCACTTCCGTCAATTCAATCAAAATGGCGCTTGCACTGTACATTGACGGTACCAAGGGAAGTTGATTGCCTGATTTAGAAAAAAATTTATCTGGCGGTTTTTGAGAAATAATTTTTTTAAATTTCTCAGTCCTATCATTAACATTGGGGCCAAAATTTCAAGGGCCCATAAAACGGACAAAAACGATTAAATCAAAAATCCGGAAAAAAAAAAAGTCTATAGATATGGTCTAGTAGTATGTTAAGGCAAATTTACACAAACATTCATCAGGCCAAAAAAAGAGAGAGAGAAAAAAAAAAATGTTCCGGACGACGGACGCCACACCACGACAATAGCTTATCAGCCCATAGGGCCAGTAAGCTAATAAAAAGTAGCATGTATGTATACACACAAACAGGGCTCGACAAACCTTTATACTTACTAGTATTCGAATTTACAATGAACTCCACCAATCTTAACAGATTTTGTCTCCCCATTACCAGTACTTCCTCTGTGATCATTGTTATTTGTGTTATGCATTTCTGTATTGAGCCTAGTTCGTTTCATGTATGTTTGTACTTTATATTTCATGTTTATAGTAATTATCCGGTGACTATATACGTTGAACAACAAATTTCCATTGAGATATTGAAGTATTATCTTATCTTAAATACATCCACATACTACTAGAGGCACTACTACACCCCTAGTACACAGAGCACAGAGTCAGCTACAAAACGGCTATATGTCTGATGTGTGAATTCAATGCGTAATGCTTCAGTTTTATAGTTGATTGGTAACCAAGAAGGTGCCCAAAATGTGCTTATGATAAAAATTCTAAAATCTCTGAAGGGTAGAGTGTGGCCACTCACATGTCTGCTCTTTGGATGCACACCACAGCACAAGCAAAGCGCTGCAGCTCTCCTCCTGATAGGTCCTCCACATTCCTGTCCCTGAGATGGGTCAGGTCTGAACCGGGAGAAAACACACAGAAAGTTAACCAAACCTCAGGAGGCATCAAACAAATGCTATGAGCAGGGCTAAGTCCCAGTTCAGGCACGTACAGTAGTGTGCAGTGATGATTATACACTTAACAAAGTGAAGATAAATCAGAAACCAAGTACTTTTCAAGTATTTATTTCATGTAATATCAGATCACATAGATGAAAATAAGTAAACAGATAACAATATGTAGTAAAAACAAAAATAAGGCCAAATTAAAAAAAATTAAATAGTGCCATATTTGGTTTCAGGCTTTAGTGTTATGTAAGCTCACAAGTGCAGGGGTTGCACTAGCCTGAAATATGTGTTGGCCGCTGTGGCTACCAGACTCTCCATTTCTTTAGCCACATCAGAGGTCTGTTAGCACTGTGGCTAACCAGGTCCAAAAACTGTTAGCCACATTTACTCTATATGGAGAAATCATGCCAAATGTGTAATTGGAATGAGTTTGAATTCAATTGAAGTAGTTTTTCTTGAGATAATCAAAAATTTAATTTTAATGGAAAATTAATTGGACTTCCACCTTACCATACTGGTGCTGCCATCTAAATTTCTAGCTCAACAGGTTCACCATTACTATTGGAATAACATTTTAGAGGAATTAAGGCAGATGTATAGGCACGACAACGAATAAACAAGTGGTGCCAGGCAAAACAAACCCCGCCCCTCGCACATACTACTTTTCCTAAATTCAATAGGCATCTATTCTGGGTCAGTGGCAATCTCTAAACCCAATTTGGGGTGAATCTGGCCATTAGTTTTGCTGCTAAAGTGTTAACAAACAAACAAAGAAACAAACACACGAACAAACCGAACCAAAAACAATACCCCTTGCCCTCCCCCTTCGGGCGGGGCGGGGTAAAAAGGCAGAAGCTATTTAATTTCTTTGTTTTAATACATGGCAAACAGTCAGTGGTGAGGCATTACTCAGTTTAGCCTTTTTTCATCCCCAAGTTAAGATAATACATTAGTACATCTTTGGAGACATGCCATATGTAATCCCATTCTATGATTTAAGCCAGTCAGCTGTGTTTTGTATAAAATGGGTCAATGACACCTATCCAGTCTTGTCCACGCAAATTCATTCAGGGAACTGCACAATATGGTGTGACTAGCGTAGTAAAACCTCAGGGACAATATTGATAATACAAACTTAATCTCTATCTGCAACCATTTAGGTTCCACAGGCCATTTTGCCAATTCTCCGTAAGACCCAATGTTAAAGAACAGCGCCTTCACTAGACTCACTTCCATCGATTCAATCAAAATGGCACTCCCACTGTACATGAAGTGTATCAAGATGAGTTGATTGCCAGATTTATAAAAAAGTTATCAGACAATTTTTAATAATTTTTTGAAATTTCAAGTCCTATCTTTTAACGGTGTTAATATTTTCTTTGACCTCGAGCTTGATCTTTCAAAGTCATCTGTGCTAAAATTTAATATTGCCAAAATATAGGTCATATATGACTTCCTGTATGTCCATAATACAAACTTGATCTCTATCTGCAACCGTTTGGCCTCCACAGGCCATCTTGCATATTCTCCATAAGACCCAATGTTAAAGTACAGCGCTCCCACTACACCCAATTATGTCGATTCAATCAAAATGGTGCTTGCACCGTACATTGACGGTACCAAGGTTGGTTGCCTGATTTAGAAAAAAAAAATGTATCACGCAGTTTTTGAGAGATAATTTAAGAAAAATTTCTCAGTCCTATCTTTAACATTGGGGTCAAAATTTCAAGGGGCCATAAAACGGACAAAAATGATTCAATCAAAAATATATTAAAAAAAAAACTCTAGAGATATGGTCTAGTAGTATGTTATGGCAAATTTACAGGAAAATTCATGAGGCCAAAACAAAGATAAAAAATGTTCCGGATGACGGACGCCACAGCAAGACAATAGCTTATCGGCTCAAAGGGCTGGAAAGATAAAAATAGGTAGGCATTTTCTTTTTCTTTTGGTGAAAATTTTTATTTGCTTGTAAAATTTTTAGGGTAGGCAGGTGACCTGTCTTTTTTTTTCCCCCTCCGTAATAGTAACATGTAAGGCATATGCCAAATCTGAGAGAGATATGCTACCAGTAAATGATTTTGGTGTATGCAACATTCATCATATAAATATGCAACAACTGACCTACTTGTACAAAACTTTAATAAACTGCAAGAACAAGAAAAGTTGACATGAAAAGTTTGCAAAATACTGTACAAGCACTGTAGATTTGAACAGCACTGAGCTAGACAGCGACAACCATGTTCTAAAAAATACTCTAATTTATGTCTGTAATACAGTTTGCATCACTAAGTGGAGGGCTACAGGAATCACTGGGTGTCCAAACATGTTTCATCGCATATACCAGAGTTCCAACAAGCAGGTTGATCCAGCTAAAGTAGTAACAAAAAAAAAAAATCTTCAAAAGAACAATCCATAACTCAAACTGAACTTAAACTTTTGACTGGGGAAAAAAAAAAAAAAAAAAATTTAGCTCACCTCGAAAACTACCAATGAATAGGAAAGACGCTCATAAGCATTCAATGGGCTTTTGCACAGAGCTTCAATGGAGGGCTAAACCAGCGATCAGGAAATAAAGCAATGCGAGCAATCAATGACGTCACGCCAGATATAGGGGGTCGGCTTAATTTCTTTTTATTTTAAACTGAAAACAGAGAAAAATGTTTAGGGTCGGCCCCAATGATGCAGGTAGGGTCAGGAAATCGGACACACCTATTTTTTTAATTGGCCTAAATACCTTTTCGGAGAAAAAGTCTGTATCTAGTGTGACAGCCCTTTGCTATTAGCCTGGTAAAACCAGACTCTGCTACTTCACTTTGCTTCGTACACAGCGTCTGGACAGTCGTGATTGACAAGTGTTTACTTCCTGGTGGGTGGGCGCTTGTCAGAAGTTTAAAATCATTGGTGTACCCGTAAACTAATCACCAACGTTTGGCAATGACGTATGTTATGCGCCCGCTCAGCCGCCAAGTACTTCCGATGTAAACGCAGTCCTTCATATCAGGAATGCAGCGAAAACAAACTGATCAGTGCATTAAAGTTAATACTGTACTCATACATATGCCTATCTACCTCATTTTAGCCTTCACTCATTCACTTAAAAGAACCAAAGGTGCTCTGTCTGTTCTCCTTACAAGAAACAAACTGTTCAGCTATCGTTTATCCTGCCGATACTACTGCTATTAAAAAAAACGCAAGAGACCTGAAACCAACGGCAGAATCGGCGAGCATAACGCATTATTTACACTAGGACAAAATCTGCGTTGACACGAAAAATGAACCGTTAACCATACTTGCGCTAACATCATACCCAGCTCGCCATCTAACTTTATAGTGGCATAGTTTGCTCTAAGCGTTTGGCTGTCTCAGACACACATTTCATTCATGGATAATGACAACATAACACTGAGACAGCGAATAGGTCTTGTGACACGAACAAAAACACGGCTTTTAAAAAAGTTCGCTGCTAACAATGCAACACTTAGAAGCTACAAGCTAGCTGAGGTGGTTCGGCTGTTTCTCACAGGGATGAACTGGGTGCCTATTTCATATGTTTCATGATGGATATTAAGTAGATATGACAACTTTTCTCGAAACCTGTAGGGAGTAGCGCTACAACATCATTTCCATTCAAAAAACTAACCAAACATTCCTCTAGTTGTGGCTTTAAGTCGCTGACACCGGGGATTTTCTCCACGACAGAGCGAATCTATGTCCTCCCGTGTATCTATGTCCATGGCCATTGTTGATTTCAGAGACTACAATTTCAAACTCGGCGCAGCTGCTACATCATGGCTCTCGGCCACGCCTTCTGTTCGTTGGTTGGTTCGGTGCATTTTCTGCCGATGTAAACGAGGCAGAGCTCCGAGTGACCAGACTGAGTAATGAAGTGAAATGAAATTAAGCGGAAGTACGAAGGCTGGCGGAGTCAGGCTACTTTGCCATAATTACAGCATTTAGTCTTTCAGGTATAGTTTTCTCATATTTTTTATTTCCTCATTCGCTAAACCATTTCATATGTTTTGAAGTTCATTCCAAATATTACAACAGATTTGCTTAATCGGATTAAGGTCTGGACTTCGAGCTGGCCAAATCATAACTTTCATGTCACCAGATGTTTCTCGCACAACTTAGAAGTGTGTTTAGGGTCATTATCTTGTTGAAAAGAAAATCCCCAGCCAATCAGTCTCTTTCCAGATGGCAATGCATGCGGCTGCCTCACAAAGATGCTGTGATACTGCTTTTGATCCAAGATTCCGTCGATTTTTATGAGATCACCGGCTCCTTTCAAGCAGGCTGAACCTCAAACCATAATATTACCACCTCCATGTTTTACTGAAGGGGTTAAACAGTTATCTTGGAAACATTCTCCAACTCAATGGTGCACATAAGTTCTGCGTTTGGTTGGGAAAATTTCAAATTTAGATTTATCGGTCCAAAAGACTTGTTCCAAGTCCACTGGTGTCCAATCCTAAAATTTCTTGGCAAGTTAGTCTTTTTTTGATGTTGCCAGCTCTTGGCAGCAACACAACCAATCAGACCATTTTCACACAAGCGTCTGGAAAATAGTAGATCTTGAAACTTTCATCTCTTCACTTCTGGTGCAACCAATATCATCACGGAGTTGTTGTGCCGTCAACCATTGATTTATTTTACTTGTCATACACAGATAACTAACATCAGATGTATACAACTTCCATTTTGCTGCTCAATTGCAACTAGTTTTCAGCAAACTGGTCTCTTTGAAATCCTTGATGGTGTTTCTTACAGTGCCATGGCAGTACTTACTGTAACGTCTTCGGCATCATGTAAGGCCACACTGCGGCTTGAAGCCCTTTCCGTCGTGCCATAGTGTTCAAGTTCATGTCAGTTATATACTGAAACAACTGACCATCAGAGGTAATTTTGCAGAATAATGTTACCTCAAACCAGTTTGTTTAAACAAATTTTTTTCACATCAGTAATTATGGAATGAGCCTTCCAACATGCATTCAGGCTATGCAAGAGTCAAAAAAAAAAATTGCAGCACCTTTCAATTAATAAGAAAAAATGATGTTTTCACCGTTTTTGTTTATTACCCATCTTCTTACTTCAATATACTTGTAGGAATGATTTTTTTTTTGTTCTCATTGCCTACAATGGTATTTTTTCCAATACATTTTCATGAAAAAAGTATAGCGAGGGAATATATTAAGACCCCTTTTCGACGAAAGTGGCGGTGAATAATCATCACTGCACACTACTGTATTCATACCTCAGATTCTGACATACAGACACAAAACAGCAATCTTGTAAAAGCTTCGTTACTCTAAAGATGAATTAAATCCATGCTTAGACAAGTTAATAGAATTAGTCATCTTAATTCTGGATTAAGATTATAATCCTGATGAAAAACATTAAACAGCTCTGTTTCTAACATAATGAAAGTAGACAATTAGTGTCAACTGTTTAATAAGCATTACGGATCTGAAGTAAAAAAATGTTTTCAATTCATTTGCATACCAAGCTGCTCGCAAACAATGTCCTCCGTTTTTGTGTCATCTTTCCTGCTGAGAATGGATCCCACAGACCCCTAGTGGTAGAAAAAGGAAAATGCTCTTGCCTGGTGGGAAAGTAAAACGCAGCTACCAGCCTAATAACAAACACAGTATTCCCCACACTTCATGTGCTGCCGCCAAGAAATGCAAGTCACTGAATATCGAGTAACTATATTCCATACATTACGTTATCTTCCATTAGTGTGCATTTAAAATGAGCCATACTAATCTGTGGAAAAAAGTATCAATTACATTATCATTACAAAAAAAAAAAAAAAAAAAAAGTCAAATCTTGGTTCAGTTTAGAAACTCACTGGTACTGACCTTTACAGTTTTGGGAATCTGGTCCACATACTGAGGCTTGACAATAGCCTTCAGGTCATCCTCCAGGATCTTGGTGAAGTAATTCTGCAGTTCTGAACCTCTGAAGTAAGTGAGTATCTCCTGCCAGTCCGGAGGTGCCTGGGTAAATAACAGGATTCATGACCATAAACAATTTAATTATGGCAGGCACTATCATTTTCCGGAGCCAGGCTCTGTAACAGAGCCAAGAAAATTTCCATAATCTGCAAGTAACTTCAAAATCTCCATTTCTACACAGCAGGGATAATAGCAAGCTGCCTTCCAAGAACATGAGATTTCCATAAAATTTACTGCACCCCTTAGCGACTCACGTCATATTTCCCCAGATTTGGTTTCTGTTTTCCGGCCAGAATCTTCAGAGCTGTTGACTTTCCAATACCGTTGGTCCCGACTAATCCGAGAACCTCACCAGGCCTAGGGATTGGCAGCCTGCGCCAACACAGATGAAGAGGCATTCAATGGTATCCACGGTAATATACCAAAAATACATCAGGCTAAAGAGCTCCATTCATAACCCATGATTTTTTTAAGTGGATTTTTCGTCCCGACTGCCACGAAGTGCAGACTGGGGGACACAGTATTGAGCTCCGTCCATCCGGTCGGTGTAAGCACAATATCTCATGAAACAGTGGACTGATTTCGCTCATATTCAGCACAAACAGGTACTTGGGGGTGGGTCCTCACGACACCAGTCGATTTTGGTGACCTTGAGGTAATTTTCAAGGTGACAGCACAATTACATAGATTTGGCCTTTGTAAACCTTGTTAACATGATATCTCAAGAACCAGTCAACTACAAGCCCAATTCCAAAATAGTTGGGACAAAGTGTAAATTGTGAATAAAATCAAAACACAATGACTTTCAAATCACAACAGCCAGTATTTTATTCGCAATAGAACAGAGATAACATTGCAAATGTTGAAACTGAAAAATTTTACAATTTTATCCACGAAATGAGCTCATTTCAAATTTGATGGCTGTTACAGGTCTCAAAAAAATTGGGACAGGGGGCTGTTTACCATGGTGTAGCATCTCTACTTCTTCTAAACACAGAGTGGAGGCATCTGGGCATTGAGGAGACAAGTTTCTTGAGTTTAGCCATTGGAATTTGATCCCACTCTTGTTTAATACAGGCTTCCAGCTACTGGAGAGTTTTGGGTCTCCTTTGACGGACTTTTCGTTTAATTATGCGCCAAATGTTCTCAATCGGTGAAAGATCAGGACTGCAGGCTGGCCAGTTCAGCACACGGACTCTTCTACTACAAAGCCATGCTGTTGTAATAGCTCCAGGATGTGGTTTTGCATTGCCCTGCTGAAATACACAAGGCTTTCCCTGGAATTGATGTCGTCTGGAGGGGAGCATATGTTGCTCTAAACCCTTTATATACCTTTCAGCATTCATGGTGCTTTTTAAAACATGCAAGTGTCCCACACCATATGCACTAATGCATCCCCATACCATCAGAGATGCTGGCTTTTGAACTGAACACTGATAACAGGAGGAGTGGTCTTTCTCCTCTTTAACCCGGGGGGCACGACGCCTATGATTTCCAACAAGAATGTCAAATTTGGACTCGTCTGACCACAGGACACTTTACCACTTTGCTACAGTCCATTTTAAATGAGCCTTGGCCGACAGAACACGGTGGCGCTTCTGGATCATGCTCAACAATGGCTTCTTTTTTGCATGATAGAGTTTTAGGTGGCATCTGTGGATGGCACGGCGGACTGTGTTTACAGACAGTGGTTTCTAAAAGTATTCCTAGGCCCATTTAATAATGTCAATGACAGAATCATGCCAGTGAGTGATGCAGTGGCATCTGAGGGCCCAAAGATCACAGGCATTCAGTAAAGGTCTTTGGCCTTGTCCCTTATGCACAGAGATTTTTCCAGTTTCTCTGAATCTTTTGATGATGTTATGCACTGTCGATGATGAGACCTTCAAAGCATTTGCAATTTGACGGTGAGGAACATTGTTTTTAAAGTATTCCGCAATTTTTTTTACGCAAGCCTTCACAGGTTGGAGAGCCTCTGGCCATCTTTACTTCTGCGAGACTCTCCAAGACATCCCTTTTATAGCCAATCATGTTACAAACGTAATGCCAGTTAACTGAATTACTTGCTAAATGTTCTTTCAGCTGATTCTCTTAAATATTAATTGCTTTTTCAGCCCTTTTTTGCCTGTATCCCAACTTTTTTGAGACCTGTTGCGGCCAGAAAATTTGAAATAAGCTCATTTTGTGGTTAAAATTTGTAAAATGTCTCAGTTTCAACATTTGAAATGTTATCTATGTTCTATTGTAGATAACGTATTGGCTCATGTGATCTGAAAGTCATTGCATTTTGATTTTACTCACAATTTACACTTCGTCCCAACTATTTCGGAATTGGGGTTGTAATTTTGCTCATATTTAGCACCAACAAGTACCTGGGGGGTCTCGCGACACCATTCGATTTTGGTGACCTTAAGGTCATTCTCAAGGTCATGGCGCAATTACACAGATTTTGCCTTTGTAAGCCTCGTTGACGCAAAATTGATCACTCTTCTTTTTCTACCACATGGTTATATGAATAATGATACTTAAAATTTAATGGATGTTGGATAAGAATTTTTTTGTCAAAAGATCTTGCATGCGGCAGGAGACACAATCACATTAGTGACAATTGCTGAATTTTAATTGAGAGAATAAAAACAAAAATGTAAATCCCTACAGATCACGTCAAATCATCTTATTGAGCAATATCTTAAAATAAAATAGGACCAAGGATCCTGTAGCTTACTGTCAAGCAATCTAATAGCGATGATAAAAGTTATGAAAATTTCATGTGACGTTTGACCTTGGAATCATTGAAGGTCAATGTCAAGCTCACTAAATAAAAGTTCACATACATTTATAAGACCTCCTGTAACAGTCCTAAGCTCTGAAGCAGTTTTGGTGATACAAGTCATTGAAAATTCAATATGTCAATTGTGAACTTTAAAGGTCACAGAAGGTCAAGTTGAGGTCAGCAAATGGACTTCATATATGACTTTCTAAATGTCTCTATACAAACCTTGGCTAAATCTGTGACCATTTTGGTGATACAAGTCATTGCAATTTTACTGTCAAGTTTGACCCTCAAAAGGTCATAGTCAAGTTGAATGTCACCAAATGAAAGTTCATACATGACTTCCTTGATGTCTGTAACACAAACCTAGGCTCCATCTGTGACCATTTTAGTGAAACAAGTCAATGAATTTTCAATAGGTTACAATTTCAATATGTTACGAAGGTCACCAACTGAAAGTTCATATATGACTTCCTATGTGTCTAATACAAACCTAGGCTCCATCTGTGACTGTTTCGTCAATACAAGTCATTGAAATTGTATTAAGTGAAGTTTGATCTTCAAAGGTCACCAACAGTCAAGTTGGATGTCACCAAATGAAAGTTCATATATGACTTCCTATATGTCTCCAAAACAAACCTACACCATCTGTAACAATTTTGCTGATATAAGTCATTGAAATTTCACTGTAAAGTTTGGCCATTGAAGGTCACTGAAGGTCAAGTTCAAGGTCAGCAAATGACACTTCATACAAGACTTCCTAGTGGTGTTCATTAGACATATGATCCCAATCTTCAATATTTTCAAGCCTAGAAGCCTTTGAAAATTGTAACATTTTGCTCGACCTAAAGTTTGACCTTTCAAGGTCATCTGAGGTTAACTTTAACACAGCCAAATTATAGGTCATATATGACTTCCTATATATCAATAATGCAAACTTAATCTCTATCTGCAACCATTTAGCTTCCACAGGCGATTTTGCCCATACTTCATAAGACCCAATGTTAAAGTACAGAGCGCCCATTAGACCCACTTCCGTCAACTCAATCAAAATGGCACATGTACTGTACATACAGTGTATTTGGTGAGTTGATTGCCAGATTTAGAAAAAAGTTAAGACAGTTTTTGAGAAAGAAATTTTTGAAATTTCAAGTCCTATCTTTTAGCATTGGCTGCATCTCAATTCTCTTAAATCCTCATTTCCGACACTTGCATCATATCCTTGCTATTGAACGTCATTTGGTCCAAAACGTCTATTTTTGCGTCAGAATTAAGATGTTGTATTTCTGTGTCTTAAGACGTTATAAAATGCCCTGTTAACACGCTCATTTTGTACAAAAAGAGCGTGTTAACAGGACATTTTATGACGTCTGAAGACACAGAAATTCGACATCTTAACGCGGATGCGAAAATCGACATTTTGGACCAAATTGTCAGACAGTCTGTCTCTGTCTTCTGCCCCATGGGATTGAACCAACTCGCCCCTTTCCTGAAATTTCGGCCATTTTATCCATTTTTGCCCATCGTTACCATGACGACCGGTGACTGCACTATTTGTTGGGATTATTGGTCACAATCAACACCCTGCAGAGCACGGGTATGGCTATTGAACCCCTAATCCGCATGTAAAGGTAGTGTGCACATCTTTTTTTGCTTCAACACAATGTTAATAAATGAGGCCCCCGATGACCTAAAAAAATATTTCCTGCACAAGTGATTGCGAGATAATGAAATTTTACGCTTACTTCTTTAAGTTGGAATACTTAAATGACACCGTATGTCTGTACACAATTGGCTATGTGCACTAGATGGCGCTGATCACATTCTGAAATACGCTGGTATGCATAACAACTTCTGGCTTGCTTCTGCTACTTATTCTTCTACCTCAGATGCTGAGCAGATGACCGGTATATCATCCTGAAAATGGAATTTTAGCTATAGCCAATATTCACTAGATTTGGCTGAGTTAATTGAACGATGTTCACAAGATCGGTCTCGATTCCACGTTACTGATGTTTGTTCATCGCAGTCTCTATGAGACATTAGCTGCTCCAGCGAGAAAGAGGAAGGTTTCAGACTAGCAGCACGTTTCTACCAATTCTCTCTGATGACTGTGGTGAACTGGCTTTAAGCGACAAACAACAAATGTGAAAATATCTGATTATCAGAGCTCGAAAAAAATCAGGTGTCCAAATGCCCCCAGGTAACCAGTTTGTCACCATGGGCAACCAGAATCAATATCTTGCATCTTTGAACATGCCCGGACAGGCAACCTAATCTTCCACCAAAAGTGCGAACAATGTTTTATTTAGTAAACCTATTCAGGCCTTTTCTTAAAAAATCTTTAGGTGCACAAACATTTGCGGCTGTAAACAATATTTTTCAGTCTTAGGTGTGCATTTTCTTTCTTTTTTTTTTTTTTTTTTTTTTTTTTTTTACACACGGCTCAAATGCAATTTCTTAAAAAGTTAACGTGATATTAACTTTGTGCATATTTTATCTAAACGAATACAAGAGACATATCATAGTAATATTTTAATATGTAAACCCGACATGGGTAACACCTCCTTTCATTCCTACATTATTCAGCCATTATCCGCAACTTTCTTTGGTGTTGCACGACCAATATTTCCTTATCAGATTTATATCTGGAGCGAATATTCATTTTTAACTTGCCATTAGCTAGCTCTTACAACCAGAACCAGATTTAATTTTGTTTTTGCCTTTTGTTTACATTTTCTGATGCGACTAGCTAGTACTGCTACATCGTTTTGGTTTTCCAAGATGTGCTCAGCTAACCATAGCCACAAAAGTGATGGTCTCAAGAGTGCAACTGATGCTGAGTAGGAAGGGAAAGACCGTATTGATAATATTCAAATATGTGTAGATTGAAACAGATGAACCTTTTATACATACGTTCATTATTAAGAGCTATCTGTCATCTCTGATTTTTCTCCTATGTGTAGATTGAATGTTAGATTTATGAAACAGTTTGCTGAAGTTCTTATGGGGTATTTATACATTATCAGACATTTTCACATTTGTTGTCTGTCGCTTAAAGCCAGTTCATCATACTCATCTGAGAGAACAGCTGGAAATGTAATGCTAGTTAGAAACCCTCTCGTTTCTCACTGGAGTAGCCAATCTGTCATTAAGAGTGCCAATGAACAAACGTCAGTAACATTAAGAGGTAATCGAGACAACTCCGGAAAATCTAGTGAATATCTGCTATAGCTAAAATACCATTTTCAGAATGATATACCTGTCATCTACTCACCATCTGAGCTGATAACACAGAGTGTATAAAAAGATGGACTCCGCAACCGTGACGTCACCCATTGGTTTCAGCATACCATTTAGGAAGCCTCGATTTTGGCAATTTGAACAGCATCATTTTTTCATTTTGAAACCGGATGTGATTCCTATTGGACGAGAGCGTGAATTGTAGATCCAGGGAGGAGCGAGGGGTGGTCTACGGATGGATCTGTCTATATCTGACGAGGACCAGAGGATAACCACGCCCCTAAAGCATATTCTGGCTTTATCCTTTATTCCAGTCTATTTGGGACCATAATTTACAAAAATGAACATCATGATATTTCAAAGGAGACTTGAAACTTGCCGTAGATACCATAAAATAATGCGGAAAGTCATTATTAAAATAATAAATCAGGTGGGAAAGTAGGGTCATTTTCTCATAGACTTCAATAGCATTGAACTTCTTTCTGCAACCACCGATGTCGCCATCTGCTGGCCATTAAATAGACTGCAATTTTTAGAGATATCCCCATTGGCCTCACTTTTCAGACCCGGGCGCTGCGTCCATCTTCTTATACAGTCTATGACTGATAAGTAGCAGAAGCAAACCGGAAGTTGTTCTGCACACCGGAATTTTTCAGAATGCAGTTAGCACCATCTTGTGCAACTAGCCAAATGGAGACGTACCGATGCAACTTGAAGGAATTGGCGCAGTATCTGTGTGTTGTTTCCTTTTCCATGTTGCTTGGCAGATTGACAATTGATATGGCCCCAAAAGGACATTTCTAAAAAAAAAAAAAAAAAAAAAGACAGTCCATGAATTCAACAATTTAATAGTGAGCTCAAAATTCATGTAAAATACTCTTTCACAGTGACGATTATCCTTTCTAAGACACAGCATAGTCATCAGACGACCAGATTCAGCGAATTTCTGAAACTTTGAGCATGAAAAAATCAGTTACATGCTTACCTTAATGCAGATTCCGCATCCAATACAGAGAGATTCAGAGATCCATGCTATTTTGCTTTGAGATGTAACCTCTATGCAGAGCTTGCCTAAAAATACAGAAAAATTTCAAGCAGCTGCAATACAACTTGTGCTTTCTCACCAAACCCTAAGAATACAAAGATGCAAGGGGCTTTTGTCACGCAAGACAACTATTCAACAATAAATGACATTAAAAAAATTCACAATTAGCAAAATCAAATCCTTTTAGCAAAACACTTAACAAGGTCAATGGCCCAAAATGACATTAGAAACATAAGTGAGCCATAGGGGCATTCTGTGGTACTTGCGACATGGCTCCAGAAATTTTTTTTTCAAAATTTTCATGAAATACCTGGTGGATATGTTAGTGGACATCCAAAAGTTTCTGAAAAATGTATTTTGGCTTCATTGATCATTGCACTCATGGCAATTATGTACCGTTATAGATTTCATGACTGCGACCGGCATCAAAATATGGAATTTTGTTTAAATTTACATTTTTCAAGTTAGTCATGCCAGGCATTGGACTTATACGTTGTATAACAATTTTGTACATGCTTATAGATAGAAGCTGTAAGTCTTGACATTTGAAATTAAAATGACATATTTCTTATTAAAAGATATGCAGCCATCTCTCTCACAAAGCAAATGTATCCATAATATTGATCAACACAAGTTCTAGTGATAATTGATTGCCATTTATATAAAGTGACAAAAATGGCCTGTCCTGTCTACAACGCACATTGACACCCCTGTCGAATTCATCGGTTCAGACATTTTTTGAAAATTCCTAAATGATATACCTTTGATTTAAGGGTACATCACTGGATGGCTGAATTTAAAGAATATCACCTAAATGAAGAGAACTTTTGATTTAACCACTTTACAAAAAAAACTCATGTCGCAATCTGTCCTGTCCATAACGGTTTCTCTTTTATGTAATTAAGTGCATCAATTACCGTCAATGACATTCATTTTTATACCACCTGAAGTACTCCCACAGTACTTCAAATTCAGCCATTCAAACAATTCAGAGGACCAACACTAGCTGCAATGGAATTACTTCTCCAAATGTCCTGTCCATAACAAAATGAATACCACGGAATGCCCTCATAACTAAAATAATTGATTTTAAAAACATGTCTAAATTCAAATGTGACACATCCCACTTGTTCAGCTATCTTGATGTGAAGGGCACAGCTTAAAGGTCACATATCACATCACCAGGCACACAGACAATTAGTCATTGCAAGCCATTTCAAAATCTGTTTATTTGGGACATCATATGGTAAAGTGACTGCCCAGAGGCAAGACGGACAGATCATCTTCCTCCAAACAGTTAATCAGTTCCTTCATTATTCTGGGTGATCCAACCATCTTGTGATGTCACAATTAGAACAGATTTCTAAATGGCGTGTAATTGCAAATTGGCTGTGCGCCTAGTGAAATGATAAGGGACCTTTAAAACAGTTGCAGTAGCCCGTCCTCAGATTCTTACCCATCCGCACTACTGGACAGCTCTTCTTGCACTCCTGTCTGCACTTCTTGGGTTTACACTTGTCATGGTTCACAATTGCGATTCTGGTCGGTTTCTCAGACATTTTCACCACCTTCTTTCAAAAGCTTGACAGAACCGATTATTTCCCCGTGACAGAGGAAGGCCACGCTGAACTAAAGAGATATGAAAACAAGAGATTTAATACAACATGCTTATCACTTATAAAATGCTTCAATTTGACATTTCTAAAGAGGAATAGGGTTATGACCAAAAAACTGTTAGTCGTAAAAAGAGCTACATCATTTTCCCAACAGTATCCAAATTCCTCCATTTTACATTCAAATTATTATCGTTTCCTGATCTTGCACTACACCAGCTTTTGGATTTCATTCATTTTTAAACAATGATTTAACCAAGAGACATTGTGAACATGTCTCTTTTCAAGGGCACTCTAGGAAAAATGGCAGAGACAAAAGTTCCAAGTGAGGAAGGATAGAGAGAAATGGGTGTAAAGCCCCTGGAAAAATGTTGGGGTTAAAGGCATTGCTTGAGGGTCCAAGGGAAGCGTTCTACACAACGACCAGAGATCTCTCAAAATTAAAGTCCGAACCCAAAGACTCGCAGTTGACTCAAATCAGCAACTCTTCAGCTGCCAGTCAAGCAACCCACGTTTGAGTAACCCTGATGCTCAAATTTGTTTTGAAGTTAGTCACACATTGAATTACACATGGTTTTTATGTTCTCGTCTACATACCTAACGATATCATGGCTTGCTTATATTTTCTTATCCTTAGGAAAGCTCTTCGAACTGACTTAATGCATGAAAGATACCATAAAAAGCTAACAAAGCGAATAATACCGCAGTGATTATTCGGCCAGCACCTGGTTATTATTCCGGCAGATATTTCGGTTGTCATGTCAACAGCTTTCCACGTGTCAATTAAAAGGCTTTGGGAAAGACGATCGTGGTTTTGTTGTCCCAACCATCCACTCCGGCAAAATAGTTCTCTGTCGTCCACACTTACAACAACTGCGCACGCGCATACGGAGAATAACGTTCCATGAATCTGACGTCTGCCGGCATGAAGACCACTTCGTAATAATGAGAACTAATTTCTGTAGAGGAAAGTCGACACCGCGAATACTAAGGTCAACTCAACGCATCTTCTGAGCCTTTGGTCTCAGGAAAATGTTTTACTAGCTAGGCAAAATAAATGAGCGCAAAAAGCAAACCAATTTTAAAACAATTGAGCGTCACATGATACTTCAGATAAAAAAAGCACCATTTGAGCGATGATATAGCTAGTCTCATAATACGAGACAAGCAGAGCATTTCATTAAGCAAACAATTGCATAATCTAATACATTCAATAGATAACGTTAAGATTAACGCGTAACACGACCCAATTTCAATTCCATTTGTTTCCGCACCAAGAAATCACGCGACAAATATGATAAACCGCATCAAACATCACACGAGGGTAGGAGGCTTAATCAAATTCGGTATCGAACACTAGCCCCAAACCACTTATGGTTAAAAGTTGGAGCCATTAAAATTAAGCGATACAGCTAAATACCTTAGACATTCTATTGCGTCAAAAATCGCAAATGACACAACCGTTGTCTCATCCAAAGAAATTAGCTAGCCGCGCTCACGATATGAAATGTTGGTAGCTGCTTTATTCGGCAGTTTCAACAACTAGCTAGCCGTGTTATTCGCGGAGAACCGGCTCCCTAACATACCAGCATTCAAATTTGCATCAATAATCACAGTTTGCTTCACAATGTCCATGATGATGCACTGAGCTGCCAGCTGGCAAACCCACAAATTATATCAGCGAGCTAACGAAAGTTACATGATAAAAATGCATGTTGACGCCCTGTCATGTCCAGATTAACGTAGGATATTAGCTGGCCATGTTCGCTCGCAATCCACGCTGAGAAACCAAGCCATTTTAGTTGGTCATAATTTTCAGTTAGCACATCTTAACCAGCATGTATTCACAGGTAAAAAGTAATGACGTGTAGGAAGCAGTGAACCGCAAATCGTACAAACAGCTCGTCAGCGAGCTGATCCTCAAGCACCAATGCCATTAGATCTAGGCCGATATCAACAAAACTGGCAACTCCTGTTGGCAAGTAGAGCCAAATGAAATAATGCGACATCACTTGATGACAATCAACTAGCTTGCTAAAGTTGCACAGACACTCACCCCGCTCGCCAGGACATAGCGGCTGACATCACGGATCCTAGCGAGCTAACGTATTCTTACCAGCTCACGAATGAGTGGAGACCAGCTGACACGTGTTCTGAGAATATCATTCGGAACAATCCAACCAAATCACCCTGGTGCGGAAAACTGACTCCACAAAGGCCGAAAGGCCTCTGAACTGCAAATAACGTTTGCTAATCCATGCGCAGCTCACAAAGATACACACATGGGCCGATAAAATGAACCCTCACACCATAATTATCATCGAAAGGTTAAGAAAATAAGAGGTCGACAAACAGTAGCTCACCCCAAATAGGGCCCCTTCTGCCTCCGTCCTCCAGGTAGAAGAAATATTTTAGTGTTTTAAGGCTTATCACTCTCCTATTTTCCGCAACGTGTGCTCCTCAGGAGAGAAGCCGGGAGAAAAAGATGGCGCGACTGGCCGAATTCTCTGATGCGTCCGAAGCGCCACTCCCGCTACGTCATATTCAAGCGACAAAGTAGAAAAATCTAGTGGGAGATTCGAATATCAGCGAGCTAACCTGCCGAGTGAAGCAACGTAACGCACACATTTCCGATTAAATGACGTTACTTGCGCTGAAACAAATATTTCACAGAAAAGACTGCCTTTAACATTTGCTGCGACATCTTTCTGGTCTTTACTCTCTTATTTTGGCTCTTTTCTATTGTTGCTTTTTTAAGCTAACTCAGCTAGCTAACCAATAATTAAGATGTCTAATGATCAGAGCATAAAAATAAAATGTTAGGTTTCTGGTTTGTTTAATACTGAAACAAAACTTCTTTTTTTTCAAATCAGAGAGGGCCCGGTCGTTACTCTTCTTTGAAGTTACACATTAATGCTGGCTGTAGCTTGATAGCTTGTAACTGAACAATGCTAAGGATTGAAATGAAGAGTACGTTAGCTTGCTGGGTAGCTAGCTAGTTAACGTAAACATTATTTGGCAACTGTATATTCCAAAATTAACGTTGAGCAAGCTAATGTCGTTCATGGGTTGTTAAAGTTCATGAACTAAATTGACGAGAACTAGCAATGTTTTCAACAGCCAAGTAGCATACAATGTTTATGAAACTGAAACTACAAAGCAAGAAGTTAGTTGTAAATTTTCACCTGCTAGCTAACTAACCGTTATAATGCTTGTAGCGTGAATTGGCAGGCTGGGTTACATGTATTGGTGTCATTTATCCGTTTTTCCGTCTGCAACTTAGCTGCGTATTGAAGTGTCAGAAATTGGGCATTCAAACGTGGTTCATGAATTCAAGCACTGTCCGATGTTGGTAATGGTATAGGTAGCTAATATCTTCGATGATCACGTTTGTTCTTTTCTATGTAAATTAATTCATGCCCAGTGAATCAAAAGCATTGTTTGCAGCTTTAGTGTCCGCTAACCATGCATTGTTCTGTGCCCATTCATTGTGAGTCTATTTGGGTGGGGGGGAAAGCAGCCATTTTTGAAAAGAGAAGTGTCCTTCAATGTCTAACAATGATGGACTCAAATTTGCTCATAAATTACATGTTTTGAACTGTTAGTACGGATATTTAAATGGGTCTGTATTAAATTGTGAAGGTTTGATCCATGATAATACAGCTAGCTTTCGCATTAGTTATGGTTGCTGTGTCCGGTGTATTTACATGTTCATATGTAAGCAATAATCTCATGTATTAATTCATTTTGTTGTCAAGGTTTGCACCCCATGGACATTCTGGCTTCTGACTGTAAGTGGTTGACTGGGAGGTTTGCGTGAAGATGGCCACAGCAAGCAAGACCCCGCCTGGTTCCGACCCCAAGCAGCTTGAGCGTACAGGAACTGTGAGGGAGATTGGGTCCCAGGCGGTGTGGTCCCTGTCCTCTTGTAAACCAGGTGAGCGGGTACAGACTCCTCCCCCAAATTTATTCAGCTCCTGTGCCACTCAAGCTTCCCATCACAGAGGGTGTTTGAGCTTAAGCTCAACATTTCATCCAATGGAATTGTTTCATGATTTTAAAATGCATGCTATCAGTATTATATATTTTGGTGGCAATGTTCAGTGTGATGTGCCTTCAATAATCAGTGTAACTGGCAAATCGGCTTTATTTAAAATGAAATAATTTGTAAATAATAGTTTTGCAGTCATCTGTATTCTGAAGTTATTACATTAGGTCAGGTAGATTTTCTTTTTCTTTTGTGCAGTTCATCTGAATAACTTCTGTTTTGTTATGCTCGTTAAAAGGATAATCTAGATGAATTTGGACTTGAAATTTTGTTAACTTCTCATAATTTCCTGAAATTTCTGACATACAGCTGTATGTTCATATGTGCCCCGATCAGCTCGAAATGTTGGTGTTCAGAGATAAATTGATGTAGCTCGGCCTTTTCTGCAGGTTTTGGGGTAGACCAGCTTCGAGATGACAACCTGGAGACCTACTGGCAGTCGGATGGCTCACAACCACACCTGGTTAACATTCAGTTCAGGTAGAGAAAGAAATTTTGCGCACTTAGGCCCAGGTCACTGATAGTTTATCATACCATAAACAATCAGATACAAACACTGTACCAAACCAGATATCTGTTAGGAGTAGCCATGGACCTGGAGCATATTATGACTGAATTACTTCCCGGTCCTCTAGGTCACTTTAACACCTGGCACTAATATGCATTGTTGGTCATTGGTTTGCGATGAGATTATGCTGGACCTCATCAAGGTACAGGCGTAAATGCACCTAAGATGCATTAAGGTTGGATTGTGGTCCAGTTGCCCAAAATTCCTTTAAAGGCATCTTGAGAGGTGGGGCATCAGTGTAAATGCAGGTGTGTTTTTGATTTGTATTCAATAATTGTGTAATTGGAAGTGCATGTTTACATCGTTTTGTGCCTAGCCTTCATTATTTTGCAAGAGATTTTTTAAAAATACATAGTGATGCGTAACTTTATGTTACGGAAAAGAAGGATGCTGTTTGTGGGCTTTTTAAGCTGGGAGCATGGGTTCAAACTCTACATCCCAAACAAGACTGAAGAACAACAACTGCTTATATGCGGGTCTGAATTGTTATCACCTCAGCAAAGAGCATTTAGGTAAAATTACAGAATAGGAAGCCTTAAAATTGAGACTTTCAAACTGGGAGGACTGTTTTTCACTACATATCAGGACTTGTACTTTGTGTGTGCCACTGATCAGCTAAAGACCTCATACACCTTGATTCCGAGACCTAAATTAAGCGTAGATGGAAAGAAAACTACAACCGCAATTCCAAAGTAGTCGGGACAAAGTGTAAATTGTGAATAAAATCAAAACGCAATGACTTTCAAATCACAGCAGCCAGTATTTTATTCACAATAGAACAGAGATAACATTGCAAATGTTGAAACTGAGAAATTGTACAATTTTATCCACAAAATGAGCTCATTTCAAATTTGATGGCTGCTACAGGTCTCAAAAAAGTTGGGAGAGGGGCCTGTTTACCATGGTGTAGCATCCCCTCTTCTTTTTAACACAGAGTGGAGGCGTCTGGGCATTGAGGAGACAAGTATATTGAGTTTAGCCATTGGAATTTGATCCCACTCTTGTTTAATACAGGCTTCCAGCTACTGGAGAGTTTTGGGTCTCCATTGACGGACTTTTCCTTTAATTATGTTCTCAATCAGTGAAAGATCAGGACTGCAGGCAGGCCAGTTCAGCACACGGACTCTTCTACTACTAAGCCATGCCGTTTTAATAGCTGCAGTATGTGGTTTTGCATTGTCCTGCTGAAATAAAAAGGCCTTCCCTGGAATAGATGTCGTCTTGAGGGGAGCATATGTTGCTCTAAAACATTTATATACCTTTCAGAATTGATGGTGCTTTTTAAAACATGCAAGTGTCCCAAACCATATGCACTAATGCATCCCCATACCATCAGAGATGCTGGCTTTTGAACTGAACGCTGATAACAGGAGGGGTGGTCTTTCTCCTCTTTAGCCCAGAGGACACGACGCCCATGATTTCCAACAAGAATGTCAAATTTGGACTCGTCTGACCACAGGAAACTTTGCTACTTTGCTACAGTCCGTTTTAAATTAGCCTTGGCCCACAAAACACGGCGGCGCTTCTGGATCATGCTCAACAATGGTTTCCTTTTTGCATGATAGGTGGCATCTGTGGATGGCACGGCGGACTATGTTTACGGGCAGTGGTTTCTTGAAGTATTCCTGGGCCCATTTAGTAATGTCAATGACAGAATCATGCTGGTAAGTGATACAGTGGCTTCTGAGGGCCCGAAGATCACGGGCATCCAGTGAAGGTCTTCAGCCTTGTCCCTTACGCACGAAGATTTTTCCAGTTTCTCTGAATCTTTTGATGATGTTGTGCACTGTCGATGATGAGATCTTCAAAACCTTTGCAATTTGAAGTTGAGGAACATTGTTTATAAAGTATTCCACAATTTTTTTTACGCAAGCCTTCACAAGTTGGAGAGCCTCTGGCCATCTTTACTTCTGAGAGACTCAGCCTCTCTAAGACATCCCAATCATGTTACACACGTGATGCCAGTTAACTGAATTACTTGCTAAATGTTCTTTCAGCTGATTCTCTTGTATATTAATTGCTTTTTCAGCCCATTTTTTGCCTGTGTCCCAACTTTTTTGAGACCTGTTGCTGCCAGAAAATTTGAAATAAGCTCATTATGCGGATAAAAATGTAAAATGTCTCAGAATCAACATTTGAAATGTTATCTATGTTATATTGTAGATAACATATTGGCTCATGAGATCTGAAAGTCATTGCATTTGGATTTTATTCACAATTTACACTTCGTCCCAACTATTTCGGAATCGAGGTTGTAGCAAAAAGAACATTTTGGTTCTTCAGGACTTAGATTTGAGTTTTTTCACCTACCTAAACACTGTGGATTTTGACTACTATTCTAATCATTTGAAGAGATATTGTATCTGTGTTAAAATCATGTACTTCATTACTGAAAACAAAAAAAACACTGTCATAAAGTCCTTTACTGTCAACCATTTATCAATCCTGTGAATTCCCGCAGCTCTTGCAGCCGAAGGACAGCTAGCATCTCTATCAGACCTTAGTATTGTCAAGATCCTCCGCTATTCTGCTAACTATGGCTGCCAGTCAATGCTCTCAGAGAGACAGACGGACTCTTATTTGGATAGTTGTTAGTAACGATAGAAATACAGCTCTAAAAATCACCTCTCATATAATCAATCCGTATCTGATCTAAAAACGCGTGTCAGTAAGCTGGTACTTAAAGGAATAGACAACGGAATTTCAAAATACAGTTTGGAAGATAGATCATGTCATAAACTCACGATTCATGCGAATGTTTGAACATATAGAGCTCATATAACTAAGCTATCCATCTCCGAAAGTTGGTCCTGAAGCAGAATTCCCCCATCATCGACGATTTATGAATGCTGCCATTGAAAATATTTCAACCAATCAGAGAAATCCTCACAGAGATGCTCTGTCGTCACATGGGCGCAGCACGTAGAAGCTATACATGGCGAGTGGGACTGCACAAGCATTGGGATGGTTGTTAAATTACTCACTAAACATTCGGTTTAATTGATTTCCACTGAGTGCTGTACTTGCAGTCCTAATGAGTGAAAATACCGCAGTACTTTGAATCACTCCCGACTTTAGCGTCAGGCACATCAGAAAACCCGTTGAAATTAGCAGCTGCTTCACTGTCAGTGGATGCGAATAGGTTTTGTTGTTCATCCTTCATAATGTCAGTATCTGGGTCTGCACTATGCAGCGGGATTTCTATCAGACAAAAAATAGCCATAGATACATGTCTGATCCAATAACAAACCAGTGTTTTTTTTTTCCTTTTTAAAAAATAGGCATTTCTTCAGCGAGAGTTTCCTTGTAAACGAGTTTCCCCACTTGGCAGCGGCCACAATAAGACACTTGTTATCAAGGTTCCCGGCACTTGCGATAATAAATTAAAAAGTGCCCCGTCCTAGATCGTACTGCTTGAGAAAATAAACCCAATCTGACAGAACGTGATCGGTCATCATAATATTACCATACCTAAGGGGTTTTAAATTAGACTGGATGTGTACCACTGTTTCCAAACAGTCCTAATGGAAAAATATCAATCGCTCGGGGGTGCGTTTCCCGAAATCACAGATGGAAACATGCGTCGCACGAACCATTGACAATGAGTGGACGAACTGTGTAAGCTGCCTACTTAGTTAGCAACTACGCTTTTGGTAAACGCAATGGTCGGTAATAGACAGAAATGGCGCTTCAAGCTAACTCTTCTCTAGTTATTGGTCAGAAAAGGCCGGAAATCAAAGTGCCACTGAATGATTATTACTGATATTTACCGAAATATTAACCAGAGCATATTTGTTTACATGGGTTCCAGCGGTCAGCTCTGCACACATCGGCTGATCTGGAGCAAACAACAACGTAGCACCTCTGGTTTATATATCTCGTTGCCTTCTGTGCTGAAGAGTGGAGATTCACCCTTGCGCCCATGTGACGTCACGCATCGCCCTTCCAGGAGGCTGCATGGCAGCTCAGTAGTGGCCTTAGGACTACCACACAAAAATGCTCACAACTTTTGCATAAATGGTCAAGTATGCCTGAAAATTTTCTTATGGGCTTTCAATATTACAAGCTATCAACCTATGCATGTATGTACGTTCCGTTGTGTATTCCTTTAAGGCAGTGTTCTGACATGTTAACCCTATGTACCTGTATGTCTTTCTGCCTCACAGTGCGTTGTTTACGACCCAAACTTATCACAGGATAGAAATGCAGGAAATTGAAGCGACATATGGAAATGTCCCTGCCCAGGAACACATTACACTGAAATCAAAACTGCCTCTGCCTTCCTTGCCATCATGGGGGGAGACTTTGCAACGCATATCCCAGCTACCCAGCCAAAGTCATCAAAAATAAATTATTAACACCGGAAATTTGTGGCTTGGGTTAGGCTGTTATGTGCGACATAATCCATTTATCAGTAATATGAATAAATTGTCTATTTTGACAACTTGAGCTGGGTCGCTAGTGGTGGGGTTTCAAAGTCTCTGCCCATGATGATTAGAGAGGCACAACCAGTTTTGATTTCTGTGCATTGCCTTGGAGCACAAATTAGGGATCATTATATTAAAGATATTCTTTTCATTACAGGAGAAAAACCACAGTAAAGATGCTTTGTATTTATGCTGACTACAAGTCAGACGAAAGCTATACACCCAGCAAAATCTCGGTTCGTGTTGGAAACAATTTTCACAACTTGCAAGAGATTCGGGTATGTAATTCTTTTTTTTACTTTATTTGCAAACTTTTTAGATTA
Organism: Gymnothorax javanicus; assembly: GCA_029692085.1. Taxonomy (NCBI): domain Eukaryota; kingdom Metazoa; phylum Chordata; class Actinopteri; order Anguilliformes; family Muraenidae; genus Gymnothorax; species Gymnothorax javanicus. Next base: position 71,218,821 of record CM056201.1, read on the forward strand.
TTTTTTTCTATTTTGTACTTAAATCATTGTGGGTGCTTAATCATTACAATCATTGTAGCAGTGATATTGCTTTCACTTGCCACCAGACTGACAGGTTTCACAAAGTAGTACTGCCTCCCTCTGGAACCGTGTCCACTGTAAACATAATGCACTCTAGAGGTCAGCCTTGCTCCAGTCTTGTGGTTTTATGTACATTCAAGGTCAGGACTGCTGAAGTGCTATGTTTGTTATGGACACTGGTGATCAGTATTGTAAAGTAAAATGATTAGAACCTCGCTTTTGGCTGTTGATTATATCTGAAAAATGCCAGATGCTCCTTGAAATGTTTTTAAAAGACAGTTGCCTTTTTGTGCAATGTTATGATATGCTATAGATCTATTTCCCCAGACTCATTTCACTTTTTACTCGGATTAGATATATGCAGTACTTTGTATTTTATCTTAAATATATGTAACCACATTTTGTGGTGTGTTTGGAATTATGATTTTGGGTACCTTAGTCAGACTTGTGTTTAATTGTTGTTTGGGTTCAGTCCGGCTTCTGATAGCGCATTGATTTTGGATAACTGTGATGATTGGTTTTAGTATTGATTTTTATTCAGTTATCTTTGTGCTTTATTGTTATTTTAAAAACAATTTCTGTCCATGTGAGATATCACAATTCTATGATCATGTCGATTGATTTTTTTGTCACTAGTTTAGATTGAGCTCTGAGCCTGTATTTGATGATGCTGGGAACTACAGCCCCATTTTGCTGCTAATTTACAAATATAAGGATACACTGACTTGACTAATTGTGAATAAGACTTCTTCATGTTTAAAGTAAACATAAATGCTGGACTTGAATTTATTTTTTCTGTGTTTTTGAAGCATCTTCCATACATCCCAGCTAAGCTCTTTTGGTAAATGTTACTCTACAATGTAAAGTAATTTATATGAGGTATTTTTTAATCATAAATGAATGGTGCAAAATTGTTGTTTTCTCACCATTATTGTAAGGGCATTTATACTGGTGAAACGGTTTCACTGATCTGGAATCATCATCTGCTGCAGATCCTTTGTGTTCACGCGATAACTCAAAAGCTGTTTTATAGATCCCTTAAATTTGTATGCCTTTAGATCTTATCAAAACAGAGAACTGCATTGATTTTTGGCTTTGTTTTATTAGTAATCATAAAATAATTAACCCATTAATTTCCTGGAACACCGGAGTTCCATCATATTGTGGGATAAGTAAGAAATATCAGCTTGAAATTTTGCCATTTGATTCTTTCAGTTGCGCAAATTGATACTATGAAAGGGCCATTTCACGGTATTTATTTTGTTGCGGACAGGACATTCACAGGCTTTTTTCGTTAATAAAAATTATTCCTGGGAATAATTGAAAAGTTTTAACTGGTCAGAGGCAAGTACTACCCAAGTACCTTATTTGATAAAAACATCAAATGTTTTGAATTTCATTTTCATTTTCAAAATGAGGCTTGAAGTTGCGTTGCGGACAGGACAAAAAGTGAAGTGGGTTTTTTTTTCCTCGGAGGGAAGTGAAAAGTTCTGTCCATCCACTGGAGTTTTATAATCCAAAGCCAGGTAATTTTGTTCCTCTACATCTTAGGTAGGTTTCAGAAGAAATTATGATTTTGTCACTCTAACAGTGAGCCGAGGGGGGGAACTTATTCCAGTGGGATGAGCGTTGCAGACAGGATGTGTCGGACAGGACATTTTTTCACTTGGATTAAAAATGAGCAAAAACACACATTTACTTCATATAAAATGTATTATATTGCATTATTTACATATTTAGAACAAAAGCTGCATTATATAAAACAGTTGACATGTTTGAGAGGATATCAAAGATTTCAGCAGACAGGGGCATGTTTAACACTGTGTTACATCACCTTTCCTTTTAACAACACTCAATAAGCATTTGGGAACTGAGGACACTAATTGTAGAAGCTTTGTAGGTGGAATTCTTTCCCATTCTTGTTTGATGTACGATTTCAGTTGCTCAACAGTCCGGGGTCTCTGTTGTTGTATTTTGCGCTTCATAATGCGCAACACATTTTCAGTGGGAGACAGGTCAGGACTGCAGGCAGGCCAGTCTATTACCCGCACTCCTTTACTTCAAAGCCACGCTGTTGTAGCACATGCAGAATGTGGCTTGGCATTGTCTTACTGAAATAAGCAGGGACATCCCTGAAAAAGACGTTGCATGGATTGCAGCATATGTTGCTTCAAAACCTGTATGTACCTTTCAGCATTAATGGTGCCTTCACAGATGTGCTAGTCATCCATCCCATGGGCACTAACACATCCCCATACCATCACAGATGCTGGCTTTTGAACTTTGCGCTGATAACAGTCTGGATGGTCCCATTCCTCTTTAGCCCGGAGGACAGGATGTCTATGATTTCCAAAAACAGCTTGGAATGTGGACTTGTCAGACCACAGCATACTTTTCCACTTTGCGTCAGTCCGTCTCAGATAAGCTCGGGCCCAGAGAAGCCAGCGGCTTTTCTTGGTGTTGCTGATATATGGCTTTCACTTTGCATGATAGGCTTTTAACTTGCGCTTGTAGATGTAGCAACCAACTGTGTTAACTGACAATGGTTTCCAAAGTGTTCCTGAGTCCTTATGGTAATATCCTTTACAGAATGATGTCGGTTTTTAATGTAGTGCCGCCTGAGGGACCGATGATCACAGGCATTCAATGTTGGTTTTCGGTCTTGCCGTGTACGTGTAGAGATTTCTCCGAATTCTCTGAATCTTTTGATTGTATTATGGACTGTAGATGATGAAATTCCTAAATTCCTTGCAATTGCATGTTGAGAAACGTTGTTCTTAAACTGTCGGACTATTTGCTCATGCTGTTGTTCACAAAGTGGTGAACCTTGCCCCATCCTTGCTTGTGAACGACTGAGCCTTTCGGGGATGCTCCTTTTATACCTAATCACGACACTCACCTGTTTCCAGTTAACCTGTTCACCTTTGGAATGTTCCAAACAGGTGTTTTTTGAGCATTCCTGAACTCCCCCAGTCTTTTGTTGCCCCTGTCCCAGCTTTTTTAGAATGTGTCGCAGGCATCAAATTCAAAATGAGTGAATATTTCCAAAAAAACTATAAAGTTTATCAGTTTGAACATTAAGTATCTTGTCTCTGTAGGGTACTCAATTGAATATATGTTGAAAAGGATTTGCAAATCATTGTATTCTGTTTTTATTCACATTTTACACAATGTCCCAACTTCATTGGAATTGGGGTTTGTAAGACATAGATACGTCTCATAGTATAGACATGTGTTTTCATACTTCCGTCTGTTCTCCTGTCTGTCCCGCAGTTGCATTTTGTTTCCTGGCCAGAACGCCAAAACCATGGTGGGGAATCTGAGTATTTCATGCTTGTTATTTGTATGGTGGACACCTGGTTATTTTTTGGCTTTTGACAAAGTTGCTTTGCTTTATGAGTAAGAGTGGTGCTGGCCTTTGGAAGTGGTGTGAATGGCTTCTTTCACTGATGTCCATTTGAATTACTTCAGTGCCTGGGCGTGCTGAATTGCCTCATCCTGGATCCAAAAGGCGGAGTCGTGTGACGGCACCAGGCCGAATGCTGTCAGACCATGTGTCTGCGCGTAGAGGGGCAGGTGGGGTCACTGCATTGGTAATCCAGTCTTGGCGGGCTACCGGGGTTCCAGACACCTGAACTGAAATAGAATGGACTGGGAACGCAGTCAGTGTCCAAAATCCCCACCCCACCACCATTCCACCCTCACTCTGTGCCACAGCTGCTCCACCTCAGTCCACAGCACTGCTACTGTTTCACCTCCTGCACAGCGCTAATTAAAACTATAACCAGGGACAGCAGCTCTGTCCAGCCCCCCGCTCCCTGCACATTCGCAATGAGTTATTAACCTGCCTCTTTATGATGTGAATTTAGTGCGTTCATCCCTCCTCAATGATTTAATCTTCCCGTAATTGATTCCTTCTCTACCAGTTTTTTCCTCTTCCTGCTATTCAGGACAGCTTGGGGAATTAAGCTGAGGGATATTGGTGAATTTTGCTGGGGACTCAAATACCCATTGAACCACAATTGTAAATGCTGACACAGTCATTAAAATGTTAGCTGTAGGCTCTTTAGGGTTCGAAAAACAAAATGTATTTGACCGCAAACTTCGGAGGGAAATAAAGCGCTTGTGAAGATATCTTGATTTTCTTTTCTTTTTCTTTTTTTTTTCTAGATCTAACCCTTTCCATAGACCTTTATCAATCGGATTTCTCTGGCATGTCAATTTTTGGATATGCTTAAGTCGGTTCAAATAGGAATTATCATCACATTAACAACCTGGAGAACGTCACATTTCTTCAGCATTGAGTTTTGGAGGGTGGCTTTCTTTTATAGATCAGCGTCAAAATCTTTCCTGCTCTGCGGAAATACGCCTGGCGAGGGCGCGCTCAGTGTGCTTCGGTCAGGCCCACGTATACTGTATTTCGCTTGCGCTGCGCACTCCGGACGTAGTGTTGGCGTTCTTGCGGCGTTCTCTGCTTCTACAGTTACAACAGGGAGTCTTGTTGAAGAAATAAGGTCAAAAGCGACGTTGTGAATGAAGTTTACACGCTAATCTGCCTGATTGATGGGCCGCGACGTGTGCGTTCAATCAAAAGACACACTGGGGACGTGCTACCTGGAATGTGCTTTTGGGGAGTTTATAAGCAGCTTGAAGTTCAGAAGTGCTTGTGTGTTCTTTTAGGGTAGATTTGGTTCCCTCAAAGGAAAAAAAAAAAAAAAAAAAAACATCCGCTACCTACCGCATAGTTGTTGATCCCGGCTTTATTAATATTAATTATTAAATTGTTCCGTTTATTAGAAGTAAAGCTGGCAATTATCAGTGGAATGAGCTGTTTAAGGTGGAGTTGTGCTGTTTACATTGTGTCATATCGGGTGACTGACGGAATATATGGTGTCACGAAAGACATTTGTTTTGGCTGTTTTACCACCCTCCATGTGAAGCTGATGTGACTTCGCTAACAACATCGCGCAAATTTAATTGTGTCTGAAATTGTCAGTTGGTTACGGGAAATATTCAGTCGGGTTTTATCAATAACTCGGATCTTGAGAAAGAAATCCTCTGTAGTCTGTGCAATATTGTAGTTAAATGAATTTAAGACCAATGGCAAATTCCTCCGTGACAGCATTGATAATGTGTGGTTTTGCCAGTATTCTGCGAGTGACGTTTCCTCGCGCGGGGGGGTTCGGCATTCATTGTTTCGGTTCATTCAAGAACATTCGTGATTTAAGAAGAGAAAGAAAACTGGTTTCGTGTAAATAGGATGCACCATCTAAAATAATGTTGATTAGGAGCGGAGAGCTGTGCTGATCGCAGCGGAAGAAAGGATGGTTTATTTCACCTTGAGTGAAAAGGACAGTTCTGGGATCGCAGGCTTTCGTTCTTTTTACAGTTCACTGCATGTGTTTGAAAGCTGTTCTCTCTGCAACGTGGGTGGCAGATTCTACTACCGTCTCCCATATTGTAGTTGGCTCCTCGCGTTAGCTAGAGTCATCCCTCAGCCGCTCGGAAAATGTTAATATTGTTTTATAATGGAAGGCGAGACGCGTGCTGAATTCCCAAACAGGCGAGGAAGAGGTCGTAATTGCAGACTTCCAAATTAGATTTACATATTTATTGTTTTCTTTCCTCACGTCTCTCCCGTTTCTGCATGCCGTGCGTGGAGTAAACTGGAGAAAATAAAATAACAAGCACAGCTGAAAGAAACTTTCCACTTTACCACGATCCCCTCCTCCTCTTTTGCCTTTATTTGTAGCCCAGCGCTTGGCATTAAGTCTCATAATTTTTTGGTAAATAAACGGGTTTCTGGTAAGAATTACACGGAGCTTAGTGTGAGGTCCTTTTAAAAAGGGGTCTGGAACCTTTTATCTGAAATGTTTTCTATTTGTCCTTGTGTAAGAAACTTTTAACTGCTTTGAAAGAAAGAGTGCAGGTTGCCACCGATCCTGAGGATGAATTGGAAATTTTTCTGTGGCATTGTGGTCGGAGTATTTTAAAAACCTGGTTTTTTGTTTCAGATTTTTTTTGTCTTTGTTTTTTTTTTTTTTAATTCAGCAAGCAGTCCCAGGTTTTGTTTGTGTGTGCCTGAGTGCACGTACTTTTGTATGTGTGTGTATGATTCTGTATGTGGGAGTGTGTATATGAGAGAGAGAGAGACAGATAGAGAGAGGGTAATGTGTTTGCAAGTTTGAATTTGAATTTGTTTGTGTTTGAGTGTGTGAATCTTTGCATGTGTGTGGGTTTGAGTGTATGCATATTGAGTGTATGTGTGTGTTTTAGTGGTTGTAGGTTAGTGTGGGTGATGGTGTGGACAGTGTGTGTGTCTTTGAGTGGGTATGCCTGTGAGAGTGAGCAAGGGCACTGTTTTGAGTGTTGGTGTGTGTGTGTGTGTGTGTGTGTGAGTGAGTGAGAGAGAGAGAGAGAGAGGGAGAGAGAGAGGGGGAGTAAGGGTGGGGTGGGACTGGGTGACACCTGCTGAGGGGATGAATGGGGTCAGTGGTGGGTCTGGAACAGCTGCCAGTTCCCACTTCAGCACTGCCTCCTGGTGCCAGGTCTGCCTGTATCAGCACACACACACACACACACACACACACAAGCACATGCATATAATCTCTTTCACACACACACACAGGCGTGCGTGCACACGATCACACACTCATGCATGCACACTCCGAATCTCTTACACATGCACTCACACTGGCACGCACATCAGCTCACATGTGCTTACAGTCACTTGTGCTCTCACACAGTCTCATGCATGCAAATGCACACTACCTATCACTAAAGGCACCATTCTACACGGCAAGACCACCTCAGCATCAGGTGGAATCCAGCCCTGCCAGTGCCAACTATGGCCCACAGCCTTGTGAGAGCAGCTCGGAATTGGCTTCACGTTGCACATGGAAATAGGAATGACGCAGTCGTTTTGGGTTCGCATTGTTCGTTGCACAGGCGCCTCCTACTGGCCATCTGGGCTCCCCTCATTTACATTCCAAGCAAGCTCATGTTCGGGTTTCTACCGCCCTTTTTCTGAGCTTTGTAACATTTGTAGTTACAAGTGAAAAAGAGGCAGCAGCTGACAGGTGTGTGTTTCCAAGGAGAGCCGAAAACTGCCTGCGCCCTCCTGGGACGGCAGCAGGAGTCGTGTACAAGCATGCTTGTACGTAGTTCGCCGACAGGACATTATGGATTCGAGTGTGATTGGATGTGCCAAATTTAAAAGAAGGCGCTAGCGCCCAGACATTAGCACTTAGCTCAAGGCCTTGTGCTATTCTTGCATGGTTTGCTCAGGCCTCATCAGCTGATGCAGCCCTCCACATTTCTTCCCCCCCCTGCAGCAGCTGGAGATGGTGGAGCCCAGCGGCTGGACTCACATCCCCCTTCTCGATCTGCTGAACCGGCCCATCCGAACATTCATGATTCAGATCGCCGTGCTCGCCAACCACCAGAACGGCCGGGACACGCATATGCGGCAGATAAAGGTCTACACGCCTGTGGAGGAGAGCTCCATCGGCAAGTTCCCACGATGCACAACTGTGGACTTCATGATGTGCCGCACCATCAGATGATGCACCTGCACCCCCCCCCCCCCCTTTCATCTACTTATCGTGAAATTTGGCAGTTCCATATTTTTGCTTGGCTCTCCTCCGCTCTTGTGATTTCTTTTGGGCTGGACTGACTGCTGTAAGGAAAATCCTATGCATCTCCTTGCTTTTCCTGCTTTTGTAAGGAAACAATAAATGAATGAATGGAAAAGACCACAATTTTAACGGTTTGTTTGTGTGTCTTATCTGTAGCTTTGAGCTCTCCTGTGTCTGTCGCTCTGAGGTGAGGAAAGGCACAGTTCAACTCCTTTGTTTATTTCTCCACTAGAGGTCAGCATTTTACCAAGGAAATTGTAATATTTTATCCACCGTTGTACCGTTTCCCTGCGAGAAATGTCTTGTCTTTAGTATGACTCCTTTTGCGCACACACCAATGCGGTTTAAGACCTCGCATAAAGGCGATGTTCAGAAAATGGCGTAGAAGCTACATAGCAATCAGCTAACAAAGTGTGACTTCTACAGGAAATAACAGTCATGATATTTTATAAATCAGTTGTTTGCTTTGTGTTGATTTACTGAAGCGAAACATCTCTTGATACTTTTTTTTTGATTGAAGCTTTCAGTAATTTACTATTAGCTCAAGGTCCGCTCGGCAGCTTCTTTTGGCCCCACTTTTGGGCCCCGGCCCTCCTGTTGAGAACCCTTGCTTACTTTGACTCCTAGCTTGTCCAAAACCAAACATGACTGCTCTGCCCAAGGTATTTAAGACCACTCATGTATATCCAATTTAGATATGTTCTGAGTTTTTATTTAATTCTGAGTTAACCATACCATTTCATGGTTTGAAATAGTAAAATTAAGATAAGATACACTTTATTGAACCCCGTGGGGTAATTTGTCCTCTGCATTTGACCCATCCTATTGTTAGGAGCAGTGGGCAGCCACAGAGGAGTGCCCGGGGACCATTTCCAGTTCTAAAGCCAGTTCCTTGGTCAGGGGCGCTGGTAGGAGTGTTCCTATAATGCATGCGCTTGTGGGTGGGGGAAACCGGAGTACCCGTAGGAAACCCACGCAAACACAGGGAGAACATGCAAACCCGTGCAGAAAGGCCCCAGGCCAGATTCGAACCCACAATCTTCTTGCTGTGAGGTAGTAGTGCTAGCCACTACACCACCGCACTGCCGTTAAATGTTGCCTGTATATCTCAGCACAAGTTGGATGCATTTATTTACAGCAAAATGTGGCAGATTTTTCATATTGAGAGCAGCATTCAGAGATGCATGACCAGTTTGAATGCTACTGGTCATTTGAAACCTTAAAAAAATGGGCTCCAAATTGAAGCAATTACAGTATAATTAGTAAGGATATTTAATGCACATTTATTATCTACAGTTACCTGGAGTCTTTGCTGAAGAACCTGATTAGTATAATCAGGTATTTAAATTCGTAGTTGGAGTGAGAGCCTGTACCCACACTGGGCCTTTCTGGATAACATTTAGGACCCTCGCACCAAGGCAATTGAAAAACACTGAAAAATTCCTATTCAAGGCAGAGGAGTCAATTGGCATGGTATGGAAATTTCCGAATGTGCAGCGAAAGCGTTAATGCTTCTGCTGACTTGTAGTAAATGAATGATTGGATAAATTGTAATACAGTCCTCACTTATCTTTCCAAAGTAAGAAGGGGCTAAATTGATGATTGGATATCTTCGTGTTTTGGTGTAGCTGTTAAATGTCTACCTGCATTTGTTTGGGTGGTCTGACATCCGTACGACAAAAAATTGGGGCGAGGTTCAGTGAGTCCAAAAGGACTCCTCATGGACACCATTGCAACCGTTAGTGACCTCGTACTGGAAGGATTGCTGGCTAAAGTAGGCCCTGGTTCCCTGTTTCTTGTCTCCCATCCTGTTTACTTCACCTATGGGCAGTTTGTTGTTAGCCTCATTTGAAAGTTAACGCAAATTCTTCTGTTCAGAATAAATAACTCATTCTAAAAAAATGAGTATGATTCACCTCCAAAATCTGATGGTCCTTTTTTTTTTCAAGTGCCACCTCCGAGGGAACAAGACCAGAGCAGTTTGCTAACGCCAACTATTTTTGAAATGCCAGAGTTGTGCAATTCTTCCCCATGGTTGCACAGCACAGTAAAATTCAGACCTATGTTGCCTTAATAATCTAAATCTTTTGGCCATAGCATTGGTCTGTCCACAGCAGGAAGGAGATTATAGAATTCTGCTTCCTCCTAGTGAGAGTGAGGGATGAACTTAGAAAAACAGCTGTCTGTTTACAAGTGCAAGAGCGAGCCTTGTTGGAACCGTTGACGGAACTGAATAAAAAACAGCAACACAATAAATACATCTTAAACACCTCGTGCCAGACTGTTTCTCAAGATGAAATTCCTCCTGGTCAATAAACGCAAATTAAAATAATGTGTGAGCACAAGCAGAGCTTCGAGTGGGCTGTGAGCAATGCTTCTTATGGGGCCCTCTACACAAAGCTGCTGTCCAATGCGTCTATAAAAAAAAGCACATGGACAAACTCCGGGAGAGGTGCTGAAGCCCTAAGGAGTGATGGTGTTTTAATTACAAGCAAGCAAAAGAATTTTTTGGTGGAGCTTTTACAGTTTTTACTTTAAGAACATGAACCTTCTCCATAAACCGCTACAAGGATCAGCCAGGCCACAACACTGGGGTATCAATGTCACCCGAAGCTTTGCCCTAAATCCACCAAGCTTTCGTCTTTGTTTTGCCTTTTATGTTAGCGGGGTTTGGGGTGGGGTGGAGTACCAAAGGCGATGAGAGGGGCAATATCCTGGATTGTTCCCATTGCGGATGCACTCTAGGCTCCTGGAAGCAGCCCTCCTGGGGTTCATGCGGAATGACTCCGTAGCCGCGCAGTTAGCCGGGAAACGAAAAAGGAAGGAGCCTCGCATCCTTGCCCTCTCGGTCCCAAGACTAAGCCCACAAAAGTGCCCAGGTACTAGCATGGTGCGTCAGTCCCTTCACTGCACAAATTTAGCTGTATGTGCAGGTTTCATGATATGTTAATCCCTGAAATGTGACCTTTGCTTTGCACCCTGGGGCTGGCTTTCAGGTTAGCAAATAAGCGACGTGTGTGCCCACCAGTCCAAACACTTCCTTAGACAAACACCCATTCCGTGACTAGCGACGCTAAAATAATGACTGGGAGAGAGGTCATGATTGTAAATGCCCTGTCTTGTTTCCTATAATTCTACTGAGTGCAGTTATTCACAGTAACAAAACATTGTACTGCGCAAACAGTTTACTGAGGTATCAATTGAATGTATTTTCACGATTGAATTTTTTGTTTGCGATAACGTTCTTTAATTTGAAGGTCAGCTAAGAAAACCATTTATTACTGGTGCGGCGCAAGTCTGACCTCAAATTAGGCTTTTAATTTTAAATTGAACCGTGAGATCACTATCAAACCAACTGTAAATTGTACACATTGTATTGTCTATCGACCAGGCTAATACCAAAAGGATGCTGCCACACCCCACCTCTCCTGAAGTCATAATTTTGCAAGCACATAATAAGAAGTCCATTACTACTGCTTCTGGATTAGCACAGAAAAACAGCAACAGAAGAGTCCCAATATTGACTGTAATTGCAATATACATGTTCGGACAAATTTCACTACTGTAATCAATGGTGTTTTATAACCGTCATTGCAAAGCTAGGTGACGTACGGAACAATGTAGTGCTTCTAGTGTTGCGTGGCCAGTGTTTTGCCGACAGCTCTGTTCACCTCAGGTTCCCTCCCGGTAGATTATATACCCCTGTTCCAATAAAGAGGAGTCATACAGCCCCCTCAGGAGGATTTAGCCATTAAGGGGGGGCAGGAGGGCGCAATGCGCTTGGAGGTTATTCGTGTGGCTGACACGGGAGGTGACCCCAGAAATTCAACTCTTGTGATGGCTGACCTTTGAGAGAGGAGAGGTCGGAAGTGGTATTTCTCCCTGTGCTGCGTGTTCACACACGTGCTAACCCCCCCCCTTCCGCCTTGGACCAGGAGAGATGGACTGGTGCCCTGACACCCCTGCACCCTGCACTAACGCTTGTCTTGAAATTACATGCATTTTCAGTTGGTACGGAGTACTCGGGCCTTTTGAAAGACCTAATGTCATTTATTCATTGATTCTTCCGAGCAAATTCCAGCAATGTGGGTTGTTCAGCAATTTAAAAAAATCAGTCTGCCATATATTTTTTCCTGCATTTGTAACTTTCTCTGGTGGGAAAACGGAAAGGAATGGTCATGTCAATGACTGATTTAGACACTACTGTACCAGTACTAAGGGAGCATAGTAGGTTTCAATCACAAGATGCCGTGTGGAGAATAATTATTGGAAACATTTTTATTGATGATTCATCTGCATTTTCTGTCCTTAAAGGATCAAGTTCCCAAATGATAGCACACATACACGGTCCCCAAAACAGAGTTTGACAACCATTCCCTGCAATTAGTTCATTAACTAATTGGATTAGTCAAATGATTTCACAGATGTAGCTTATTGGGACTTGAATTTCAGCACAGCAGTTTAGACGCTATCTGACGCCACTTGCATGTACATTTATTTTGGCTGTGGAGTCCATTAAAAGACTCAGACTCCCATGGTGAGAACTGTGAAAACAGTCTGGGCTCTACCATCACTTCTGACCATGTGCAGAGAGTTATCTTAAGAGCGATAGACTCTGCACGTTTGTGTTCCCGTGACAGCAGGGACTATGCAGTGAGGAAGTGTGGATTCATTCGCAATCCGTAATCAACTGCCCTCTCAGGAGAATATACGGCAGTATATTTTCATCATTCAAGGGCTGTCGAACAGCATATCTGTTCATCGTTCACAACAGAGATCACAGTTGAATTTCCACAGAATGATCTAGAAGGTTTTTAAGTGCATACAAATTTAATTTGAGCTCTTTTCAGCACTAAAAACTAAATTGTGGACGGCAAGAAAAATGACATTTAGACATGGATTTGTTTCTTCTGTTACATGTCCATTTGGGCCCAATCGTGACTTGAGGAGGGCCTTTGGGGTGGAATCCAAAATGTTTATTTGAGGCAATTAACAAATGGAAAGGGATCCATGAACCCAAGTGAAAATCTGCAGTTTAGTTTTGTCTGGTCAAATAATTTGCAACACTCTGTTAGAAAGCAATCGCTTGTTTCCTCGCCAGTTAATTCGCCGAGACCACACAGGGCACGGCACAGATGGCCGGGCGTCTCTGTCTACATAGCTTGTTGAAATCTTAGCGGAGTAGAAAGGGCAAGTACGGTCAGTATCAGAGAGGGAGGGTGAGAAGTGAGTTCACAGCATCAACTATGCCACTGCCCGCATGCCAGTCCGCGAGGCATCACAGCGGTCAGGTGCCACTAAAAAGGCCTTCAGCCGCACTTTTCACGAAGCATATCAGAGGATGCCTGCCGACTGAGACACTGTCTGCAGCTAAGAACGGTTCTCTTCTCTAAACTGACACTTCCTCACTTGCGAACCTCTCCAATGACTCGAGGAGTGCTGCCGAAATTCCTCACCTATAGCCTTACTGTTTTCAAAACTCACTGAGTCGCCATAAAAATCTGGATTAAGAAGGTGTGATTTTTTCAATTAGTTAATTATCATTTCATCCCCTTGATGCTGCTCTGCTCAAACATTCAAATCTGCTCAGGTCTAAAACAAAGTCCGGAGCATTAATTGGGATGAGCATTAGAAGCCTTTCATTTTTGAAGAAAGGATGGATAATGAGATGCTTTGTAATTGATTACATCCAAGTCCACCCATGATTAATTCAGCTCATATGTTCAAACTTTCCTTCAGAATTTCTAGTGAGCAGTGGCTAACTAATGGGTGGGTGCCTATAACAGCCAAACCCACAAGCAAGAACGCAGTACAGAATAAGGTGCGTGAGAAGAAATATGAGCATCCTTTATACTACATTACATGGAAGTAGGCATGTTTGGACCTTTCAGATCATAACTTTAAGTCAGCTAAAGAAGTTGTGAAACTGTGAGTTTGAATCTAAGTTGGAGTCTCACTTGGTATGGGGGTAAGGCCTAATTAGATGGTTCTGGTTTGTTTTGAAATATTGATAATGTAAACAAAAAATTACATTATTTGGGGAGCTGAAGAAATAGATTAGCTTACCAAAAACCCTGAGTTTGAGTTTTACGATTGTAATGGTATTAGTTTGGAATTAAAGCAGCACCATGGATACCACTGAGGAGGATATGAAATATCAGAGTTATCCCTGAGTGATACAGTGGTGCTTCTTTCACAAAATTATGAGCTTACAACAGTGTAAATGAAGAGGGTGCCATTTTGTTCTAAACTGAAAAGTTTTCAAAAACAGATTTTTTTTTTTTTAGCTCAAGCCAAAGAAAGCCGAATTTCACTGTAAGTTAAGTACTGTGCTAAGCACTAAAATAGTGCTACTTTTTGGAAAAGCATTCGCTAAGAAATCTGTTTTTCATCATTTAATGGGTAAATGTACTCAGGTGTGCAAGTGTGCCAAACGATAAAATCCCATTCAAAGAACTACATACCATTTTCCATTCGCTGAACAGCTATTCCTTCAGCTGTATAAGATAAACTTGCACACAGTTAAAATCAGACCAGTCAGTGGGCACGTGCGTTTTTTTTTTTTTTTTTTCCCAGAACGTGTGGTTTTGTATGCTTTCTATAATCAGTCCTCTGTTGTTTACTCAAGCATGAAGTTTCTGGATATGGGAACAGTCACATCTAAGAAAAAGTTCTAATTTTCTACCATAGCTCGCCATCTGACTTGCATCAAAACTGTTTGCATGAACAAGTTTAAGACAAACATCCGATCGCCTGCTACTGTTTAAGCTCCCTTTTCACAGAGCGGTTTCTTTCACTCCATGTTTTAGAAGCTGCTTTTTATTTCCACCGAGGACATGGTTTTGGAGCTAAATGGCGTGATCCACACGGTCAGTTAGCTCAGCTGTCGCTATGAGGGGGTTGGATGTTTTTTTCCTTAAAACAAAACATTTCAGCATTGCTTACTTTAAAGATTTAGGCTCGGTCACTGTGTGCACATTTGGCATTAGCGGAAGTGATCCACTCCATGCTAAGACTAATTGGATTAGGGATGGGATCACAGGTTGAATGGGGGGTTCTCTGAGTCTGCAGGTGGAAGTCTAGGATATGACGGTGCATAATGTGACAACTTCCAAGTTACCTTTACATTCAGTGCATGCAGCTCAGATTCTGTGTATGCCGAGAAAACAGCTGCTCATGAACGCCAGCAATATGATGACGTAAAATGGGCAAATAAAAAAAAAAAAAGATTAAAAAGCCCTCTGGGCAAAGGCAGATTTCTGGCACCATCTGCATCCTCTGCGTTAATTATAAGATTACCACAGTGGATAGCTGTGGGCCATTTCTGAATTGGAAAAACAGCAACTTATTCACTTTGGAAACATGTTGTGTGGTGACACAAAAAAATCATAGATATTTTTTGAAATATATAGCTCCCACAGAGATTAAACGATTATTCTATGGGTGGGCATGTACTAAGCCAACGTGGTTTTGTCAAGTGCATGGCGTACTTTATGAAACAGATAGAAACTAGGGGGATATTAATGCATGATTGGCATTGACTATACTCCAAGCCTCAGGAACTATCATTATCATCGAGTTAAATGTACTGAAAAATAAAGCATACACTGAGCAGGAGTAGAGGAGGACTGACTCCCATTTGTACAAACACAGGAGACTTATCCTGTAGGTTTTGTGAGTGTGGCGAGCTGGTATATCACCGCATTCCTCAGTTCGGGTTGGTGGTGTATTTGGCGCTGAGGTCCTGAGCTCACAAATGGTGCTGTGGAGGATTGGCTTTTCCCATTTGCCCAGTGTGTTTTTCCGTCCAAATGGATGGTTTCATTTTGATTATCGAATACCCCTCTCTTTGTGGTTTTTCCATCAACTTTGGTTTCTGGAGCAGACTTTCAGGTAGATGTAAAAACAATAACTATGGTTTTTGCGAAACCAGCAGTTGGAATTTTTACTCCTTGCTCCCAATGAACTTGGTCACAAGCCACCCTGTGTATACCTTTTCTTAATCACATTATATGTCCCTGGAAACTCTTTAGCTGGTCAACCAGCCTCTCACCAGCTGACTCCAGCTTACTCCACCAGTTAACTAGCTTTGATTAACTTTGTCCAACTGTAGAGGCCAGCTTTAACCACCTTCAAACCGCTATGACCTGCTAATGGTGTCAAAAACACAGTGTAGAGCCTCTTAAATCAGCCTGGAATTCTAGCTGATCTTAGCTGGAATCTTCAGCAGGGATCCCTCTCCACACCTGCCATCTCCTGTCTGAACCTTCAGCTTCCTGTTTCTGAGCATCATCTTTCAATAGAGCTCTGGAAGTTGCCAAGGGGCTTGATGAGATCAAACTGCCAACATGGAGGCCCTCCAGTTTGAAAGCAAATCAAAGTAGTCCAGCTTTTAGACCTTGCATGCAGTAAGCATTATTGAGGCCTTCCTCTGACTGGACTCTCATTGACTGGTGAACCTCCAACAAGAAACCATTATGGCCTCTTAAGGATGCACACGCACAGTAAGCAAGCATTTTCACCTTTGGCCAGTCTGTACTACAGCTCTTTGTTCACATACAGCATGTGCATAATCATTTTAGTCAAATCAAAGAAATTCTGGCCTGGTTCCTCACATAGAGAGCTGAATTGCATGCTTTATTTCATAAAGTTTGATGAAAATTTTGAGCAAGCGACAAGTCATTATTTCTGTTTATAGAGAAATTTCATGACCAAAAAACTATGAGAAACTCCAGGTTACTGTGCTGCTCACAAAAGTAGCTTTTCAGAGTATCATTGATATTCTTCACATGGCTGGTTATAATGTTGGTGTGAGTGGGTGTAACAAGCCGCATGGGGGCATCCTGGCCCACACTAGCTCTAGGGTTATTAATAGCTTTAGCAGGTGAGGACATGTGATGGACACGCAGGGGTTAGAGGGACAGTTCAATGGGCCAATACCAGGTGCAAGGGGACCGAAGGTCACAGGAAAGGACACCTGTGCGCTGGGGCCAGACAGCGCTGACGGACTGGCCAGCAATCGATCTGTCAGCAGGGCGCTGATCTGGGTTCGGAGTTGACCATGCACCTGGGCTTGCTGACTCGGTGTTGGTTCATTGATTGATATTGCAGAGGTTCAGCGAAGGTCACATTGCGTATAATTTCTGATGTGTATCCACAGCATAGAACTTTCATGCACGCTTTAGGGTTCCCATCTCTTGAACAATACATCATATTGGAGGATGTTATTGAGATTCATGTACTACGTACGTGACACTCTCTCTCTCTTTCCTTGTCTCTCTCTGTATACAGTATATATATATATATATATATATATATATATATATATATTGTGTGTGTGTGTGTGTGTGTGTGTGCACTAATTTACTTGGAGAGGTTTCTGGTGGCCAAGAAAACAAAGCCATGTGGTTCACTATGCAAACATATGCAAGATATTTTGTGCGCGTCTCTCCATGTAATGTAATGCCCCCTATGTCCCGTGTCTGGGATCTTTGTAGCAAGCCAGTCTGCAGTTAATGAGGGGCTTGCGGTGCTTTGAGTGGATGTGGGCAAGTTGGAGGGGGTGGGGGAGAGGTTGCGGACGCTGACAGGCGGGAAGGCAGGGGGTTGCGGTTCGTGTGCTGATGATACGGCCACGTGTGTGGCCCGCTCTTAATTTGCAGTGACTTTTACACCACCGCAGAGCAGGAGTTCTCCCTCCCTCACCCCCACCGCTTTATTCGCCAAGGCCGCCTCTGTGATGGGTTCCCAGGCCGAGCCTGTTAGCAGCGCGATTACGCTGTTTGCTGCATGGCCGATAAGATTGGCCCAGCGCACCTCCCTGCGCGGGCTTGTTTGCTCAGATAAGGTGGCCGGCATCTGGCGTAGCAGTCGGCTTTGTGAGTGGGGGTGATGCAAGCCGTGGCTCAACTTCAGATGAACCGTAGCTGCCAGAACACAAGAAAACCCAGCTCTCCAACCCTTGACTGCTGGCTGAATCCAAAGCAGACAGTCCGGGAACAGAGTCAAGCTTTTAGGTGTTTGGACATCACATGTAAACAAGACAGGTTGCTCCTCATGGCAGAAACAAAAGAAGTTGACCGAAGTGACTGTTTTTGACTCTGGCAACCCTCCTTTGCTGGGATAGCTTGATTAGAAAGAACAAACTGATTTTATACATCTGAGAAGGCACCTATCGCCCTGATGGGTTAATGCGAGAAGCATCACAGTGAATGCATGTTTAATTTCTTATTCTTTCCTTGATTTGTCGTGTTCTTGCGAGCTTCAGACAATGAATCATTTCAGTCAACTACAGCAAGCATTACTTCATTGAGAACGTACTTTTGTTAGTTTAGTTTTTAAATTTGTCGGCCCCTTTACTTTTGGTCTCTGCCTGCCCCTAAAATGCAAGGTAGTCAAAGAGCAGTGCTGTTGATGCAGTTGTGCTGATTCAGTCAGTTGAGGTAAGCTTAGCGACAGATGTGGATTAAAGTTGACATCCAGTGGCTGACCCAAAATGAAAGGTTCTTTGTTGAAGTGCTTAGTCCCGATGCATTGCGGAGTACCCTGAATCCCTTCAAACCCAATTACTTGTCACTGCTGACAGCAAGAAGGGCTACTACTACTATTGCATGTATTGACACTAGGAATTTGAATTTCTGCCACAACCCTCTTGTGTCGTTAATTTGTCTTCACCCTTTCCAGCAACATACACGTTTGTGGTTCTGTCTTCTTTAATTGATTTATTGTCTTGTCTTCTTCCCCATGCCCAGGTATATTCCATTATGTGCCCCGCTCATTGCATGTGTGTTTTGCTATAAAAGCTTTTGTTTTATCTGGTAGTGTTGCTGGATTGTAACACTTCGTCCCTCTGAAGCCTACCAGTCAGTTTATCTTCTAATATTGAGCAAAGCTCTTCTTTCTTGTGTTTACCCTCACTAGCCATGGTGCTTTTCATGCTGTGGGCTCGGAGAATTTTCACCGCTTTTCACACTATAGTGATTGTCCTGTCAATGGGTCATGTTTGCAGGCATTCTGGGATTGCATTTCAATGATTTCTCTACTTCAGCAGAGAGGGGCGGTATGATGGGTTAGTGGTGGTAGGTGGTCAATCTTTGTTGTGAGGCAGGTGATTGATGTATCCAGTATCTGTATCAGCTGGGTAATCTGGGAGCAAAGAGGTCAGGCCTTTGGTGGAGAGGGCATGCCCTGGAATCTGTGGCTGTTGATGTCAGTGAAGTTCTACTTTCTTAAGTGATTTCAAGTTTAGGGCTCACCCCCCCTGTTCTTTTTTCATGGGCAGGTATTTGGCCTTCATCTCCCTTCATTATTTTGTACCGTGATTTCACAGGAAGGTGCATAAATAACACACCACTCTTAGATACAGTTAGCGTGTCATGTCTATGCATTTTAAGTTTTTTGCATGCTATTTAACACTTCTGGCTTTTGTGTCCTTATTTCACGCTTAGGGTTAGAGTTCGAGTAAACGGTTAGGGGTTAGGGGATAGGGTCCATTTTAAACTGGTGTGAAATAAAGATGCCATGAGCCTCGTTTTGCGTTGTATATCAACGCTTGGTGTAACTATATGACGCGTTGGGATGAGACTGGGCCCTGTTTTGTCGGGCAAGGTAGGCCAACATGAAAAGTAACAACCTGGTAGAGTTTCTTATCAACTGAAAGTCATGCTTCATTGGTTGTTGTGGTCAGGCCCACCGATGGGGGGAGGGGGGCAACCGGGTCCCTCTGATCAATAAAACCCCCACGGGAATAATTTGTTAAAACTCTTTTTGTAAAGAAAAAAATAGTAGTATTTGTGTCATTTTGAATGCTTGTGCTTTTTATTTCCCAAATTTTCCTTAACATAGTGGTCGAAAACATTTTTACTTTCCCTCCATGCAAAAATGGTTTAGCCTATTGCACTGTATAAATTCAAAAATTGGCTAACCCCTGCCCCCCTCTTGTGAATGTAAACTGTCAAAATGGCCATTTGCCAAAAATCAGGAATACGGAAAAGACAGGAGAAAAGGAAAAGAGAGGTGCCAGGGATTTCATGACCAAATTTTTAAAAAGATGTGAAAGTGATTACAAAGTGACCAGCGTCCATTATCTACTGCAAGGTAAGACAGTTAAACAAACAGTGAAGCCACTGACAACCAGATTTCATCCTAGCATAATTCATTCCACCCAGAACTTGCCTTCAGAGTTATTATATTCCCTGTTCTCGCCTTGCCTGAAAAAGCATTACCCCTCCAATGCAGTTCCCATTTATGTTTCCTAATTAGCAACTAAAAGTTAATTTGTTCATTTGCAAGGATCAATTCGCTAAGTTACTGGCCATTTTCCCTCAGCTGGCATTATTGTTCATTTCAATAGTTATCAAGCATTTTCCTGTCCACATTAATGGTGAAATAAAAAATCGATGTCTTTCGAAGCTTTCGAAGCTCTGAATTTCTGTCGCTCACAAAATGGTGCACATTTTTTTTCTGTCAATATCTGATCGGCTTCGATATATGCCTATGAAAACGCTTTTAAAAATGCAGTTTAGCCGACTCAGGCCCGCGTGTTGTGCTCTGAGTAAAAATTAAACTCTGTATACAATCAGTGACATTACCATAATGCAGGTTAACCTCAACCTTTTTCCGATTAATCAGACAATCAGTTGAATTACTTTACTGAGCAAATAGGCTAACAATAAGCTGCATTGCCAATAATGATTGCGACTTTTTGCCTACAAGCTACAATATGAGATTGCATTGATGGCAATTCACTGAAATTTCTCGAAATTCCATCTTGAATTAGAATGTTATAGTAAATACTGCTGAAGATGGTATTTAGCTAAAGTTTTCGTTTCTAATTACCTCCACCAAGGAGGTTATGTTTTTGCTGGCCTTGGTTTGTCTGTCTGTCTGTTAATGTACAAGATAACTCAAAAAGTAATGAATAGATATCTCTGAAATATTGTGGGTGGGTTGCTCTTACATCAGGGATGGACCCTGTTGATTTTGACCATGATTGGTGAAACAATATGGCTGCCACGGCAGCCACTTTAAAGTCTTATGACACGCGATAATTGAACTTCGCTCCCAGTGATTTCACTCAAATTTTGTGGGTTGATTGGTCTCGCATCAGGGACAAAGCCTCTCCTTAAATTTCTTATGAGCCATGTTCACTCAGCAAGATTTTGACTGTGCTGCCTTGGCAGAGGTTTGCACTCTTGGAGTGCCTCTAGTTAATTAATTAGATAATTGCTGTACATACAATCTAATATTGTAGCCTTCCTACAACTTTCCCAGATACTGGACTTCAAAGACCTCATCAATGATAGTGCTACCATGAAAGTTTGACGCACGCCATGCATTTAGAGTTCCAATCCAAACATGCAAAAGCCAACTAAAAAAAAGACACTGGAATTATTGGTACATGGTTCTGGTGGTTACTTGTATCACTGAAATTTCATGAATGTTATGACATGCTATGCTGGGCGACATTTGTTAATCGCAATAACATGCCTATTTTGCTCAATACTACTGTGTGTATAAGTCTCTGGTCATGACATATGTAACACAACCAGTATTTGTTTTTCATACTTATATTTGAAAGATTTACTGAAAAAGCAAAGGAGGTTCATTAACTGAAATTGATATAATGAAGGAGAAATGTCTGTTGTGTCTTTAGTTGGGGAATACGGTGTGTGTGTGAGAGTTGGGACAGGGCGAGGCGTGGAGAAGGATGGGCGGCCTCTGGGGTCATTGTGTCCCTGGCATGGGCAAACCTGTCAGCTGGCCTGGTTGTGGTATACATGCCCTGTTCTGTTTATCCCAGACTGTACAGTGCTCCCTAGCTTACAAATTAAGCAAAGACTTTGTCGGTTTTTTCTGTCAGGAAGCAAGCATTCATCCTTGGGTCAGCATTGTAATGGGACATTGTGAATGCCATCACAAATTGTTTTCCTTGCTGCTCCGCCCAGATCCATCAGTGTGTTTGGGGAAAACTGTTTGTATTGATGTAAGGAGCCCCCATCTCATGGAAACTTATCCTAGGTGGTCCATTCCAGCATTGGTTGTTTACAGAGAACTGTGGAATGTCACTGAGGGAGAGTTTGACATGATGCTCTTCCTATGCCTCACCCCCAATCCCGCACAGAAAATTTCAGGTCACCGCGTCAAATGCAATTTACCAATGCTAAGCTATAGATCGGTTACAACAACCTTAATGCCACCTCTACCAACCGTGTTGTCTGCTGCTTTGAATGTTTTCCTGTGACAGACTGTGTCTCGATGGGGACCTTAATTGCATCATTTCATGGATACGAGTCAGTACGGTGACTGGGAGGTGGTAAACAGCCTTTTGGACACTAGGCCTGGAATGTTTCCATGGAGAAGGCCACACATTAGGACAAAATCAAAATATACAGTTAATAGCTTGAGATAGCATGTGTTTAGACACCTTGTACCAATTCAAAAACAAAATATGAAACAAAATATTAGGTGAGGAGATGCCCTTGGGTGGCAACCACAATAAATATTTAGATGTACGACCATGAGTATCTACAAAATAAATGGACAGTCATTGGCTGTATTTCAAGTGTTTGGATCAACAATGTCACTCGAGCTCTTAGTCGAGGGTATTTGGAGGCTGAGATTTGCTCACATTGTTCTCTTAGCCTACAATGCTGCAGAATCTCTCTTATTTTTATAGCCCAAGATTTCAAAAATATTAATATTAAAAATTCCACTAAGAGCTGGCTGTGTAAAATGTGTGCAAAAACAAATTAGAGTGAAAGAACACAAGAAATTGCAGCAATAGTTTTATAGGCATGGTGAAATAACAAGGCCTGTGGCTCAAGATGCCTTTATTCCAAAAGAAAATGCAATATAACACCAAATGCCTTGACGGTAGGCTGAGGTAGTGGGTAGATTAATTCAGCCCACTCCACAAAAAAAGCCAAAAAATACAGGAGGCAGAGACGGGGGTTCTCAGTCAATTGTGGACAGAAGTATAATGCGTTTCATTACAATTTGAGGTAAAATTAATATTTAAAAAGTGTTACATCCAAAATGCTGCGTTTCTATGAGTGGAATTCTGCTTTTCTGAATTTCTTTGAATTCATACATGCACACCAAAACGCACAGGCATTCAGATTTATTGTGCATGTGTATGTTCAAAATTGGAACATTGTAGCGTATGCTGTGTATTTTATTTAGCGTATGCTTATATTTTTGTATTTGAATTTACTAGGGTGGCACAGTTGTGCAGTGGGTAACACTGTTGCCTCACAGCAAGAAGGCTGCACTGTAAACCCTGACAAGCATGGTGAACTCAAATGTTTTGTGGAAACTGATTACCTCAAAAAAATTGTGCATGCCAACTTAAAGATCTTGTGTTCACAGCACTTAAAACACGTGAAAAATAACTTTACCTTATTTGCTTTAAGTTCTTTTCCAAACAATGCAATTATGTTGGCCTACACAATTTTTTTGAGGTGATCGGTCTCCACACTCACCACACTATCAGGGTTTACAGTGTGTGACTTCAAATCGGGCCTTTCTGTGCGAAGTATGCATGTCCTCCCAGTTGTTTGTTTGGGCTTCCTCCTGGTACTCTTTTTGTCCAGTGACACACATGCTAGGTTAATTTGAGTCTCTAAATTGCCCTTTGGTTTGAGTGCATGTGTGATCCCTTTAGTGGACTGTCAAGAGTGTGTTCCTGCTTCTCACCCCAGTGTGTGCTGGTAACCCCCTCCCACATCCTTGACCAGGAATAAAGTCTGTATTCCAGTTGAAGTGGAAAGTAGGAAATTCCTAGTTCCCAATTGGAACTTTCAACCGGAATGTTGCTATGGTGTTTGTATGCGCAAAGTGTTACATAATTTGTTATCAACTAGTATTGCCAACAATGGCTTTCTTGGCAAGAGGAAACCCCGCTGACCCCAAGTCAGTTTTCCGAATTTTGAACTGGATTGTTGTCAACTCCTCAGCTGCAGCTCTGACTTCCAGCTTCAAAGGTAAATGGAACACAGCATAAGCGCAGGAGGAAAAACTGGATAGCGGTGACTTCACAAAAGGTTGGGAAATGAAACCGCAGGAGAATATTGGAAATAATGTGAAAATGAAGGGTTAAACGGATTCACCAAATATTCCTCCTGAACTCTGATTTAATGCAAGTCCTCATTTAATTCTAAACAGACCCAGTTTGGTGAGTTCAGTAATCTCAAGAATTAATTCACAAAACCACATTTGCGAAGAGTGAAATTGACACTTGCATTTAATCATAAGCCAGAGAAAAGGATTGAATACAGGCTGTGTCTTGTTGATCTGTAATCATATCGGGCTTTTCTGTGGAGGGTCTTTTAACTGCTGATGTTTAAAGGTGCACTAAATGTTAGCACTGGATATCTTATATTGGTTATGACATAATCAAATAACTGGAAATGTTGGCTTAAAGGACTACAGCGTATAGAATCATTAAAAATATTTACTGCAGTGTATCATTCTATGTACCTTTGATGGTATGTACTCCATAATACAAGGTACACTTAATAAAGTAGAAAAATAGTGCAAATATTTAGTGTGCATTTGTATGTTTAGTCAATATGCAGGTTCTCAGTGTTTATGAGAGATAGCCAGAAGAGGATGTTATTGTGGAAAATGCATCCTAAATGAGAAAGCTCACGATTCATGGCGTAGATAGCGTATAAATGAAAATGAACTCCGAGCATGTGCGCCCCGTTCCACTTAATGCAATTTTGATCAGCTCTAAACATTACACAGATAACTTTGTATTGCATTACTATTAATATGTCCCAGGAACTGGAGCTGGTGGGTGGTCTTCATCACCAGACCAAATAACAACGTAGACTGAGGCCGAGCTAAAAAAGTAGTAATTCTCTAAGACAGGGCTGAGGCATTCCATGCCACCTTCCATGAGATTGTATTACAGTACCCATTACATTATATCTCTGGATCAGTTTCTTGATTGACAACAATGAGATATAAAATTCCAAAAAGCTGAGCTTCTTTCTCTGTTTCAGTTCTCTGTTTTGCCAGCTGAGCCATTTTAAGTTTAAACAAGTTTCAGTATGAATGTGTTCAGTGTCACGGCTCAAAATTTTGTATTGACAGGTCTATCTTTCTGAGGGGAAGCCCTAAATTTTTTCATCCATTCATGTTTTCATTCCAGCCAAGCAGTTGCCCACTTGATTCTAATAATCAACCCCAAGAGTCTACATTGAAGTCCTTGATTATTGTAGGTATTTAACCGCTGATTTGGAGTGAAAACGTGCACCTGCACTGGCCCTTTCTGCGTAAGATGGAGAGCTCCAGGTCTGTAAGTGCAACAGCTTAAAAGGGCATTACAACGGCTATCAAATGTAATTAATAACTAATTATTTAAAACTTTAATTAAAATATTAAAGTTCCTCATGCGGTGCACCAAAATATGTAGGGGAGTATGCCTCTACGATACGTAGGCAAGGACGGATAATTATGACGTTTTGTCCGAATAATCCTTCCCGCAGGATAACCATTTGGTTCAGCAGAAAACCTGCAAAGTTAGTAATCAGTCTCATAGAATTACTATTATCAGCAAAAATATAGAATTTTAATTAACAATTAAAATAACCAATATTAATGATTTAAAAAAACAATAATCTGAAGGATTTTTTGAGTTCCACATAGGCTATTTTGACTCAGACTCCCATGTTTTACAGCATCAAAACAGACACTGGGTTTAATAAATGAATTTATAAAACAAACAAAACATAGAACATACCAGGGCTAATCTACGGGAGGACTATATACTAACTAGAGAGAGTATCAATGGTGTGTGTACATGCGAGCATGTATGTGTGCTAGAGCGCGTGCCGGATGCACGCGTGTGCCTGTGGGCGTGTGCACGCTTTTGGGCGTGTGCAGGCACGTACCTGCACGCGTAGCTGATGCGCGTGTTTGCTCGTGGGCACACGTTCCTTTGTTTTGGGAGAAAGGGAGAATTAATTTGTAAATGTATAGGTGGGCCGATGCACGGCTGGATAATTCAATTTAGCATCAACAAATTGCTGAGAGGAGCTAGCTTCTGCTCATATGCAATTTGTATAACTAATTGAGTTATCATCCATCCATGATAGTTTATTGCTGCGTTAGAAAGTAAGCCAGTGGGAGAAAGATTGTGCATATAAAGATAAACAATCAATGGCTAATTAACTCCATAAAATATAAAAATGGACACAATGCGATTGTACCATTACTTCAATAAAGAACAAACCGAAATGCTGTACAGCATAAGTTAAAAACCGCTAAGCTGCATTACTGCCTGAAATATTCAGTCAGTCTTACTGAAATTCATTGCTTTGGATTCCTCTCCAAGTCAATTGAACAATGCAGTCTTGGCGTGGACTCGAGCCAAGAGAAAGTGTAGCATTTTCCCTGGGGCGAAGTGCGCAAAAAGAGAGTGAACTGGGTGGGGTCCTTAGTTTTTAAAGTTCTATTGCCTGTTTTATTGCTTTTCGGCTCATTGTATTGGGAAACGTAAAATGCACCCCAGGCAAGGGGGCGATGCTGTAAACTTCATTTCCTTTTCCTGTGGACTGCATGGGAACTGATGCTGCTCAAGATGCTGCTCAAACCAGTGTTCTCGAGAGCACAGTAATTGTTGAAAGGGTCTACTGGTCTGAAGGACATTTGCCAGGTTGAAATATGGGAGTCCATTAAAGTCCATTTCCTAAGCATGTCGCAGGCAATTTAATACAGTTAGTGAAGTCTGACAATATCCAAGGAGTTCATGTGACTTCTAAGCATCCAGACAGTTTATGACAAACTAACATGAACATCCGGGCAGGTATCAACAACACTAACTGGCTGACATTACATCATATTATGGCAATTGACAATGCAACGTCAAGGTTGGTGGTAAACATTATTGGAGTTAGTGGTGTTAGTTTCGAGCACTAACAGTTGTGACCCAGCCACTGAGGGATTGAGTGGATGCTAATCTCTGGGATTCTAAAGGTCAAATTTAAGTCAAGCCTAAGTGGAGCAGAATGAAAGTGGTTCAACCCTTCGGACAGAGGTTACTGTCGAGGTGCATCTAACCCGGCTTGCAAAGGGATGGCCCCCTTAAAGCTACAGGCTTGTACAGGACAGTGTCCACTAAAAGCATTGACCTGGTGGCTGTGTCATAAAGGAGAAGCCTTAGACTGTGACTCAGATGTGGTAATTCCAAACCTACTACAAGAGAAATACCCAAGGCGATAATACTGGTGCACTTGAAAAAGGTTCAAAGACGAATTGGCACAGAGTCAGAGGAACACAGATACTAAATAGCCTAACTAATGAAACCCAAGTGAAACTAATCGGGTTGTGGCAGCATAATCGCTGAGGAGGGAAACACAGGGGTAGGAGATCAGGTGGTCTGAAACGAGAGGAGAGGTAAGTATTTCAAAATAAAACCGCGACTGAATACATGAAACAAGAAAGACAACTTAGGAAGCAGGATGAGATGTCACAGTACATCTCCGCTCCTCAGGACCGTACCCCCGCCAGTCCACCAAGCGCTGGCAGCCACGTCCGCATCGACAGACCGTCAGGAGGCGCTTGACAGTGTAAACGGGACCTCCATCAATAAACCGGGGGGTCTGAAGGCGGGAACCAACGGACTCTCCTTCACAGGTTTCACTTGTGCCACATGAAATATGGGGTGAATCCTCATAGACCTGGGGAGTCTGAGCCACACTGCCACTGGGTTAATTACCTTGGAAACCGAGAAGGGACCCACAAACCGGGGAGCCAACTTGTGGGATCCCACATGCAGGGGGAGATCCTGAGTGGAGAGCCATACTCTCTGTCTACGCTGGTAAGTGTGAGCTGGGGTACGCCGCCGGTCAGCTATCCTCTTGTAGTGAGCTGAGCTGCGTAGGAGCGTTTGACGGGCCCGAATCCACGTGCAGCGACAACGGCGAATGAGGTTCTGGGCAGAAGGGATGCTGACCCTCTGTCTCCAGAGCTGGAAACAGAGGGGGCTGATAACCACAGACACATTGAAAGGGAGAGAGACCAGTGGCAGAGCAAGGCAATGTGTTGTGAGCATACTCAACCCAGATGAGATGTTTCCTCCAGGTGGCCTGGTTCTGGGAAGCAAGGCAGCATAAACTGGTTTCCAGCCCTTGGTTGAGCTGCTTAGTCTGACCATTGGACTGGGAGTGGTAACCAGAGAAGATACTGACTGTGGCACCGAGGAATGAACAGAAGGACTTCCAGAACTGGGAAATGATCTTTGGCCCCCTATCAGACACCACATCTCTGGGGAATCCATGCAGCCGAAAGATATTAACCTCCACCGTCTCCTTAGCTGAGGGTAACTTGGGCAGAGGAATAAAGTGCACCATTTTAGAAAATCTGTCTTCCACTATGAGAACAGTGGTGTTACCTTCAGAAGTAGTGACGAAGTCCAGAGAGATGTCTGACCAGGGGCGATGGGGCACCGGGAGAAAACGCAGGAGACCCGGGGGATGGACGTCTGGAGGACTTGTTACGGGCGCACACCGGACATGCAGAAACATACACTCTGATTTCTCTCTTCATGGATGGCCACCAGAAGAATTGTTTAACAACAGAGTCCGTTTTACTGCAGGGTGACAGGAGAGAAGGGAAGTGTGTGCCCAATGGATGACCTGAGAGCGTAGAGAGACAGGGACAAATAACCAGTTTGGGGGGCAGCTGTCTGGTACAGGAGCATTAGTACTGGCCTATCTTACCCTTTCCTCTATTCCCCATGTGACAGTTCCCACCACACAGGCGGAAGGCAGGATGCTGGTAGGCAACTTCGTAGTTGAGTTAGGGTCAAACAGTCGGGACAAGGTATCAGGTTTAGTATTCTTTGACACAGGACGGTAAGACAGAGTAAAATTGAAATGATTAAACAAGAGAGCCCACCTAGCTTGTCTGGCGTTGAGGTGCTTGGCTGAACGAATGTACTTGAGGTTTTTGCGGCCAGTCCAAATCAGAAAAGGATGCTCTGCTCCCTCCAACCAGTGGCAGCACTCCTTCAAGGCCACCTTAATGGCCAGCAGCTCCCAGTTGCCCACGTCGTACAACCCCAATTCCGAAATAGTTGAGACGAAGTGTAAATTGTGATTAAAATCAAAATGCAATGACTTTCAGATCACATGAGCCAATATGTTATTTACAATAGAACATAGATATCATTTCAAATGTTGAAACGGAGACATTTTACATTTTTATCCACAAAATGAGCTTATTTCAAATTTTCTGGCTGCAACAGGTCTCAAAAAAGTTGGGACACAGGCATAAAAGTTCTGAAAAAGCAATTAATATATAAGAGAATCAGCTGCAAGAACATTTAGCAAGTAATTAAGTTAACTGGCATCAGGTGTGTAACATGATTAGCTGTAAAAGGGATACCTAAGAGAGGCTGAGTCTCTCAGAAGTAAAAATGGCCAGAGGCTCTTCAACCTGTGAAGGCTTGCGTAAAAAAATTGTGGAACACTTTAAAAACAATTTTCCTCATTGTCAAATTGCAAAGGCTTTGAAGGTCTCATCATCGACAGTGCATAACATCATCAAAAGATTCAGAGAAACTGGAAAAATCTGTGCGTAAGGGACAAGGTCAAAGACCTTTACTGGATGCCCGTGATCTTCGGGCCCTCAGACGCCACTGCATCACTCACCGGCATGATTCTGTCATTGACATTACTAAATGGGCCCAGGAATGCTTCAAGAAACCACTGTCTGTAAACACAGTCCGCCGTGCCACCCACAGATGCCACCTAAAACTCTATCATGCAAAAAAAGAAGCCATTGTTGAGCATGATCCAGAAGCACCACCGTGTTCTGTGGGCCAAGGCTCATTTAAAATGGACTGTAGCAAAGTGGCAAAGTGTCCTGTGGTCAGACAAGTCCAAATTTGACATTCTTGTTGGAAATCATGGGCGTTGTGTCCTCTGGTCTAAAGAGGAGAAAGACCACCCCTCCTGTTATCAGCGTTCAGTTCAAAAGCCAGCATCTCTGATGGTATAGGGGATGCATTAGTGCATATGTTGTGGAACACTTGCATGTTTTAAAAAGCACCATGAATGCTGAAAGGTATATAAAGGTTTTAGAGCAACATATGCTCCACTCCAGATGACATCTATTCCAGGGAAGGCCTTGTGTATTTCAGCAGGACAATGCAAAACCACATACTGCAACTATTACAACAGCATGGCTTCGTAGTAGAAGAGTCCGTGTGCTGAACTGGCCTGCCTGCAGTCCTGATCTTTCACCGATTGAGAACATTTGGCACATAATTAAACAAAAAGTCCATCAAAGGAGACCCAAACCTCCAGCAGCTGTAAGCCTGTATTAAACAAGAGTGGGATCAAATTCCAATGGCTAAACTCAAGAAACTTGTCTCCTCAATGCCCAGACACCTCCACTCTGTGTTAAAAAGAAGAGGGGATGCTACACCATGGTAAACAGGCCGCTGTCCCAACTTTTTTGAGACCTGTAGCAGCCATCAAATTTGAAATGAGCTCATTTTGTGGATAAAATTGAAAAATTTCTCAGTTTCAAAATTTGCTCTGTTATCTCTCTTCTATTGTGAATAAATTACTGGCTGGTGTGATTTGAAAGTCATTGCGTTTTGATTTTATTGACAATTTACACTTTGTCCCAACTATTTCGGAATTGGGGTTGTAGTTCTTCCAGTCGGAGGAGAGCTTCTGGGAGAGGAAGACGCAGGGGTGGAGGATGTTATCCATGAGAGACCACTGACAGAAGACGGCCCCGATGCCTACATTAGAGGCATCAACCTCCACAGTAAACTGCTGATGAGGGTCCGGGAGAGTGAGGATGGGTGCAGAGGTGAAGCTCTCCCTCAGCCTCTGGAAGGCTTGGTCCGCCTGGGGGGGTCCACTGAAACTCAACCTTAGTGGAGGATAGGGCATGTAGCAGGGCAGCAACAGAGCTAAAGTTCCTCATAAAATGTCTGTAAAAGTTGGCAAAGCCTAAGAAGCATTTCAACTGTTTTCTGTCAGAAGGTGTGGGCTATTCTGAAACACAACTGACCTTGGCCGGATCCATCTGAAGGTTGCCCTCCGAGACGATGAATCCCAGGAACGAAATGGAGGGGACATGAAACTCACATTTTTCAGCCGTCACAAAGAGCTAGTTGTCAAGGAGGCACTGGAGAACTTGGTGAACGTGCTGGATGTGGGTTTCTTCATCAGGGGAGAAGATGAGGATATCATCCAGGTAGACAAAGACAAACAAGCTCAATATGTCCCTAAGAACGTCATTTACCAGGGCCTGAAACAAAGCTGGAGCATTAGTCAGCCCAAAGGGCATTACAAGATAGTTGATACAGGGACAAAGTGATCAGTCTTTCTTGTTGACGAAGAAGAAGCCAGTCCCAGCAGGAGAGGAAGACAGCTGGAGGATGCCAGCAGCTAGTGAGGAGTCAATATACTTCTTCAGTGCCTCCATTTCGGGAGCTGACAGAGAGTAGAGGTGGCCCCTAGGAGGTGAGGTCTCTGGGAGCAGGTTAATAGCACAGTCATAGGGTTGATATGGGGGCAGAGAGGCTACACAAGCCTTATTGAAAACCTCCTTCAGGTCCAGGTAGTAGGAAGGGACTTTGGAGAGATTCCGGAAGTCGGGGTCGGGTGGAACCAAAGGAGGAGTGGAGGCAGAGGATTCAGAGGCCGCTGGAGGGTCAGAGGAACTGGGAGGAGGAGGGACCTCCAACTGGGGCAAATCAACCATAGATGGGAAGCAAGAAACTAAACAACCTTCACCCCAACTAAAAACTTGTCCTGTGGACTAGTCCATGCAAGGATTGTACTTGCTGAGCTAAGGAAACCCCAGAATGAGAGGATGAGAAGGTGAGTCAAACAGATGAAAACTCATACATTCTGTATGATTACCAGCGATGACAACCGGAATAGCCTTAGTGCAGAGAGTGACATAGCACAACAGACGTCCATCCAAGACATTGGCTTCCAGTGGTTTAGGCAGGGGTATAAACTCCAGTCCAATCTTCTTAGCAAATTTCCAGCCCACGAAACTCTCATCAACCCCAGAGTCCACAAGAGCAGGCTGACAAAGGGACAGAGAAGGGGTGATGAGTTTTAGTTGCAAGAGAGGTCAAGAGGGGTTATCAGAAAAAAACAGCTTGGCTCACCAGCGCCCTCTTCTTCACTGATAAGCCTTGTCTTTTACAGGACATGAGGAGATGAAGTGGCCAAGTTGAGAGCAGTAGATAGACCTGCTCTCCCGCAGGCGGCGCCGACACTCCTCATGAGTGAGCCTGGCTCTTCCGAGTTGCATGAGCTCCTCCGAGTCGATAGAGAGTGGTGGTGAGTTGGCCACTGGGATGGGTCAAGCAGGAGAGCGCCAGGGAGGAAGACAGTCAACAGACTGCCCTCTCTGGGGGGACAGAGTAACAGTCGGTCTGGGCCTATCCTTTTCTCTCCTGAAGGCAATTATCAATCTTAATGACCACAGAAATCAGAGAGTTCAAATCAGAAGGAAGGTCAAGGGGAGCTAAATGGTCTTTTATAGGATCAGCTAACCCGTGGAGGAAGGCGTAGCATGGAGAAGGAGTGTTCCAGCCGCTGTCGACTGCCAAGGTACGGAACTCGATGGCGTAGTCAGCAACTCGACATTTAGCCTGGCACAGACCCATTAAGGCTCTCGCTGCCTCCCGACCAGGAGCAGAGCAGTTGAAGATCTTTTGAAGAGCATTGGAGAAACTTTGCACTGAGGAGCAGACCTCAGAACCTCTGGCCCACTCAAACGTTGCCCAAGCCTCTGCTCTGCCCGTGAGATGGGAAATTATGTAAGCCACTTTAGCCCACTCAGAATGGAAGGAGGATGCCTGGAGTTCGAAATGCAGACTGCACCGGACCAGGAATGCCGAACAGTCCCTGGAGTCCCCGGAAAATCGTTCCGGACTGGAGAAATGGGACCCCGGTGAGATAGGCGAGGGGAGTGCAGCAGGAGCTGACGGAGAAGCGTTGTCCGATGCAACATCGGCGCCAGGGCATCTCTGTGCAGGGGGCATGTGATTGGCATGGGAGGGCCCACAAAATCATCAGGCAGCAGCAACCGTGTACTCATACAATAACTACGCTTGGCAGTATACTACGTCTGAACATGACCATTCGCATCTTTTAAAGATGAACGCCGCACGCAATTATGCTCACATCAACACAACAGCGTGATCAGTAGCACTGAAAAAAAGAAGTGCAGAAATATTCACTAATAAACGACAGCTAAACAGCATGACCTATAGCATAAAAAATGCAGTATTCACAGATAAACAACAGCTGCTCAACATGACCACAGCAGCAGCGAATGAAGACGCACGCTTTAACAACAGCATAACCAAAGCTATTACATATAGTCGCGTCAAGGCGCTCACGTAAATACAATAACAGCGTTGTTAATGCCCTACGCTTGTCCAACAGCTCTGAAAAAAACATACCAGTTTACAGCATGCAAAGGTAAACATATGTTGGGAAACAGGATTTTTGGGTATTAGCAATATGAGGTGAGCCAGACAGTTTGATCAATAGGTATTGAATGTGTATTAGGATATAAAGAGCGGCCGTCGGGTCCAAAAGGACATATCACCTATTTGCTAATTCCAGCTGGGATCTCCGTTTGTCTTCAGTTCTGACAGGACAGCACGCACTAGCACCTTTTAGTTGGAGGTTCTGTATGCCCATATATGGAGCTCACTTCTGGGGGTTGGGAGTCTATTGAACCAATTAAGTTGAGTGGTTCAGGAGAGGTCCAATTGTAGAGTATTCCTTTTCATCAATGTGTAAACCCTAGGACCAATCAGCAACAACTTCTGATAATATTAAAGAAATCATATGCAAATATCTGTACTTTTACATGTATAAAGTTTCTTACGAAATTAAGGAATTTTGAACTCTGCATCATGCTGTTGTTCCCACGGCCGGCTGTGTAATAAACTTTTTCCTGCTTTTGCTACGAACATCGGAGTCTGCTTCTTCATCGGGACAACGTTCTTGGTTTTCATTAATTTACCAACAAATTTGGTGCTGCAGAGCAGCGTGGAAGTCGCTTTTCAGCCCTCTGCCAGGTTCCCCAACCCATACGAAGAGAGGTGAGTACATTTAATTAACCACCAGTTAGCTAGCATTATGGGAAGATGAACCTGCAGAGGTCTGAAACGCTCCACCCAGTGGTACGAATCTTTGTTATATTTTACATTGAACGGTCCGTGAAGAAGTGGATTCTGTAATCACGTTCAAAAGCTGTGTCATTTTGTTGGAAAGTTGTGAATCGTATCATATCTGTCTTTTGTACTGTTGTACTGCTTAATGTATCTCAAGTTTCTGTCATACTGTGTGTTTGATTGTTCGTATTAATAGCGGTACTGATGTGTGTATACCAGAACTGAGGGAAGTCTGGTCCCAGGGTGACTGAGTAATTTAGGACCTGGGAATTAGAAGAGTGGGTTGCGGGGAACCGAGAAATTTGGGCTCGCCTCAGAGTGACGGAGTAATTCGGCTTCTGTGGTATTAGATCGGTTGTTTGCTGTGGAACGCGGCCTGAGAACCGCACTCTTGTCTCGTTTATGTGTCCGGTGCCCGAGGGAAGCCCCGGGAATATGAAGTGCGTTCCGAATCACCTGAGTAATTTAGTATTTGGTCCAAGAACGACGGATTAGTTATTCTTGGGGTATTAGGTAGTTTCCTGTGAAAACACTAGACTACCTGGAAGCGTACTTTTGTCTTTGTTTACGTGTTCGGGGTGACTGAGTAATTTAGGACCTGAGCCCAGAATTACGAATTTCTTTTCGTAGCTGGTTTGTCTTTGTGTGAGTGTCCAGTGATTGCTGAGGGAAGCACCTGGCTCCAGGGTGCAGAATTCTTTTTTTTGTACCTGGAATTATAGAGCTACGTTCCGGGAACCTGAGTAATTTAGACCCCGGTCTACGACGGTCCACAGTAATTCCGTTCATAGAGTATTAGGTGAAGTGGTTGTTTAATCACATTATCTAAGAAGCGCGCTCTTGTCCAACGTGATTTCAATTGACTGCACCGGCGAGTCTGGTGAATCGTATGATGATTGATGGGACTTCATGTAACATTCATAACTTTTTGAGTTAGTAACTGGAGAATAAGTGAGGGAGAATCGCGTTATTGTTCATTTTTGTCCAATGTTGTGTTTTTTTGTATGTCCTTGCTATTTTGTTCAGTATAGCTAAAGTGTCTATCTTGTGTTTTTATACTGACGCTCTGAGCCTTTTATGTTTGATGTTTTGTTGGCCAAGTAACACGCGTTTACAAGTAAAACTCGCTCTGAGCTTAATATTCAAATATACTGACCAAAACTTCCAACGCAACGCTCAGGTTTATTTTAATACAAGCTATTTTATTATGAGGAAAGTTACATTCTCAAATGTGCCTGCAAGTTTCAGTTTAATGCCATGTTTTAGAACAATTAGTGAGGAATAACGCAGTCCCCGTTCCAATTTGCTAAGTCACTTTGAATGGGTTTCTGGATCGCCGAGGTCAGTATCTGGTGTGCCCACCTCTAGCGTCACACACAGACTGAATTCTCCTGTGCATGGAGTCAATCAGGTTCCGTATTTCCGCCTGTGTGATACGGTCCCATTCCTCAGTGAGAGCCTGGCGTAACTGTTGGAGGGTTGAGGGTTCTGGATCACGCCTTCTCAACCGACGACCCAGAATGTCCCAAAGGTGCTCGATTGGGTTTAAATCTGGGAAAAGCGCAGGCCAATCAAGACACTGAACATTGTGCTGCCTCACATTGTGCTGTAATCCTGACATGCCCTGGCGACATGGTCAGGCGTTATCCTGTTGCAGCGTCAAGCGTAGCGAGTCACAAGAGGAACAGCCACAGGGGCTAAAATGTCGTTCTATGGTAATGGGCGTGTTCAGGTTTCTATCGATGAAGACCAGCTCTGTCTTGTGTCTGGCACTTATTCCAGCCCACACCATGACACTTGGTCCACCCCAGCGGTCACGCTCCAAGACATTGGCGTCGGCATAACGTTCCCCTCGCCTACGCCAAACACGAACTCGGCCGTCACCCACGCTCAGTTTGAACCGGGACTCGTCTGAAAACAAGACCCTGCTCCACCTGAGTGCATTCCAGCCCAAATGTGTCCTTGCCCACTGCAGACGCGCAGGACGGCGAGCAGGAGTCAGCTCCAGACCATGATGTGGACGTCGGTTGTTCAGTCCAGCTTCACGCAAGCGATTGCGTACAGTTTGGTCGCTTATCGTGTTC
Source organism: Gymnothorax javanicus (assembly GCA_029692085.1). Classification (NCBI taxonomy): domain Eukaryota; kingdom Metazoa; phylum Chordata; class Actinopteri; order Anguilliformes; family Muraenidae; genus Gymnothorax; species Gymnothorax javanicus. The sequence goes on from CM056201.1 coordinate 71,254,784, forward strand.
TAGTGACGACCTCTGGTCTGAGCAGCAGTAACTGTGGCTGGTCGGAAGCGATCTTGGAGGTGCTGGAGATGAATGTGGCGGTCCTGTTGAGGGGTGGTTACACGTGACCTGGGAGCACATGGACGGTCGTTTGTGCTTCCTGTGTCATGGAACCGCCTCCGGAGTCGCGAAATGGTCGACACATGGACACCCAGATCCACTGCAACACGTCTCTGTGACATTCCACCAGCAAGCATGCCGATGGCTCTTTCTCGCTGATTTTGCTGAAGACATCCCATAGTTTAAAGTTGCACCAGAAGAATGCCAAGGAATATTTAAGTTCCCCATTCCTCTGGCTATTTATTGGCCACATTTCATAAGGATTGGTGAGTGAGTTCTGCTCAGTCTGAGTGGTGTGGCAAACATCTCAGCTGTGTGCATTCAGGTGGAATGGACTGCCCCGACGAAAAACTAAACAATACTTAATGAGCTTTTAAGGTGCAGTGTGGATATACAGGCTGAAATTTGTTGGAAAATTAGGCATACCAAAAATATTTTGAAATTTAAAATGTTGCGTTGGAAGTTTTGATCAGTATAAATTCTATTCGGCTTGTAAATGCAAATAGTTATTATAATAATACCATATTACCATCAGATTATATAGTCAATAGCAACATTTATAAGCGCTCCAAATAACACGCATTAACTAAAGATGTCCACCAAAAAGGAAAGGCAGAATTACCAAGAATATGTGTTACTATTTAATTACAGGAATGGCGATGTAAAAGAATTACATGAAATGTGGTTGGGATCCGAACGGATCCACCCCAGAGTCGCTATAATGGTGGGCTGGGCTAAATAAAATAAATAAATAAATGTTTTAAGAAAAACCGCATATGGTACACTTATCTTAGTAGCCAAACAAAGAAGGCTAATTGAGCAATGCAATAAATTACTAAACCATGTACAAACTCAGCATAAAGAACTGGCAAAGACAACCATTCGCACCTAAGCGGAGAGCAGCTTGTCGCCATGCTGGAACATTTAAAACAATAGGGATTAACGGCCTCCTTTTCAGTCAGTAGTATTGAAACTCACTCCCTGTAGGCTGTGTCTAAGTGTGTGGTTAGGAGGCCGGCTATCCCATATGCTAAATGCTACTGGTCCTTCTGTTTGTATTACTGACCTACCGCTTTCCTGTACTAAGCATTTCATTGATCTTGTGGGCGTTGGTGATAATTTTGTTCGCTTGACCATTGATTACAGAACAGTTAATGCTGCATCAGATAAACTTGCTCCAATTGTTGCTGACCCCAATACTTTGCTGCTGATATGAAACCCACTCTCAATATGTGTTCTTTTATAGATATTGCAAATGGCTTCTGGACCTTGCCCATCGCTGAAGACTCGCGAACATGGTTTGCTTTCACCAACGGTGTACACAGTACACCTGGACACGCATGCCTCAGGGTTTTCACAATAGCCCTACGCTTTTCCATTGTGTAATGGCGTTAGTCCTTGCTACAGTGTCGTGGTCTCAGTATGGAGGGACACAGTGCCTCCAATATGTTGATGACATGCTTTCTTTGCAGGCTTTATTGGTAGCATTGAAAAGGAATGTCTTGCTCTGATCTACCATTCTTTCTTCGGTCAGTCATTAAACAGGAGCATGCAACAACTGTTCACACTCAACTCCATGGAGGTGTGCAACGCCCTGTTACATATCATTCTTCTTGCCTGGATGCTGCGGCCTCCGGTCTCTCCCCTTGTGTATAGGAAGCGCAGGCTGCTGCCATAGCAGTGACAGTCTCCGCCCCAATAGACTTGATGGGAAGCCATCTTATTGGCCTCACTTATCACACACATTCATTCTTTTGTTGTGAACCTAGCCAGTTCACAACATGCTTAACTGGTCTTTTTGGAGTTTCCTGTCTTCGTCAGGCACCTCAATGGGGGATTATTAAAACTCTCAGCTGTCGTGAAAGCTCACTCAAAAGGCTCTGAGAGATGAACAACAGGAGGGGGAACAGAATGCACAGATATTTGAGTCTGGGTAATGGGTCATGGTAAAAGCCCATCACCCAAAGGCATTCCTGTTCTAGACAACACTTAACCCCAGCTGCGCTGCGTTATACTCCAGTCACAGTAGTGCTTAACAACAATGACCCTCGGCTGCGCAGCGCCAGCAAGGTGTTATTAATCCTTGAGTCTGTTCTCTTAGCTGCAGGTATTCCACCACCTTTGTGACACTGTGCCTGCTGTGCCGAACGACGCCTGCTGTGCTGAACATCATCCGCCTGCGTTGAACACCATCATCTGTGCTGAACAACACCGAACAACCTCCAGTACATCACCTTCTTCAGAAGATCATCTTAACACCACCCGGCATTCCTGCTGCGGAATGCCATCCCTTTCAAGATGATGATCTTCACCATAATGATCCCTGTCTTAGGACTCAGAGGGATCTGTGCCATAGACAATAATGGCATTTACATGCGACCGGTACACATGACAGCCAAACTACCAACAAATCAGAGCTGTTATGTCTGTGGACTCTAAGTAGCAGTGCCTGTACTTGGTAATAGGCCATGAGTCATATGGGCTTTGCGTGGATGAAGCATACTTCTCCGGTGATCGCTGAAAATATTTTTCAAAGCTGAAAATGAATTCTCACATGTGGCAGTCGAGGCCCTGAAAGTGAAAGCAGACTTGAGCGCCACCATGACACTCGGCATTGCTTCTAGGGTCTTGTGGAAGGTGGTGAGAACACTTTTCATGGTCCATTTCCCTTCCTCTGCAGGTGTGGAGCCTTCCATTTGAGTGCGAAGAAACTGACAGCATACTCGGCCTCTATGAGTTCAGTGCCAGTTAACTCCAAGAGAGGCTTGACTTTGTCTGTGTCCAAAAATGTTTCACTCCCTGGATCAAGTGAAACCAGTGATTCAATTAGAACGCTGTTGCGCTCACCCAAACGCCTCTCCATTTCTCCGCACACTGCATCGATACAGCTGTAAAACAATCTATGTTGTTCTGTGACCGTGTCGTCCTGATCAATTTGTGTTCCCGTTGATTGTTCAATGACATAAACTTGTAGGTTTCCATTGGCTGTTGTCCGCCTCTTTTTGTGTTGGGGGTTTGTTTCATATGCGCACTGATCCCATAATGTGCTGAACTCCGTATCAGTGCGGAGGCCCTTAACACACTTCGTGGCATTTTTCACCAGTATCACAGCTGCTAGGAGGTCCATGTCTTTGGACTGGAGCAGTTTGTTTGGTGGGTCAAGAAGCTCCAGAATCCTGGTCATCAGAAGCGCAATAAATTTGAAGCTGGGCTCCAAAACGGCGCGCAGCAGCCCCGCTGCTTCTACCCTCACGTCAGCTGGGAACGAGCGTGTCTGCTCAATTTCTGTCAGTACCCGAGAAATTTCCTGAAATGACTTATTTACTACCTGCACCGTGGCCAAGTGACCAGTCCAGCGTTGGTCAAGCAGGCGTTTCAGTGCTTCTCCTCTATAATGAACAGCAACCGTGGGTTTTTTAATGAACTTATATAGGAGGTTACAAACACTAAAGAAATCTGTTATGTGTTGCTCAGTGGACATTGCCTGCACCACCACCAAATGGAGCTGGTGATTGAAGCAGTGTACATACGGGATTTCCCTCTCCAATTCATCCTGAAGGAGTCTCTGTACTCCGCCATGTTTCCCTGACATCAAGGAGGCCCCGTAGTACACCTGGCTCAGGATTTTGTTTGTGTCCAATCCAGCCTTTGCCAGTTCAGCAATAACTGTTTGCGTCAAAGTGTTTGCATCCCCTCCGTCTGCAGTGGCGATTGTCAAAAGCCGCTCTTTTATGTCATAATCGGCATCAATGAACCGAAGAACTATCGAAATATTCTCTCGGTCAGTAGGATCCCTGGTACCATCAACTTTAATTGAATAAAACGCATCCCCTACTTCTCCAACAATATGTTCTGTCACTAAGGTGCTCATTAATTCAATTATCTGATTTTGAATATCATGGGAGGTGTAGGTCACGTTGTGGGGAATGGTTTCCAGTATTTTTTTGTAGCGAAAACTGAAACAGTGATAAGAACAGCCCACTGCCTGGCTCTGACATGCTCTCTAGTGAATCGTGGTCTCCTCTGAGAGGAAGCTGATTCATGACTTAAAATGTTACCTGACCAGTTGTCTCACGCATCTGTCTCTCCTTCCAAAGAGTCTCACATGTGATGTGTTCTTTAGATGCTGCGTGTCTGAGCAGTCCTTTATCAGTCTCTAATGCATGCTTCCAGTCACAGAAACCTTTAACAGTAAAAGCAGCATCAGATGAAGAGTGACTGGCTCGAAATTTTCTGCACGGGAAACAAAAAGCTGCACCTGCTTTTACTGAATATTCAAGCCAGGGTCTATTATTATACCAAGCACTGGCAAAAGTGCGCTTCTTACCGGAGAAGAGTCGCACTGGATATTTATTTAATTTTACCTGGTTAGGTTTATCTAACCGGAGATAATCGGGGGATGTGGCTCTCTGGGGGGGCATGGGGCCAGCGGCATCGGATGGTAATGAGCTGGGAGGCAGCTGTGGTGAACAAAAGGAGGAGGAGGAGGAGGCGGGTAGTAGGTGTGGTGATGCCGGTGGAGGTGACAGCGAGACATGAAGTGAGGCTTCAGAGAGATCTTGTGGTGGTTGCGCTGGTGGCTCCAGCTGTGCTAGCGGGCATGCTAATCCAGCGCGGTCCGGAGCGAACCTCTTTGCTAGCCACTGCTGGCGCGGGGTCTCCTGAGGACGTACTTTCTGTGATGGCTGGTATTTCGAGATTCCCTTACTAACTCTTTCCTCTTTTGCAACTCATTCCTAACCAACTTTCTAGCTAGAGAACCTACGGGCTATAGTGCAATCGTAACACAGACACTCTAGCAAAGGCGGCGAGGGGGAACTTAGGCTTAAGTAGAGTCCGGGCGCCGCCCACAATTAGTGCCAGCTCGCCAAAGAATCCGATGTGGGCAAAACGATATCATCCCGGACGAGAGTAACAAAGAAAGCTCCCAAACAAACGCCAACCTCCAAAACCATGACACTTTCATTGATTTGACTAGGCACATTTTTTGTTTTAAACCATTTCCTGCTATCCATGCTCAGAAATACAGTTTCAAAATGGAAAATTAACAACCTTGTAAAAAAATTTTTTTAAGTTTTCGGAACAGGGACAATAGTTTGTCAGTTGAAAGTCGTGATAGCTGAGTGGGCAATGTATTTGCGATTCCCATGTCACATTGGCTATGGGAGAAGTTTTTATGACTCTGATTGGTCACTTTCATCGCCATCACACCCACACGACCTCTCTCAAACTTGATTAGCGTCTTCTGTTAACAGAAGAGTAAGCAGACAGGTTGGGCTGTGAGGCAGTTCATAGATAATCTCAGATGCGCACCGCAGTGCATGCAATCGCGTATTACATTTCTCTTCAAATTATATGGCTGTCTTGCTAGCTAGCTAAGGCTATTTCAGGAAAATCTTTGTAAATTACATCATATTTAAGCGAAGTCATTTGGTTTTTGCCCCAACTTCACAAGCTAGCAAGCTGTAACAGCGACTGCTCTTTAGCTAGCTGGCCAATGTCAAAAAAAAATTGAAGTACAGTTCGGACGCACGTATAATCACAGAAGTTCACACCTATTACAACTAGCTAAATTAGTGAAGTTAAGGCAAAACCAAATCATAGCGCGTAAATATAACGATTATTTTTAAATATTTTCCTTAGTTGGAGTCAGCTTGCTAGCTAGGTGGCTATGTGATCTGAAGAGTAACGTAATTTGGCTAATTCGCAACCGCGCACGAAGCATTGTAAGCAATCCAGCTGATATAATCATTATGCATCCATAGGGCGTGCATGCCCCTCCCTAGAAACTGAGTGGCTGGTATGTTAATACGGAATGTCGTTTTCCAGCAAATCAGAGTCGTCAAACTTCTCCCATGACTGTGTGGTTTGGAGCATGTTTGCGAGCGGGCAAACCTGTCCAATGAGCGGGCCTGGCCCGGTCTGGCCCGCCCCTGGCGCCGGGTGTGGTCCGATGTGGAGACAGGAGCCGGGATGTGAACAGCCACAGGCGCAGGAGCAGGAGGAGATTTAAGCTGGATTTATGGTTCTGCGTCGACTCCACGCAAAGGGCACGCCGTCGCCTCGATGCCGACGTGGACCTTTCAAAGTTCTGCGTTGAGGTCGTTTGCGTCGTGCTGTGCCGCAAAGCAATTCACCGACAAACCGCTAAGTGGCGTCAGGTTTCCGAAGGACCTGTCGAGAAATCACGTGAGACTCAAGTAGAGTGGACCAATCAGTGCCCTTGCGGTCTGCGTCGCTTCGACGTGCAGTTAGAAAATTTACGAGGTGCACAGCAAGCGACGCAGAGGCTCTGCGGTGGGGGTTCACGTCGCCGCAGAGGTTCTGCGTAGCCACGGCGTCGGTTCGACGCAGAACCATAAATCCAGCTTTAACCGGTGTCTCAAAGCGTGCAACCAGCTGCTGAAGTTGCTTTATCTGGACATCATTGGATGCCTGGAAAGCATCCCGGTGTTCCGACAATGCCATCATCCCCTGACATACAGAGGTGAGTTGTTCATCTTATTGTAGAATCTTTTTATCTTGAGCGATGGGAGCAGCACGCATAGAATCAGAGTCGGCTGAGTCCACAATTGGCCAGTTCGTATAGTGGCAACTGGAATACTGGCAAGCAAGGACTGAATTGCACAACTCAGAGACAAGATTACAGTCAATAAACAGTCTACTTGCAGAGATAAATTACACGGGTAGGCAGGCCGCGAACAGGCAAACAGAGTCCAACAAAGAGATGACTAAAGTGAGGTCCAGGTAAGGAAACAAAGGTAAAAAAAAAAAAAAACACTTCAAGAGAAATACCCAAGGCGATAATGCTGGTGCGCTTGAACAAGGTTCAAAGACGAACTGGCACAGAATGAGAGGAACACAGATACTAAATGCCCTAACTAATGAAACACAGGTGAAACTAATCGGGGCGTGGCAGCATAATCACTGAGGAGAGAAACACAGGGGTAGGAGGTCAGGTGGTCTGAAACGAGAGGAGAGGTAAGTATTTCAAAATAAAATCATGACTGAATACACAAAACAACAAGAAAGCAGACCTTAGTAAGCGGGATGAGATGTCACAGTAGGCATAATAAACACAACCAAGTCCATCCTTGCACCTAAGTTCAGTCCTGAACTTCCTGTCCTCCGTGCATCTGAACTGTGCACAAAGCACAACCGTTACAATAACTTTGATCCACAGCTTGTTCTGAATTCATAGAAACCAAATATGCAATCATGCTCCAAGTGGTTTCAGAGATGCAGCTGTTTTTTATTCATACTAAATTTTTGTTTTTGGGCACAAGGGGCAAATCTTTTTTTTTTCTAAAAATTGAACAAATTTCCCTTAAATAACCTATTAAAATTAATGATTTTTTTCCCATGATCAGCCTACTCATGTAAGAGGCTTATACCTATATATTCCATATTAAAGTTGCTCTGAACTATCATTAGGCTAGACCTAGTGAAAATAACTTGCTTGAAAGACCCTCCTCCATTAGTTTCAATGGATTTCAATGCATTTCAATTATAATGTCTGCTTGGTCCCACTGAATTACACATGTATCTCTTGGGTCCCAAAACGTCCGTTTTGGAGATAACTAATGAGTCACATAGGGTAAGAATCTCTCTCACTTTCTCTTGTGCATGCACGTGCGCGCACACAACACACACACACACACACACACTTGGTCAGAGAGGGAGGAACGGAAAGAGACAGTCACACATCTGTAGTTTAATTGCATAAACAAATGGAAGAGAGAAAAGAGAAGTATTTACAAATAGATTGGCTGTTGTTATGTCTAGCACACCTGCTGGAATAACAGAACTGAACTTTTCAACTAGTGCTGGGTGAACTTTCCTTGTAGCAATCTTGCAATCAGTCAAGACACAGGGATAAGGACAGATGGAGAGAAAGTGGCTCACCTCAAGAAAATACGCAATATACAGCAATTGATTCAATATGTTCAATCAGAGAATATTGATATGGCTGACTTTTATGTGGAGCCACCCAACACTGAGAGTGGAGATAGGCCTGACAGGGCCAAACAATTGGATCCAATCACATTCTGAAGCAAAGTGGTGAGGATGTACATGCCCAAGTACTCTGCCCATGAAGCTGAGGTTTCAAGGCCTATGAGTACACAAACACGAAGAGCCGGTGGGTGCGCTATGATGACAAGGCTCACTAACCTGGGTGCTGCACAGGACAGAAGCACTGTGCTTATTGCCGCAAGCGGGAGACTGTGTCCTGCCTAAAATGTAGAGTCCCACTTCATATTACAGCTTCAAGGAATCTGATAGGAAGTAAGGGAAAGAGTTATAATAGCAGCTGAAGTCAGTCTATGGCTGAGGCAGCCCACCCAGTAATAAAACCATGTATTTATGAATTTTTCTCCATAATTGTAATTGGTAATGAAATTGGTTATTGCATTCATACAGGTCTTGCAAGTATTATAAGTTTGAAGTTCTTTCTGTTATGATAGTATGCAATATAGTCAATGCACCATGCATTTGTTAATTAAAAAAAAAAAAAAAAATAATAATAATGCAATTTTTTATTATTTTCAGAAAAAGTCTTGCATGTATTTTGAGATCAAAGTTTTTCTTGTTTTGATAGTATACAATATATTCAATGTTTGTGTAAACCAAAAAGTTAAAATAGCTTTTATTCATGTCTGATGGTGCTATGTGGTTATATTTTGTATTTAATTATTTTCTGAACAACAAATGAGATTCACTACAGTGCAATAGTTGTAGTTAATGTGCAATTTTAAGTGTCCTCTAATTGAAAACTAATAGATTGAGCTCTCTCTCTCGCACTGTGCGCATGTGAGCATGTGTGTGCATGTATATGAGAGAGAGACAGAGAGAGGGGGAGAATCTAACTTTCATGCGAGTGAATAATTACCTCCAAAAAGCAAGTTATGAGGTTTAAAGTGATCAAACAGACATTATTCCATGAAATGCTTTGAAATCCTTTGAAACTGACAGAGGAGGTCTTTCAAGGAAGTGATTTTCACATGGTCAGGCTAAATAAAAGCTCAGAGCGACTTTTACTCATATGAAATATTTAGCCATGGGATGTTTGGCTTTGTGGACTGAAAAAATACCATCACATCAATCAGTTATTTTTGGACAATATGTAACATTTTTAGAAAAGGCAGTAGTCCCTTTTGCCTTACGACTACATTTGGTACTGTAAGAAAAACACACTTCTCTGTCACAACCCTCGTGTGAATGCCCTCTGTGTCTCCTCCCATCCAGCGGCTTGCGTGTCTATTTGAGGTATTGTCTCTTGATTGGTTTACGTTTTCCATGCTTCCTTTACTGGCTGTGTCTCATTCATGTTTACCCTCCTCATGTGTGTGCTGACGTATTTATACCACCTACTTAGAGTTTGCAAGTTGCGGATTGTCACTTGCTATATGCTCTTTAGCAACCGGTCCGTATTAACAAGTAAGGTTCTTCTTATGAAATTCAATCGTAACCTTTAATGATCGTGTCATACGGAAGTTCTTTTCCTTGTTTAGTTAATGGGAACAAGCTCTCAAGCCTTACCCGTGGTCTCCAGCATTGGGATCACATTCCTGCTAAACTTCTCCATTCTGCTATCTGATAGTTTGGCTCTGATGAAGTGTGCATCTAGTGTGCATCCATCTAGCAGCCATCCTGGACAGTCACTGGAAAGCACAGGTCACGCCGACTTTACCTTGCCTGCCTCATCTTAACTGAACCGCTCGATTCTCCTCTGGGCTCTGTCCCTCTGTCTTACCGTAATACTATCAATAAACCCTACAATGGATTGACTCTGCCTCTGCATTTGATGCCTCCTTTGGATCATAATGCCTTTTTGTTAGTTTTGTGCACAGGCAAGCTCGTAAAACATGCATCACAGGAAAATTCTGTCACTGGCACAAATGGGTAAACTAGCAGCAGGTAAGAGTGATACAGCAGCATAGCACGATGCAGCTCAGCAGCAGGCAGAGGCATGTTTTGCCGCAGCCGCAAAGCAGGAGATCGGCTTATAAAGCCCGCCTGTCAGAGGGGTGAAACAGCGACAGATATGCATGGGAGTATCTATGGGAATGTGGGCAGGTCTCGAGTTGACTGTCAGACCTTGGTCCAAAAGCTGTGCTTCATGCATGTGTGTCCACCACATTCTTGCCAGGGATTATCCAGTGCAGGCCAGGTTTTATTTTTTAATTATTGCTACTGATTGGCAAGGCAGCTTTCACACCAGTCAAGCAGGTTAAAGGAGAATCAGCAGTTCTGAGATCTCTTGGACTATAATTTGGTGATCCCTGTTCAAGTGGACATTACGAGAAACACTGTCCATATTTTGTTTCTTTTGATAGCAATTAAGAAGTATCCATATACTACGTAGTGCATGACAATATATATCTTCGAGTGATGGTGATGGTGAAGAATCTCTGTGTCAACATCGCAGTATATTCCAGATGTTCGGGTTGTGAGATCTGGATAGTAGGCTATTTAGGAGACACCAAAAATTACAGACCTGATTAGTGTAAAGGATTATAAAGGATTGGTGAGGTATTGGTGATAGCTTGATCGATTCAATTGTTGCATGGCTTTGAGCATGTGTTCACTACCAGAATAATGTTTCATGTTCTGTTCCATATTCAAGACTGTCTCTTCTCACCATAACTCATTCTATATATCAGGAAACTATAAGACACACTGCAAAGAGATCAGCCGCTCCTGGGGCAATAGGACCCTGTTCAGTCTGATCAGCTGTAAGCCGCTTTGGATAATAGTGTCAGCTAAATAATTATACTGCATACTGTAGCATCCAATGTATCCAACGGAACAGCAGTTTTTAGCTAATATTTCAGAGTGCGGCTTTACGTTTTTGCATGCTGTACACCATGTAATTATGCCATTTCACAGCTTGCTGGATTTTGCATTGCCCCCCATGCTTTGAGTCTTGATGGCTGCTGCAACTCAGACTTGTCAGCTCTACAACAGAGTATTTCAAGGTGTATCAATGATAGTTAACAGTCTAGCATGTAATACTCTCAATGCAGCACCAGTACCAGACTATAAATCTCACTTAACTTCCCTCACCGTAAGCCAATGCGAGCAGTGCATATCCAATGATCAGTTTTGGCTGTCACGTAGTTTATACATGTTTTCTCTATCAACTAATGGTGTACCTCAGGTCAAATCATTATCCTACCCAGTCACATGAACACAGCACTGTGGAGTGCCTTTCTTGAAAGAACACTCAGAATTTCCCCATACCATTCACAGCCTCCACTGAATTTCTTGCCCCTGCCCAAATTGCGCTCTCACCATTACCACCATTACAGCGGTAGGTGAGTGAGTGGTAGACTTCTTGTTTGGACCTGGTTTCTGGTACCAGAGAGTTCAATTAGTCATCCTGTCGGGCTGGACAATATTAACAAAATCAAACATCACAATATTATGAAAAATTACTATTGTTCAAAACTATAGATATCCTATAGTTCTATGCACTACGGTAAACCAATGGTATTTTTGCCACCCTGGTTTACTATAGTTATCAACTATAGTTGTATATTTCAGCTAACCTATAATTATGAAAACCTTTCCGCGATAGTTCATGACTATGGTTCCACTATAGTTCATAACTATAGTTATGTTTCCACCCTGGTTCATATAGTTAGACCATAATTCATAGCTGTTGTCATATTATACCTCATAACTATGGGTACATGATAGTTCAAAATACAGTTTTATGACTCCACTCACACACGCGCCTATGGAAACTTATTTCCTCCAATCAGCCGAATGTGCATGTCTTTGGACTATGGGAAGTAACCCACACAAACACGGGGAGAACATGCAGATTCCATACAGAATACCCCAGGCCAGATTCAAACCTGCAATCTTCTTGTTGTGAGATGGTAGTGCTAACCTCAGCATCACCAGACCATATTTTTTGCCTGAATATGACACAGATCTGATGTTTACAGAGCTGTATGTTCAGATTTCACATCTTATATCCAATCTTCAAATCAGAATTGAGCTACTCCCATCTTTTGTCCTAGATGAAATACAAATCTGTTACGAGGCCATTCGCCATGAATGAGATCGGAATCCATGTGGTTGTTTGCCTGTACGCTTGTGTTGCGTGCAGTTAAAAGCCAAAAATGGTTGTCATCTGGGTTTTTTCGCCTTCTCAACCTCATCAGGTACAGCTGACAAACTATTTGCTGTTCTCCAGGGCAAAATCCCATCCATTTGCTGCAAACCCATCCAATTTCTCAGTTTGAATCAGGTTTTAATACCATGAGTGCGCTCACAAATATGACATTTTTTTATTGTTGCTGACGCAGATGACTCCTTGTTCAAAAGCGTATCAATATGCACATGCCTGCTGTTTCGGAGGGAAGATGGTTCTCATTACAAACAGATACAGGTCACTTGAAATAATGAATGTGAACCGTCAAGATAGGCAAATATGATACCCCAAATATTAAGGCTATGAAATATCTCCCTTGCCTGAAAAACAACTTCAGAAAAAAAAAAAAAAAAAAAAACTTGTTAATAAGAACTTGCTAACACTTTGGGTCCTCAGGACCAAGTTCTCAACCTATGAAGTCCCCGGGCAAAGTAAAGTCACCTGATGGCATCCCATTTTTCAATGTACTAATGAAACTTGGTTGGGTGGCATGGGATTATGAAGATGCATCTTTTTCATTGGCTTTTTCTAGTTTTTACTGGCAGTAACACGATAAAAAAAATAATCAAGAGCATTCATTGTGGTCTTCTGGACTATACATGGCTATGCTCATCATCAGCTTCCTTTTAGCCCCACTCTGAATTGGACTCTTTCACCTTCCATCCCCCGTGTCCAGTCAGTGGAGCTATTTCCATTCTGGATTTCCCGCCATTGTGCTGACAGGCAAAGCTGTTCCGAAGTTTTACCATTCCGCTGCACTAGTGTTACAACCATAGGTTTCCATACTTGCCCTAGTTATGCCCCCATCAAGAGTTATACTCTTCTATGTAAGGAGTTGACTTGCAAAAACTGCTAAGTCAAGTTTTGAAGATAAATGAGTCATCTCCCTTAGCCTCTTGTGACGTAGCGTTCAGGGGACACACACACACACGTCGTAGTCGATGAACAAAGCCAAGGGTCATACACAGGGCATCCAAACAGAAATTGTGGTCATACAAAAATAGGTCGAAATCCAAAAAGACAAAACAATACAAGAAGGGCATGGCAAGAATCGTAGTCGGACAAACCAGTCGAAGAAAAACAATACTCAATGGCATACAAGGCGCTCTGCACAAAGAAATATTGATCAACGTTCTGACAAGGAGCTAGCCGTGAAAAGACTGCTTAAATAGACGGGAGGAAAGTCACATGCTATGCGTGGAGCAGGTGTACTGGATCAGACTAATTACAACGGGAGAATCACATGAGGGAAACCCTAACCACGAAAATTGGCGAACGCCAAGACACGGACGGGAATCACACAGACAGCCTATGACATTTAAACAGCTCCGGTCAAGGAGTTCTAAGTGCACAGATAACGAGTGCAGGAAAGTAATTAAGCACGTGCGAGAGATCTCGCAGAAACGCAGGGGGAGATAGTTAAAGCTGAGCAAGAGGCGGAGACTAGAACAGGGCGATTGCTGAGAGGGAATTAGTATTAATTAGTAGCGGTGCAACTTTACAGATCTAGCTAGAGTGCTCATTAGTAAGTTAGTAATCTATATACATGGATTAGTTGTGTTAGTAGACTATGATACAAAATACAAACGTTAGTTTTGTTAGTAATCAGAACAGTAAGGCGAAGGAAGTAAACGAGAATCGAAGGAATACGTTAAACACCAGAATACATTTAAATCACCCGAAGTAAGTGAGCACACAGACCGGGAAGACGGACTGAACCAACTAGATCACAAGACAGGGGAGACAAGTGCAATGGAACTGAGAAATGGATGAACTAAAAACCTGAGGATTACAATAACCAAAAAGAATAAATAAATCAAAGACAAAATCATGAACACTGAACATGAACATAAACATGACCAAAAACCATAACCATGACACCTCTCTTTTAGGCACTTGCGCATGTCCCACTGATAGCTCCACTTTCAAACCTACCAAATCATCTAATAAATTGTAACGGAAAAAGCGAAATTCTGTCAAAACCCGCCAAGTCAAGGAGGAAAACTGTGTTGAATTCTGCTTAGTCATCAGCCAATGTGGAAACGTGGTTCCGTTTTCATATGCTAGAAGGAACCAATCACAGTCGAGCTTTTATAGCCTGTGCAGCTTTTGCTTTCTCTAACTCTAAGGCGGGGTACACACATAAGGATTTTTTAAATCTGAAGAGATTTTTTATCTGCTACAGACCCCACACATGAAGATAAAAAATCAGGCACTGAACAGTTTTGATCGGACTGTGTGTGGTGTGCTCCGATAATCTCAACACAGCACACCACACAAATAAAGATTCTGTTGCACCACCGATCTAGAATCTAGTCCTCCAGGACAGAAATCTCGCGTGATCAAACGTGATCTGACAAAAACGAAGAAGAAACATAGCAACAACAAACACAAGACGCAACATGGAAGAGGACACACGAGAGGAGGGAATGATGGTGGTCAGCTCGCTTCTTGATTGGCTACATTCTGTTTTACGTCACAATTCACGGAGTCATGACTCGGGAGTCGTCGGCTTTCCCCACAAATGTGAAGATTTTTGGTCGTAAATATTGAACAAGTTTAATATTTACGATCGTCGGGCTCAACCCGTTTCGGACCGGATTATCGGGACAAATTCACTCTTAACACACCTCAGACCACAGGATAATCTTATCAGATAATCTTGTAAGACATAAGATAATCTCCCAATTGTCGTCGTTGGTCAGGAGGGGGAAAATTGGGGAAAAATCAGCCAGATTATCTTTATGTGTGTACCCCACTTAACTGGTTTGGGCCATTCAGAAAAGTGTGATGATAGTGATACCATAAAAGGGGGATTTGAACCCATGTTTATGTTGTCATGGCCATAGCAGCTATTTACCCACTGTGCTGTCTGTAGCATTGAGTTGCATGTAGAGTGGGTCCTGAGACATAGACCTTCATCTATTGAGCAACGGGGCTGGTTTAAACACTGCCTACCAAAAAAATGGACCAACTTGACTTAGAAGGCTTTGCAAGTGGACTCCTCAAGTATAGTTGTAGAGTTTGTAGTGGAGTTATACCATACTAAACATAGTTGTACCGCAGTGAAATGTAGTTGCACTATGGTCAACTATAGTTTGGCCATAGTAACAATAGTTTTACCATGGTAACTGTACTTGGAACATAGTTAGCAATAGTTATATCATAGTGAAATATAGTTATCACTGTAGTAACCATAGTTGAACCGTAGTCAATTATAGTCTGACCTTCATCAACTATAGTTCAACCATGGTAACTATAGTTATACAACAGTCAACTACAGTTTGACCATACTAACTACAGTCATCCCAAGGTAACGCTACTTGGAACACAGTCAACTATGGATCTATTTGGACCTAACTCAGACCGTCACCACGGTCTTCACCTTCGAATGATGCCATCATCTGCCTATCGTCGAGACCATATGTCAACAGAGTCATTTGACTGACCTTAGGCGGTCCGGCCCACCGCCTTTAAAACATCCAGGTGTTTCTGGCTTCCGATTTGGTTTTGGCATGGAGTAGACGTGTGTTAGGGGAGCTCCACCTTGACTTCACCATTTGCCTCGCGCAAAAGACATGTAATCATCATTTTATGTGCCTGAAGTGAACTACAACTTTTTAGTCGAGATGAAGAAAGCTGGTAAAGGAAAGAAGCAAGACAAACGTCCCAGGGAGGACAACTCTGGCGACCACTGTGCCATGTTAACAGACACGTGTGAAGCTAAAGCTAACGTAGCTAGCTCCCCGGCCCCTACTACTATTGAAGACATTCTGACAGCCATAAAAACGCTGGGCAGCAGGGTCGACATGAGGTTCACCGAGCTCAATGGAGCTATCTCGGACTTTAAAGTTGCCCTAACCGAGATTTTGAGCTTGGCGACAAGCCGCACGGGCTATTAGCCTGCCAGCTGAGGCAAATACAGGCTTCCAGAAAAATACATTGTATTAAAGAGCTCAGGACATGAAATTCAGCTCTGTTTTTTATGTGATAAAATGCTACAAAATACCTATCTTGAACAATTAGTGATGGTTTTAATATCGCGTACTTTACGGAATGTATGAAAAACCGCATTTTATCTGCTAAATTATCCACTTCAGGGAACGCCGCCTTTGCCTCAATCGAGAACATTTGCGCTGGGCCAGCTCAGCCACGTGACGTCATAATTTGTACATGGATTGTGTATAGGTGGTTAGCCGTAGTTTACGACTCTGGTCTGGACGGAGAAGATCTTAAAGAATGGACCAACAAAAATCACCGAGAGAAAACGATGTGTAGTGTGGGGATGCAGTGCAACGCATGCATATGGTCATGGAATGTTTCTGTGGCCGAAAGATGCAGAGATATTGAGAATATGGACAAAACAAGTGCAACGTACTAGTGCCGACTTTACTGGCCCTGGCAAGCCCGGGTCACTGAAACCTACGATATGCGGCCAACATTTCGAGTATTCATGTTTTTACATATCGTTATTATTATTATTATTATTATATTTGCGGAACCCAAATCGTTTCTCAGCACTGCCTGTTCAATAGCCAGCCAACTCGCTGTTCAGTGTGATTTAGCCAGCTAAGTAGTGAAATGATACTATTCACGGCGCTCGATTTATCTCTGACCACTGTGCTTGCTAGCTCGCTACCTAATAAAAGTAAGCTGCAAGATATAGTTTACACATGTTGTGATATCATTCACGGCTCTATATTTCTGCACACTGCGTGTTCGCTCGCTAACTAGTTAATAACAGCAAGCTGCGAGGTACGTACGGCATACACGCATTGTTTCGAGAGCTCATGAAACAGTGCACAGATAGCAGAGCCGCGAACATTATCATTTCACTACTGGCTAGATCAGGCGTGAGTTCAACCACCACTTAGCCTAATATTTTATGGTCTTGTTAGGTAGGGTAACCAGACGTCAGGTCTATTGAACTCACTTAAAAGTGAGTAGGCTGGTTATCCAACACGCAGTGCACAGAAACAATTGTCGAACAGGAATAATAATCATTCCGCTACTTGGCTGGTTAAGTGTTGTACAGTTCGGGAGAGGCGGAGACACTGACAATTAGCTGTCTTCATTGCTCGAGTACTCAGGCTGGAATCTGTATGGTTTTATGGTTCTGAATCCCGTGTTAAGCTGCTTTCACATCGGACGCAAAACGAATTTTTTCGCACGACAGATTACATTCAAAGTCAATGCAAAGACGCGAATACACGCGAGACGTATTCGCGTCTTTGCATTGACTTTAAATGTAATCTGTCGTCTTAAAAAATTCGCTTTCAAGGTCCGTGTGAAAGCAGCTTAATGTTGAGTTTCCTCATCTTCCATAAAAAAGTACTCTTCTTCATCAAAATGGACAGATTCAATTGAAAAATCTGAGGAACTATCGGAATCTGACTCGGATGCCAACGTTGCTGGACGCGCAATCGCCCACCGAGTGCTACTTATGACGTGACCACACAGGGGAGTGCCAAAATCGCGTTTCTGTGTTGCTCAGAATGTTTGTTAATGAGGGGGGCGGGGAAAGTAACAAAAAATTGCGATTTTTATTAAAAATCATTTTCTACATTTTTTTTTAGGCAGACGATGGGAATTCTTTTAATTGTACCTCTTAATATTCATAAACTTGCTCAGTGCATGTCCAAAGCTCTTTAAATCTGAGAGAAGGACACGGACTTTTGAAGATCAATGAATGTTTTGTGGATTTCTATGCTAATATCTACCGGTCACAGGGCGACTTAGATTTTCAAGCTTTCAATGCATTTTTTGAGAATCTGGAGTTACCTAAATTATCATTGGATTTGGCTGATATGCTAGATAAAGACATTAATCTGGATGAGATCACGCAGGTTATCTCTTCCTTTCCCAATAACAAGGCGCCAGGTCCAGATGGTATTAACGTAGAATTTTTGGCTCTAAGTTGTCACCCCTGCTCTTGTGGATGTTCAATCATACGATGCTGACCTCGGGTTTGCCACCTACCTTATACAAAGCTAGTATTTCGCTAATCCCAAAGTCAGGCCGTGACCCTCAGATGGTGTCATCATATCGCCCGATTTCGTTAGTATCCATCTAAACCAAAATTCTCGGAAAAATTTTGGCCAATAGACTTAAAAAATGCATATGCTCCATCGTACATCCAGATCAAACTGGCTTTATGCCCGGTCAACATATGTATTTCAATCTACGCCACCTTTTCAGCATTATATATGCCAAGCATTCAAGAGAGGTGGTTGTTATTTCACTGGATGCACTACGCGCATTTGATCAAGTAGAGTGGCCCTACATGACGTCTGGGCTCAAAAAATTTGGATTAGGACCCTCCTTTATGAAATGGATTGAAATAATGTACTCACGACCGACCGCATCAGTTATTACTAATCAGAATATCTCCCCTCCATTTGCAGTTCACCGTGGGACCCGTCAAGGTTGCCCCTTCTCCCCCTTTTTGTTCATGATCATCATCGAACCGCTCGCTGCAAGTATCAGACAGAGCCCTTTAATCTCTCCCATCAACATGTTTGGCTATAAACATTATCTTAAACATTGTCGTCGCTATACGCGGACGACATTCTGTTGTACATTTCTCAGCCGCAAGCATCAATACCTCCTCTCCTGACGTTCATTAATAAGTTTGGCAGTCCCTCAGGATTTTCTATCAACTGGGAGAAAAGCGAACTTATGCCAGTATGTGCCACAGTTAACAAGGCATATTTGCAATCCATTCCATTTAACCCCTTACCACTCCGGTAACATTTTCTTAAAATGCCTATAAAGGACGTACTCAAGGTAAATTGAAATCTTTTCTTGTTTTTAACTTCCCTGATGGGCCCGTATGCGGGCCATCGGAGTGTTAAGGGGTTAAGAAATCCTACAAAGCTTTTACATATCTAGGAGTGACTGTCACTAAAAACCCAAATGATCTCCTCCGATTAAACTGGCAAAGCAAAATTGAGCAAGTCAAAACCAATATCGAGTTTTGGAAAACCCTCCCAATATCCATGGTTAGGAAGATGAATGCAATCAAGATGATCGTATTGCTCTGCTTTCTCCATCTTTTCCAGTCCATTCCATGTTTTATTGCACAATCATGCTTCAAACAGTTAGACTCGATTATTATACCTTTCATTTGGAGTTATAAAACTGTTAGAATCTCTAAAAAAACACCTATCAAAACCAAAGGATATGGGAGGTTTTGCTTTACCAAATTTTAAGTTGTATTATTAGGTTGCACACTTATCTATTCTTGCATGGTGGAAGAAGGGCCCTCCCTCTGAGGCAGACTCCTGCCCTGCATAGTTGTGTGTGGAAAGAATGCTTTGCAAAAAAAACTTCATTATCTGCTCTTCTTAACAGTCCCACTGCTGTTAAAAAGGCATGCTTTAATAACAGTTTTGTAATTGGCAACAACATAAGAATCTGGAAGCAAATAAAACATTACATCGAGGCTCCAAAAACCTACTTGGACACCCCAATATGTGAAAACCATTCTTTTTTACTAGGTCTGACTGATAGTGTTTTTCTCCTCTGGGAGCGGAAAGGCATTTGCACATAGGTGATTTATACATGAACAGAATTTTTGCCTCATACCCATAACTTGTAGCTAAATATGACAGTCCTAAATCTGGCCTTTTTGGATACTTTCAAATTCGAAATTATGTCAGGACGCATTTAGCCAACTTTGAAATCCTGGTAGAACATGAGGCCCTTGAGGCAACAAATAAATTTGACCCTACTGTGAAAGGGACAGTTTTGTTCTTTTACTGGATCTTGCACAACAATACTCATTTGAACACAGTAAGTATTAGGCAGGCATGGAAAGATGTGCTGGATGCAGAATTGGAAGATGACATATGGGATGATTGTTTAAAAAGTATACATGATTGCTCTCTGAATGTCAGGCTTTGCCTTATACAGTTTAAGACATTACATAGACTCTATTATTCTAAAGAAAAACTGCGCAGTTTCTTTCCTGATGTTTCACCCATTTGCAACAGATGCAAGTCTACGACTGGTTACTTAATACATTCTTTTTGGTTATGCAGTAAACTGTACACATACTGGAAAAGTATTTTTCACTGCTTCTCTATGGCTTATGGGAAAGGTTGGGAGCCTGATCCGCTTGTAGCCATTCTCAGGGCAGCTACCCTTTTGTCCTCTGCCAATAAATAGGAGAAAAAGGCTATCCTATTTGGAACTGTGATTGCAAAGAAGTTAATCCTCTGGGCATGGAGGTCGGCCATTGCACCCACGTACGATACGTGGTAGAGAGAAATGGCAAGTATGCTTCACCTGGAGAGACTGAGGTTTAATAACGAAGACAGGGGAGACATGTTTAAAAAGATGTGGGACCCTGTACTGCAACTGTTTCAACAAAATGACTAATGTGTCGACCACTGAAATACCTTGCTGAGTGTATTTCTCATTTTACTATTCACCTAGTACAGTTTTTTTTTTTTAAATATTATAATATTTTTAAAATATGAATGTCCAGTTTATTGTCATGACTGTGGCCTTCGTTACCTCTTTACATCATGAGCTGATCCTGTTTATGTTTTATTTGTTAATTTTGGGGTGGGGGGGAGGGTCTTTTTTTCTTTTATCTGTTTGTCCTGTTTTGTTTTTCCATTTTGAAAAACAATAAACATATTTGGAAAAAAAAAAACAACATCCAGGTGGCCACGCCTCCTCCTCTTGCCTAGAACGCCTCAGCCAGGTCCGAGCGACAGGAGATGGTGATGGTCATCATTCGGTCTCATAGATCCATAGTCATAGCCATCAATTATGATCTATTTCGACCTCACTCAGACCGTCACCACGGTCTTCACCTTTGGATGACGAGTGCCAGGCCTCCTCCTCTTTGCCTTACTCGCCTCATCCGACACCTGTTGGTAAGATGTATCGAACCTCACTTTGTGCCCCAGAGGATTGTGCGTGGTTTGCTGTCTTTCTAAATCTTTTAAATCTCTAAAATCTTGTGGAAAAGATAAGGTTACTCGGATTCGCGTTAACTGTTTCTTCTTTTTCAGGTAGCCTAATCGGCGCACCTGTTGGTAAGAGCTAATTATTGTGTATGCGAAAGCTTGTATGGTAAGTACTGTTATTTTGTGCAGTTCTTTCCAGGCACGGAAATACTTGCAATAGTTAAAAAAAAAAAAAAAAAAAGCCCTATATTGTTTGATCCCTCCTCCTCGTGCGTTCGCGCACAGCGAGTGTAGGCAGTGGTGTATGCTTCTCCCAAATATCCGCTGTTCGCAGTGGTAGGAATTGTTTTAGTCCCCCTCCCTCGTGCGTTCGTGCACAACGACAGCGGGCAGTGGTGTATGCCTTTCCTGAATATCCGCTGTTCGCAGTGGTAGGGATTGTTGAGTTCCCCCCACCTCGTACATTTGTGCACAGCGAGAGTGAGTGGTGGTGTATGCCTTTCCCGTGCATCCGCTGTTTGCAGTGGAAGGGATTGTTGAGTTCCTCCCCCCCTCGTGCGTTCACGCATAACGAGTGTGTGTGGTGGTGTATGCCTTTCCCGTGTATCCGCTGTTCGCAGTGGTAGGGATTGTTTGAGTCCCCCCCCCTCGTGCGTTCGCGCACAATGGCCCTCATTTATCAAACGTGCGTACACCAAAAAAATGGGTGTACGCCAAAACTGGCGCAAGGATCGGCATTTATCAATCTGAACGTGAGCGAACGGTCCGCAAAAAATCTCACGCAAGGTCTGACCAGGTGTACGCAAATTTGAAACCAGCGAACAACATGCAGGAACGAGTGCAGCTGTCAAAATGAGTACGAAACCATATGCAGCGATGCGGACGTCATGCTGTTGTTGCTCTTTTAAGTAAAATGAATAAATAGTCTAAATAGATAAATTGGCTAAATGAATGAATGAATGAATTAGACACCTGTGTCGAGAAATTAATCAAATTTATATTTTGACACAACCTGCTTGTCAGGCCAGACGGCTGACAATTACAATCAATTTGATTAAGCGCAATGCGCAGCTTGGCAGATATACAGTGTGGTACGTCAGATGCTCATCCAGTCAGATATATACTGAACAGCAAAAGAAATGCAAGTTAGCCTAATTAAAGGCAGACTGGAAAATAAGTTTGCGCGTAATTATTTTAGAAAATCAAATTTATTGCTAGCGCGTGCACATTTACACTCGTTTCATCAAACTTTTCTTTAATTTGCGGTCACTTCGACTGAGTAACCATATGAGTACATTAACTAACTAGCTAACTTGCTGTTCTTTTGTTGCTCAGTATATAGATGCCTACGGACGCTTCGACCGTGATCACATTTTGACAATGGCAGATCTTCTATTGTTAGAGGAATAAGCTTCTGTCCGAAGTGAGAGGAACTTTCGGCACAGAGATCTCCTCCGGGAAAGTGACGAGTGGCTGGTCGTTTTGTGTGGCACCCAATAAAATGTCATGGAGTAACACTAATAAAAGTACAATGAAGAGTTATCTCTGCAGACTGTATTTTAACAATTACCCTCATGCATCTCCGATCGAGGCAGTGGGGACTCATACATGTCCCCACCACCTCGCATTCCCACAATGGAGGGGGAGCCTATCATTGCTGCCATGCGCTCCTGGAACGGTGACAGCTGTCTGGTTGGCCTCCACCCATTTTTTGGAGGCTATCTTAAAATCGGACCACTTTTTTAACCTACATGTAAAGCATTTGGATTGTCAATTATGTAGGCTATATAACAGGAAATATAATGGATCTATAAATTGAATTTATTAAGGCCAATGTTATTCGCACTTATACGTGTGGCCAGTGCTGATTTTTTTTCTGGACCACACTTGTAAGTGCGCCAGTTGATGACCATTCCAGGGCCGCTTCGAAAGTACCACTTAAAATAAGTTTGGCCGAGAAAAATTTTTTAGCTTTGGACACACTTAAAATAAGTGTGGGCAATGGAGAAATGTGCATCTTGGCCACAATAATAAGTGCGTCTAACAAGAATTTTGGTCAATTTTTTTGTGCTTGGACGACTTAAATAAATCTTGAAAAAGTCACTTGATTTATTAATGAATTAAATCAAACCTCTGCTGTGCTCCGGTTTTCCACCCCAACGGTGTTTACTGCAGCAGCAATAGTTTTCCAAACTGCAGCCTTCTGGGCTCCCTTTATGCCACTCTTAAGACTTCCAAATAAAATTATTTTGTTTTTCTCCATCTATCGTCGGCCTGCTGATAAAACCTCTTATCTTCAAAATTATAAACTTTACAGGAGAGCAAAAAAAAAAAAAAGTTTAATTTTGCATGTAAGAATGCAGTTGAGCTGTGTTCGGGTAGGATGACTATTTTTCCTCCAAGAATGTATCCAGACAATGAAATTTTGTATTTTGCAATGTTTATGTTATTATCGTGGACATACGAGTTTTTGTTTCTTATCAAATTGTGGATATGAGGTTTTATCAGCAGGCCGAGATATTTCCTCCTCAGTGAAGTTCTTTCTTCTTTGCCGTCATCTTTCGAGAGTTCATGTCGTAAAGTGGGCAGGACTATGCCTCCCGGAGCATGATTTTATAGGGATGTGTCATGTAAATTACGATGGTTTCTGCCGCCAGATTTATCAACGCCACGCTACACCGAAATCAGCGACGTACACGCTTTTAGTAAATCAGACGTGACACCTGGTGAATGCTGATATTTACACCAGAATCTACACCAGATCCTACGCAAGTTTGATAAATGAGGGCCAATGAGAATGGGTAGTGGTGTATGCTTTTGCTGCTCCTTGTATCGAGTCGTTTCTCTGTTACCGCTGTTTGCAGCCGTGAGAATTACATTGATAATCGTTTCCATTGCTGTATATCGTCCTTCAGTCCTGTTCGCAGTGTCTGGGCTCATGTTCGTTTTCCCTTGTCTTGCCATTGTGTGCATGAAGTACGAATAAAATTTGATTCCTTGATTGATTGAGTTTTTGAGCTTATTAGTGCTATCAATGTACACATATATTGCTGGGTATACATTGTATTTATATAGATAACATGAGAAAATGATTCACTTATTTCTATAATGGTCCGTGAAATTTTTTTTACTCGTAGTGATTGCGTAGCCCTTTGACCCTGTTAGCAGTGTCTGGGCTCCTGATCTTTTGCTCTTGTCTTTCCAATGCGCGCATGAAATGGGAGTTGCTTTTGATTGTTTGGTTGGTTGAGTGCTTGAGTTGATTTAGTGGTATCACTTGTTTCCATTGTGGTCCAGAAAATTTGCTTTGCCTTCAAGCCCTGTTCGCAGTGGCTGGACTCATAATTGTTCCCTCTTTTTTTCTTGTAAAAAAAAGCTGCGAGCGCTGTGTTCGATAGTCCGAAAATGGCCTCTCAGTTTTGTTGTTCCTGCCGAGGCGCCATGGACCCTCCAATGGGCATAGAGAATGCCCTTTTTGTTTGGGCCTGACACATTTATTAGACGATATTGAGAACCCATGTGCAGCAGCGGTTGAGTTGAACATGCCGGAGCATATTCAGAGAGCTAGGCTGGTGGAGCAGTCTGCTCATACTGATGCTGATGCTGTGCAACCTCCATCCATACAACTCGGTGTTGGGGGGTCCTGTTTATACTGGTCATTCCCGGAAGCAGAAGCATGTACACGCACCAGAGCAAGACATGAGCCCAGCTAAAGTGAAGGCCCCTAAGCCTTCACGTACCCTATCTGGTGCCCTGGAAATCCCTGATAGGCAGCCTGATACCCAGCTACAGATCTTAGCGGCCATTCGCGACCTCTTGGATAGATTGGGCAGAGTTGAGGCACAGTGCACTACTGCTAAGTCCTCATCAGAACCTGGGCATTCAAGGGGCTCCTTCCTCGATTGGTTGCCCTCTTATCAGGCGTGCAAGAAGGACCCTGATGTTCTTTCCATTCATGCTCAGAATTCCCCTTTTGGTAGTGATGAGCGCTCTGAGGGCGCTGCTGGGTCGGATCCACTCAATTCCTTGCAGATCAAGGAGGCATCCAATTTAAGTTGCGGGGGGGATGGGCCCTCGGCCATGGACATCATCTCCAAGATGTTCAGCGCAGCTAAAATTATTGGCCTTGATATTCCGACGGAGGCTCCTGCTCCAGTCAATAGTGTTTAGGCTGGTGTCTCGCAGTCCCAGCACTCAGTTCAATTCCTTTGGCTGGGGATTATGTGCAGATGCTTGGGAGGGCATGGAATGTCCCTAGTGCTTCGCCTCAATTTACTGCCGATGACTAGCCAGGGCACAGTACGCCCCTGAGTCTGATATGGGCGACATGCCTCCAGTTGAGCGGGAGATGGCAGCCTTAACCTCTCTGGGTCCAGAGCGAGTGACTGCTAACCCGCGTTGTCCATTGAAAGAGTGCGATAAAAATGACGACTAGTGTGTCGAACTTATAGTGCCGCCACTGCGTTCAACGCACATTTGGTTGGATTTTGGGTACCAAGTATGCTTCTAGGCGTGTACAGCCTTCCTGTCAGTCTTCTTGGGTTTGCCAAGAGCCCCCTGTGTTTGGTAGACGCGAGAGCGCAAGGTTCTTGGCCTCCGGTGGCGGTGCCAAGGATCCACCACCGTGTTGACCAGGGAGTCAGTCCCATCCCTGGCGGGAGTTCCACCCCAGAGGAGGCCTCCCCACAAAGGTTCAAGGCCTCGGCGCGTTGCTGCTTGAGGGTGGGGGGATGCCCGCTGAAGCTCTTTCCCAGCTACGTCTGGACAGCTGGGAAGCAATGCTGTCAGACCCTCGGATGCTGGTGACAGTTTTGCAAGGGTACAGAATCCAGTTCCGGCGCCCCCCCCCCCTTTTCTGGGGTCCGTGTGACAATGGTCAGGGACCCAGTCCAGGCTCAGATCGTGATCGAGGAGATTTCTACTCTTCTGTGGAAGGACGCAATTGTGGAAGTACGGCCCAAAGAACAGCTCACTGGCTTTTACTCCACGTGTTTCCTCGTACTAAAAAAAGATGGTGGGTTATGTCCCATCTTAGACCTCAGGCGGTTGAACACCTTCATTAAAGTTCTGCCATTCAAAATGCTGACCACAGTTCAGATCTTGCAGTCCATACAGAAGGGGGAATGGTTTACATCAATAGATCTGCAGGACGCAAATTTCCATGTGCTCATTTGTCCAGGCCACAGGCCCTTTCTTCGCTTTGCCTTCCAAGGCAAGGCTTATCAGTTCAAGATCCTGCCGTTCGGCCTGTCCCTCTCACTAAGGGTGTTTACCAGGGTAGTGGGAGCTGCCTTTTCTCCCCTTCAGGAGTTGGGAATAAAGATCCAGCCTCTGGACAACTGGATGATTTGTGCCCCATCTCGCAGTCAAGACGTAGAGGTCACTAGGACAGTGGTCGCACATGTGCAATCCTTGGGGTTCGAGGTAAGTGCCAAGAAAAGCGACCTAGAGCTAAGGCAGCAGGCAGTTTTTTCTGGGACTTTGCTTAAACTCCCTCACTATGACGGCGTCCCTCACCCCCCCAAGGGTGATGAAAATTCTGGCTCTCCTGGACAGATTCTGTCTGGGCAAGTACTTGCAGCTGGTCACTTTTCAGAGGCTACTAAGCATGATTTCAGCCGCTGTGGTGGTTGTTCCCTTGGGCCTCCTCAGGGCTCGGCTGCTACAGAGGTGGCTGAATGCTTTCAACCTCCACCCGAGGCAGGATAGACACGTGAAGTTACGGGTGACACGCACATGTCTGAAAGCTTTATGCCCGTGGCGGGACAGGCCACTTTTGCTCCAGGGAGTCCCTCTTGGAAACCTCCCTTCCAGATGGACTGTTGTCACCACAGACGCCTCCATGACAGGTTGGGGAGCAGTTTGGGAAGGCAGAATGGTTCATGGTGTGTGGACACCCCCTTGGAGGGAGGAGCACATCAATGTGTTGGAATTGAGAGCGGTTCATCTTGCCCTGAATACCCTCTTCCTCTCCATTCAAGGCAGGCATCTTTTAATAAGGACAGACATCTCTTCGACGGTGTATCACATCAATCACCAGGGTGGCATCAGATCCCTGCGTTGCCTCCAGGTGGCTCGGAAGCTGCTCTTTTGGGCTCATTAGCATTTTGCCATGCTCAGGGCAGTTTATATCGGGTAGTGAATCGGGCTGCAGACCTCTTGTCCAGGACTGGTCCTCTCCCAGGAGTGTGGAGGCTCCATCCAGAAGTGATAGCCCTCTTATGGTCTCTATTCGGCATGGCTCAGGTCGATCTGTTTGCGTCAGCAGAGACGACCCACTGCAGGAGGTGGTTTTCCCTGGAGGGTCAGGGTGGTCCCCTTGGGTTAGATGCATTATCTCACGAATGGCCGGAAGGGTTATTGTACGCTTTTCCTCCGCTACCCCTGATCCCATTGGTACTCAGCAGGATTGCACTGGGCCATTACAGAGTGCTGTTGATAGTTCGTCGGTGGCCAAGGAGGCATTGGTTCCCAGTGCTGCTTCAGTTGGTTCAGGGCCAACCTTGGGCTTTGCCTGTGCGGGCGGACCTCCTATTCCAGGCACAGGGTCAGATATGGCACCCCAAACCCGCTGCCCTCTGGCTCGGGGCTTGGCCCCTTCTCAGCCCTTCTCTCAGGGACTAGATGCGGCTGTCCTACAAGCCTTAGATAATGCCCTAGCCCCCTCCACTCGTGCTAACCATAACCAGAAGCGGAGGGTTTTCTCTACGTGGTGTCATGACGGACGGCTTGATCCAGTCTCTTGTCCCATCAAATTGGTTCTTCGCTTTCTTCAGTCTCTCTTGGACTTGGGAAGAGCGGCTAGCACTATTAGGGTGTACGCTGCCGCTATATCGCTGTTCCATGCGGCAGTAGAGGGTGTTCCATTGGGGAAGCATCCCTATTTGTCCCAGTTCATTAAAGGAGCATGGCGCCTGTGACCGGGTAAGGCTCTCAGGGCTCCAGCATGGGACCTCCCTTTGGTGCTAAGGTCACTCACTAGGCCTCCCTATGAACCCATAGAGCACTCCGGCCTTAAGTTTCTGTCCCACAAAACTGCATTCCTCTTGACCCTATGCTCTGCCAAGAGAGTAGGTGAATTGCATGTTCTGTCTGTGAGTGGGGAATGTCTGAGGTAGAAGGCTGATAACATGGGCGGGTCTCTCTGGCTAAATCCCTCTTTTTTACCAATAGTGATGAACCTTCAGACGGTGAATCAAGTACTGGAGATCAGTGCATTTCATCCTGATCAGGCTCTCGCACAGGGGGAAAAGGATCTGCATACTTTGTGTCCTGTGAGAGCGCTGGGGGCTCATATCACTCGCACTCAGTGCCTGAGACGCTCACACTCTCAGCTAATTATGTGTTTTGATGGTAAGAGACTGGGTCTCCCTGTATCTAAGCAATGTCTGTCTCTT